>JAIOJX010000006.1:11522824-12122824 GCA_022376925.1 Tragulus kanchil | reverse complement strand
CTACCGTCTTGTTTTCTTCCCCCTTTCTTTCCATGGATTTTTTTGAGTGCTTAAAATTTCATTTTATCTTCACTATTGGTTTATTGTTTATAGTTCTTTGTAATTTTTTTAGTGATTGCCCTGGGGCTTACAGTGTATAGTTGTAATTAAGTACCGTCTGCCTTGAGGTGAGGGTGTGCTGCGTGTGGGAACGCCCAGCAGTGACCGGGTCCTCCCCTCCACGGCTCACGCTATCGTTGTCCTTCTTTTCCCTTTTATTTATGCTGAAAGCCTGCACCACACTTTTGTTATTTTACTTTAGACAGTTGTTATCTTTAGAGCAATTTAAAATAAGGGAGAGGGCTTCTCTGGTGGTCCAGTGGGTGAGGACACCGCCTTGCAGTGCAAGGGGCGCCGGTTCGATCCCTGGCCTGGGAAGATCCCATGTGCCGTGGAGCAGCTGGACTGATGTGTCCAATCACCAAGCCGGAGCTCTGGAGCGCATGCGCCCAGAGCCGGCACTCTGCGACGACAGAGGCCACTGCAATGGGAGGCCCACACGGGCCAAAGAACAAAGATGGATGAGAATAGATAAATGAAAGACCAATAGAGGTGGCCCGCCTGCCCCCCTCCCTCCCAATCCACACCCCCCCAAAAAATAAATATTAAAAAAATAAAATAAAATAAGGGAGAGAATACACTGTATTTTGTGTTTGTAGGTATATAAATACATAATATGTAATACATTGTGTTTAAGGTACACTATATGTATCTTCATTTCAGTCATCTCTCGAGGTCTTTTGTTTTTTTATGTAGATCCATATTTCTCTAATACCAAACTCCTTCTGCTTCAAGAAGTTCCTTTAGAATTTCTTGTAGTGCAGGTTGCTATTATGAATTCCCTCAGCTTTTGTTTGTCATTTTCAAAAGATATTTTCAGTGAATATAGAGTTACAGGTTCATGATTATTTCTTTCCACGCTTTACACGGGTGCTCTTCTCTTGCGAGGCGGTTGGTGTGCAGGATCAAGTCAGTCTGGCTGGCAGTTGAGCAGGATTTAGATCCGTGTTTTCTAGCGCATGTTATTGTTGGAAAGTTCTTACTCATTATCTCTTTGTATATTTCTTTGGCTCCTTTTCTTCCTTTGTTTCTTCTGGGATTTCAGTTACACTTAGTTTAGACACTGCCCCACAGCTTTTGGGGTCTGTGTTTTGGGTCTTGCTCTCTTATTTTCTCTTGATGGATTAGTTTGAGCAGTCTGTATTGGATAATATTACTGACCTTTCTTCCAGTTCACTTGTTCTTTCCTTGGCATGTTGTATCTTACAGTGAGCCCATTCTGCTTGTGGGCTACTACATTCCTATTTTGATTTTTAACATTTCCATTTGACTTACGATTTCCACCTTTCTGCTGGAGTCCCTCATTGGCTCATATACTCTTCTAGTTGACCCGTTACTGCCTTTAACACAGTGGTCACAGCTACTTTACTGAAATCCCCTACCTCATAGTTCTAATACGTGGGTCATCTCTGAGTCTGTTCCTATTGATGCTTTGTCCTTTCACATTGTGTTTTTTACTTTTGTGTGTGTATTTCATAATTTGTAACTAAATGTTAGACACCCTGAATAAGAAGTAAACACTGAGATAAATAGCGTTTATGCTTAGACGTGCCCATGCTTCTTCTGCCAGGCTGTCAGAACGGGAATCGAGTTAGTCTGGTCAGCAGAGAGGCTCACTCTGGTTTGCTGTTGCTTTGGTTCCTTTCAGCTCAGCCGCAGCCTCTGTTGTTAGCATTGTTTCGTTACTGTTGTTTAGTCACTAAATCATGCCTGACTCTTTAGCGACCCCAAGGACGGTAGCTTGCCAGGCGCCTCTGTCTCTGGGATTCCCTAGACAAGAATACTGGAGTGGGCTGTCATTTTCTTCTCCGGGGATCTTCCCGACCCGGATTGAACCTCTGACTCCTTCATTGACAGGATTCTTTACCGTGTTACCCTGTGCCTTCCGATGTTTCTGTGCCTCAGAGGGGTTCTCCGTGCTCCGCCTGCCCTCCTCCAGCTGTGGATACCTCGGTGCTTGTTAGTTGGGAAAGGGAAATCAGGAAGGTATTCTGTTATGCCTCAGCTTTTGCATTTCTTTCAGTGAATATAGAGTTACAGGTTCATGATTATTTCTTTCCACGCTTTACAGGGTGCTCTTCTCTTGCGAGGCGGTTGGTGTGCAGGATCAAGTCAGTCTGGCTGGCAGTTGAGCAGGATTTAGATCCGTGTTTTCTAGCGCATGTTATTGTTGGAAAGTTCTTACTCATTATCTCTTTGTATATTTCTTTGGCTCCTTTTCTTCCTTTGTTTCTTCTGGGATTTCAGTTACACTTAGTTTAGACACTGCCCCACAGCTTTTGGGGTCTGTGTTTTGGGTCTTGCTCTCTTATTTTCTCTTGATGGATTAGTTTGAGCAGTCTGTATTGGATAATATTACTGACCTTTCTTCCAGTTCACTTGTTCTTTCCTTGGCATGTTGTATCTTACAGTGAGCCCATTCTGCTTGTGGGCTACTACATTCCTATTTTGGTTTTTAACATTTCCATTTGACTTACGATTTCCACCTTTCTGCTGGAGTCCCTCATTGGCTCATATACTCTTCTAGTTGACCCGTTACTGCCTTTAACACAGTGGTCACAGCTACTTTACTGAAATCCCCTACCTCATAGTTCTAATACGTGGGTCATCTCTGAGTCTGTTCCTATTGATGCTTTGTCCTTTCACATTGTGTTTTTTACTTTTGTGTGTGTATTTCATAATTTGTAACTAAATGTTAGACACCCTGAATAAGAAGTAAACACTGAGATAAATAGCGTTTATGCTTAGACGTGCCCATGCTTCTTCTGCCAGGCTGTCAGAACGGGAATCGAGTTAGTCTGGTCAGCAGAGAGGCTCACTCTGGTTTGCTGTTGCTTTGGTTCCTTTCAGCTCAGCCGCAGCCTCTGTTGTTAGCATTGTTTCGTTACTGTTGTTTAGTCACTAAATCATGCCTGACTCTTTAGCGACCCCAAGGACGGTAGCTTGCCAGGCGCCTCTGTCTCTGGGATTCCCTAGACAAGAATACTGGAGTGGGCTGTCATTTTCTTCTCCGGGGGATCTTCCCGACCCGGGGATTGAACCTCTGACTCCTTCATTGACAGGATTCTTTACCGTGTTACCCTGTGCGCCTTCCGATGTTTCTGTGCCTCAGAGGGGTTCTCCGTGCTCCGCCTGCCCTCCTCCAGCTGTGGATACCTCGGTGCTTGTTAGTTGGGAAAGGGAAATCAGGAAGGTATTCTGTTATCCTGGCCCGGCTTCAATCCTTGTGGCTGTGGGTTATGGAAGGGGTTATTTTTCAGTGGTCCTGGTGGTCCCTCAGGGGTAGAGGATGTTTTTCATTCTTCCACTAGCCCAAGTAGGCCCTCACACGTGCCCTGTAGGAGACAGGATTTGCTGACCTACTCCCAGACCCTTGAAGCTCTGCTCTGTAGAGCAGGAGGACTAGGCTGGGATTTATGCTTTGGTGGAGGGGGGGTGGAATGTTGGCTGCTCCCCAACTCCTGGCCTCCTAGCGTCACTGAGGGGCTTCCTGCAGCCTCCTGCTCTGCATCCAGTCTTTGTCTTGAGCATACTCTGCGAGGGTTTGCTGAGAAGAACCTGTGCAAGGGCAGATTCTCCTTGGGTCTGTGGCTCCCAGAGATTTTATACTGTGCTCGCCGACACTTGGCTTTGAGCACTTGATGAACCATTTTAGCTAAAATTTTACCCTGTGTGTATGGTGCCCGGTGCCTCTTCTTCCTATTACCTGTCTCAGGTGATCCTGAGTTCATGTCCATTTTCTCTTTTGAGGGGTCTCTTTCCTTAGATTTTATGGTTGGGTGTCTGTGACCTCAGCTCTCTAATGACTTCAGAAATGTTATAATATTTTTAGTTTATCTGACGTTTTCTTGTTAGGATGAGTACAGTGTTCTTTCCAGCTTTCAGCGTTCTAGGGGGAAGCTAAATCTCCTTGATCTTACTCTGTCCATCACACCAAACTATAGACGCCAGGCCCACCAGAAGCCAAGCTGTGCGACAAGTGGAAGTCAGACTTTGCCTAGAGGAATCCCCTCTCCTAGCAATCTAGTTAGTCTTGCTAGGAGGGTAATTCCAAAGTGCATTGCCCTAGCTTTCCCAGTGCGAGGCTTTGTGCGGGAGGTCTGCCTAAGTGAACCTTGGGGTGGAGAGAAGGGCCGGAGGTGAGCAGTAGCCAGACGCCCTCCTGCTGGCCTGAGGCTGGCCTCCTCTCTCCGTCCTCTAGAAGAAGGGGCCTTTTGGCGTGGGAGAAGGGTTTTTATGTGTACCTCGGTGCTTGTTAGTTGGGAAAGGGAAATCAGGAAGGTATTCTGTTATCCTGGCCCGGCTTCAATCCTTGTGGCTGTGGGTTATGGAAGGGGTTATTTTTCAGTGGTCCTGGTGGTCCCTCAGGGGTAGAGGATGTTTTTCATTCTTCCACTAGCCCAAGTAGGCCCTCACACGTGCCCTGTAGGAGACAGGATTTGCTGACCTACTCCCAGACCCTTGAAGCTCTGCTCTGTAGAGCAGGAGGACTAGGCTGGGATTTATGCTTTGGTGGAGGGGGGGTGGAATGTTGGCTGCTCCCCAACTCCTGGCCTCCTAGCGTCACTGAGGGGCTTCCTGCAGCCTCCTGCTCTGCATCCAGTCTTTGTCTTGAGCATACTCTGCGAGGGTTTGCTGAGAAGAACCTGTGCAAGGGCAGATTCTCCTTGGGTCTGTGGCTCCCAGAGATTTTATACTGTGCTCGCCGACACTTGGCTTTGAGCACTTGATGAACCATTTTAGCTAAAATTTTACCCTGTGTGTATGGTGCCCGGTGCCTCTTCTTCCTATTACCTGTCTCAGGTGATCCTGAGTTCATGTCCATTTTCTCTTTTGAGGGGTCTCTTTCCTTAGATTTTATGGTTGGGTGTCTGTGACCTCAGCTCTCTAATGACTTCAGAAATGTTATAATATTTTTAGTTTATCTGACGTTTTCTTGTTAGGATGAGTACAGTGTTCTTTCCAGCTTTCAGCGTTCTAGGAGGAAGCTAAATCTCCTTGATCTTACTCTGTCCATCACACCAAACTATAGACGCCAGGCCCACCAGAAGCCAAGCTGTGCGACAAGTGGAAGTCAGACTTTGCCTAGAGGAATCCCCTCTCCTAGCAATCTAGTTAGTCTTGCTAGGAGGGTAATTCCAAAGTGCATTGCCCTAGCTTTCCCAGTGCGAGGCTTTGTGCGGGAGGTCTGCCTAAGTGAACCTTGGGGTGGAGAGAAGGGCCGGAGGTGAGCAGTAGCCAGACGCCCTCCTGCTGGCCTGAGGCTGGCCTCCTCTCTCCGTCCTCTCCATGCCTTTGCTGCCTCTCCATCCAAATCTGGTTCTCCAGCTTCATGTCGGTGTTGTGGGCCTCTATTATAGCCTTCCAGTAAATTCTTTTATGTGTAAGTTTGCTAGAGTTACCAGTTGCTGTCGCTTGCACTCAAAGCCTCTGGGACTGTATAGACTCAGAGGGGAAAGCAGAGTACTCCAAAAACAACTGAAGTACCGAAGGCAGAGCAGAAACTGGACGGCCAAGACTGGACGGGCCAGGGGTCAGCACAGTTGTTCGTGAAGGAACAGAGAGTAAATGCTGTCGTCTTGCGGCCATGTGGTCCCTGTGGCACCTGCCCAGTCGGCCGTCCTCACACAGAAGCACTGCGGACAGTTTGTAAACAAGTGAGAGCAGCTGTTCCAATAAACCTCTTTAGAGAGAGCGGCCACTGTGGGAGCCAGCCCACGGTGCAGGCTGCCCTGTGTACCCAGAGGAAGCATGCACTGCTCTGTGTACCCGCTGTGGTTTGTGGCCAAGGCCAGAGTTTCCAATTTCAGGATACCCTGGGATTTTCCTGGTGATCCACTGGCTAAGTCTCCACGCCCTCAATGCAGGGGACACGGGTTCAGTCCCTGGTCAGGGAACTAACTCTCACGTGCCGCAACAGAGATCAAAGATCCTGGCCCTGCAACTAAGACCCAGCACAGACGAATAAATAAACAAATATTTCTTAAAACACAAAGATCCTTCCATACCTGACAGTTGACTGACCAACGTGATTCTTTTGCCTATCCTTCTCTTGCAGAAGCAAAACCAGCCCCGGAAATATTTGAAAACGAAGTCCTGGCCCTGCTAAGAGACTTTGCTAAGAACAAAAACAAAGAGCAGCGACTGCGGGCCCCGGATCTCGAGTATCTCTTTGAAAAGCCCCACTGAGCTCCGTGCCACCACCTGCCTGGCCTCCGGCGCTCCACAGACCCACTGCCTGTGAAGGGCCTTGAGGTCCTGCTTCTCTGTAGACGCTCAGCCCACCCTGACCTCTGGTCCCACCTGCAGGAATGGGGCCCCCAGTTAGCCTTGGGGTGGAGAAGGGCCGGAGGTGAGCAGTAGCCAGACGCCCTCCTGCTGGCCTGAGGCTGGCCTCCTCTCTCCGTCCTCTCCATGCCTTTGCTGCCTCTCCATCCAAATCTGGTTCTCCAGCTTCATGTCGGTGTTGTGGGCCTCTATTATAGCCTTCCAGTAAATTCTTTTATGTGTAAGTTTGCTAGAGTTACCAGTTGCTGTCGCTTGCACTCAAAGCCTCTGGGACTGTATAGACTCAGAGGGGAAAGCAGAGTACTCCAAAAACAACTGAAGTACCGAAGGCAGAGCAGAAACTGGACGGCCAAGACTGGACGGGCCAGGGGTCAGCACAGTTGTTCGTGAAGGAACAGAGAGTAAATGCTGTCGTCTTGCGGCCATGTGGTCCCTGTGGCACCTGCCCAGTCGGCCGTCCTCACACAGAAGCACTGCGGACAGTTTGTAAACAAGTGAGAGCAGCTGTTCCAATAAACCTCTTTAGAGAGAGCGGCCACTGTGGGAGCCAGCCCACGGTGCAGGCTGCCCTGTGTACCCAGAGGAAGCATGCACTGCTCTGTGTACCCGCTGTGGTTTGTGGCCAAGGCCAGAGTTTCCAATTTCAGGATACCCTGGGATTTTCCTGGTGATCCACTGGCTAAGTCTCCACGCCCTCAATGCAGGGGACACGGGTTCAGTCCCTGGTCAGGGAACTAACTCTCACGTGCCGCAACAGAGATCAAAGATCCTGGCCCTGCAACTAAGACCCAGCACAGACGAATAAATAAACAAATATTTCTTAAAACACAAAGATCCTTCCATACCTGACAGTTGACTGACCAACGTGATTCTTTTGCCTATCCTTCTCTTGCAGAAGCAAAACCAGCCCCGGAAATATTTGAAAACGAAGTCCTGGCCCTGCTAAGAGACTTTGCTAAGAACAAAAACAAAGAGCAGCGACTGCGGGCCCCGGATCTCGAGTATCTCTTTGAAAAGCCCCACTGAGCTCCGTGCCACCACCTGCCTGGCCTCCGGCGCTCCACAGACCCACTGCCTGTGAAGGGCCTTGAGGTCCTGCTTCTCTGTAGACGCTCAGCCCACCCTGACCTCTGGTCCCACCTGCAGGAATGGGCTCGCCTCTCTCCAGGGACACGCTCAGTGTCTCTCATGCTAAGACTCTTCGGTGCCCCGCTAATTCACAGCAGCAGTTTGTCCATGTTGCCATCGCTGAGGCCTGGCTCTCTGGCTCCACAGGAGGGCACTGTAGGGGGAAACGATGGTGCCGGCTCGCAGCTTCAGCCCAAAGTGTGCTCCGTGTGAAGAGGCAGCCAGCTGTGTGGAAAGCTCCCCGGTGACCCAGGGCTCTGTCCCCACGAAATTCCCCTACCAGCCCGGGATGGTTCTTTCTGCCAGGGAAAGCTGGCCCAAGCCCCCTAAGTGGAACCCTTCAGGGGCGCAGCAGCCAGAATGAGGGCGGCGGGGCAGGCATGGCGGGGGCGTGCTGCTTTAGAGTCCGCATCCTCAGCAGACTTCCTCTAAAACGCTCACTTTGTAAGCTGAACGGTCATTGTGAATATTAAAGAATATTTTAAAAAGCAAACTCACAAACCCCAACCCTCACCCAATTATCTTCATATTGTGTGTTCCCATATAGTCCTTGGGCATATGTTTATAGAGTTTTACAAGGTCACAATCTCCATATAGCACTTGGAGCAAACATATTCTCTATTTCTGCAGTCTCCACATTTGGTTTAGTTGACAAACTAATAACGCGTTAAGAAATAGTATGTCAGGGTGAACTAGCGGGATGCATTTAGCTCTGGAACCAAAAGGCTTCTGGTTGCTGGGAGGGTGGTTTTGTCTCCCTGGAGGAATTCTGTCCTCAGAGCTTTAATCCAGTCAGGACAGGCATCACCAGACTGGGCGGGAAAAACTTTCTTAAAACACAAAGATCCTTCCATACCTGACAGTTGACTGACCAACGTGATTCTTTTGCCTATCCTTCTCTTGCAGAAGCAAAACCAGCCCCGGAAATATTTGAAAACGAAGTCCTGGCCCTGCTAAGAGACTTTGCTAAGAACAAAAACAAAGAGCAGCGACTGCGGGCCCCGGATCTCGAGTATCTCTTTGAAAAGCCCCACTGAGCTCCGTGCCACCACCTGCCTGGCCTCCGGCGCTCCACAGACCCACTGCCTGTGAAGGGCCTTGAGGTCCTGCTTCTCTGTAGACGCTCAGCCCA
Organism: Tragulus kanchil; assembly: GCA_022376925.1. NCBI lineage: Eukaryota > Metazoa > Chordata > Mammalia > Artiodactyla > Tragulidae > Tragulus > Tragulus kanchil. The sequence continues at coordinate 12,114,177 of JAIOJX010000006.1, read as the reverse complement.
CCCTGACCTCTGGTCCCACCTGCAGGAATGGGCTCGCCTCTCTCCAGGGACACGCTCAGTGTCTCTCATGCTAAGACTCTTCGGTGCCCCGCTAATTCACAGCAGCAGTTTGTCCATGTTGCCATCGCTGAGGCCTGGCTCTCTGGCTCCACAGGAGGGCACTGTAGGGGAAGCGATGGTGCCGGCTCGCAGCTTCAGCCCAAAGTGTGCTCCGTGTGAAGAGGCAGCCAGCTGTGTGGAAAGCTCCCCGGTGACCCAGGGCTCTGTCCCCACGAAATTCCCCTACCAGCCCGGGATGGTTCTTTCTGCCAGGGAAAGCTGGCCCAAGCCCCCTAAGTGGAACCCTTCAGGGGCGCAGCAGCCAGAATGAGGGCGGCGGGGCAGGCATGGCGGGGGCGTGCTGCTTTAGAGTCCGCATCCTCAGCAGACTTCCTCTAAAACGCTCACTTTGTAAGCTGAACGGTCATTGTGAATATTAAAGAATATTTTAAAAAGCAAACTCACAAACCCCAACCCTCACCCAATTATCTTCATATTGTGTGTTCCCATATAGTCCTTGGGCATATGTTTATAGAGTTTTACAAGGTCACAATCTCCATATAGCACTTGGAGCAAACATATTCTCTATTTCTGCAGTCTCCACATTTGGTTTAGTTGACAAACTAATAACGCGTTAAGAAATAGTATGTCAGGGTGAACTAGCGGGATGCATTTAGCTCTGGAACCAAAAGGCTTCTGGTTGCTGGGAGGGTGGTTTTGTCTCCCTGGAGGAATTCTGTCCTCAGAGCTTTAATCCAGTCAGGACAGGCATCACCAGACTGGGCGGGACAGAGGTGTGGGTCGAGAGGCCAGCGGTGGGTGAGCACCAGAGTTACTCACAGACAGGAAGCCCACGTTTCCAGTTGTGGAGCTGGAGGTTCCCACCCCTCAGTGTCCCTCGCTGAGAAGAGAGGAGAGAACCAGCCTTTACTCACCTACATGATCTACTGGTAGAGCTTCTCTGCTCTCCTGTAGACAGATGGTATCACGCCTATTTGGCAGATGAGAAGGTGGGCCCAGAGAGTGGTTTGTCCAAGATCACGTTGCTATTCAGTCAGAGAAGATCAGTTCAGTGTGTCTCCAAAGCTCATGAACTTTCTGCCAGAACATGCTCCCTTATGGGTGGGAACTGTAGAAATCCATGCTTTGAGAAGTTACAGCAAAGAAACTTAATGGTTCTGAGCTGTGACCTTTGTGTCACGCAGTGGACAGGAAGTTGCCAGGTTCTTCTCAAAGGAAGCACTTGGTCACCCAAGGTCACTGTTGTAAGTGAGGAAGCAGGGCTCATGCTGGTTACATACAGGTCAGCTCCTAGCTCTGCTACTTGCTTGCTGGTAAGTGAATGGGCCTGGGCCTTAACTTCCTCATCCATAAAATGGGGATAATGACACTGCCTGTCTTACCTGTCTGAAGATCAGACATAGAGAGGGCACGGGGGACGCTCATGGTCCCCAGCACACAGTAACCTCTTGGTAGATACTGGCTGTCAGCATTTGGTCATGGCCCCCGTCTGAGATTGAGAACCTGTTTGTTAGCTCAAAAGGCCTGGCATGTCAGCGAGGTCACCAGAGCTCTGTGCAGGGCAGAGCCCTCTGCAGGTAGAAAAGCCAGGCCTGTTGAACCACGGGGTGTGTTACCAGCTGGTGAAGACTGGAGAGAGAACAGGCCCTGGTGTCGAGGCCTTTGATGGAAAAATCTGTAGCGCTGTCACCTACGCAAGGAATGGGAGTGAGAAATGGAGGCAGAAGTGGAGGCTGACGGCTCGGGGAGCTTGCCGCAGACTCTGGCCAACCTCTCAGGCCTTGTTTGATACACCGCCAGGAGAATGGTACACGGGGTTAATGTAGAAAGATGTCTGGACTGTCAGAAGTGCACACGAGCTGGGCAGTGACCCAGCTGTCCTGGACTCTGCAGGCAAGTATGCAGAGTGGGCTGTTTTCCCCTGGGCTTTGATCTCTCCCGGGCCTGATTTTTGTCTTATTTAACATAATGCTCAGCTGCCACATTCGCCTGGGGATGGCACGCTTCTAAAGTGGTTGTTTTCTTCCCAGGCTGCTGTTCTGTGTCATCTCTCAAAGTGAAGGATCTTGCTAACTTCAGCTGCTCAGTGTCAGACCCAGGGGTGCTATGTAAACAGTTTTCCCCTTTATTAGGCATTAAGTAAAACTAGGCCTGCCATCCTAGTTGGCCTGTTTAAAACAGGACATTTTTTTAAAATTAATAAAACACATAGCAAGGGCCAGCAGCCCCTCAAGGATCTGCGAGGAACAGAAGCTGAACTCCTTCTTCTCCATCTGACACCTCGCGGCTCGCTGACCTCGTTCAGAGCCTGTGCAGGGCACCCGGGCATCTGGCCCTGCACCAGCCCACCTGAAGGGGTCTTGCAAGATCCGTCACACAGCTCCTAACGTCAGACGCTAAACAGGGGCAGTGAAAGCTCTCCTCTCCCTGGCCTTTCCTCTTAATCATTTTAAGTCTTCAAAATCCATGTAAGCCAAATCTCCTTTGCCAAACCCTGGGCCTCAGGTGGGGCATATCTCTCGGGGTCATCACAGGGCCGCCTCTGACTGGCACTGGCCATCGTCTGGAGGTCACGGGCTCTGTCTCCTCAGCCCCTGCCAGGGCGGCACTGGCATAAACCTTGCTCTTACTTTTAAACATCCCCAGGGAGGATGCCACTGGGGAGTTGAGAGTTCGCTTGTACCAGAGCCTGTTGAAAAACCACGGTGTGTTACCAGCTGGTGAAGACTGGAGAGAACAGGCCCTGGTGTCGAGGCCTTTGATGGAAAAATCTGTAGCGCTGTCACCTACGCAAGGAATGGGAGTGAGAAATGGAGGCAGAAGTGGAGGCTGACGGCTCGGGGAGCTTGCCGCAGACTCTGGCCAACCTCTCAGGCCTTGTTTGATACACCGCCAGGAGAATGGTACACGGGGTTAATGTAGAAAGATGTCTGGACTGTCAGAAGTGCACACGAGCTGGGCAGTGACCCAGCTGTCCTGGACTCTGCAGGCAAGTATGCAGAGTGGGCTGTGTTCCCTGGGCTTTGATCTCTCCGGGCCTGATTTTTGTCTTATTTAACATAATGCTCAGCTGCCACATTCGCCTGGGGATGGCACGCTTCTAAAGTGGTTGTTTTCTTCCCAGGCTGCTGTTCTGTGTCATCTCTCAAAGTGAAGGATCTTGCTAACTTCAGCTGCTCAGTGTCAGACCCAGGGGTGCTATGTAAACAGTTTTCCCCTTTATTAGGCATTAAGTAAAACTAGGCCTGCCATCCTAGTTGGCCTGTTTAAAACAGGACATTTTTTTAAAATTAATAAAACACATAGCAAGGGCCAGCAGCCCCTCAAGGATCTGCGAGGAACAGAAGCTGAACTCCTTCTTCTCCATCTGACACCTCGCGGCTCGCTGACCTCGTTCAGAGCCTGTGCAGGGCACCCGGGCATCTGGCCCTGCACCAGCCCACCTGAAGGGGTCTTGCAAGATCCGTCACACAGCTCCTAACGTCAGACGCTAAACAGGGGCAGTGAAAGCTCTCCTCTCCCTGGCCTTTCCTCTTAATCATTTTAAGTCTTCAAAATCCATGTAAGCCAAATCTCCTTTGCCAAACCCTGGGCCTCAGGTGGGGCATATCTCTCGGGGTCATCACAGGGCCGCCTCTGACTGGCACTGGCCATCGTCTGGAGGTCACGGGCTCTGTCTCCTCAGCCCCTGCCAGGGCGGCACTGGCATAAACCTTGCTCTTACTTTTAAACATCCCCAGGGGAGGATGCCACTGGGGGAGTTGAGAGTTCGCTTGTATCTTTGTGTCCGTCTGCTGCTGTCGTGGCTAAACAGAGGAAGGCTTCATGATGGTGAAGCGCACGCCGCTGTGCCCGGCAAGCAGGACTGGGAGGCTTGTCTGGAAGCTTCCTATTAGTACTGCCTGTCATATCTGAGGGTGGAGGGCTTGCCATACTGTAGCCGTCAAGTCGAGGGTCCATTAAGCCACCTTGTTTAGTTTTCCAGTGAACCCTCTGGAAATGAGGATGGGGATCTTCCCCTGTCAGGTGACAGGGTGTCGGTGGAACAGCAACCTGAGGCAAGGAGTGCTCCTCTGCCTTTAAAAACCCAACATCGGGACTTCCCTGATGGTCCAGTGGTGAAGACTCTGTTTCCAGTGCAGGGGGCCTGGGTTCAATCCCTGGTCAGGGAACTAGATCCCACATGCCACAACTAAGACCCAGCACAGCCAAATAAATCAATAATAGTAAAAAATTTAAAAAAGAAAAACAACATCTGTCAGCCGCCAGACATTTCGGGGCAGATGGTGGAAAAGCTGAGGCTCTCCAAGGTAACAGATCATCAGCTGTCCAGGGAAAAGGTGTGTAGAGAAGTCTACTGCCTTGTAACCTGGGAGAGAAAGACTGGCTGGGTCCCAGGTCTCGCCCGAATCTAGATATCCCTGCCAAGGAGCAGCCTCTTCTCTCTCTCTCTCTCTCTTTTTTTTATATAATGTTTATTTGGCTTCACCAGGTCTTAGGTGCAGCAAGTGGGATCCTCAATCTTCATTTTAGCCTGCAGGATCTTTAGTTACAGCATGTGGGATCTAGCTCCCTGGCCAGGGATTGAACCAGAGCCCTGGGCATTGGGTGTGTGGCGTCTTAACCACTGGACCACCAGGGACGTTCCCGAGCCTCTTCTCTTTAAAAGGACAATGTGAATGCATTTTACATCACAGCGTGCAGTTAAAAAGCAGATGGTGACGTTAAAATGAACACGGCTTGTCAGTGAGTTTCAGTTCACTTAGCGTGGAGTGGCAGGTTCGGATTTGGTGACACTCGGACTCATGCTGGGGAGGCAGAGCAGAGCGGCTGAGGGAGACAGGCCTGAGGCAGAACCCTGGCTCTCCCGCTGGTCAGCTGGGTCACCTCGGGCTGGTTATTCAGCCTCTCCACGCTGTGTGTCTCATCTGTAAAGAGGTAGGTCAAAGAGCCACCTCCCGTGTGGTTGTAAAGTTGAAAGAGGTCATGCGTGTAAACTGCTCAGCATGGTACCTGCCACCCAGGGACACGCGTCATCATGGCCATCGGTGTTGGCTGAGGGTTGTACCCAGTGCCACGAAGAGCCTTCCTGGTCCTTCGGGTCTCACGAGGGATCCGAGGCGGGCACAACTCTCCCTTCCTTTGTCCAGGTGGGCAGAGTGAGGCCTGGTGAGACGACGCTGCTTGCCCCAAGTCACAGGCCGGAAGTGGGGCAGCTGGGATTGGAAGCTGTGCACCAAAGCTCTGTCGGCCTCCCCTGTCTTCATGAAGTAAGCGGGGCCTTGGAAAGCACCTGCAGAATGGGGCGTGCTCAAGCTCTTGTACCTCTTCTGCCACCACCTGGAAGCCTGCCCTGGTTTAGCTTTCCAGAAGATGAGAGACGTGTGTCCAAGTCATCCTAGTCCCCTCAGCTAAAGTCAGCTGATAGGCAAGTGGGCCCAACTCTAAGTCAGCCAAGCCAGCCCAGTCCAAATTGCCAATCCAAAGACCCTTACACTAAATAAATACTTATTACTTTAAGCCACCAAGTTTTGGGGTGACTTGTTACGCAGCATTATTATAGCAATTGGTAACTGATACAGATGGTAATTCGGTTTCTGCATGGATTTGCTTATAGAAACGAAAAATCACCAACTGGCTAGTATAAGTGAGTATCCTGTCCCCGGGATAGGTGACCATCTCACTTCAGTACTTTTTAAAAGTGACTGCTTAGTATTTCAGACTCGTGAGCATAGGGTCAGTCTCACGCGAACATAAGTGAGTCCTCCTCAACTCTGAACAGTCAGCAGGTACTGAGTGTCCTCACGCTGGGCTAACACACAGAACCTGCGCTGGCCCACTCACTTCCTGTAACAGCCCTATGAAGTAGGTGGCACTGCTGTCTTGGCACTGTTTGCCAACGAAGAAACAGGCCCAGAGGAACTGAGGTCCTCTCTCGTGGTAACATTGGCTCAGCTCTTGAGCAGAAGCGATCAAAGAAACTGAGGTAGGACCCTTGAAAAGCAGGAGTTCTGTGTTTTGCACTAGCAAAACCTGGGTCAAGCTACTGCCTGCTCTGACTGGGGAGGAGGCCCGTGTGTTTTCCCGGCTGGCAGAGCACGAGGAAGAGGCTGGAAAGCAGAAAGCCAGTCATCCCCGTGGCTGCTATTGGCGGCACCAAGTGAGGATTTACAAGGAAGAGATGAGCTCAGCAGAGAACTACCTGGTGTCCAAGAAGGATGAATGAAAGGAAACGTGCATGCTGTGTGTGTGCTTAGTCACTCATGTTGGACTCGTGACCCCATGGGCTGCAGCCCACCAGGCTCCTCTGTCTGTAGGGATCCTCCAGGCAAGAATACTGGAATGGGTTGCCATGCCCTTCTCTAGGGGAACTTCCAAACCCAGAGATCGAATCCAGGTCTCTGGCATTGAGGGCAAATTCTTAACCGTCTGAGCTACCAGGAAGGCCCATGAAAAGAAGAAGAGTTCAGAAATCTTAGGCTCTCCAGCGTTAAAAATCTATGCCCTAAATAAAAAATTATGAGATGAATGCAGAGCTTTGGGCCACAAAGGCATTCCCTTGAATGAAGTGTCTCAGGAAGGATCAGATTAAAGGCATGCCTCCTACTTACCGTTCAAATAGCTTCAAGGTAGACACTGGGGAGAAAGGGAGAGGCATGGAGGGGAACCAGCAAAACAAAACAGGCTTGAGGATTAGGCCGAGGAAAAGACCGGGTGAGAGAGGCTACTGGCACATGAAGCTGTTTCCTCTCCTCCTTTTCAGAAGTCAGCTTCCCCAAAGGACTGACTACACCCATCTCCACTTCTTTGTCGCCTATCCTTTCCTTATCTATGTGTCTCTCACTTTCCACCTCATTATTTGATGAAGAAATCTCTCACTTAAAGTCACCAGGACCTCTATGCTGCTAGATCCAACAGAATATTCAAAGCTTTACTGTTCCCTCTGACCAACAATAAGGGGTTCCCCACTGGCTCAGCGGTGAAGAAGCTGCTTGCAATGCAGAAGCCATAGGAGACCTGGGTTTGATCCCTGAGTTAGGAAGATCCCCTGGGGAAGGAAATGGCGACCCACTACAGTATTCTTGCCTGGAGAATTCCATGGACAGAGGAGCCTGGTGAGCTACAGTCCATGGGGTCGCAAAGTTGGACACGACTGAGCAACTAACACTCTTATTGTGGAAAGTGGAGAGGGCTTTTGGTTCTCTGCTCAGGCCTCTGGAGGACCTGGGATGCTAAAAGAAGCGAACTCCCAAAGCCAGGCCTGCTTCAGGAAGAGATGCACCAGAGGGCCCTGGAGCCCAGGCTGCTGCTGAGGGTGGGCCTCACACTTCCCCCAGGGAAGAATACTGGAATGGGTTGCCATCCCTTCTCTAGGGAACTTCCAAACCCAGAGATCGAATCCAGGTCTCTGGCATTGAGGGCAAATTCTTAACCGTCTGAGCTACCAGGAAGGCCCATGAAAAGAAGAAGAGTTCAGAAATCTTAGGCTCTCCAGCGTTAAAAATCTATGCCCTAAATAAAAAATTATGAGATGAATGCAGAGCTTTGGGCCACAAAGGCATTCCCTTGAATGAAGTGTCTCAGGAAGGATCAGATTAAAGGCATGCCTCCTACTTACCGTTCAAATAGCTTCAAGGTAGACACTGGGGAGAAAGGGAGAGGCATGGAGGGGAACCAGCAAAACAAAACAGGCTTGAGGATTAGGCCGAGGAAAAGACCGGGTGAGAGAGGCTACTGGCACATGAAGCTGTTTCCTCTCCTCCTTTTCAGAAGTCAGCTTCCCCAAAGGACTGACTACACCCATCTCCACTTCTTTGTCGCCTATCCTTTCCTTATCTATGTGTCTCTCACTTTCCACCTCATTATTTGATGAAGAAATCTCTCACTTAAAGTCACCAGGACCTCTATGCTGCTAGATCCAACAGAATATTCAAAGCTTTACTGTTCCCTCTGACCAACAATAAGGGGTTCCCCACTGGCTCAGCGGTGAAGAAGCTGCTTGCAATGCAGAAGCCATAGGAGACCTGGGTTTGATCCCTGAGTTAGGAAGATCCCCTGGGGAAGGAAATGGCGACCCACTACAGTATTCTTGCCTGGAGAATTCCATGGACAGAGGAGCCTGGTGAGCTACAGTCCATGGGGTCGCAAAGTTGGACACGACTGAGCAACTAACACTCTTATTGTGGAAAGTGGAGAGGGCTTTTGGTTCTCTGCTCAGGCCTCTGGAGGACCTGGGATGCTAAAAGAAGCGAACTCCCAAAGCCAGGCCTGCTTCAGGAAGAGATGCACCAGAGGGCCCTGGAGCCCAGGCTGCTGCTGAGGGTGGGCCTCACACTTCCCCCAGGGAGGCAGAAGTAGCTGGGAATCGTGCCTTTGTGAGTGCTCCATACTCTCTGGCTCTCTTCTTTCTTTTTTTTTTCCCTTCTGTTTGTTGGCCAGCCGCTTGGCATGCAGGGTCTTAGTTCCCTGACCAGGGGTCGAACTTGTGCCCCACACAGTGGAAGTGCAGAGTCCTAACCCCTGGACCATCAGTGAAGTCCCTCGCTCTCTGCTTTCTTACTCCTCATTCGGTGCAGTGGACTTTCTTTGAAATCTCTCCCCACCACTCATCTGCACCAAGCACATGTCCTTCCTGCCTGGGTTCAAACTGTTCCCCCAGGGAGCGATGTTCTCTGCCCTTCCCAGATGCGGGGAGCAGGCGGTGGCGCTTACTCAGGTCTCCCCAGCCAGGCTTTCCCTGGGTCGTCTCACAACAAGCCTCCCTTCAGAAAAGATGCGTCATCCCATTTCTTCTGGGGAAACTGAAGCTCAGAGCGGCTGGCCCACGGCCGCACAGCTGGAAAGTAGCAAAACAGGATTTAAGTTGAGCCCTCCTCAGAACTCACATACCTTCTGGCACCGCTATGGTCCCCGACTCGTCACCTTGCTCACTCATTGTCATCGTGAGCTCTGCCATTTATGCTCATATATCATCTATACTAATATCTACTTACTTACCTGAGTCCCTTTTTATTTAAACAAATTAATTTGAAAAGGAAACTTTACATCATCACTATAAATGGAAAAGGAAATCATATCAATAACGTCATTGACCAAAGTTAAAAGGTGAGTATAAAAACAAATCTGCGAGATGTTATTGAATGTTTCTAATAATTATAAAAAATTTCAAACATACAGTAATGTCCAAAGAGTTTTAGGGCACTTTCCTGCTGGTCCAGTGGTTAAGACTCTATGCTTCCACTTTAGAGAGCACAGATTTGATCCCTGGTCAGGGAACTAGATCCCACATGCAGCAACTAAAAAGATCCCACATACCACCATGAAGATCGAAGATTCCCGCATGCTGCAACTAAGACCTGGCGAAGCCAAATAAATAAATATTTTAAAAAATCCAACCACTTTTTGGTGCATTTCAAAGAAAATTATAGACATCAAAACATTTCCTCTAAATATTTCAGAATCATATCATTAACTAGACTTTGATACTCTATATTTAAAGTGTTTTTCTTTTGCTGTAAAATGTACATACAATGAAATGCACAAATCTTAATTGTATGTTGGCTGAGTTTTGACACATGCTTACACTAACGTCCTATCAAGATGCAGAAATTACCATCCCCCCAGAAAGCTCGCTCCTGCTGCATCTCAGTCAGTCCCCACAGCACACCTCCCCACAGCCCCGACTACCGTATCTTCGATTTTTTCCCCTCTGTCATCGATTAGTTCCGTCTGCTGTAGAATTTAGTATAGGTGGAATCATGCAGTATGGACTCTCGTGCATGTGCCTATTCTCATTCAGCACAGTGTTTCAGGGTTCATCCATGTCATTGCATACGTACGTGTTTGTCCCTGCTTATTATTGAGGGCAGAAGGAGAAGAGGGTGTCAGAGGATGAGATGGCTGGATGGCATCACCGAGGCAATGGACATGAACTTGGGCAAACTCCGGGAGATGGTGAGGGATGGGGGCCTGGTGTGCTGCAGTCCATGGGGTCGCAAAGAGTCAGACACAACTGAGTGACTGAGAAACAACATTACTAACTGTGTGTATTTCCATCATCTGACTCAATCACAGTCTGTCTGTGGGTCAGGAAGATCTCTGGAGGAAGCAATGTCAACTCAATCCAGTATTCTTGCCTGGACAATTCCATGGACAGAAGAGCCTGGCGGGCTACAGTCCATGGGGTTGCAAAGAGTTGGACACGACTGAGCACACACATACACACTTGTTTATTTGGTCGTGCCAGCCCTTAGTTGTGGCATGTGGGATCTAGTTCCTTTACTAAGGATCAAACCTGGACCCCTACATTGAGAGCATGGAGTCTTAGCCTCTGGACCACCAGGAAAATCCCTTAGAATTTTCTTAATGTTTAAATGAAAATCATGTGCAAACAAAAGTAGTCTAATTGTGACAATATTTCATATTAAAAAATAAGAGGGCTTCCCTGGTGGTCCAGTGGGTAAACACACCACTTTGCAGTGCAAGGGGTGCCGGTTCGATCCCTGGCCTGGGAGGATCCCATGTGCCACGAAGCGGCTGGACCCATGTGTCCAATTACTGAGCCGGAGATCTGGAGCGCATGCGCCCAGAGTCGGTGCTCTGCGACAACAGAGGCCACTGCGATGGGAGGCCCACACGGGCCAAAGAACAACGATGGATGAAAATAGATAAATGAAAGACCAATAGAAGTAGCCCACTTGCGCCCCTCCCTCACCAACCCGCCCCCCTCCCCCAAAATAAGAACCTCACTAAAAAAAAGAACTGGTTAGGACTCATCTGTCATCCAAGGATGCTTAGTTTAATATCATAGAGATCTAAAAGGAAGATGAGGGACTTCCCTGGTGGTCCAGTGGTTAAGAATCCGCACTTCATTGCAGGTTCACTCCCTGGTCAGGGAACTTAAGTTCCGCATGCTGTGTGATGCAGCCAAAATAAACAAATAAAATGAAGGTGAAATTCTCCATTAAGACAGTTTTCTTGTTAAGCTGTGATATCATCCAGTGCTGAGAATGCCACCAGCCATATGTATGTAGGTGGGGAGATTGAAACATTTCAGCTGACTTCTCCAGTACAATTATCTGTTGGTTTGCCCCATAAAAAATGTTTTTCAGCATTCGGGAATCATGTTTGCTGTGGGCTCACCCCACCTACGCTGTGTATTCCCGCGCGGCAGAAGAGCCAAGCCGGCACGTGGTCAGGGTCCTGGTCAGTGTCAGGAGGACGGCCGAGACCATGCTTCTTTTAGCTTTGTCCTGAGACTCAGAATAGATGTGCTTACCACAAGAAGCACATTTCTAATTGAGCTCATTTATTTCTCATTAAGAAAGGTGGAGGCACTCTGACCATCCCACTTTCACTGGAAAACAGGGCAGAAAAGACATGCCACAGGGCCGGTCCACTGATGAGTGGGAGGAGGGACGGAAGCCGGCAGCCTGGTTCCCGCTGCCCTCCTCACCGGCTGCAGGACCACCTGTTCCTGGTGAATACGAAAGCAGTAGTTGGTCAGTCGTGTCTGACTCCTTGCGACCCCGTGGACTGTATATAGCCCACCAGTCTCCTCTCTCCGTGGGATTCTCCAGGCAAGAACACTGGAGTGGGTTGCCATTCCCTTCTCCAGGGGATCTTCCCAACCCAGGGATCAAACCTGGCTCTCAGGCAGATTCTTTCCATCTGAGCCACCAGGAAAGCCCCAAGGGTTTTTTTTTGGTGGGCCCCTTATGTGTGCCGTTCCCACAACTGAAAAGGATATATGTTATTCGAAAACCAGTGTGGGGACTTCCCTGGTGGCCCGGTGGCTAGGACGCCATGCTCCCAATGCAGGGGGCCCAGGCTCAATCCCTGGTCGGAGAACTAGATCCCACATGCCACAGCGAAGACCTGGCACTGGGCTGTGCCGCGTTCATTCGCATCTGACTCTTTTGTGACCCCATGGGCTGTGGCTTGCCAGGCTCCTCTGTCCATGGAAAGCTTTCTAGGCAGGGATACTGGAGCGGGTTGCCATTTCCTGCTCCAGGCGATCTTCCCAACCCAGGGATCGAACAGGCATTTCCTGCACGGGCAGGCAGATTCTTTACCACTGAGCCATAAGGTCTGGCCCAGTCAAATAAATAAATATTTAAAAACCTATTTGTCTACATCCCAAGTCAAACCTCAGGAAGGGTGCCTGCTTTGGGATCCTACTGTTTCTTTGGGGCTCGTTGCCCGTATGCTCCTAGTTTCTCTCTCTCGAAGCCTCTGCCAGGGGCACGGCGACCCAGTGCTCTCTTCTCTTCCTCTCCCCGCTACTGCATTTCACCCGGCTCCAAGCAACTCTCCCTGCCCTGAATTATCTGCCTTACTTTTTATTTTTTATTATTTTTTTAAAGATTTATTTATTTATTTATTTTGGGCGGGGGTCGTGTTGGGGAGGGTGGGGAGCAGGCGGGCCACTTCTATTGGTCTTTCATTTGTCTATTTTCATCCTTTGTTCTTCGGCTCCTGTGGGCCTCCCATCGCGGTGGCGTCTGTCGTTGCAGAGTGCCAGCTCTGGCGCATGCGCTCCAGAGCTCCAGCTCTCCAGCTCGGTAATTGGACACATCGGTCCAGCCGCTCTGCGGCACGTGGGATCTTCCCAGGCCAGGGATCGAACCAGCGCCCCTTGCACTGCAAGGCGGTGTCCTTACCCACTGCGCCACCAGGGGAAGCCCTGCTTTACTTTTTAGATCCCACTTAATAAAATGGCCTTCCTCTATGAAAACAAGCCCTTTGATTCAGCTTGAGAGTGATCTCCTCGAGGCATTTCCTCCGAGAACCATCAGAGGGCGATAATCAAGAGAAGAGACTTAGATCCGCGCTGTAGAGAGAGCCTGGAGACAGGGAAGAGGCTTTCCAGGCAGAGGAGGTGCGACAGGACAGGGCATGTTTGCAGAGTCTTTAAGTGGTTTCTTGTGAGGCTGGAGCAGGGGCACCTGGTGAGAGCAGTTAGCGACAAGATGCGGAATAGAGGATGGAAGATTTTCTATGTCGTGATTAAACTTGTGTGCTTATTTCTGAAATGCAGTAATATATGAAAATTATGTGTATGTGCTCAGTCACTCTGTCGTGTCCACTCATTTCAACCCCATGGACCATAGCCCACCAGTCTCCTCTGTCCATGGAATTTTCCAGGCAAGAATACTAAAGAGGGATGCCATTTACTCCTCCGAGGGAATCTTCCCAATCCAGGGATCAGTCTTTACCACTGCAGCACGGGAACTCCCTGGCAGTCCCGTGGTTAGCACTCGGTGCGTTCACTGCCGTGGCCCTGGGTTCTGTCTCTGGTCAGGAAACTAAGATCCTGCAAACCACGTGGCACAGTCAAAAAAAAAAAAAAATTGTAAGTTAGAGTGGGTTCGCTTGCAGGCTTTGGAGTCAGCCAGGCCTGGGGGAGGTACATGGGTATGTGTGTGGGTGTGTCGGACTTGCCACCTGCCAGGCAGCGTTCTAAGCAAGCACATGGCATAGTTTCCACTGGGACGTAGAGCCAGCCAGGCCAGCCTTCCTCTTACTGCCGCCCTCCCAGGAGCACGGAGAGATGGTGTATGTGTGACCCTCCCCCCACGCCGAGTTCCCCGGAGGAAGGGACCCTGTCACACTGACGTCTAGCCCCTCCTTTAGCACAATGCCTGGCACATCGCTGGTGCTCATTGACGCCCATCGAATGACCAATGGGCTGACTGGATCAATGAAGGCAGAGGCTCTTCAGGGAGCTATCTATACTGGATGCAAGGGCATTCAAGCGTGTGACTGACGGAGCTCGTTCATGAGACCCAGCAAGTTAATGGAGACTGTCTGAAGGTTTTATGAGGCTCCCTTAAATATGTATGTATTTATTTGGGCTGCTCCGGGTCTCAGGTGCGGCATGGGGAATCTGGGTCCCTCATCAGGGATCAAACCTGGCCCCTGTAGTCGGATCTCAGAGTCCTAGCCACTGGAACCCCAGAGAAGTCCCTGAGGGCTCCTTAATATCCCAAACTCATCGAACTCTCCAGACGGTTCCTCTCCCTCCTATGCATGGGGCCTTCCAGGTGGCGCAGTGGTAAGGGATCTGCCTGTCAGTGCAGGAGCTGCAAGAGTTCAATCCCTGGGTCGGGAAGACCGTCTTGAGAAGGCAATGGCAGCCTGCCTCAGTCTTCTTGCCTGGAGAATCCCATGGACAGAGGGACCTGGTGGGCTGAAGTCCATGGGGTTGCAGTCAGACACACACAGACACAGACATACCTATGCACGTTACAGCTGGTTTTCCTAACAGAAAATAGTCAGGTTAGGCTAGACAATAAGACATACGCCATTTCAGTGGCTTCACAAAGCAAAGTTTGCTCCTCAAATGTGCCAAGTCCATTGAGAACTGGGCATCTCTTCAGCACAGCTCCTTCACGTGGTGACCTAGTCATCCAGGACCTCTCATCTCATCTCAGCGTGTGCTGTCCACACTTGCCACAGAAGAGGTCAAGAGAGTGCGCAGGACTCTCATCAGATCCGGAAGGGACACGTGTCACTTCTCACAGCCCATGAGCCGGAGATTGTCATGTGACCCTGCAGTCTGAGACGTAGAGCCAGCCAGGCCAGCCTTCCTCTTACTGCCGCCTCCCAGGAGCACGGAGAGATGGTGTATGTGTGACCCTCCCCCCACGCCGAGTTCCCCGGAGGAAGGGACCCTGTCACACTGACGTCTAGCCCCTCCTTTAGCACAATGCCTGGCACATCGCTGGTGCTCATTGACGCCCATCGAATGACCAATGGGCTGACTGGATCAATGAAGGCAGAGGCTCTTCAGGGAGCTGTCTATACTGGATGCAAGGGCATTCAAGCGTGTGACTGACGGAGCTCGTTCATGAGACCCAGCAAGTTAATGGAGACTGTCTGAAGGTTTTATGAGGCTCCCTTAAATATGTATGTATTTATTTGGGCTGCTCCGGGTCTCAGGTGCGGCATGGGGAATCTGGGTCCCTCATCAGGGATCAAACCTGGCCCCTGTAGTCGGATCTCAGAGTCCTAGCCACTGGAACCCCAGAGAAGTCCCTGAGGGCTCCTTAATATCCCAAACTCATCGAACTCTCCAGACGGTTCCTCTCCCTCCTATGCATGGGGCCTTCCAGGTGGCGCAGTGGTAAGGGATCTGCCTGTCAGTGCAGGAGCTGCAAGAGTTCAATCCCTGGGTCGGGAAGACCGTCTTGAGAAGGCAATGGCAGCCTGCCTCAGTCTTCTTGCCTGGAGAATCCCATGGACAGAGGGACCTGGTGGGCTGAAGTCCATGGGGTTGCAGTCAGACACACACAGACACAGACATACCTATGCACGTTACAGCTGGTTTTCCTAACAGAAAATAGTCAGGTTAGGCTAGACAATAAGACATACGCCATTTCAGTGGCTTCACAAAGCAAAGTTTGCTCCTCAAATGTGCCAAGTCCATTGAGAACTGGGCATCTCTTCAGCACAGCTCCTTCACGTGGTGACCTAGTCATCCAGGACCTCTCATCTCATCTCAGCGTGTGCTGTCCACACTTGCCACAGAAGAGGTCAAGAGAGTGCGCAGGACTCTCATCAGATCCGGAAGGGACACGTGTCACTTCTCACAGCCCATGAGCCGGAGATTGTCATGTGACCCTGCAGTCTGAGAAGAGCTTGAAAAGAGTCGTTCTCCCAGGGACCCGGGAGGAAAGGAGGACCAGAATCGCTGAACCCTCGAAGTCTGTCCTAGCCTGCCCTTCTGATCTCCAAAGACTGCGTTTGATCCACTCTTCTTCCTACACGCAACACACACAAACCCCTTTTCCAAGACAGGAAACCCAGTCCCTGCCTCTAGCCCAGGGTCCCTTGGATGCCCTGAGACCTCCTTATGGGTCCAGATGCAGCCTCTCTTGATCCAGAGATAAACAAATTTAAAAGACAAGTTGCCTGCTCCCCCTACGTGGAGTCTCAGAATACAGCCATGGAACAGGGACAGGAGAACGCCAGTAAAGATGCCATTGGTGGGAGGGAATTTTCCTGCTGGTCCAGTGGCTAAGACCCTGTGTTCCCAATGCAAGGAAGACTAAATTAAGTAAATAAATAAATATGTTTAAAAGATGCTGTTGGGAAGAGAAGAGTGGGAGGTACCAGCAGCCATGGTCTGGAAGCCTGCTGGGCAGACACCATGCGGGCCCCTCCTCTGGCGCGGGGGAGACCCCATGGCCGCTCTGCTACAAGGAATCCCCTTGACCGGCTCCAGGGCTCTAGGCTTGATTGTCAGAGCCTCTTCCTTTCCTGTTATCCTCCCTGACGGCACCTGAAGCAGGGGCTTTGGACTCTGGCCTCTCTGAGGATTGTATAAAGTTCTCAGTCCACTTCCTCCCCAAAGAAGTGTCCCCACAAAAGTGTCATAGTCACTGGTGGGTGTTTTTTTGATCTTCATTTTAAAATTTTATTTACTATTTGTCCTTTGCTAGTTTTATTGAGGTATAACTGACACAGAACATATGTAAGTTTAAAGCGTACAACATCGTGATCTGATACATGCCTTTATTGCAAAATGATTACCACCATAAAGTTAGCTAATACACCTGCCTTCTTACATCATCACCTGGTGTGTGTTGTTGGTGAGAACTTTTAAGCTCTGTCTTCTTGTTGTTGTTCAGTCGCTCAGTCGTGTCGGACTCTTTGTGACCCCATGGCTGCGGCACGCCAGGATTCCCTGTCCTTCACTGTCTCCCTGAGTTTGCTCAAACTCACGTCCGTTGAGTTGATGATGCCACCCAACCATCTCATTCTCTGTTGTCCCCTTCTCTTCTTGTTCTCAGTCTTTCCCAGCATCAAAGTCTTTTCCAATGAATTGGCTCTTCGCATCAGGCGGCCAAAGTCTTGGAGCTTCAGCTTCAGCATCCGTCCTTCCAATGAATATTCAGAGCTGATTTCCTTTAGGATGGACTGGTTGGATCTCCTTGCAGTCCAAGGAACTCTCCAGAGTCTCCTCCCACCCCACAGTTCACAGGCATCAGTTCACTTTCAAGCACAGAATATAGTGCCGTCAACTGTAGCCACCATGCTGTCCTTTAGATCCCCGGAAGTTACTCCTAACTAGGAGTTTGAGCCCTCGAACCACCTTCACTCATTGCTCTCTTCCCCACCTCCACCGCTGGCAACCACCAATTTATTCTGTTTCCGTAAGTTTGTTTTTCTTAGATTGCATATAGACGTGAGATCATGCCGTGTTTGCCTTCCTCTGTCTGCCTGATTCACAGAAAGCCCCGGGGCTTCCCTCACGGGGAGACAATCTGCCTGCCCATGCAAGAGATCTCTTGACCGGCTCCAGGGCTCTAGGCTTGATTGTCAGAGCCTCTTCCTTTCCTGTTATCCTCCCTGACGGCACCTGAAGCAGGGGCTTTGGACTCTGGCCTCTCTGAGGATTGTATAAAGTTCTCAGTCCACTTCCTCCCCAAAGAAGTGTCCCCACAAAAGTGTCATAGTCACTGGTGGGTGTTTTTTTGATCTTCATTTTAAAATTTTATTTACTATTTGTCCTTTGCTAGTTTTATTGAGGTATAACTGACACAGAACATATGTAAGTTTAAAGCGTACAACATCGTGATCTGATACATGCCTTTATTGCAAAATGATTACCACCATAAAGTTAGCTAATACACCTGCCTTCTTACATCATCACCTGGTGTGTGTTGTTGGTGAGAACTTTTAAGCTCTGTCTTCTTGTTGTTGTTCAGTCGCTCAGTCGTGTCGGACTCTTTGTGACCCCATGGCTGCGGCACGCCAGGATTCCCTGTCCTTCACTGTCTCCCTGAGTTTGCTCAAACTCACGTCCGTTGAGTTGATGATGCCACCCAACCATCTCATTCTCTGTTGTCCCCTTCTCTTCTTGTTCTCAGTCTTTCCCAGCATCAGGGTCTTTTCCAATGAGTTGGCTCTTCGCATCAGGTGGCCAAAGTATTGGAGTTTCAGCTTCAGCATCAGTCCTTCCAATGAATATTCAGGACTGATTTCCTTTAGGATGGACTGGTTGGATCTCCTTGCAGTCCAAGGGACTCTCAAGAGTCTCCTCCAACACCACAGTTCACAGGCATCAGTTCACTTTCAAGCACAGAATATAGTGCCGTCAACTGTAGCCACCATGCTGTCCTTTAGATCCCCGGAAGTTACTCCTAACTAGGAGTTTGAGCCCTCGAACCACCTTCACTCATTGCTCTCTTCCCCACCTCCACCGCTGGCAACCACCAATTTATTCTGTTTCCGTAAGTTTGTTTTTCTTAGATTGCATATAGACGTGAGATCATGCCGTGTTTGCCTTCCTCTGTCTGCCTGATTCACAGAAAGCCCCGGGGCTTCCCTCACGGGGAGACAATCTGCCTGCCCATGCAAGAGATCTCAGTTCAGGCCTTGGGTCAGAAAGATCTCGTGGAGAAGCAAATGGCAACCCACTCCCGTAGTCTTGCCTAGGAAATGTCCTGGATAGAGGAGCCTGTCCATGGAGTGACAGAGTCCAAGAGGACTTACTGACTAAACAACAGTGACCTCGGGGTCTGTCCATGTTGTTGCAAATGGCAGGACTTCCTTCTTTTTGATGGCCGAGTAACATTCCACTGTAGAGTCACACTCAGGACCTCTATTTATTTATAGGAAGGATAATTGCTTTACAGAGTTCTGTTGTTTTCTGCTGAATATCAACATGAAGGAGCTCTTCTGCATCTCACTGATTCTGTTTCTCTGAAGAGCCCGGACGTCCAGGGGCTGGAAGAGGCACAGTTTCTTTCTCTTTCTCGTCCCCATCTGCTGAACAAAAGGCTGCTCTCCCGGACGGCCTACTTTCAGGCAGGGACTCTGGGGTCCAGGCTGCTTCCATCATGTGGCGCTTCCATCCTGGCCTTCCCGTCTCCACGCACAGAGAATAGAAAACCCATCACCACTGCTGGCTGCCCCAGACTGCGAATGGCACGCCTCCACCACCCGTGCCGCACATTGGCCAGAACTGGCCACCTGGCCACATCCGCCTGCCAGTGAGGCTGGGAAATATAAAATACCATACATGCTTACTGACTGCCTTCTCTACGCCCGGCTCTGTGCTAAGCAGGAAAATATTGTCTTTTCGGAATCCTCAGGCATGAGTTCTCCTGTGAGCTCATCCTACGGCTAAGGAAATAGACTTGGAGGAGTTGAGTCCCAGAACACCAATCCCGGAAAAACAGGTGTGGAGCGTCAAACCCAGGTCTCTGTGCATCCAGAGGGCTTCCTCCCGACTCCTGTCCTCGGAGTCTTGCTGTTCACTGACAAGAATGTCTCTGTCCCCTTGGAAAACTGGGCTTGCGTTCTTATTTTCTGCTCCATCTCATTTCATCTTCCTCGGGAGTCATGAATTTTTAAACCTTGTGCAAGATCAACCAGCTCACCCAGAGGAGACAGTAAAAGAACAGAACAGGCAGAAACAGAACAGCCATCAATATGTTTGGCAGAGCTCTTCCGACGGGGGTGCAAATGAACCACAGGAAGTCATGCTGGCTTGGCGGGAGGTGGGGGAGAGAGCGCTCAGACCAGCAAGGGAGTCATTTCCTTTTAGGAAAAATAGAGATGGAGAGGCGTTGGGCTTAGGTCACTGGACTCAGGCTATTTCTGTCCCTACGGCGACGGCCTAGCGAGCAGAGCCTCAGGGCCTGTGTCAACGGCAGGGATTGTAGGACCCCAGTCTCAGGTGCTGCTTCTGCCTCATTAAGGCAGCAGCCTTCCTAGAGGCCCAAGTCACGGGGCAGAGACACGGGAAATGGGCAAAATCGATAGTGAAGCCTGAAGTCGTCCCGGCCTGGCTGCTGGCCTGCTCCCTGGACCCAGTGCTTACACACCCTTAATAATCCCAGCCGCCACTACTCACCAGCGCCCCATGCGGGTCTCATTTCCTTCCCACAACAGCCCGAGAAGCAGGCCCGCTGTCAGAGGGGGAAAGCACCGCTGGGGACGTTGTCCCTGAGGGAGCCGGGATCTAAACTCAGGTATGAGGCCCCAGAGCCAGGGCTCCTGTCCTGACATTTCCATACCCCCATCTCGAGACCACCTCCATCGCCTGACCATCCTGAGCCCTTCAGAGGGGCGGCCCCCACCACCCAGGGCTGAACCGAGAGAGATGGTCGTGTGAATCCAGGCCAAGGACCCAAGGGCGTGGCGCAGCCCCAGCCAGCCCTGACCCTCTTTATGCCAGGCCCTGGTTTCCAGTTGTTCCATCCCAGAGGGTCGCTCCGAACAAATGAGATCCAAGTGATCACATGGGGTGGGGGGCCTCTGGCTCGGACGAGGGTTGTCGGGTGGGCTCAGAAGAATCTGGGTTCAGAAACCATTTCTGCCGCAGGATGAGAGGTTTGATGAGCCCTGTTTCTCAAACCCTGTGGCCTCTGTAGATGAACCTCAGGGTCTCTGCTGAGAGATACTGCCCCTGCGGATCCAGTCAGCCCCAGAGGGGGAGGCTGAGTGTGGCTAGGGAGAGGCAGATGCCCTCCACACTCCTCTGTAACACGGCCGAGAGGAAAGGCATGGAAAGAGGGTGGACTGGGGTCCTGCTGTCCCATAGATGAGGGGCGTGGGGGAGACACAGAATCAGTCGTCACTTTAGTATCTGTTTGAAGAAGGAATTCCAAGGACTTGAGTCCAAACAAACAACACATTTCAAGCTAAAAGGAAGTCAAGCCTCCTGATCTGGCCCAGCTCCCTCTTTCACAGGCAGCAGGATCAGAGAGGGCCGTGGATGAAGGAAAGTCACACAGCACTATTTGTGCCAGAGGCAGATCTCAAACCCAAGTCCTAGAAGAGGCCCAGAAAGTAGTAGAGGTGTCTCGGCTCATCCAAGACATTGGCATCCCAGCCTCTTCCTCTTTCACCCCCAGGAGCTCAGCCCGGGCCCTTTCTGGGGGCAACACCTGATTCTGTTTCCCTCCTCCAGCAACCCCCTTGCCCTGGGTCCACCCGAAGTCAGGAAACACCACCTTTTTTGCCTGACTCAGTCTCCAGCACGTGGATTTCAGAAGTGTGAGAATAGTAAGTTCTAGCAACTTTGCTTCTGGGTATGCATCCCCTAAAACTGAAAGCAAGGTCTCAATAAGATATGCGAACACCCATGTTACAAAAGTATTATTCATGATAACCGAAAGATGGACACAACCCCTCCCCTGTCCATCTACCAATGAGGGTATAAACAACGTGTGAGATATACATACAATGGAATATTCGTCAGCTTCAAAACAGAAGGAAATTCTGGTATCTGCTGCAATATAGATGAACCTTAAAGACATTACACTAAGTGAAATAAACCAGACTCTTAAAAATAAATATTGTATGATTCATGGGGTCGCAAAGAGTCTGACACGACTTAGCGACTGAACAACAAAGAAGAGTCAAATCCATAAAGACAAAAAGTCCTACGGAGGTTGCCGGGCGCGAGGGGCGAGGAGGAACAGGAGAAGTGGGCGTTAGGAGAACTGAGTCCCAGAGGTGAGAGGTTCAAACCCCACAGGGCAATTGGATCAGCACTGGGAGCAGCTCCTAGGTGCTTGTTCCTTGTGGGCTCCCGGCCCTTGCCCTCCCCAGCACTCATTCCCGGGGGCCGGGTCCTCGGTTCTGGAGAACCTGGGGGTGGCCTGTGGCGGGGCAATCAGCCGCTCTGCCCTCTTCTTGCGCCGCTCCAGGAAACCCCCCGCCCTAGGAGGCCTGCGAGTCGATCACCTGCAGTTCTGACTGGTGGCCGCTGGGTGTCGCCACACAGCAAAAACCGCCGACCACCCGGCGGATCACGGGGCCTCCCTGAATTCCTCCCCAAGGTTTCCGTGGGCTTCAAGCCTGTGTTCCCAAAAGCTCCTCTCCCAGCGCTGTGGGACAATCTGAATCCTTTCACCACTCCGTCTGCCTCGCATCGACTGCAAAAAGGAAAATCTAGCTACAGCTTGGCCTAGGCTTCCTCTCCCAGCTCAGCCCCTCCATTCTACCCTGTGCTTCAGCCAGGCAGACCAGAACTTCTGCGTGGAGGGCCCTCCCTTATCTCTGCCGGGTGCAGGCCTGCTGCCTGCTAGACACTGTGTAAAGGATATTTCAAGTTCACCAGCAACCCTGCTGAGTTCCTTCATACAGATGCAGAAACATACTCAGAGAGGTGAAGACTGGGGTCGCACAGCCAGCAAGTGGCAGAAGCTTTTTTTTTTTTTTTTCAGAACTGTATTTATTTATTTGGCCACTTCTATTGGTCTTCCAACTGTTTATCTTTGCTCTTTGGCCTGTGTGGGCCTCCCATCGCAGTGGCCTCTCTCGTCGCAGAGCACCGGCTCTGGGCGCATGTGCTCCAGAGCTCTGGCTCGGTAATTGGACACATCAGTCCAGCCGCTCCGCGGCACGCGGGATCTTCCCAGGCCAGGGATCGAACCGGCGGCCCTTGCACTGCAAGGCAGTGTCCTTACCCACTGAACCACCAGGGGAAGGGGAAGCCCCTCTTGGGGATACTTCTGTCCGCTGCATCCATGTGCCGGAAGCACTCAACAGTGCGTGCTGGTGGGCTGCTGACGCCGGCTGCCCCGTCCTCTTTCCGGTGACGCCACGTTGGTAGTCTGAGAACAGCTGTGACGAGATTGTTTAGATCATGGAAACTGACAAATACCGTAAATCAGGGCACTTCCCCCAACCCCAGGCTCGTAGCCCCGCCTCCCAGAGACCCAGCTATCAACGGTCACAAGCCTTGAGTCGGTGGGAGGTGAATGGGCACTCACAGGAGCACGGAGTTAAACATTTTAAAGAATTATTGTCTTATTATTTATCTGTTTATTTTTGGCTGGGCTGGGTCTTCACTGACGCGTGCAGGCCTTCTCCAGTTGCAGCCCGCCAGGCCTGCTCTTCATGGAGGCGCACAGGCTTCTCATCGCAGCGGCTTCTCACGCAGGCTTCTGTAGTTGCCGTGTTGCTCCGTGGCACGTGGGATCTTCCCGGACGAGGGATCGAACCCGCGTCCCCTGCCCGGGCAGGCGGATTCTCATCCACTGCACCATCAGGGAAGTCCTTGGCCTGTGGCCTCTTAATCCAGACGCTATGTCTGCCTGGGCCTCCCCTTCCCCATGGCAAAAAAGGCTGAGAAGAGCCTCTACCTGCCAGGGGCTGAATCCACACTCTCATTGAATCTCCCGACAGCCCTAGGAGCGGGTCCGGTGGCTCCCTCGGTGAAGATGAGGAAGTGGGGATGTCAAGAGGGTAAGTATCTCATCGATGGCGACAGGTCAGGCCCAGCCCACTCTCTTCACGGCCGTGGCTTGTCGGTCCTGGAATAACAGGACCCAGTTCAAGGGTGGTTGAAGGGATTATAGGCGGTGATGTGTGTAAAAGAGCTCGGTGCAGACTTGGCCCGAGCAGAACATAGTAAACATTCGTTTCCCCAGAGGCTTAAGTGTCCGCCCGGAACCCGCCCACGTCTGGATCTCGACTCTGTGGTGTTCTGCCGGCCGGTCCAGTCCCTCTGCTTGTCTAAGCCTCCTTTCCCCCGCGTGAAAAGAGGGCTACTAATAGCTACCTGGAGGAGCTCCTCAGAAGGCTGGAGATAAAAGATGTCAAGTGTCTGGTGAGAAGTGGGTACTCGATAAATGGGAGGGATTGCTCAGGATTCTCTCTTTGTATTACATCACTCAGAAGGCACTTCTGCCCAGCTCTGGCGAGGGGCGCCAGGATCGGGGCTGGAGCCTTGGGTGCGGGACCTGGCCTGGGCGGCTCCTGGCCTCTGTCCTGGCCAGGTCAGCCCCTCGGTGAGCCCTGGCTTTAGTAGAGCTTCGGAGGCTTGGGGACGCTGTTGCTAGGCACCCTGTTGCTAGGCAATGCACTGTTTCTCCCAGCCTAGCGGCCTCACCCAGGGCTCAGGCTTCTTGGAGCAGCTCCTGCCTCCTGCGGCCTCTCGCCTGACCTCAGAGCCCCTGACAGGGCAGGTGAGGGTGGAGCCGGCTACGGATGGGCCCCGGGAGAGCCAGGCCAACTTCTAGTGGGAGGCGGGCAAGGATGAGGGAGCCCAGGGGAGAGCCAGGGAGCCTGGCGGTGGGGAGTGAACTTCAGAGCGGGGTGGCCAAGAAGTCCCAGGGAGTGTGGTGGTCTGGCCATTCAGTCCCCAGAAGAGGGCGTGTGGGGGGTAAGATGGGACTAGGAGTCAGAGCCCCCGGCTCTTCGTCCTGCCTCTACCCCCTATTATGAGCTAAGCCTTCATCACTCGGAACCTCAGTTTCCCAGCTATGAAGTGGGGGCGGGGCTTGATGATAAGGTGTGGGGAACTGAGATGAGACACAGGGTGCTGCGTGTGGAGGATCGCTAGTCCTTCCTCCCGTTTGGGGTGTCAGTGGAAAGGCACAGGCCGGGAGGAGGGCCCCTCCGTGGGCTTCTGTCCCCTCTTCCGCGGTCCCCCGCCTGGCCTGGGGCGGCCAGAGCTGCAGAGCCCCGCGTGCTTGCCTCCTAGGCCCCTCCCCGGGCCCGGCCCCGCAGCATCATGATGGGGAAACTCCCCCTGGGGGTTGTCTCCCCTTACGTGAAGATGAGTTCGGGGGGCTGCACAGACCCCCTTAAATTCTACGCCACCAGCTACTGCACAGCCTACGGTGAGGGGGCCTTTGTGTGGGTGCCACCCCCTGGACACGGGGCAGGATGGCAGCGCCCTGAGGCGGGGACGGGTGTGCGGAGCCCGCCTGGGAAGCCCCGGGGACCCTTCTCCCACCCCGCTGACCCTCTGTCCTGTCTGCCTGCCTCCCGTCTGGCAGGTCGGGAGGATTTCAAGCCCCGCACGGGCAGTCACACGGGCACAGGCTACAAGTCAAACTTCCGGCCCGTGGTCTCCTACCAGCCTCATCTCGACGCCCTGGACAGCCCGGCCGTGGGGTGCAGTCTCTCCAGCCCCTCCTCCGCCCCTGCCTGCCTGGGCTTTAGCCCTCAAGGCCATCGGGCCTCATCAGACCAGCTCCACGCTCCTCACGTGGGGTCTGGGGTCCTGGCGGACTCTGGGCCTGGGGTCGAAAGGCAAGCGGACTCCTGAGGCAGCTGGGGGAGCTTCGAGGGAGGGGGACGCCCCCAGGGGACATAGACAGGTAGCCCTGGTGGTTACAGATCCTGTCCCGGCCCCACCCTCAGGGAACAAGTCCGCAACCGTGTCCAGTCAGTGACCAGTCAGAGCTACCGCCCCCTGGAGGTGCCTGACGGCAAAGGCCCCCTGCCCTGGAGCGTGCACCAGACCAGCTCCGGCTACTCTCGGGAAAAAGCCAGCACGGTCACCCCGACCAAGGAGGTCAGCACTGGGCCAGGGCCAGGAGCGAGGGGGAGCCCCAGCCTGGGCTGGAGGGAGGGCCGGAGGGAGGGCAGGGAGGGGATCCCCCCGGAGGGTGGAGCCACACTGCCAGGCGGCGGTCGAGGCTGAGATGACGGGCACGCAGGCGCCCCAGGGTGGGGTGGGGCCCGTGCTCCCTCAGCACTCCTGACCTCACCACCCCGTCGCAGTCCCTCCACGTCCATCCCCGTTCTTATCACCATCGAGAGCGTCCCGCCCCCGCCCCGTTCCCTCTCCTCCTGCGCCCCGCCCCCGTCCCGCCACCTTCCAGCCCTCCACACGCCACACGCACGTCGGCGTCCTCGCCGCTGCCGGCACCGCCAATGTTTCCACAAGCAGCCCCTCTTCCCTTCTCTAACTGTGTGACCATCCTCTTCATTATGGAAACCGTCTCGGTGGCTCCGATGCTAAGAGTCTATCTGCTCATGCAGGAGACGCAGGTTCGATCCCTGAGTCTGGAAGATCCCCTGGAGAAGGGCATGGCTACCCCCTCCAGTATTCTTGCCTGGAGAATCCCCAAGGACAGAGGAGCCTGCAGGCTACACTCTGGGGGTCTCAAAGAGCTGGACCCAACAGAGTGACTAGCACTTCTTTATCATCCTCCTCCTCACCAGAATGGGTGCTGTCCTTCCTTCATATATTCTTTCAATCAATCAATATGTCCTAATCACTTCTTCTATTATTTTTTTAAAAATTTTGGCCTCTTTTACTGGTTTTTTTTTATTATACTTACTTTCATCCATCTTTTTTTTTTTTTTAAGAAATTTTTTTTTTTTTTAACATTTATTTTATTTATTTATCTTTTGGGGAGGTGAGGTGAGGAGGGAGGGGGACAGGCGGGCCACTTCTATTGGTCTTTCATTTATCTGTTTTCATCCGTCCTTGTTCTTTGGCTTCTGTGGGCCTCCCATCGCGCTGGCCTCTGTCGTCGCACAGCGCCAGCTCTGGGCGCATGCGCCCCAGAGCTCCAGCTCAGTAATTGGACACATTGGTCCAGCCGCTCCGCGGCACGTGGGGTCTTCCCGGGCCAGGGATCAAACCAGCGCCCCTTGCACTGCAAGGCGGACTCTTTACCCACTAGACCACCAGGGAAGCCCTATTATTTTTTATTTATTAGTTTTTTTGGCCGTGCTGTGCAGCCTGGGGGATCTTAGTTCTCCAACTAGGCATTGAACCCATGCCCCCTGCATTGCGAATAGAGAGTTGTAACCACTGGACCACCAGGGAAGTACCCCATCTTCTATATTTCGAGGTGATAAGTGCTGGGAAAAAAATTTAAAACGTCATAGAGAAGAGGCAAGGAGTGAAGAAGTAGTGAAGGAGTTGCAGCTGCCAGTCAGGAGGGTCAGAAAAGAGCTTGCTATGGGGACATGAGACACAACTTGAAGGAGGTCACAGTTCCTCCGGATGCAGCTTCGTGAGGGAACAGCAGGCAGAGCAGATAGCAAGTGCAAAGGCCCTGAGGCAGGAGCACTGGACAGGAGGAACAGCAAGGAGGCAGGTGGCCGGAGCAGAGGGAGG
The DNA here is from genome assembly GCA_022376925.1 of Tragulus kanchil. NCBI lineage: Eukaryota > Metazoa > Chordata > Mammalia > Artiodactyla > Tragulidae > Tragulus > Tragulus kanchil. The sequence continues at coordinate 12,087,287 of JAIOJX010000006.1, read as the reverse complement.
GGCTGGGTCCTTGTGGGCTGCTGTCAGGATGCGGGATCCTCCTGGGAGTATGATGGGAATGCTGCAGGGCTCTGAGCAGAGGAGAGACGTGACCCGGCTTCCTGGTAGACGGACCCTCAGGCTGCTGTGCCGATCCTCCGCAGGGGTCAGGGTGGAATCAAGAGTCAGGCAGTGACTACCATCCCCTCACTGGGAGGGTAACTGGCTGCTCCTTCTCCCCAGGTCAGGAAGGTCCATTTTGATACCCAGGACTATGGGCCCCAGGCCATCACGGGGCTGGAGCCCAAGGACGTGCCGCTGCTCCACCAGCAGCAGAACAAGGGCTCGCTGGAGAGAGAACGATTTATCTTATGAAATTTTTTTTCAAACATTTATTTTATTTATTTATCTTTTGGGGAGGTGAGGTGAGGAGGGAGGGGGACAGGCGGGCCACTTCTATTGGTCTTTCATTTATCTGTTTTCATCCGTCCTTGTTCTTTGGCTTCTGTGGGCCTCCCATCGCGCTGGCCTCTGTCGTCGCACAGCGCCAGCTCTGGGCGCATGCGCCCCAGAGCTCCAGCTCAGTAATTGGACACATTGGTCCAGCCGCTCCGCGGCACGTGGGGTCTTCCCGGGCCAGGGATCAAACCAGCGCCCCTTGCACTGCAAGGCGGACTCTTTACCCACTAGACCACCAGGGAAGCCCTATTATTTTTTATTTATTAGTTTTTTTGGCCGTGCTGTGCAGCCTGGGGGATCTTAGTTCTCCAACTAGGCATTGAACCCATGCCCCCTGCATTGCGAATAGAGAGTTGTAACCACTGGACCACCAGGGAAGTACCCCATCTTCTATATTTCGAGGTGATAAGTGCTGGGAAAAAAATTTAAAACGTCATAGAGAAGAGGCAAGGAGTGAAGAAGTAGTGAAGGAGTTGCAGCTGCCAGTCAGGAGGGTCAGAAAAGAGCTTGCTATGGGGACATGAGACACAACTTGAAGGAGGTCACAGTTCCTCCGGATGCAGCTTCGTGAGGGAACAGCAGGCAGAGCAGATAGCAAGTGCAAAGGCCCTGAGGCAGGAGCACTGGACAGGAGGAACAGCAAGGAGGCAGGTGGCCGGAGCAGAGGGAGGGGCTGGGTCCTTGTGGGCTGCTGTCAGGATGCGGGATCCTCCTGGGAGTATGATGGGAATGCTGCAGGGCTCTGAGCAGAGGAGAGACGTGACCCGGCTTCCTGGTAGACGGACCCTCAGGCTGCTGTGCCGATCCTCCGCAGGGGTCAGGGTGGAATCAAGAGTCAGGCAGTGACTACCATCCCCTCACTGGGAGGGTAACTGGCTGCTCCTTCTCCCCAGGTCAGGAAGGTCCATTTTGATACCCAGGACTATGGGCCCCAGGCCATCACGGGGCTGGAGCCCAAGGACGTGCCGCTGCTCCACCAGCAGCAGAACAAGGGCTCGCTGGAGAGAGAGAACGCCGGTCACGTGAGTGGGCGTGGGCGGCCTGGAGGAGGCGGGCCCTGGGCGGGGCAGAGGGGCCACACCCAGTTCCTCCTCCCTCCCGGGGACAGGCTCTTCAGGGACTCACCCATGCAGACAGGCTCAGGGCGCGTGCGCGCAAACACACACACACACACACACACACACACACACACACACACAGACAGACACACAGACACACACACACACACACACACACACACACAACGAACCAAGCATTTGATACTTGGTAAACATCAAGTATCGAGACAGCATAAGAGTGATCCTCGCGAGCTCCGTTACGTGTATCCTCAGATTTAATCCCTCTCGCGCCGCTGTGCAGCCTGAACACCCATTCCTTCCATCGTTTCCTTCCTCTCTCCTCTCTTTGGGGCCCTCGCGCTCCGTGTCCCAGGGGCTCTGGGCCCCCTGGTGCGTTCTTGGAGTCCGGTGTGGTATATGACTTCATGTTTTTTCTTAGCTGTGGTGGGTCTCTTTGCCGTGCGAGGTGAGCGGGGGCGACTTTTCATGGCGGTGCGTGGGCTCCTGGCTGCGTGGCTTCTCTGGTTCGGGAGCACAGGCTCTAGGCGCGTGGGCTTCAGTAGTTGCCGCGTGGGGGCTCAGTAGTCGTGGTGCACGGGCTCCACACCTGAGACCGGTGGGAGCATCCTGGACCAAGGGTCACACTGGGGTCCCTGGCATGGCAAGATGGATCCTTAACCATTGGATCGCCAGGGAAACCCGGCTCCTCCTCCCAGGAGGAGCTGGGCTCTCGGGGTGGTGTTTCTGGAGCTGTGGTGCTGAATCAGAGAGAGACCTGTGTGGGGCGGGGGAGCGTTGCCAGCCCTCCTGTCTCAGAGCACGACACGGGAGTCAGAGCGCAGAGAACCCAAAAGTCAGCGCCATCCTCGCTGCCCGCGGGCCCTGGTCTACCTCCTGTGCCCATCACTGCACCCTCTGGGTTTCAGGGCCCCCGCTTCATGACTTCCGAGTATAATTCCAAGTATCTCAAGGAGCTTTCACATCAGCCAGGTAGGTGGACGGGAGCCTGAGCTCTACCCTCTGTCCCACTACACCTCCCTACCCCTGACCCTTGGGGGAGACAGGCGGGGCCCGGAGCCGGCACAGCACTGAGACACCGGAGAAGTGAGAGGGACGCCCAGGCAGCGTGGGGAGACCATCTTCCCAGGCTGACCTCTGTGCTTCAGGCCCGCCGATCTCCGAAGGACAGCTCCCAGCTTGCTTAGGAGGTCTGCTTGAGGCCGCCCTTCCTTTTGCTCTCTGCGTTGGACGCTGGAGTCCCCCCCCCAGGGCTCATGACCCTGGTGGCTCAGGCCTCCAGATCCTCGGAGATCCCTCCCCACTTAGTGGGAAACTGAGCCACGGGCAGCCACGTAGGTGGGGGGCAGCTGGTCCCAGGCCAGCACAGGGGGGCTGTCTTCCGCAGATCTCTTGCAGAAGAAATCAATTGGTGCCAAAGAGGAGACCGGCTTCACCAAGGAGTCCAACAAGAACCCCATCGGCTTCCAGCCGCCTTCCCAGGCCCTCCCTGGAGACCCAGTAAGTCAGGCTGGGGCCCACTAGAACTTGGGTCTCTTTGCCGTGCGAGGTGAGCGGGGGCGACTTTTCATGGCGGTGCGTGGGCTCCTGGCTGCGTGGCTTCTCTGGTTCGGGAGCACAGGCTCTAGGCGCGTGGGCTTCAGTAGTTGCCGCGTGGGGGCTCAGTAGTCGTGGTGCACGGGCTCCACACCTGAGACCGGTGGGAGCATCCTGGACCAAGGGTCACACTGGGGTCCCTGGCATGGCAAGATGGATCCTTAACCATTGGATCGCCAGGGAAACCCGGCTCCTCCTCCCAGGAGGAGCTGGGCTCTCGGGGTGGTGTTTCTGGAGCTGTGGTGCTGAATCAGAGAGAGACCTGTGTGGGGCGGGGGAGCGTTGCCAGCCCTCCTGTCTCAGAGCACGACACGGGAGTCAGAGCGCAGAGAACCCAAAAGTCAGCGCCATCCTCGCTGCCCGCGGGCCCTGGTCTACCTCCTGTGCCCATCACTGCACCCTCTGGGTTTCAGGGCCCCCGCTTCATGACTTCCGAGTATAATTCCAAGTATCTCAAGGAGCTTTCACATCAGCCAGGTAGGTGGACGGGAGCCTGAGCTCTACCCTCTGTCCCACTACACCTCCCTACCCCTGACCCTTGGGGGAGACAGGCGGGGCCCGGAGCCGGCACAGCACTGAGACACCGGAGAAGTGAGAGGGACGCCCAGGCAGCGTGGGGAGACCATCTTCCCCAGGCTGACCTCTGTGCTTCAGGCCCGCCGATCTCCGAAGGACAGCTCCCAGCTTGCTTAGGAGGTCTGCTTGAGGCCGCCCTTCCTTTTGCTCTCTGCGTTGGACGCTGGAGTCCCCCCCCCAGGGCTCATGACCCTGGTGGCTCAGGCCTCCAGATCCTCGGAGATCCCTCCCCACTTAGTGGGAAACTGAGCCACGGGCAGCCACGTAGGTGGGGGGCAGCTGGTCCCAGGCCAGCACAGGGGGGCTGTCTTCCGCAGATCTCTTGCAGAAGAAATCAATTGGTGCCAAAGAGGAGACCGGCTTCACCAAGGAGTCCAACAAGAACCCCATCGGCTTCCAGCCGCCTTCCCAGGCCCTCCCTGGAGACCCAGTAAGTCAGGCTGGGGCCCACTAGAACCTCAAGATGATTGAAGCCCTCCAGTCCAGGGAATTGTGTGTATATCTATATCTATATCTATCTATATGTATCTCACATACATACATACATACAAGCTGCAGATGCCTTTGTCTAAACACGAGATGAAAGAGTTTGGGCAAACATCACTACCTTGGTCCAGTTCCCCCATTTAAAGGATGAGAAGAAGAAAAGCAAAAGCAGAAAAGCAGTATCACCCAAGTCACTGGGAGTTCAGACAAGAAACCTGGCCTGCTGGTTCCCATTCAGTATCATGCCTGCCCCTCCCTTCTCCTAAATGTGCCCCACTTCCTGCGAAAGTCCAGCCACACCCACTGGTGCTGAGCCCGGCTGCCCCCGCGCTCAGCCAGAGGGGCTGCTGTTTCTGCTGGCCTGATGCTCCTCCGTGGCCCCTTTCCAGGTCCTCCTCCCTGGCCGGAGTGTCACCCAGTCGGACTTTCTCCCCATTTCGCACCCTCACGTAAGCTGAGCCAGGGGTGGCAGCGGGCAGCAGGGGGATGCCTGTGCCAAAGCCGGAGCTCCTCCGGCAGGGCGGTGGGGGGCGTGCGGGAAGCTGGGCCAGGGCTGCCTTGCTGCCTTAGGGGGATGAGTTCCTGCCCGTGCTGGCCAGAGGCTCCCAGCGGGATTCAGGCTTCAGCCGAGTGAATGAGAAGATTCTAACCCCCAGAGTGAGTGGTCTTGCGGGGCTCCCTCAGAGCTGGGAGTGCTCAGAGGGGAGGAGACAGAGAGGCTTCTTAGACCCAGTGGCATTTGATCCAGACACAGAAGGATGGGGAGAATCAGGACCTTTGGGGATGCCAAGGAAGGAGCCCTGGGTGGAGGCGGACAGGCCCATGGGCAGGAAAGTGAGGAGTGCGTTCAAAGCAGTGATTTAGGTCTCACTTGGGTGGAGGGGGGACATGGTCCTGGGGAGGTGGCTGGGAGGCTCTGTGCCTGCTCTCCATCCTTCTGCCTTTCCCTGGCCACCCAGCCACCCGTCTTGTGGCTCTGTCCCGTGCAGGTGCCCCCTCCTGACCCAGAACCGAGCAGCATGAACTACTGGCAATTCCAGTCTCCCCAGAGGATGCAACAGACAAATGTTGCCCTGCTTGGCCGGGAGACGGTGGGGAACAAGGTGAGCTCTGGGGTACCAGCTCTCCCACAAAATCTCTACCTCACTTCTCAACCTGACCAGTCCCCTCTCTAACCCTCTGGTGCAGGAGCCGTCAGGGTTCAGCCTTAACAACCCCAGCTATGTCCGGAGCGCCTGTGACCCTGACGTGGATAATCACTACCTGACCACCTACAACCAAGGGTAAGCCGTCTTTCCTACTTATCTTGGGGCTGTGAAGCCGGTGCTCATTTTGCAGATGGAGACTATGACTGGACAAGTCATGAGCTCACAGTATTCAGTCAAGAAGACCAACACTGGGCTTTCCTGGTGACCCAGTGGGTAAGGACACCACCTTGCAGAGCAGGGGGCGCCAGTTTGATCCCTGGCCTGGGAAGATCCCACGTGCCACGGAGCGGCTGGACCGATGTGTCCAACTACTGAGCTGGAGCTCTGGAGCGCACGCGCCCAGAGCCGGTGCTCTGCGACAACAGAGGCCACTGCGATGGGAGGCCCACACAGGCCGAAAGAACAAAGATGGATGAAAATAGATAAAGACCAATAGAAGTGGCCAAAAAAAAAAGAAGACCAACACTTGATTAATGTGGTTCCCCCAGAAGCCGATCCAGACACACGGGGTTGGGTGTGAGCCCTTTATTGAGGGTGTCCGGGCGGGGGGAAGTGCGATAGGGAAGGGCTGGCAGCCAACGATAGTGTGTTACTAAACCAGGTGTTCCATAGAGAGACGCTCGAAAACAGTGCAAAGCACCCAGCTCAGAATGATCCCACCAAGAAGCAAGAGAGCTGGTATATTCCCATCCGGCTCTGTCAGTCCTTGGTTAAGGGCTGTCCCCAGGGGTGATATTAAATCCCAGGTACCACCCTGCTCAGGCAAAGCAGCTCCAGCAACCCGAGGGCAACCTTTCCAAAGATGCAGTGCAGGTCACTGGTGGGCAAGGGAGGAATAAGGGGGTATCAAGGGGTCTGGATGAGCCCCAGAGCATCTGCCAATACACCACATCCAGTCCATGGCAGGTGGGCTCCCTGTACCCTCAGGAGGTGAGCTCTGTGCTGTGTGAGTCCTGGGCATCAAGGAGGGCTTCCTGGAGGAAGTGGCCTTAGAGCCATGGTGGGGGTTACCCAGGCAGGACTGGGTAGGGAGGCCTCTCACGAGTGGGATAGAGGAGAAAATTCTTAGGAAGAGCCTCCGCTCATGACATCTGTCATCGGGGTGTCAGCATATGTCTCTGGCGTCTGCACTGCCCTCCCCCAGCTCCTTCATCTCCCAGGGTGCTCTCCCCGCACACTCTGGATCCCTGGTGCTCAACGCCTCCTCTTTTGGATGGAAATCCTGAGCTCAGAGGGCAGAAGCGGTGCCTGAGCCTCCCAGCAGATCATGATGCACCTGGCTGCCCCAGCGCCCACCGAGGGCAAGGAGGAGAGGCAGAGCCTGCCTCTAGGCATCAGGAACAACTGATCCCCTGCCCCTCCCCAGGCTCCCGCAGACCCCCAGGCCCAGCCACCCCTCCTTCCTCCACCTGCCCGTCTGATTTCCTGAGCTCCCCCAGCACCAGGCACGCTGCACCTTCCTCCTGCACCCCAAACCCTGGGGGTGGTGATCACTGATTTTCTCATTTCTCTCTCTGTACCCCTTCTTTGTAAGCCCAAGGGCTGGGCCCACATACCGCTCATCTTGGCACCTTCAGAATCTAGCCCTGGGCTCAGGGAAAATGGACAAAATGGAAGAAAATGTCAAAAATGGGTGTATTATTGAGGGTCCGGGGAAGTGGGATAGGGAAGGGCTGGCAGCCAACGATAGTGTGTTACTAAACCAGGTGTTCCATAGGGAGACACTCGAAAACAGTGCAAAGCACCCAGCTCAGAATGATCCCACCAAGAAGCAAGAGAGCTGGTATATTCCCATCCGGCTCTGTCAGTCCTTGGTTACCGGCGGTCCCCCGCGGCGATATTCAATCCCAGGTACCACCCTGCTCAGGCAAAGCAGCTCCAGCAACCCGAGGGCAACCTTTCCAAAGATGCAGTGCAGGTCACTGGTGGGCAAGGGAGGAATAAGGGGGTATCAAGGGGTCTGGATGAGCCCCAGAGCATCTGCCAATACACCACATCCAGTCCATGGCAGGTGGGCTCCCTGTACCCTCAGGAGGTGAGCTCTGTGCTGTGTGAGTCCTGGGCATCAAGGAGGGCTTCCTGGAGGAAGTGGCCTTAGAGCCATGGTGGGGGTTACCCAGGCAGGACTGGGTAGGGAGGTCTCTCACGAGTGGGATAGAGGAGAAAATTCTTAGGAAGAGCCTCCGCTCATGACATCTGTCATCGGGGTGTCAGCATATGTCTCTGGCGTCTGCACTGCCCTCCCCCAGCTCCTTCATCTCCCAGGGTGCTCTCCCCGCACACTCTGGATCCCTGGTGCTCAACGCCTCCTCTTTTGGATGGAAATCCTGAGCTCAGAGGGCAGAAGCGGTGCCTGAGCCTCCCAGCAGATCATGATGCACCTGGCTGCCCCAGCGCCCACCGAGGGCAAGGAGGAGAGGCAGAGCCTGCCTCTAGGCATCAGGAACAACTGATCCCCTGCCCCTCCCCAGGCTCCCGCAGACCCCCAGGCCCAGCCACCCCTCCTTCCTCCACCTGCCCGTCTGATTTCCTGAACTCCTCCAGCACCAGGCACGCTGCACCTTCCTCCTGCACCCCAAACCCTGGGGGTGGTGATCACTGATTTTCTCATTTCTCTCTCTGTACCCCTTCTTTGTAAGCCCAAGGGCTGGGCCCACATACCGCTCATCTTGGCACCTTCAGAATCTAGCCCTGGGCTCAGGGAAAATGGACAAAATGGAAGAAAAGTCAAATGTCAAGGGAGAAATGGATGTGATGGGGTCCGCGCCCTCTCCTACCCTCTGAGAGGTTCACAGGCCAGGGAGGCCTCTCTTTCATATACACATATGTATATGTATGTATGTATGTATGTATTTGAGTGTGCTGGGTCTTACTCGTTCCAGCATGTGGGATTGAACCCGGGTCCCCTTCATTGGGAGCTGGTGTCTTAGCCACTGGCCCACCAGGGAAGCCTTGGGGAGGCATCTCTCAAAAGCGCTTTCCGTTCCTGAGTACTGTCTCAGCAGCCGGGGCGGCACGGAGGAGGGCACGCAGCCAGGGCAGAGCCAGAGCAGGCTTCCGGGGCCTGAGGGGAGTGAGGGGACAGGCCTTCGGGTGAGCCTGGCAGAGGGACGGGCGTGGGCAAAGGCAGCGAGCCTGGAGGGTCTGCGGCCATTCAAGCTCCGCTGGAGCCAAGATTCCTGCTGCAGCCGAGAGGCTGCCCAGATGGACGGAGGCCGGCTCACGGCCACCTGCGCATCTTTCCGTGCTGTAGATACTTCGAGAACATTCCCAAGGGTCTGGACCGTGAAGGCTGGACTCGAGGCGGCATCCAGCCCCAGAAGCCCGGAGGTTATGCTCTCAACCAGCCGGTCACCCGCTTGGAGGCCACCCCCAGCCCCACGGAGAGCCTGCGGCGCCTGCACCCCCACGTGGGCAGGTGGTGCACCCCTCCCGCGGTGTCCGTTGCTGCGTCCCGAGGCCCGACCCCGGCCTCTCCGCCTCCTTCCTCTGCCTGTCCGTCTGAGAGGCCCGTTGCCTCTCGCTGGTGTGTCCACTGCCTCTGCCACCCTCCTCACCCCAGCGAGCCATCCCTCTGCCCTGGAGCCCGCGCCTCTCATTGTCCCCAGGCGCCTGGCCAGCTCCGACCTGCTTCCTGCCCGGCTGCTCGGGGTGGGGCTCGGGGGCACAGAGCTGAATGACCGCTCTTCTGTCTCCCTGTGACTCCTTTCTGCTCAGTTTAGTTCCTCAAAAATCATATTTACACCAACAATGGCCTGGACTTGGCAGGCAAAGGCTGTTTGTGGTTTGGCTGCCTGGGCTGAGCACCGGCCCCGCGGGGAGAGGCAGGCCAGGGAGAACGGCTGGGCTCCCCACCCCCACCCTCCGTCACCTGCACCCCCTTCTCCCCTGCAGGACCCTGATCTCTGCCGACCCCTTCTACCGAACCGCGCCTCCCAGCAGCCATGGCAGCCGCTTCACTGTGCCCAACTGAGCCTGAGGCCGGGGTAAGGGGCTGGAGACCCCCACCCACAGCTGCTCCCAAGCAAGGGTGGCCACCATAGGCCAGCCCTACATTCTGTGTCCTGGGTCAGGCCATTCCTGCCCAGGGACCCCCGCGGGAGATCGGGGGCCTCTCAGGAGAGGGAGGCGCTCTCAGACCACCCGGAGCCCCTCAGGCCTCATCTCTGTCCACACAGGTTGGCCGACTCCAAGGGACAGAAGCCGGCTGCTGTCCCTAGTCCCACATTCCCCGGGGGCTCCCCGGCTATGTTCCTAATGAAATAAAAGCAGTGGAGCAGAGCAGCGTGTCCGCAGTGTGAGAGGGGGCTGCGGAAGGAGGGGCGGGAGACGGGCTGCGGGGGCCGGGGTCAGATCTGGAGTCCGGAGGCCTGGTTGGACCCACTGTCCTGTTCAGGACAAGGCACTTTGCTCTAAAACTTGGTTTCCTCTTCTGCGAAGGGTCACCTAGGGCCCGTGCTGAGTGCTCTGTCCAGTGTGGGAGGGAGGAAGCCCCAGGAAGGGACAGACAGGCTGGCCAGAGGGAGAGGTGGGTCTGTAAAAGGCGCAAGAGATCAGAGCAGGTCTCCTAGGACCTTGCCGGGTCCCCTATCCGAGCGTGTAAGGGAGAAGAGAGGAGACGTCCCCGGCTGTCCAGCGGTGAACAATTCCTCAGTGCCCCTGCAGGAGTCACGGGTTCAGTCCCTGGTTGGGGAACCAAGATCCCACACCCTACACATTGCGCGACATGGCCAAAATAAGTAAAGGAGGGGAGGACAGCCAGACAAGAAGAGTCGCAGACTTCTCTCCCGAGACCGAGGGAGGAGGGTCCTCAACTCATGGCTCTCCGGACACGGACCCGGGACGCCAGCACTGGGAGGCATGGGGGCTGGTCCCAAAGGCTGGCGCCTCAGAGCCTTTGTGAGAACGAGAGCAAGGCTTCCTCTAGGCCACCCCACGTGAACACAAGACCTGCAGAGCAAACGTCTTCTGGGAGGAAGAAAGCCTCCCTTTCTTCAGGGGTTCCAGCCTGAGGCCGGGGTCTTCCACCTGCAAGGCAGAATCTGGGCTGCCTCTCAGAGCCTCCGCTGCCTCCGCCAAGTGCTTTTGTGCAGTGTGCGGCCATACGACCCTACACGGTGGCCCTGCTCGGACCAGCCCTTTGCTTTATAAATAAGGAACCTGGATCCAGAGAGGCAGGAGCATGTGCTGCTTGAAGTCGGCAGGACAGAAAGGTAGCCACACATGGCCACTCAGCCCGGCAGGAGGAGGGGCGGACGGTGGTCCCGAAGCTGGTCCCCCAGCCTCCACCTCCACGCGGCCCCTGAGCAGGCGTCTGCAGAACAGCTCTGCCAGCCCCGGGGCCTGTCTGTCCGCGGCCGTCTTGAGCGGCAGGCCCGGGGGCTGTCCACGGCCTGGCTGGGGCTCCATGTGGGACGTGGGCGGCTTCCGCTGGCTCCAGCGCGGGTGGAGGGGACAGCGGGACACGGAGCGACTTGACTACAAGCCCGCAGACTCGGGACCAGGGACAGCCCCCCGCTGTGGGCAGGGCTGCTGGGCCACGCCTCCGGGTAAGTCACCGGGTGGATGGAAACCCACAGCCTCACCCGGTTTCACCTCTCTGCGCCCTCCTTCGACCGTGTCCTGTTGCAGCTCGTGTTTCCTCCTCGTCCCACCTCTGTTGGCTCGACAGCGAGAGAGCTGACTCCAAGTCCTACATGGCTTCCTGACCTCTCCCCCGACCCCCGGCTCCCACCCCTCCCTGAGTCACAAAGAGAAGGAATCTTACATTAATGGGCTGAGTGGCCTGTTGTCGGCACTGAATGTGTTACGGCTGTGGGCATGGGCCCTAGGGAGGGGCCAATCCTAGGTCTGGCCAGGGGGTGGGAGCAAGTGAGGTTGAGGGGCGCCCATGCCTTTAGGGAAGGCGAGCTGGGCAGCTTTCAGGACCTTGATAGCCAAGCTGCAGGGCCCATCTCTGACCCTCTCCTCCATGATGGGGCTCCCAAAGGGCCTAGACCTTGTCTGTCTTGTCCACATGGAAATGCTAAAGCCCTTGCAGGTGCCCCCTTGCAGGCGCTCAGTCAATATTAAGTAATGGAAGGAATGAACGAACAGGAAGTCAGTCGCCCAGACTCCCTGCATCTCTGCGACCCAGCGTCTGAGACCGTGTTGGCCCCGCCCCCTTTCCCAGACCCCATGGCTGGGGGCCCCTAGGACGGCTGTGCTTTGTCCCCCGGGCCACCTCTTCTCCCTCTGCATGACCCATTTGCTCTCCTCTCTGGCCCAGTCTCGGACCCGCCCCAACCATGCTCCCTGCCATAGTCTGAGGGCCCCCCGTGCCAGCCTTGACCCCTGGCAGGTCCCAGGACCGTGGCAGGATCACTGCCAAGTAGTCCTCCGGGCCTTGTCAGGGCAGGAAGTGCAGGCCGTCTCGCCCTGTGGCTATTTGTGTTACTGAAGCCCCACGGGAGGGACAGACTGGCCTTTGCCGCGGCCCTCTCCTCTGTGCTGTTGGGTGAGTGTGGGAACTGACCATGTGGCTGCATTTTCAGGGGCCTGGCCGCTTCACCCTCTGAGTCTCTGAGCTCGCCAGCCTCAGCCCAGCACCCCGTGCTTGGCTGGACCCAGGCTCTCCACAGAGTATAACTGTCCAGGCCTGAGCTTCAGAGTCAGGCCACTTGGGTCCAGATTCGAGCTCCCTGCACCCAGAGGCTGCCTCCTGCCTCCAGCTGATCCTCTGAGCTACAGCTAAGAGCTGCGCTCGCCCTGTGGGCAGAAAGAGATGCCGCATGGAAGGGCCTGGCACTCAGTGAACGGCTACACTGAGGCGGGAGCAGTCCCTGATAGGAATTGGAACTTGAAATCGTCGCAGGGTCTGGCCTTTGTCCCCTCCTGCTTGGTCCTGGACAGGCCCCTCTGGTCCGTTGTCTGAGAGCGGGCCTCCATGTGTCCCAGAGAGCTTGGGTGTGTGATTCCCCTGAACAGCCTTACCTGGAGGGCCCTCAAGGGGGCACTGTCTCTGAGGCCAACTCTCCCAGGCAGCCTGGGAGAGGGGCTCCACCTGTAACCAGGCGCGTCTCTCCTTTCAGGGGTGCCTATTGAATCTGCTACCATCCCTCCTTTCAGGGGGTGCCTATTGAATCTGCTACCACAGACTTCCTGCCCGGCCCCCACTGATATTTTAGAAACAGTTCTGAGGTGTACAATGAGGCCAATTACCCTTTATTAAGCCCCCACAGCCTGCTGGGAACTGCGAATATTCTGTGGGCTTTCCCTTCCACAAGAACGCGCAAGGGCCTCCCTCCCGGGAGGTCTGGGGATGTAGGTGGGGGCTGTGCTGACGGCACTGGTGTGGGGGAGTGGAGCCCGGACAGCAGGATGGGGACGGGGGCTAGATGCCACCACCGGGCCCTGCTTGTGACGCACGCAGACGTGTATGAGGCTGGTGTCCGTCATACCCCTGTGCCAGCTGACGTTGATGGGCAACATCTGGCCCGGGTCACGTGGTGACCCGCAGGTCCACCAGCTCATGGGCTCGACAGCCAGCAGGGAAAAGGCATCGGTCTGTGGGACCTGGAGTCTGGGGGGTAGCGGGAAGCCCCGCAGGGGTATCCTGCAGGACAGGGGGTCTGCGACCCACAGGCAGATGGAGGGCCCGAAGGCAGAATCCGGTCCCCAGGTTCCTTTGTGTCTGGAGAAGCACTCAGTCCCCTGGAAAGTGTCCCTGAAGAGCAAATATGTTAGGAGGGATCAGACCCAGGAAAACCCCACCTGAGGTCTCTATTCAGAGTCAGAAGAGGGCCTGCTGGGGTCTCGCACTCCAGGCATCCTGACCATCCTTGCTTCTCGAGATGCTGCCACAGACAGGATTTGCCAGGAAAGTTCTCAGAGTCTTAAAACTTCATCCCTGCAAGGACCTTTGTGAAAACCAGGCCCGCCTGAGCCAGAGGGGCGCCACCAGCTCCAAAGCCTCACGGCTTAGTCTCTGCTAGGAATACAAGGCCTTTTCCATCACAGCACGGCACTGGGGGTCTTGGATTGCAGCTGGTAAGTAGCACGGGTTTTTTTTTTTCTTTTTCATTTGGTGAAGAGGTGTGTGTGTGTGTGTGTGTGTGTGTGTGTGTGTGTGTGCAGAGGTCCCCAGGGAAAGAGGCCAGAAAGGCACCTAAGAGAGGAATTCTGAAGAGAGACTATGCGAGATCCTGAAAAGGCTGTGCTCAGGAAAGACTTGGGGAGGCTCTGGGCCTGGTGAGCTGTGGGTTTATGGCAGGACCGCCTTGGGCAGATCCTCTTTGTCCTGGTGGGTTCTGGCACCCGGTGCGGGAAGCTGGCGTTGAAGAACCTGGGTAAACTTATTCCTGAGCATATACGAGGATGAGGCGCCTGGCAGTGTGAGGCCCCTAGGTGTGACAGCTAAGCACAGGGGCCAGGGATCCCTCCACTGTGGTCACCTGACTCCCTTAGGACTCTGATCACGTGGGACAGCAGGCAGAGCTCTTTGCAAGCAACAAAAATCAACTCCGGGTTCCTCCCTAGAGGTCTAGTGGTTAAGACTCCACCTTCCAATGCAGGGGGATGCACGTGTGATCCCTGGTTGAGGAATTAAGATTCCACAGGCTGCTAGGCAACAAAGCCCGTGTGTCGCAATGAAGATCTCGCATTGCAGTGAAGATCCCGCGTGCTGCAACTAGGACCCAACGCAGCCAAATAAATATTTTTTAAAAAGAAAGACACCAGCTTCAGCTCATTTAAGCTAAAAGAAATTTATTAAAAGGCGTTTGGAGCTCCCAAAATCTTCAGGTGAACCTGAGAATAAAGCTATGCAGCCAAGAGCCACGATCGAAATCGCCCCGTGGACCTGGGCCCACCCAGAGCACGTGCCTCCTTGCTGTGGGGTGCTGGACCCTGCTCCTCCCGCCCCTGCCACCCCGCCCCTCGTCAGAAGGGACTCTGTACAGTCCCTTCTGCTCTGCATCTCTCATTTCCGATTCAAAATCTGAAACAGTCCTTCTGCCGGGTAGCGGCAGCCAACTTTCCAGGGAAGCTGGCGAACCAGGCCCGCCTGAGTCAGAGGGGCGCCACCAGCTCCAAAGCCTCACGGCTTAGTCTCTGCTAGGAATACAAGGCCTTTTCCATCACAGCACGGCACTGGGGGTCTTGGATTGCAGCTGGTAAGTAGCACGGGTTTTTTTTTTTCTTTTTCATTTGGTGAAGAGGTGTGTGTGTGTGTGTGTGTGTGTGTGTGTGTGTGTGTGCAGAGGTCCCCAGGGAAAGAGGCCAGAAAGGCACCTAAGAGAGGAATTCTGAAGAGAGACTATGCGAGATCCTGAAAAGGCTGTGCTCAGGAAAGACTTGGGGAGGCTCTGGGCCTGGTGAGCTGTGGGTTTATGGCAGGACCGCCTTGGGCAGATCCTCTTTGTCCTGGTGGGTTCTGGCACCCGGTGCGGGAAGCTGGCGTTGAAGAACCTGGGTAAACTTATTCCTGAGCATATACGAGGATGAGGCGCCTGGCAGTGTGAGGCCCCCTAGGTGTGACAGCTAAGCACAGGGGCCAGGGATCCCTCCACTGTGGTCACCTGACTCCCTTAGGACTCTGATCACGTGGGACAGCAGGCAGAGCTCTTTGCAAGCAACAAAAATCAACTCCGGGTTCCTCCCTAGAGGTCTAGTGGTTAAGACTCCACCTTCCAATGCAGGGGGATGCACGTGTGATCCCTGGTTGAGGAATTAAGATTCCACAGGCTGCTAGGCAACAAAGCCCGTGTGTCGCAATGAAGATCTCGCATTGCAGTGAAGATCCCGCGTGCTGCAACTAGGACCCAACGCAGCCAAATAAATATTTTTTAAAAAGAAAGACACCAGCTTCAGCTCATTTAAGCTAAAAGAAATTTATTAAAAGGCGTTTGGAGCTCCCAAAATCTTCAGGTGAACCTGAGAATAAAGCTATGCAGCCAAGAGCCACGATCGAAATCGCCCCGTGGACCTGGGCCCACCCAGAGCACGTGCCTCCTTGCTGTGGGGTGCTGGACCCTGCTCCTCCCGCCCCTGCCACCCCGCCCCTCGTCAGAAGGGACTCTGTACAGTCCCTTCTGCTCTGCATCTCTCATTTCCGATTCAAAATCTGAAACAGTCCTTCTGCCGGGTAGCGGCAGCCAACTTTCCAGGGAAGCTGGGCGTCCCCAGAGTTTCCAGCTTCCAGAGTGTGGGTTCTGTTTGGTAAAGCAGTTGGGGTTCTCCGCAGGAGAATGCTGAGAGGTCCAACGAATCCCAGTGTCCTTTCCATGTGGGTTACTATCAAGGCGGGAATAAAGGGGCTTCCCTGGTGGTCCAGTGGTTAAGACTTCACCTTCCAATGCAGCAGGGCGTGGGTTCAATCCTGCATGCCTGGGGGCCAAAACCCAACACCCAGAACAGAAGCAATGTTGTAACAATTTCAATAAAGACTTCAGAAAAAAGAAGATGAGCATTTGTTACGTGCCTCCTATGAGCCTGGTTGCCTTACATACCTGACAGGGATGCTGCCGGTCCTAAGGACCCTTTGTGGGACATGGGAAAAGACACACTGCCCTACCAGCACACCAGTCCATGAGGTTCCCACTGGAGGTGACTCCTGTGTGTGGGCGGCAGCCCCTCAGCTGCAGGCACGGCAGGTGTAGATTTCACAGGCACCCGCGCGGGAGCTCGGAAATGTACCTTGGTCTCTCTGTAACGGAACTCGGACACCCATCTCTTTGCTTCCAGTCCAACTTGATCCTCTTTGAATTTAAACTGTCAACTGAAAAATTTAAAAAAGCACAACGTGATAGTTGTGAGGTACGTTTTACTTGGGGCAAAACGAGGGCTATAGTCTGAGAGGCAGCATTTCAGATAGCTCTAAGAAATTGTCGCAGGGCTTCCCCGGTAGCTCAGTGCTAAAGAGATCCCCCGCGAATGCAGGAGACATGGGTTCGATCCCTGATTCGGAAAGATCCCACATGCTGCGAAGCAACGGAGCCTGTGAGCCACGACTGTGGAGCCTGTGCTCTCGAGCCTCGGAGCCGCAACTATGGAGCCCGTGTGCCCTAGAGCCCGAGTTCCACAGCAAGAGAAGTCACCGCAACAAGAAACCTGCTCACCTCCACTAGAGAGGAACCCCCACTTCCTGCAACTAGGGAAGAGCCTGCAGTAGCAGTGAAAACCCAGAATAGCCAAAATAAGTAAATAAATAAAATGCATTTCTTAAAAAAAAAAAAAGAAATTGTTCCAAAGAGGCAGAGGAGAAGGTCAGCGTGTATGTAATTTTAGTGAAGGATGAATAGATGCAAACAAGTACCTTTTTAGAACGTTGCTGAGAGTCCAACGAATCCCAGTGTCCTTTCCATGTGGGTTACTATCAAGGCGGGAATAAACTAGGGGCTTCCCTGTTGGTCCAGTGGTTAAGACTTCACCTTCCAATGCAGCAGGGCGTGGGTTCAATCCTGCATGCCTGGGGGCCAAAACCCAACACCCAGAACAGAAGCAATGTTGTAACAATTTCAATAAAGACTTCAGAAAAAAGAAGATGAGCATTTGTTACGTGCCTCCTATGAGCCTGGTTGCCTTACATACCTGACAGGGATGCTGCCGGTCCTAAGGACCCTTTGTGGGACCTGGGAAAGGACACCCTGCCCTACCGGCACACCGGTCGATGAGGTTCCCCCGGGAGGGGACTCCTGTGTGTGGGCGGCAGCCCCTCAGCTGCAGGCACGGCAGGTGTAGATTTCACAGGCACCCGCGCGGGAGCTCGGAAATGTACCTTGGTCTCTCTGTAACGGAACTCGGACACCCATCTCTTTGCTTCCAGTCCAACTTGATCCTCTTTGAATTTAAACTGTCAACTGAAAAATTTAAAAAAGCACAACGTGATAGTTGTGAGGTACGTTTTACTTGGGGCAAAACGAGGGCTATAGTCTGAGAGGCAGCATTTCAGATAGCTCTAAGAAATTGTCGCAGGGCTTCCCCGGTAGCTCAGTGCTAAAGAGATCCCCCGCGAATGCAGGAGACATGGGTTCGATCCCTGATTCGGAAAGATCCCACATGCTGCGAAGCAACGGAGCCTGTGAGCCACGACTGTGGAGCCTGTGCTCTAGAGCCTCGAAGCCGCGACTATGGAGTCCATGTGCTGCAGCTACTGAAGCCCGTGTGCCCTAGAGCCTGAGTTCCACAACAAGAGAAGTCACCACAGCAAGAAGCCTGCTCACCTCCACTAGAGAGGAACCCCCACTTCCTGCAACTAGGGAAGAGCCTGCAGTAGCAGTGAAAACCCAGAATAGCCAAAATAAGTAAATAAATAAAATGCATTTCTTAAAAAAAAAAAAAGAAATTGTTCCAAAGAGGCAGAGGAGAAGGTCAGCGTGTATGTAATTTTAGTGAAGGATGAATAGATGCAAACAAGTACCTTTTTTTAGAGAACGTTGCTGCTCATCTCATGAAGGTTGCTGCTACTCATGAGGAGCAGACGTCACAATGGATTTGAGTGCTTTTTTTTAATACAAGGAGATGCAGGAATTGGGCTCATGAAATCTTCCCTTGAAAATATCTACCTGAAGACCTCTTCTGCCAGTTTATCCCAGAGCCCAGAGTGCCTCATTCTCGAATGATCTCCATCCCGAACTCCTTTCAGAGCTGCTGAAGGTCAGCAGCTGCTCCAGCTCCTAAGTAAATCCTTGTGGAGGTAAATGCTGCCATCGCTGCTGCCATTTAGTTGCTCAGTCATGTCTGACCTTTTGCGACCCCGTTGGACGGTCAGGCCTCCGTGGACCGCCAGGCTCCTCTGTCCATGGGCTTCTCCAGGCTAGAATACGGAGGGGGTTGCGATGCCCTCCTCCAGGGGATCTTCCTGACCCGAGGATCGAAGCCACGTCTCCTACTTGGCAGCTGGATTCCTTACCACTGCGCCGCCGGAAGCCTATACAGGTAGACGGGGTGTGCCCATGTGTCATTGGCAAAACTGTCCTTTCAGGCCTCAGATCCCGTCTGGCCCAGATCTGCCCCTGCTCCCTCTCCTTCCCTTCTCCTGGAGGGCGTGTCTCTCCCTGGAGCTTGTTGACTCCCCCTGGGATGTGTGAACTCACCTGGGCTTTGGTCATCCACACCTGTCTTCCCTGCCTCTGCCTGGACCACAGGGATGTTCCGGCCTCTGGCTGCCAGGGCTGCACAATCAGTGCTTCAGCTGCCTGACCACACACAGAGCACCTCCAGGGCCATCCGCCTGCTCTCCAACACACCAGGTCCACCTTATTGTTGTGTTAGTCGCCTGACCCCATGGACTCAGACTGAGCAACGGTCACCACAGCAAGAAGCCTGCTCAAGAGGACCCCCTTCCTGCAACTAGGGAAGAGCCTGCAGTAGCAGTGAAAACCCAGAATAGCCAAAATAAGTAAATAAATAAAATGCATTTCTTAAAAAAAAAAAAAGAAATTGTTCCAAAGAGGCAGAGGAGAAGGTCAGCGTGTATGTAATTTTAGTGAAGGATGAATAGATGCAAACAAGTACCTTTTTTTAGAGAACGTTGCTGCTCATCTCATGAAGGTTGCTGCTACTCATGAGGAGCAGACGTCACAATGGATTTGAGTGCTTTTTTTTAATACAAGGAGATGCAGGAATTGGGCTCATGAAATCTTCCCTTGAAAATATCTACCTGAAGACCTCTTCTGCCAGTTTATCCCAGAGCCCAGAGTGCCTCATTCTCGAATGATCTCCATCCCGAACTCCTTTCAGAGCTGCTGAAGGTCAGCAGCTGCTCCAGCTCCTAAGTAAATCCTTGTGGAGGTAAATGCTGCCATCGCTGCTGCCATTTAGTTGCTCAGTCATGTCTGACCTTTTGCGACCCCGTTGGACGGTCAGGCCTCCGTGGACCGCCAGGCTCCTCTGTCCATGGGCTTCTCCAGGCTAGAATACGGAGGGGGTTGCGATGCCCTCCTCCAGGGGATCTTCCTGACCCGAGGATCGAAGCCACGTCTCCTACTTGGCAGCTGGATTCCTTACCACTGCGCCGCCGGAAGCCTATACAGGTAGACGGGGTGTGCCCATGTGTCATTGGCAAAACTGTCCTTTCAGGCCTCAGATCCCGTCTGGCCCAGATCTGCCCCTGCTCCCTCTCCTTCCCTTCTCCTGGAGGGCGTGTCTCTCCCTGGAGCTTGTTGACTCCCCCTGGGATGTGTGAACTCACCTGGGCTTTGGTCATCCACACCTGTCTTCCCTGCCTCTGCCTGGACCACAGGGATGTTCCGGCCTCTGGCTGCCAGGGCTGCACAATCAGTGCTTCAGCTGCCTGACCACACACAGAGCACCTCCAGGGCCATCCGCCTGCTCTCCAACACACCAGGTCCACCTTATTGTTGTGTTAGTCGCCCCGTTGTGACCCCATGGACTCTAGACTGCCAGGCTTCTGTGTCCATGGAATTCTCCAGGCAAGAATACTAGAGTGGGTTGCCATGCCCTTTTCCAGGGGATCTTCCCAACCCAGGGGTTGAAGCCGGGTCACCTGCCCTGTAGGCAAATTCCTTACCATCTGAGCCACCAAGGAAGTCCACTTCAGAGGTACAGAAACTTCCGGATGCTTCCCCCTCAGGACCCAGAGGTGTACAGAGGGTGCTGGGGAGGGTCTGGTTCACCTCCGTTTCTTCTGCAGCTTCTCCGCATAGGCTGGGGGCCGTTGCGGGAGGGGCGGTCGTGGGAGGGTCTGTGACGTCCTCAGGACACAGCTGGTAAGGGAGGGGTCGGTCGCCTCTGGCCTGGTCGCCCCCAGATGTGTCTGAGAGCTTCCCAGGGTGCCTCAGGCTCAGCTCGGGGCCAAGATCCACGTTTAGGAGTGTGGCTCTGCCCCTGCTCTCCCACCTGCCTGTTGAACCTTCCTCTCCTTTTGGGTGGGATCTTGACTTCTGTGACCACGCAGGCTTCCTCACTGCAGGGCTTACAGCCTCAGTTCTCTGGTCTCCACGCTCAAAGGCAAGCTTTTTGACTTCACACAAAGTATTTCTCTCTTAGAACCTGCGCTGTGTTTCAAAGCCTCTTTTGCAACTCAAAGTCAAAGATTTGACTCTTTGTTCCTGGTTTCCTTTGGAGAGCGGAACTAGAGAAGCCATTGAGCATCTGAATTGGGATCTGAAAGGGATATAAGAAAATTGCCTCCAGAAGAGCTTCAGTTACCGTCTTGAGATGGTAATCCCCAGCTCTCGCGTTCTCTCACTGACAGGAGGATCCTTTGAGGAGCGGAGGATCCCAAGTCTGGGACCAGGTTGGGCGAGGGAGGCACTTCCTTGGGCACAAGATTTAAAGAAGTGCCAGCCAGCTGAGGAATGCAGATAAATATTAGTTGAATACAATAATTTAAAAAGACAAAATCAATGCAGAGGGCCTCATGATGAAGAAAATAGCGAAATTTAAAATAAAGACGGGATTCGTACCCCCTGATTTTTTCCTTTTGCTGCAGGATCCAATATGGATCACATCACTGGTGCCGATCTTGCTTTTATTGCAGTAGACTATGATGTCTCTTGATTATTGAGTTTTTTGGTGCCCCCTTAAATTTTGTGACTGAGGCAAGTACAAAAGCTGCCCCCAGCACTCTCCGCTCCCCCTTCTCCCAGCCCTGCGCCCCCACTCCACACTCCAGATGTGGGAACTGACATTCGGAGAGAAAGTAGTCCAAGTGGGGGCAGACGGCCCCAGGGAACCGTGGAAGGGACACTTCTTGTCCATTCATTCAGCATATATCCCTTTAGTAGGTGCAATGCACAGGCTCAGGGCTGAGCATCATGGGACATTCCTGAGCAAGGTCTCTACCGTCATGGATCCTGTATCTTAGGTACAGAGGAAAGTGAACGTGTTAGTCGTTCATTCTTGTCCAACTCTTTGCAACTCCGCAGACTGTAGCTCATCAGGCTCCTCTGTCCATGAAATTCTCCAGGCAAGAATACTGGGGTGGGTCACTGGATTTGCTCTACCATGGCCCACACTCTGTGGACTGTGCTTTCTCTCAATCTGAATAAATCTGTTTCTGACCTTAAAAAAAAAAAAAAAATAATAATACTGGGGTGGGATGCCATTTTCTTCTCCAGGGGATCTTCCAGACCCAAGGGTTGAACTTGGGTCTCCCGCATGCAGGCAGATTCCTTACCTTCTGAGCCATCAGGGAAGAAACAGATCTCAACGAGTTCACAGTGAATTGTTTATTTAATTATAACTGGAATAAGTGCTTTGAAGGAGAAATGTGGGAATTCAAGAATCTATAACATCAAGGCTTGACTCCTGTGTTCCGAAGGATCTGGAAGGAGTGTTTGAGAGAGGGAGGTTTCAGTTGAAACTTTAAGGGTAAGCTATGTGAGCCAAGCAGGACCAGCACGTGTAAAGGTCCTGGGGTGGAAAGAATCTGATGCATCTGAGAAACTGAAAGGAAGTGTGTTAGATCCGGTGAATTCTGTAACAAACAGCTCTTAAGTCTAAATGGTTAAATTATAAAAAACTTATTCCTCATTTGCTCCACAGTCTCATGTGAGTCAGAGAGCTCATCTCCAAGCGATGAATCGGGGATCTCGTTCCTTTCTACCTTTGAACTGCAGAAAATAAAGAAGAGAGGTAGACTGTGCGGGCATGCGGATCATTTCTGCCCACATCTATTGACTCAGGGCTCCTTCCAGGGCCCCACCCCCTCAGCCACAGGAAGAAGAGGAAAACAGAAGCTGGTGACCCTCCAAAGCCCCCACCACTGGAAAGGGGACCAAGACAGGCAAGTCCTTGGTGGTCCTGGTTGGGACCTGGAAGATCTAGGATGGCATTAACATACACGCAGCTGCCAGCTGTGACCACTGTGGCCTGTTGTGGAAGGAAGGCGCCATCATGCCCAGAAGTCATTTTGGAATGTGGAACCTACTAGAACCATTACGGTGGTCAGGTTCCCATCCACAGGATGGAGGCGTGGCCCTGGCTGTCGAGTCAGCCTCACTCCATGGCCACGTTGCTTTAACTGCCATGTCCTTGAGAGAGAAGAAGAGGGTTTGTGAGAGGTGGGAAGGTGCGGGGACAATGGAAAATGACACTCTCAGCTTTCAACAGACCAGGCAGGTCGCTTTCAGAGCTCGGGTTTCAGGGAAAAGTGATCCCCACGGTATGTCAAGGCTCCATTGTCCAGGGAGCTGGGCTAGCCTTGTGAATCTGGCTGTCTGGAGAAGAGCTCTGGGCCACTGCGGGGGGTGTGGGGAGACGGCCTGAAATTTGCCGACAGGCAAACTCTGAGCCCTGGTGGCTCAGAGGGTAAGGAATTTGCCTGCAATGCAGGAGACCTGGGTTCAATCCCTAGGTTGGGAAAATCTCCTGGGGAAGAAAATGGCAACCCACTCCCAGTATTCTTGCCTGGGAAATCCCGTGGACAGAGGCGCCTGGCAGGGTATAGACCACGGAGTTGCAAAGAGTCAGCTACAACTGAGCGACTAACGCATTCAGACCCTGACCCCAGATCTCAGCCCTTAGGGCCCTCATTGCTCGGCCCTGTCCAGCCTGTTTTGAGGTTCCTAGATGCTCCTATGGGGCAAGATCAAACAGCTCTTAAGTCTAAATGGTTAAATTATAAAAAACTTATTCCTCATTTGCTCCACAGTCTCATGTGAGTCAGAGAGCTCATCTCCAAGCGATGACTCGGGGATCTCGTTCCTTTCTACCTTTGAACTGCAGAAAATAAAGAAGAGAGGAAGACTGTGCGAGCATGCGGATCATTTCTGCCCACATCTATTGACTCAGTGCTCCTTCCAGGGCCCCACCCCCTCAGCCCACAGGAAGAAGCGGAAAACAGAAGCTGGTGACCCTCCAAAGCCCCCACCACTGGAAAGGGGACCAAGACAGGCAAGTCCTTGGTGGTCCTGGTTGGGACCTGGAAGATCTAGGACGGCATTAACATACACGCAGCTGCCAGCTGTGACCACTGTGGCCTGTTGTGGAAGGAAGGCGCCAGCATGCCCAGAAGTCATTTTGGAATGTGGAACCTACTAGAACCATTACGGTGGTCAGGTTCCCATCCACAGGATGGAGGCGTGGCCCTGGCTGTCGTGTCAGCCGCACTCCATGGCCACGTTGCTTTAACTGCCATGTCCTTGAGAGAGAAGAAGAGGGTTTGTGAGAGGTGGGAAGGGGCGGGGACAACGGAAAATAACACTCTCAGCTTTCAACAGACCAGGCAGGTCGCTTTCAGAGCTCGGGTTTCAGGGAAAAGTGATCCCCACAGTATGTCGAGGCTCCAGTGTCCAGGGAGCTGGGCTAGCCTTGTGAATCTGGCTGTCTGGAGAAGAGCTCTGGGCCACTGCGGGGGGTGTGGGGAGACGGCCTGAAATTTGCCGACAGGCAAACTCTGAGCCCTGGTGGCTCAGAGGGTAAGGAATTTGCCTGCAATGCAGGAGACCTGGGTTCAATCCCTAGGTTGGGAAAATCTCCTGGGGAAGAAAATGGCAACCCACTCCCAGTATTCTTGCCTGGGAAATCCCGTGGACAGAGGCGCCTGGCAGGGTATAGTCCACGGAGTTGCAAAGAGTCAGCTACAACTGAGCGACTAACGCGTTCAGACCCTGACCCCAGATCGCAGCCCTTAGGGCCCTCATTGCTCGGCCCTCTCCAGCCTGTTTTGAGGTTCCTAGGCTTGCTCTGTGGGGTCTAGGACACCCCCAGTGGGGCAAACACTGAGTCCCAGGGCCTGGAATCAAGATGCTTCAGCAAGGCAGTCCTGGAAGTCATTCTGGTGTTGACAGGATGGGAGCAAGCATCTGGGCGTCCTGGGTGGCCCCTGATTTCCCACAGCCAAGAGGGCACCCGTACCCAGTGGGAGGCAGGCCTGGCTCGCAGTACGACGGACTGCCCTGGAATCCTGGCTTTGCCCCTGACCAGCTGTGTGACCTTGATCAAGTTACTTACCCTCTCTGAATCTGTTTCCTCATCTGTAGGGCCCGGGGATGTAGTCCCTGCCTGGCAAAGCTGGGAGTGGAGAAAGGGAAATTAGATGACCGGGAGGTGTTCTGTAAACAATAACCGTCATCATTTTGTGGCCGGGGACCCAGATGAACGGGAAGGAGCAGCACAAGCGTCTCCCCCGCCTCCCCACCCCACCAACCCTATACGTGGGTACCCATCTTTCTTGCAGCAGCAGCCAAAGGATCCTGTTTAAATGTGTGTCGGATCATGTCCCTCCTCTAGTCCCCCAGGGATCTTTGACCCAGAGTCAAAGCCAAAGCCTTCACAGAGGACGCAGGCGCTCCACGGGCTGCCTGCCCCTTCCTCTCTGGGTCCTCGTCTCCTGCCGAGCTCCCGCCCTGGGTGCTCCACCCGGCCTGCCTGGGCCTTCCTCTCTGGGCTAGCCTTGTGAATCTGGCTGTCTGGAGAAGAGCTCTGGGCCACTGCGGGGTGTGGGAGACGGCCTGAAATTTGCCGACAGGCAAACTCTGAGCCCTGGTGGCTCAGAGGGTAAGGAATTTGCCTGCAATGCAGGAGACCTGGGTTCAATCCCTAGGTTGGGAAAATCTCCTGGGGAAGAAAATGGCAACCCACTCCCAGTATTCTTGCCTGGGAAATCCCGTGGACAGAGGCGCCTGGCAGGGTATAGACCACGGAGTTGCAAAGAGTCAGCTACAACTGAGCGACTAACGCATTCAGACCCTGACCCCAG
Organism: Tragulus kanchil; assembly: GCA_022376925.1. NCBI lineage: Eukaryota > Metazoa > Chordata > Mammalia > Artiodactyla > Tragulidae > Tragulus > Tragulus kanchil. The sequence continues at coordinate 12,062,262 of JAIOJX010000006.1, read as the reverse complement.
ATCTCAGCCCTTAGGGCCCTCATTGCTCGGCCCTCTCCAGCCTGTTTTGAGGTTCCTAGACTTGCTCTGTGGGGTCTAGGACACCCCCAGTGGGGCAAACACTGAGTCCCAGGGCCTGGAATCAAGATGCTTCAGCAGGGCAGTCCTGGAAGTCATTCTGGTGTTGACAGGATGGGAGGAAGCATCTGGGCGTCCTGGGTGGCCCCTGATTTCCCACAGCCAAGAGGGCACCCGTACCCAGTGGGAGGCAGGCCTGGCTCACAGTACGATGGACTGCCCTGGAATCCTGGCTTTGCCCCTGACCAGCTGTGTGACCTTGATCAAGTTACTTACCCTCTCTGAATCTGTTTCCTCATCTGTAGGGCCCGGGGATGTAGTCCCTGCCTGGCAAAGCTGGGAGTGGAGAAAGGGAAATTAGATGACCGGGAGGTGTTCTGTAAACAATAACTGTCATCATTTTGTGGCCGGGGACCCAGATGAACGGGAAGGAGCAGCACAAGCGTCTCCCCCGCCTCCCCACCCCACCAACCCTATACGTGGGTACCCATCTTTCTTACAGCTGCAGCCAAAGGATCCTGTTTTAAATGTGTGTCGGATTCTGTCCCTCCTCTAGTCCCCCAGGGATCTTTGACCCAGAGTCAAAGCCAAAGCCTTCACAGAGGCCGCAGGTGCTCCACGGGCTGCCTGCCCCTTCCTCTCTGGGTCCTCGCCTGCTGCCGAGCTCCCCTTGCTCCATGGGCTTTTTGTGGCTCCAGGATGCCCAGGCACACTCCCGCCCCGGGGTCTTGGCGTGGCCATCCCCTCTGCCTGGAACCCATTTTCCTCAGACATCTGTCTGTCGGGTTTGTCCCCCCTCCTTCCTGTCTGCTCAAACGCCGTCCTGTCGATGAGGCCTCCTTGGCCCCTCTGATTCTAGTTTTTACTTATATTTTTAACTTTATTGATTTATTCATGTATTTATGGCGGCATGGGGCCTTTGTTGTGACATTCGGGACCTTTCGCTGCAGGAACGCAGGCTCTGCTCTGTGACATCTGGGCTTTTCTTTAGGTGCTGTGCTTGGGATAAGTGGCCCCAGGGGATGGGGGGTCTTAATTTCCTGTCAAGGGGACAAGCCTGCATCCCTGCCTTGGAAGCTGAATTCTTAACCATCGGACCACCAGGGAAGTCCCTGGCCACTCCGTTTTTGTTGTTGTCATTTACGTGGCTCTGTTGAGTCTTGGCTGGAGCACACAGAATCCTGCACTGCTGGACATTCTGTTTTCAATGGGGTCCTCAGTCCCCTCTTCTTGCTTTATCTCCTTCATAACTTGACCGTTATCTGACACACTGAAGTGCAGCTTGTTGATTATCCCCACTCAGATGCAAGTTCCACAAAGGCAGGTGTTTGTTTTTTTTTTTCGTCTGTGAGGTTCCCTTTCATCGTCATCCCCGTGCTTTGACTTGTAGGCGTCATTGTAGTGAGGGAGAGCTAGGTTTGATCCTTGGGTGGGGAAGATCCCCTGGAGAAGGCAAAGCCACCCACTCCAGTATTCTCGCCTGGGGAATTCCATGGCTCATCCACGGGTCACAAAGAGCTGGATGCGACTGAGCGACGTCACGTTCCCTGTTGAGCTCCCGCCTTCACGCACTTTTCTGGGGTGAGGGTCCCTGGTTTCTTAACAGAGCCCGCGGTCTTCCAGGTGGTGCCCTCTCAGCCGGGACACGTCATGGTTGGCTCTCATGGGCTCAAGCCTTGCTTCCCAAGGACCGAGGATGCCCGCAGCCCTTGATCCTATTCAAGTCCCAGCAGCCGCAGTGAGCCTGGCCACAAAGACGGGGGAGGTGGGGGACAAGAGATGGTGGGGTGGGAACCAGAGGCGCCTCGGCAAGGTCCGTGGGCAGGGGGCTGGGGTGCTTGTGGGGGCGACAAAGGAAACGTCTGCATGACATGTGCTGTTTTCTTCCTTTTATTTAAAAGAAAGTAGATACAAAGCAAGTATGACACAAGGGAGCTGTCAGCCTGGATTCTGGGCACAGGGGGTTTATCAGAGAGCTCGGTGCATTTTCTGTTCTTCAAAAATGTCTTAAAAAATTACAGATTTGCAGGTGGGCAGGACCGTTCGAGCTCCTGATGAGGAAAGGAGAGGCTGTTTAGGGGGGTTCGTGGGGTCTGGCCTTTGGACACGTTCCAGCGCGTGTGGGCAGAGGCGCTGGCTGGGCTCCGGGTCCATTCCCGGGTTGTCAGAGCCCCTCCCGGCTCCCAGGTTTCAGTTTCCTGCCTTCCCGGGGGAGTGGGGAAAGGCTGAGAGGCCCCGTGCTGGGGGTGAAGCTAATTCATTACTGATGCCTCGACAAGGACTGGGCGCCCGCAGAGCCAGTGTGATTCATCAGCACGGTGGCCCCGCTGCCAGCCTGCGTGGGCCCGGAACGGCGGTGCATTTTTACCTTTACCCACTGAGAAGGGCCTGGGGGGAGGCGAAGGTACAGGATCTACCGAGAGCAAGGCGAAGAGAAAGAAGAGGGCTGGGCCCCTGTACCCTGGAACCCAGGAAGCTCTGCCAGGGCCCCGGGGCTGCAGGGGCTCACGGGTCCTGCCTGGGCTGGCAGAGCCCAAGGGGGCTGCCGGGTGTTGGAGCGCCCGCTCCGAGCATGTGGTGAGGGGGGCTGGCTGGGCTTCCTCCTCCACAGCAAATGTTCCCTTGGGGAAAGGAGCTGGGGTGGGATGGGGAGGCGCTTTCTTGTCTCAGCCGCCCGGCTGGGTCTTCCTCAGCTCTCTGGTCTCTGGGGCATCACCTCTTCCCAGAAGTCCTCCCAGACGAGTAGAAGGGAGAGAGTTGGATTGGGGCTTAGGGGAGACCTGGAGGAAGCTGGAAGTCCCTCTGCCTGGGGCTCAGAATCTCCCTGCCTCCCAGATCTGGGGTCTGAGGCCCATGTATCCTCTGCCTGGATCCTCTAACCTCAGCTCGCATCTCGTCAGTCCTCATTCCAGGGCAGCGCTCCAAGGCTAGTTCCTGGCTCAGAGCAATACCTGCCTCCGTTTCCTATCACCTGTTCGCCCCATGACATCACTTGCCTGATGACAGTTGCTACTGCTCTGCCCTTTTGTTCCTTTATCCAACACAGATTTCGAGCATCTGAGCAAAAGATGCCAGGAGCAAAAAAAAAAAAAGAGTACACACTGAGTAATTCCATTTATATGAAATTCAAGAGCAGATGCAGCTGATCCACGATGATAGAGGTCAGGATCACCGTTGCCTCTGGGAGGTGGGGACTGACTGGAAGAGGAGGGCGAGAGGGAAATCTGACACAGTGTTTCCATTTGTCAACAGAATTCACCAGGCTGTCCACTTGCGATCTAGGCTTTTCACTGCATGTAAAGTTTGCCTCCATTTTTTAAAAGGTGGACAGGTTTCACTAAATGACTCCTATGGGCCAGACCCCATCCCAGCTTACCTTTCAGCCCATGTGGTTGTCATCCTTGTCATCCTTGGCCACTGCGGTCTGCTCCTGCTCCGGCCTCCTGCCCTGCCTGGAGTGGGGACAGAAGTGGGGATGGGTCAAAGGGCAAGAGGCAGTCGAGAGGTCTGTCCCATCAGCCAACTGTCTTTTCCCCCTAACTTCTGTTTTATTGATTTGCATGTGCCAGGTGTTAGTTATGGCATGCAAACTCTTAGTTGCAGTATATGGGATCTAGTTCCCAGACCAAGGATGGAACCCGTGCCCCCTATGTTGGGAGCACGAAGTCTCAGCCACTGGACCACCAGAGAAGCCCCTCAGCCAGTGATCAGTACATGGTCACACCAACCAAGGTAGGAAGGTGGGATGGAGGCAGCCTGGACCCTACAGACTTGACTCACCAGCAGTACCTTCTAGTCACTGTGTGACCTTCAGTAAGCTGCCACTTGCCTCCTATTTCTCATGGAATTAATAATGCCTTTGTCATCAGAGTTAGAGACTCTGCTGTGAGAAAATTCATGGTTAGAAGTGGAGCCATGGTTGCCATTTATTGGAGGGGTACATGGATAAGAGCACACTTTGGAAAGTCAGCCTGCTTGCTTTTATTATTATTATTATACAATTATTTGTTTGGCTGCACTGGGTCTTAGTTATGGCATGCGGGGTCTAGCGCCCCGACTAGGGATTGAACCCAGTCCCCTCGCACTGGGAGCCTGCAGTTTTAGTCACTAGACCACCAGGGAAGTCCCTATTATTATTATTATTTGGCCAGGCAGTGAGGCATGTGGTCTCTTAGCTCCCCAGCCAGGAGTGGAGCCTGTACCCCTTGCAATGGGGGTGCCAGTCTTAACCACTGGACTGCCAGGGAAGTCCCCCTTCCTGGTCTCAAATCCCAGCCACTAATCAGCAGGGTGGCCTTGGACAGGTCACCCGTGTGTGCGTGTACACTCTCGCTGAGTCCTGTCCAACGCTGTGAGACCCTACGCACTGGAGCCCACCAGGTTCCTCTGTTCATGAGATTTTCCAGGCAAGAAGACTGGAGTGGGCTGCCATGCCCGCCTCCAGGGGATCTTCCTGACGCAGAGATGGAACCTTGCATCTCCTTCATCTCCTGCTTTGCAGACGAATGAATTCTTTACGGCTGAGCCACCGGGGAAGCTGGGGCAAGTCACCCAGCTCATGTGGAACCTCTCAGAACTTCAGTTTCTCCCTCTTTAAAACTGGGGCAATGAGGGTACCTACCTCATAGGTTTGTGGCAAGGATTCAACGCAATGTTTTTAGTAGGTGCTGGGCACATGACAGGTTGGCAATAGCCCAGAGGGAGTGTTTCTGCTGGCAGCCCTAGAAGGAGGGCTTGGAGTAGGAGGGGAGAAGCCAGGGGCGAACAAGGCTGCGGGTGACAGCGTGTGCAAGAGGCAGCGTTACTGGACGAGATCGGTCACCGCTGGTGGTGCTCAAAGGCGCTCGTGGGCTCCAGGTGGCGAACAAGGCTGCGGGGGTGACAGCTGCGGGCATGGACCCTACAGACTTGACTCACCAGCAGTACCTTCTAGTCACTGTGTGACCTTCAGTAAGCTGCCACTTGCCTCCTATTTCTCATGGAATTAATAATGCCTTTGTCATCAGAGTTAGAGACTCTGCTGTGAGAAAATTCATGGTTAGAAGTGGAGCCATGGTTGCCATTTATTGGAGGGGTACATGGATAAGAGCACACTTTGGAAAGTCAGCCTGCTTGCTTTTATTATTATTATTATACAATTATTTGTTTGGCTGCACTGGGTCTTAGTTATGGCATGCGGGGTCTAGCGCCCCGACTAGGGATTGAACCCAGTCCCCTCGCACTGGGAGCCTGCAGTTTTAGTCACTAGACCACCAGGGAAGTCCCTATTATTATTATTATTTGGCCAGGCAGTGAGGCATGTGGTCTCTTAGCTCCCCAGCCAGGAGTGGAGCCTGTACCCCTTGCAATGGGGGTGCCAGTCTTAACCACTGGACTGCCAGGGAAGTCCCCCTTCCTGGTCTCAAATCCCAGCCACTAATCAGCAGGGTGGCCTTGGACAGGTCACCCGTGTGTGCGTGTACACTCGCTGAGTCCTGTCCAACCCCTGTGAGACCCTACGCACTGGAGCCCACCAGGTTCCTCTGTTCATGAGATTTTCCAGGCAAGAAGACTGGAGTGGGCTGCCATGCCCGCCTCCAGGGGATCTTCCTGACGCAGAGATGGAACCTTGCATCTCCTTCATCTCCTGCTTTGCAGACGAATGAATTCTTTACGGCTGAGCCACCGGGGAAGCCGGGGCAAGTCACCCAGCTCATGTGGAACCTCTCAGAACTTCAGTTTCTCCCTCTTTAAAACTGGGGCAATGAGGGTACCTACCTCATAGGTTTGTGGCAAGGATTCAACGCAATGTTTTTAGTAGGTGCTGGGCACATGACAGGTTGGCAATAGCCCAGAGGGAGTGTTTCTGCTGGCAGCCCTAGCAGGAGGGCTTGGAGTAGGAGGGGAGAAGCCAGGGGCGAACAAGGCTGCGGGTGACAGCGTGTGCAAGAGGCAGCGTTACTGGACGAGATCGGTCACCGCTGGTGGTGCTCAAAGGCGCTCGTGGGCTCCAGTCCTCTGTCCGCCGCAGCCACCCACCGCCCCCGAGCAGAGCTGGAGGGACGCGGCAGGAGAGGGGGTGAGTGTGAACCTGCTGTGCGCTGAGGGCATAGCGGGCGGGGAGGGGCACGGAGCCGAGTCTGAGTCCCCAAAGATCCTCAGGTGTGACCCACCCTGAGAAAGCCCAGAAGGAACCATGTCCTGAGTTACTCTCCTAATGTGACCCCGGCGGGAAGACGGGACGCACGTCGCTGGACACGACCGGCCGGCAATGACCGCGCCTCTCAAGTCCCTCCCCAAGAGCCACTTCCAGAGCCCTGGGTCGCGCGCCGGGATTTCCTCGGTCCTTGTTTCCTTCTTGTAGGACTTGCAGCTCTGGGAGCATACAACCGCTCACCAAACGGCTCCAGGTGGCTGCAAGCGTAGACAGCGGCAGTCGTCGGGTCCGAGCTGGCACGGCGCCAGGCCTGCGGGGTGCGATTCTCGGGGTTCCTCGGTTGGTGCTGGCTCCGGGGCCCCGCAGGTGGGAAAGCCGGTGGAGGTCCCGGCTTCCCGGACCCGGCTCGGGCTGCTCCTGGGCCCCGCCCCGTCCTCCTTCCACCCCATTGGCAGCCGCACGCGCGTCGGGGGTTGCCAGGGCGACGGGTCTCCGAGCCGAGAGTCGGCGCTAGCCTAAGCCAGTCGGCCTCCGGCGGAGGGAGCGGGGGAGGCCGGAGGGCGGGCGGCGGCGCGCGGCGCGCAGCGGCGGGGCCCCAGGCGGGCGCCTCCTCTCGGCCCGGCACGGCCCCCCTCCCGGCGCCAGGACAGGCCGGGGCGGGGGGCCCCGGAGCCAGCGCGGCTTCGGGCCCGTCGAGGAGGCCCGGGGGCCGCCAGGGCGGGGCGATGCCGGGCGGCGGCGGCCCCGGCCGGGGCCCGTGACCATGGGCATCGCCGAGTCTACGCCGGACGAGCTGCCGTCGGACGCCGAGGAGCAACTGCGCAACGGCGAGCAGCAGTTGGAGCTGAGCGGGAGGAGGCTGCGGCGGCTGCCCAGCGCCGTGTGCGCGCTGAGCCGCCTGCAGAAGCTGTACGTGAGCGGCACGGGGCTGCGCGAGCTGCCCGAAGAGATCGAGGAGCTGCGCGAGCTGCGCATCTTGGCGCTCGACTTCAACAAACTCGAGCGCCTGCCCGACGGTCTGTGTCGCCTGCCGCGCCTCACGCGCCTCTACCTGGGCAGCAACCGGCTGCTGGCGCTGCCCGCCGACTTCGCGCAGCTGCAGAGCCTGCGCTGCCTCTGGATCGAGGGCAACTTCCTGCGGCGCTTCCCGCGGCCGTTGCTGCGTCTGGTGGCGCTGCAATCGCTGCAGATGGGCGACAACCGGTTGCGCGCCCTGCCCGCGGAGCTGCCGCGCATGACGGGTCTGCGCGGCCTCTGGCTCTACGGCAACCGCTTCGAGGAATTCCCGCCCGCCTTGTTGCGCATGGGCCGCCTGCACATCCTCGACCTAGACCGCAACCGCCTGGGCGGCTTCCCCGACCTGCACCCGCTGCGAGCCCTGCGCGTCTTCTCCTACGACCACAACCCGGTCACGGGCCCACCCCGCGTCGCCGACACGGTCTTCCTCGTGGGCGAGGGCGCCGTCGAGCGCATGGCCGAGCGCGACGAGCCCACGCCCCGGCCGCCGCCCCGGCGCCCAGCGCGGGCCTTTGAGGATGAGGAAGAAGAAGACCTGCTCATGGGGGGCGGTAGCTCCCGGGCTCTGGGCGCCCTGGAAGCAGCTCCAGGAACGGGCACCTGAGCCTGGGATCTGGGGCGATGGGCTTCGGCCACTCTGGGAGGAGGGGCTCTGGGAAGGTTTGTGGGAACGGCGGGCCTCTGCCTGGGGCAAGGGAGGGGGTCACTTTAGGCAAGCTGCCAGGGAGCCATCGTTGGACATTCCAGGGTAGCGGGAGGACCGCCTGGTGACTGGTCTCCCGGCGGTCATCAGGCCAAGGGGTGCCAGCTCACTCGGCGTAAGGCTCCGTCTGGCTTCTGATAGGGTCTGTGACAACAGTAAAGGCACCAGCTTCTTCCCGGAACCAGGGCCGCCGCTGGCCACGGAATCCTCACCCTGGCTGAGTCTGGATCCCCAGGGTTCCCACCAACTCCCCTCCTCCTCCTGGAGTTTGGATCTTCTAGGTCCACCCTTTCTGGTGCAGAAGCCGGTACCTCTGGGGGTGGACCACATGCCTGCAGGAGGCAGAACTAGGGACAGAAGAAGGCCTGGCCCAGGGGCCGGGGGCTTGGAGCTGGGGCCTGTGCCCAGGAAAGGCAGGTGTGGGAGCGGGGCTTGGGGACCAAACACCAGAGCTGCCCTCGCCCCTCCACCGGGGCTCATGGTACATACCTCCCTCTCCAGGCCTCCTGAATTTCTTGGGGGGAATGGAGGCACTCAGAAAACAAGGTCTCTGCCCCTGCCTTTTATTCTGTTCTCATCTTCCAGCTTGTGCCCGGAATCTTGCTGGAGAGAGAACAGTCCCTCCCTTCCCCACAGCTTGAGCCTTCCAGCTGTCAAGTCTGAAAAGAATCCACTGTGCCTCTAGGGCCTTCCTGCACCCGGAGAGAGGCTCAGTGCTCGGGGCGACCACTCCTGTGGAGCCACTGTCTGAACTCTCCATTCCCTTAAATGGGCAGCTTCAGGGTGGCTGGCACGGTGCGGGGCAGGGGACGAGCCCCGTGTGCCTCCACTCCGTCATCGGGACAGCCTCCAGGGGGCGAGGAATGAGGCTGTGCTCTGCCGTTCCCAGGGCCAGATCTTTCCCATCCAAGCAATAATGGGAGGAAGGCCGGGGGCCAGGGCCACTCAGGGACACTGTCTGGGGCGGGGGCCCCACATGGTCGTGTTTTCTTTAGGAAGAAAAAAGAAAAAGCTGGCTGTAAACATAAATTATATTTCTCGGAGAAAGAATGCGTATTTCCCACATGCCTGCTTATTTATACGCCCTGGGAGCACTGGGTCCCATTGCCCTGGGGACTCTGGGCTGCCCTTGGCCCTGGCCTGCACCCGCGTGCCCCAGCTCTGCGTCACAGTGAGCCTGGCTAACCAGTGCGTTCTGTCGGGAACGAGAGATGGTCTTCAGGCACAAATGACTTTGGCTGCTCCAGGAGACTGGCCTTCTGTCTGGACGTATCTTTCTCCTGCCCGGCCACTGCCCCGACCCGCGGTCCCCTTTCCTCGGGCTTCTCCAGCTGCATTCTCAGATTCCCGACTCTTCCTCTGCGTTTGAATCTCATGCTGGGCTGACCTTTCTCTCCTCTTTCACGGGTGCGGACCCTGTCTCCTTGTTGGTGACTATTCTTCCTTTCTTCTATCTTTCTGGCTCCATTTTCTTCTCTAGATTTTTTCCTCTTAGTCTTTTTTAAAGCTCAGTCATTACTTTTTCCCCTCATTATTCGGGGGTGGGGGAAACCTGGTTTTTTTTTTTTTTTTTTTTAAAGAAAATTGTAAAACAATGTTAGAGGCTTATCTCCCATGAGATGATGATATCAGGCCACCATCACCATGGCAACAAGGATCCTGTCCTACGAGGCCCAAAGGTCAGGCTTGGCTCAGCAGCTCTGCTGGCCACTGGGCTGGGCCTGTGGACGAGGAGGAGCCAAGGATGAATCTGAAGGAGTCCTCTGGGAGAGTGAAGACCTCTAATGGCTGAGGCGCTTGTAGGATGGAGGACACTGGAGCCTGCCTCCTTCTCAAGGAAGAGGAGCCTGGGGTTTGGCTGCAGGCCTGGTCCCTCCCAGGGACCCTCAGGTGCCCATGCTCCCTCAGTCGTGGCTCCATCGAGGCCAGTGGTCCCTCCCCAGTGGCCCACCTGCTGCCCACCCCCAACTGCTCGTGACTGCTCACTTAGTCCTGGGAGAGCAGGGAGAAAGGGGAAGAAGACTTCTGAAGGGGGCACTGGTAATAACAGCCAGGTTAGCAGTTACCCGCCATGTTGGGGGGACATGCAAGGGTGGGTGGGACATCGGGGAGCCGGGTGGGGAAGCCCTGGAAGAGTTTGTGCCAGGGATGCAGGGCAGAGGCCGGGCGAGCTGGAAAATCAGAGCAGGAAGGCAGAGGGTGGGATGAGCCAGGAGCAGAGGCAGCGGCAGGGCGAGGCACAGGCTGGAGGTGGGTGGCTTGCCCACCGATGGATGCTAGGCCTCCTCAGCCAGTGCTCAGTCTGAGCCGCGGGCGATCCTCCCCGTCTGGGGCTGGTGGTCAGGTCTGGTGTGCAGTCAGGGGGAATCGTAGCCTGTCTTCCTCCCGGAGCCTCCCAGCCAGCAGAGCAGCAGAGATCCTATGTCTTCCTGGCTTCATTACCACCTGCCCCCCTTTTCCGCCCACACTCAGGGGCCTCAGAAAGCAGCACAGGGTGCTCGGGAACGGGGGGCCCTGCCCAGAAGCACCTCCCTCAATTCCAACGCCACCACGTGGGCTTGCCCAGCCATCACCCCCAAGCCTCCTCAAGACACCCGGGCGCTCTTGTTGTCAGGATGGAGGTTTATTAGCACACCCACGTGCGCCACACAGAACATGAATTCAGACAGGGGTCCCTGCCCTGGGGGGGGCTCACAATCTACAGGTGACACGAAACATACACACAGGACACAGACACAGGGAGGAGGGTGTCTTCAAGGGACACAGGGGTCAGGGAGCCACGGGCTGGGGCGTACAGCATGTTTAAGCGTTCTCCTTCTGGTTGCCTTTGTGGGGGAGGGAGAGGAGAGCAGGACGGGGCCGGAGACGGCCTTCCAGAAAGCAGCGGAATCCAAGAGGGACTTGCAGGAGGAAGAGAAGACCAGAGAGAGGGCAGTGGTCCCAGGCGCAGGGAGGGATGGGGGGGTCTCTGGAGGCGTGGATGAAGGGAGACCCCACGAAGCGAAGGCAGAAGAAAGACAGAAGAAAGTCCAGGAGGAGGGAGGCTTGGAGCCCAAGACAAGGGGCCGCCACCTCTGCCAGGCCGCGCTGTCCTGCTTTTGAGCCTAGCTTTTCCAGATCGAGCGGAAGCCTTGGCACGACATGCTTGTGAGGCTACTTACCTGACCCTAGGGCTCCCTCCAACCTCTGAGCCAGAGATCAGAACCTAACGGGACATTTAAACTATAGTGTCAGATTGGGGCAGAGGAGAGGGGGCGGGCAGCTTCAGGTGGGAGTCCTTAGTGCAATGTGAGGAGGCAGCTGCCGGCCCCAGGTGCAGGGGTGTAGGAGGCGAGGTGGCCCGTTTACCGGGAGTGGGCAGGGGCCAGCAGGTGGACACACGTCAATGGAGGGCTCTCATTTTCTGTGCGCCTGCAGTGGATGTAGCATTTTCCTTCTGAAACACCTGGGGACCGGGTGAGCCTAGGTTCCCCCTGGGCTGTGGTGTGGAGGGAGAGAAGGGGCAGGGGCAGGGATGGTTATTGCTCATCTGTGAACGGAGGAAACAGGCCAGGAGGAAGGAAACAGCTTGCCAGGGGCTCCCCGTGTCCACTGGGGCCCAGCTTCCCAGGTCCTCAGGCTGAGGCTGGCCTTCGAGTTGAAGAGGCTTATCTAAGCCTAAAGGGTGAAACCAGAAAAAGGTGGAGAGAAGGCTCAGGTCCAGCCCACAGACCCAGAGCTCCACAGGGGACACAGAGAGGCCTGAAACCACAGTGGCCTTGTCAAGAGTTCACACGGTAGTGGGAGAGGCGGACGTCTCCCTTCAGTGTGTCTCACCTACCTTGGAGGGTGTTGAGGGTCCCCTGGGACCTGAGGGGAGGGTAGGTTGGGCTGGGCGAGCTAGAGGGGAACCCTGTAAGACCTGAGGAGACTCCACTCCCAGTAAGCCTTGCTTTAGGCTTGGTGCAGGGGGTATGGCTGCTTTCCGGCTTTCTGGGTAGCTGGTGGGTTCATGTTCTCAACCTGAGGATGGGCTAGAAGGGCCTCATTCAGGGAAGCCGTGTCTGAAAGGCGACAGGGAGGAGACTCGGCCCCAGGCTCCCCATCCGTACCCACTGCCTCTTCTCCCGGGAGGTCGAGGAGGGCTAGGACCCATGGAGGAAACAGCCAAGGCCCTACTTTTTCACGATCCTTTATTAATCAGAACGGGCCGTGCCACAAAAAGCAGGGCCCATCCCCACAAAAATATGGTTTTGCAAAGAGGAAATCTTGCTGGCTTAGAGGGTGCGTGTGGTGGAAATTTTTTGTATTTTTTTCCCCTTTTTTCATCAGTTTTTCTTCATTTCTTTTCACTGCACTTTTTTTTTTTTTTTTTGTAATATGGGTTTTTGTTGTTGTTTCTTTCTTTTTTTAATATATAAAACACTTGCGTTCAAGGACTCAAACACAATACAGACAGAGACCACCAATCCCCACCCCTGGGGCCCCAGCGGGGCTGGGGACTCTGGGGGTCCCCTTGGCTTTTTTTGTGGCTGTTTTCCTTGTCCCTTCCCTGGCGTCTGGCGCCGGTAGGCAGGTGCGGGGTCCAGGGGCAGGTGGAATTATACAGCAGTTACGTGCGGGATGGTCACAAGAAAGGATACCAGAACAAGGTAACAACTAACTCTAGGGTGCCCACAAATGGCGGTATGGGGCAGGTATGGTTATTGCTCATCTGTGAACGGAGGAAACAGGCCAGGAGGAAGGAAACAGCTTGCCAGGGGCTCCCCGTGTCCACTGGGGCCCAGCTTCCCAGGTCCTCAGGCTGAGGCTGGCCTTCGAGTTGAAGAGGCTTATCTAAGCCTAAAGGGTGAAACCAGAAAAAGGTGGAGAGAAGGCTCAGGTCCAGCCCACAGACCCAGAGCTCCACAGGGGACACAGAGAGGCCTGAAACCACAGTGGCCTTGTCAAGAGTTCACACGGTAGTGGGAGAGGCGGACGTCTCCCTTCAGTGTGTCTCACCTACCTTGGAGGGTGTTGAGGGTCCCCTGGGACCTGAGGGGAGGGTAGGTTGGGCTGGGCGAGCTAGAGGGGAACCCTGTAAGACCTGAGGAGACTCCACTCCCAGTAAGCCTTGCTTTAGGCTTGGTGCAGGGGGTATGGCTGCTTTCCGGCTTTCTGGGTAGCTGGTGGGTTCATGTTCTCAACCTGAGGATGGGCTAGAAGGGCCTCATTCAGGGAAGCCGTGTCTGAAAGGCGACAGGGGAGGGGAGACTCGGCCCCAGGCTCCCCATCCCGTACCCCACTGCCTCTTCTCCCGGGAGGTCGAGGAGGGCTAGGACCCATGGAGGAAACAGCCAAGGCCCTACTTTTTCACGATCCTTTATTAATCAGAACGGGCCGTGCCACAAAAAGCAGGGCCCATCCCCACAAAAATATGGTTTTGCAAAGAGGAAATCTTGCTGGCTTAGAGGGTGCGTGTGGTGGAAATTTTTTGTATTTTTTTCCCCTTTTTTCATCAGTTTTTCTTCATTTCTTTTCACTGCACTTTTTTTTTTTTTTTTTTGTAATATGGGTTTTTGTTGTTGTTTCTTTCTTTTTTTAATATATAAAACACTTGCGTTCAAGGACTCAAACACAATACAGACAGAGACCACCAATCCCCACCCCTGGGGCCCCAGCGGGGCTGGGGACTCTGGGGGTCCCCTTGGCTTTTTTTGTGGCTGTTTTCCTTGTCCCTTCCCTGGCGTCTGGCGCCGGTAGGCAGGTGCGGGGTCCAGGGGCAGGTGGAATTATACAGCAGTTACGTGCGGGGATGGTCACAAGAAAGGATACCAGAACAAGGTAACAACTAACTCTAGGGTGCCCACAAAGATGGCAGGTAACGCTCAAGAAGAGAGCGAGGACACAGTGGAGAAGAGATAGGTGGCCCAGGCGGGCCTCAGCTATCCCTGGAGGCTCTGTGGGGGAGGGGCAGGCGGGCCTCGCCTTCAGGCTGCGGTAATAATACTTTGCGCGCTGGTAGCACCTTCAGAATCCTCCTGCCTCCACCCCCAGGTCAGGTGACGGCGGCCTTACAACCTCCCCCATGAGGTAGGTGAAGTATTATTACCATCATTTTACAGATGGGGAAACTGAGGCCCCGGGGGTGTGGGTGACAGGTCGGTGACAGGGCCGTGCCCTCCCTCCACCCTCAAATTCCCCCTTTCCCTGTTCCCTAAAGCCCGAGGCCGCCGCTGCCCTCACCCACCCCACCGGCTAATCCATGCGGCCGGTGGCCCGCCCCTTGCCAACCCTCCCCCGTGTCCCAGAGCTCCGGCTGCAAGTTGGGGTGGGAGAACCCCAGGTGGGGTTCACCGAGGTGCCTGGGTGCGTTTGGAACAGCCAGGGCCTGGAGATGCTCTCTGATTGGCTAAGAGCTTCGTGGGAAGAGCTCAGAAAACAGGGATGCAGTGACCCTGCCCACTCAGCGCAAGCGGGTTTAATTCCCGAGGGTCCTGTTAGCAGGCTTGCTCTCCCACCGGCCTCAGGGGTGGAGGGGCACAGCATTCGAGGGAGGGGTGGAGGATGGCAGAGCCCCTTCACTTCCCAAAGTGTCCATCAGTACCCTTTCTTTGCTTCCGTGGTCTCCAGCGCCGCTGCCCTCCCGTCCCCGCTGGGGGCTGGTTCCCAGCTTGCCCAATAAGGACCGTGCTGTTGGGGCAGACCCCTCACCCTGGCCATTTTAAGCAAAGCTACAATATAGAAAAACTGGGGTTTACAAGGAATGTGGGTGACTGTTTGCTTTACGTTAGTACTCTTCTGTATGATACTTCTCCAGTTCCTTGGGGTAGGCGGGTGGGGGCAGAGGCGTGATTCTATGTAAGAAACTTTTGATATGGACAAAAGTGTGAGCAGAACGCTCAGCTCAAAGGGAAGTCTACTTAAGGGAAATGGTTCCCAGGTCCCCATGTTTTTGCCGTGCTAAGTGGGGGACCGTTTCCAGAGTCTCCTTTCCTGGGGTGTCAGACCCATCTGGGGCAAAGCTGTGGTCCCAGACCTCTCCACAGACGGTGCTGTGCGGGCGCCACCTGGCGGTGTATGCCGGAACTGTCAGGCGCAAGCGCGCGGACCCCTATATTCGAAGGCTGTCAACCTGCTGTCTTGCATCAATACCGGACCCGCGAGGGGGCGACGGGGCTGAAGCAGGAATCACCCTGAACTCGGTCCTCAAGGGGCTGCCAGTTCTGATCTCTGCACCAGCAGAGAAACCCGACACCAAACAGCTGCTTTGTGGAGGCACCCTCAAAACTCAAGAATCCTGGAATGTCCTCTGTCCGAACTGAGAAGGAGCTGCTCCGAGGGACTGGGGGCTGTGGTAAAGGCGAGAGGAGCCCTGGAGCAGGTCAAATGATGAAAAGTAGAGACCACGAGGGAAAGAAAGGGAGCACGTGGGCTGGAGGAGTGGTGGACCCCAAAACCCCAGGTGGGGTTCACCGAGGTGCCTGGGTGCGTTTGGAACAGCCAGGGCCTGGAGATGCTCTCTGATTGGCTAAGAGCTTCGTGGGAAGAGCTCAGAAAACAGGGATGCAGTGACCCTGCCCACTCAGCGCAAGCGGGTTTAATTCCCGAGGGTCCTGTTAGCAGGCTTGCTCTCCCACCGGCCTCAGGGGTGGAGGGGCACAGCATTCGAGGGAGGGGTGGAGGATGGCAGAGCCCCTTCACTTCCCAAAGTGTCCATCAGTACCCTTTCTTTGCTTCCGTGGTCTCCAGCGCCGCTGCCCTCCCGTCCCCGCTGGGGGCTGGTTCCCAGCTTGCCCAATAAGGACCGTGCTGTTGGGGCAGACCCCTCACCCTGGCCATTTTAAGCAAAGCTACAATATAGAAAAACTGGGGTTTACAAGGAATGTGGGTGACTGTTTGCTTTACGTTAGTACTCTTCTGTATGATACTTCTCCAGTTCCTTGGGGTAGGCGGGTGGGGGCAGAGGCGTGATTCTATGTAAGAAACTTTTGATATGGACAAAAGTGTGAGCAGAACGCTCAGCTCAAAGGGAAGTCTACTTAAGGGAAATGGTTCCCAGGTCCCCATGTTTTTGCCGTGCTAAGTGGGGGACCGTTTCCAGAGTCTCCTTTCCTGGGGTGTCAGACCCATCTGGGGCAAAGCTGTGGTCCCAGACCTCTCCACAGACGGTGCTGTGCGGGCGCCACCTGGCGGTGTATGCCGGAACTGTCAGGCGCAAGCGCGCGGACCCCTATATTCGAAGGCTGTCAACCTGCTGTCTTGCATCAATACCGGACCCGCGAGGGGACGACGGGGCTGAAGCAGGAATCATCCTGAACTCGGTCCTCAAGGGGTTGCCAGTTCTGATCTCTGCAACAGCAGAGAAACCAGACACCAAACAGCTGCTTTGTGGAGGGCACCCTCAAAACTCAAGAATCCTGGAATGTCCTCTGTCCGAACTGAGAAGGAGCTGCTCCGAGGGACTGGGGGCTGTGGTAAAGGCGAGAGGAGCCCTGGAGCAGGTCAAATGATGAAAAGTAGAGACCACGAGGGAAAGAAAGGGAGCACGTGGGCTGGAGGAGTGGGGAGTGTGGGCAGGGAGGTCTGGGAGAGGAGGAAGGGGAAGGCAGCTGGGAGGCGGGGTGCCTGCCGCCCACGCGGCTGGGGTGCAACAGGCCCTTTGGATGAGGGCTTTAGGGAAGAGAGCTAGTGGGGGCTTGGGACCCCTGAGACAGAAAGGAGCAGAGGATACCTGGTGGCATGAGACATACACATCCGTGGGAGCCTAAAAGGCATGAATCAATGCTTAAGAGATGAAACTGCTGGGACAGGAGCTAGGGGAGAGCTCCGGGGAGGCGGGAGGGGAAGGACGCAGCCCGTTCTCAGCCCAGCTCCTGTCTGCCCCTCGCCCCCAGGCCCCCTGCCTCCGTCCTTGCCCCTCCTCAGCCCCCCACCTGCCTCCCCTCTCCCACCCCCAGCCCCGGGCCGCGGCTTCTCAGCCTCCAGCCCACCTCACTTCAGGAAACCGTGTCTTCTCAGCACTGTCTTCAGCACGCGGGCCCCAGGGAAACAGGGAGTGGGGACGGCCACCCCACATAGGCACACACACACACACACACACACACGTACACACACGGTGGACACAACACGAGTACACAGGGCTGCGGCTCCAGGACCCCGGAGCGGGCTATGTACTGTCCTCGGCGTTCAGGGCCCAGCCGGCACCTGAAACTGCCCTGGAGCAGGCCTCTCTCGGTCAAGCCAGGGCCAAACGCCTTGACCTCCCCTCTCCCGGGCCCGCGTGGGGGCGGCCTTTCTCCACTCCAGGCGCTGCCTTAAAGAAAACGGGGGACCGTGTCCACCTGGCGGGCCTCTGGAGGGATCTGCTCGTCTGCCTCTCTGGCGCTCACGCTCACCTCCCCACCGCTTTCGCCTCCGCAAGTCAGGAAGGAAGGGGGCAAAGCAGGAAAATGGCTCCCGGAGCCCCTCCCCCGGAGCTGGACCGGCGGGGAATGGGGCTGGTTCTCCCTAGAGACAGGGCCGGACGGGTGGCTGGGGCCGCTCCCTGGCTGAGCCCTCAGGATCCTTCCCTCACCCGCGGCAGGGGGCCAGGCCCGGCGTTGTGCATAAAGTGGCGAGGGCGTGATGGGGACCCAGGCCCGTGGCCCCCGGGGACTCCCTTGGCCCCATTCAGGCCTTCAGCTGGTGCCACTGGGCCACGGGCTGCCGGGGACGGGCAATCATGTCCTTCCAGTGTTTCACCTCCCCGGGCCCACTTTTCCAGGACAGGTAGATCTGGGGAGAGAGGGGAGAGCACAGTGTTAGAGGCGCCTCTGGAGCACGGGCGCTTCCCCCGCTGGCGGTGACGCTCCGTTCCCACGGTGGCACCCTGGCTGTGATGGTGAGGACCCAGGGGTCTCCGCCCGCTGGGGTGGCCTACCCTACAGAGGCTCCCCTGAGCGTCCCCACCAGCCCGACGCAGCTGCCTTGGTGTGCTTTCCCCCGGAGCCTGAGCACGCCCGGCCCTTTCCAGTGAAGCTTCCGGCCTGCTTCGCGGTGGGAGATGGATGGCGGTAGAGGCGGGTTTCTTCCACGCCCTTTCCTCCCCGACCTGCAGGCCCGGTCTCTCTCTCCTTACAGACAAACGCTCCCACCTCCTGGGCGCTTACGACCTACCAGGCACTGAGCTAGGGACTTCGAATACACAGATCAGCAAATCCTTCCCCGTGAGGCAGGGATGTCATCATTCTCATTTTACAGATGGAAAAACTAAGGCACGGAGCATTAAGAGACTGACCCAGAGTCACAGGATTTAGGGGTGGTGCAGAGGGATGTCAATCGAGGTCTGGGGGCTTTATACCATCGACGCAATCCTACCTGCCTCTGTGTTAGGGGCTTCACAGCCTCCCGGGGCCGTCTGCATGATCTCCTGGCTAAACCCAGGCTTGTGACTGGTGGTAGGCTAAGTGCATAGGGCTCCCGAAGCTATTCAGGCCAAAGTGACAACAAATCTACCTTCCCCTGGGGTTCAGCTAGCCGAAGTGGGACTCACCCAACTCCAAAAGGTTCACCTTAGACAAGAGCCTGGGGCTTCCCTGGTGGTCCAGTGGGTAAGGACACCGCCTTGCAGTGCAAGGGGCGCCGGTTCGAGTCCTGGCCTGGGAAGATCCCACGTGCCGCAGAGCGGCTGGACCGATGTGTCCAATCACCGAGCCGGTGTTCTGTGACAACAGAGGCCACCACGATGGGAGGCCCACACGGGCCAAGATGGATGAAAATAGAGAAATGAAAGACCAATAGAAGTGGCTCGCCCGCCCCCCTCCCTCCCCAACCCGATCCCCGCCCAAAGGAGCCTGATGTTGAGGAAAATAGAAGGGGAAGGGGACAACAGAGGACAAGATGGTTGGATGACATCACTGAGTCAACGGACATGAGTTTCAGCAAGCTCCGGGGGATGGTGAAGGACAGGGAAGCCTGGCGCGCTGCAGTCCACAGGGTTGGACATGACTGAGCAACTGAACTGAGGTATGGTTACTTGTCCTTAGAGGGCTAAGGAAGGGCACAGCACCCACGGTGCCACTGCGGGGTGGGTGATGCTGTCCTGGGGACCTGTCCCACCGGTGACCACAGGTCAGCAAGTCACACCTACTCCCTGGACCTGGCTAGAGGGCTGGCAGGGCCAGCTGCTTCTCTCCTACCCCAACAGCTCGGGCCTCCGTTCCCGTCTGCCTGAGGGTGCCCCCACCTCGGCCCCCTTCCCCGTGGGAGCCCAGGCCACTTCCCGTTTCCCTCATAGACGGCCAGACGCTGGGTGACCCACAGTCTCCCCTCAACTGCTCCTGGTATCTCCCCTTCCTCTGCACCTGCCCTGATCGCGGACGTCCTGTCCTGTTCCTGGTTAAACTTCCACACCTGAATGGACACCCATGCCCTTACTGGAAACTTCAAAAAATAACCTTCATGGTGACAGTAGCTAACATACATGTTCTAAGTACACTGTAAGCATCTCGCCTGTGTTATTTAACCCTCCCAGCACCCTTACTCTCTTACTCTCATTTCAAGAGGAGGACGTGAGGCTCACGAGCATTATGACTGTTAAGAGCTGGAACCTAGGACCCAAAGTTGAAACAACAAATCTACCTTCCCTAGGGTTCAGCTAGCCAGTGGGACTCACCCAACTCCAAAGGTTCACCTTAGACAAGAGCCTGGGGCTTCCCTGGTGGTCCAGTGGGTAAGGACACCGCCTTGCAGTGCAAGGGGCGCCGGTTCGAGTCCTGGCCTGGGAAGATCCCACGTGCCGCAGAGCGGCTGGACCGATGTGTCCAATCACCGAGCCGGTGTTCTGTGACAACAGAGGCCACCACGATGGGAGGCCCACACGGGCCAAGATGGATGAAAATAGAGAAATGAAAGACCAATAGAAGTGGCTCGCCCGCCCCCCTCCCTCCCCAACTCCCCCTCCCCCCAAAGGAGCCTGATGTTGAGGAAAATAGAAGGGGAAGGGGACAACAGAGGACAAGATGGTTGGATGACATCACTGAGTCAACGGACATGAGTTTCAGCAAGCTCCGGGGGATGGTGAAGGACAGGGAAGCCTGGCGCGCTGCAGTCCACAGGGTTGGACATGACTGAGCAACTGAACTGAGGTATGGTTACTTGTCCTTAGAGGGCTAAGGAAGGGCACAGCACCCACGGTGCCACTGCGGGGTGGGTGATGCTGTCCTGGGGACCTGTCCCACCGGTGACCACAGGTCAGCAAGTCACACCTACTCCCTGGACCTGGCTAGAGGGCTGGCAGGGCCAGCTGCTTCTCTCCTACCCCAACAGCTCGGGCCTCCGTTCCCGTCTGCCTGAGGGGTGCCCCCACCTCGGCCCCCTTCCCCGTGGGAGCCCAGGCCACTTCCCGTTTCCCTCATAGACGGCCAGACGCTGGGTGACCCACAGTCTCCCCTCAACTGCTCCTGGTATCTCCCCTTCCTCTGCACCTGCCCTGATCGCGGACGTCCTGTCCTGTTCCTGGTTAAACTTCCACACCTGAATGGACACCCATGCCCTTACTGGAAACTTCAAAAAATAACCTTCATGGTGACAGTAGCTAACATACATGTTCTAAGTACACTGTAAGCATCTCGCCTGTGTTATTTAACCCTCCCAGCACCCTTACTCTCTTACTCTCATTTCAAGAGGAGGACGTGAGGCTCACGAGCATTATGACTGTTAAGAGCTGGAACCTAGGACCTGGATCCAGGCAGTGTGGCCCTCAGGCCCTCTCCCAACGCGAACCCATAACCAAAGGAATGGATATTTCAAAGTAGAAAAGAGATGGGTTCATGTCACAGAATTGCATCCTGGGAAACTCAAGGCCAGACATGGGCGTTTGGGTTAATGTAGGATGAGGAGACATCACTTTCCGCAAGGAGAAAGTCCACATGTCTCAGGCGGGTCTTCCAACACCTCGTGAAGTGCTGCAGGGTTGGTATGAGTAGCTCCGTTTTACAAAGCAGAACACGGAGGCTCGCAGAGGCAAGTGACTTGGCCAAGGTCTCACAGCCGCGGCAGAGCCGACGAGGCCGGAACCCAAGCCAGGTCTTCGGAGCCTGACTACAGCGCTCAGCACCGGCCCCAGGCAGCTCACCCTCGGCAGGCAGAATCCTGGGCGGCACTAACTGACCCTGTCAGAGGGTCTTGCCCAGAGAACTCGCTTGTGAGGGTTTGGGATACTTTTTCCTACCATCTCCTCCATGCCCTGCTCTGCCGGTGGTCTGTCCTGAACGGATGGCGCCGCAGGGAGACACGTAGAGCGAGTCTCAGCCAAGCCTCTGGCTTTCAGGGCCTGACCCCTCTCTCCTGCCGCCCAGCCCTGCACCCTCTCGCTTCCTTTGAAGGACACGCGCTTGCTGGGCGCCCCCTACCTTGCCAATCACGTCGTTGCGGCTGAGCCTGTCCTTGTCCATGACGGTGATGATGATGGTCGTTTCCCTCAGCTTCTCTGTAGGGATGTCGAAGGCAAAGGACTCGTTGAAGATGGGGTTAAGGTTCCTTTTCATCGTCACCGTCTTCTTCTTCTCCACCCGCTTGTCCTTGTACATCAGCCACACCTTCACGTAGGGGTCTGGGGGACAGGCAGGCAAGGATCAGAGGAGCAGAGGCTGGAGGCGGGGGCCGGAGGGGCTGTGTGCCTTCGCCGGGGTGGCAGGAAGAGCCCGAGGAAGAAGGAAGGGGGCCTGGGGCTCAGCAGATGAAGGGGCTGCCAGGGGCCAGAGCCATCACCTAGTGCCCTTCTGTGAGGACACACGAGAAGACGGAGAGGCCGGGACTCGCTCGAGGTCACGGACAAGCAGTGCCGGAGCCCAGGCTAGAATCAGAATCCCCCCAGCCGTCCTGTTCAGCTTCTTCCCGATTCTAAGCAGGACAGAGCCCAAGACGACGCTGACCCTGCGGGCGCTCCCAAGGCGGCCACCCGGGCTCTAGGGTAAAGGGGCTGGCGCTGCAGGCGGGGCAGAGCCCGTAGCCAGGACTCTGCCGTCCACGACCCGCGTGCCTCCCATAGCCCGACCCTCCCCGGCCCGCCCGCCCGCCCTCGGCCGCGAGCAGCGTCCGCACCTGACGTGCCCCCGATGTCCATGGCTTTGAGGTTCCGGGCTTTGATGATATTCACGATGATGGAGTTGGCAGAGGGGTTGTAGCAGAGAGACAGGAGCAGCTCCCCTCGGCTCCCCTGGGAGGGAGAACAGGAGGGCTGTGGGGACCCGGGGACCCCCGTCTCGGCCCCGGCCGCTCACCCCCGGCTGTCTGTCACAGCGGCACACGTGGCTGCCCTTCACCCGGCAGGGCGAGCCCTCTCCCCAGGCTCTCACCACAGCCCAGCCTCCCCGGGGGCTGGCCACTGGCCTCGGCCCCGGGACTGCGGCGGGAACTCTGGTCCGTCAGGCCACCCCACGGACAACCTTCCTGATTCTCTGAGGTCGAAGAGGGACCAGAACCCGATCTGGGCTTCCCTGGTGGCTCCGTGGCACCGAATCTGCCTGCCACGCAGGAGATGTGGGTTCCACTCCTGGCTCGGGAAGATCCCCTGGTGGAGGAAATGGCCACCCGCTCCAGTATCTTGCCTGGAGAATTCCATGGGCAGAGGAGCCTGCAGGCTACAGTCCACAGGGTGGCAAAGCATCATCGACCCAATGGACACGAGTCTGAGCAAACTCTGGGAGAAAGTGAAGGACACGGGAGGCCTGGCGTGCAGCCGTCCACGGGGTCGCAAAGAGCTGGACGCGACTGAGCAACCGAGTAACAAAGACCCAGTCTATTAGCTCTCCCCAGCCTTACACTCCCATCGCTGCATGGCTTCAGATCCTTCCAGAAGGTCTGCATCTGGGTCAGGTCCACCTTGTTGAGGGGGATGGACACCTCCCCGATGGGGTCGTTGCGGCTGAAGCGGTCGTAGTCCAGGACCTGGAGGTAGAGGACCCTCTGCACCACTTTCTCGTAGGGGAAACCTGGGGGACAGACAGCGCGGGTGAAGAGCAGGGCAGGGCGGTCACACGGGGCCCTGGAAGGGCAGCGCTCCTGGGCAGGAGCCTTCGCATTCAGACCTTCCCGACGTGTCAGCAAGGACCGTCACAGTCTCGTTCGTCTCCCTCGACAATTCTGCGAGGTGGATGGTGTCGTGTCCATTTTACAGATGAGGAGACTGAGGCTCCACTGGCTTCCATTATCTGCCCAAAGTCCCACAGAGAATCAAGAGCAGACGACTCATTCCCTCATTCATCATGTGTCTGTCTCGGCGGCCGGGCGGTGACCCCCTTGCCCTCTGGGCAGTCCTGCCACTGCCAATCATCCTGAGACAAGTCTGGGCATGTAGCCCTGCCTGAGATGGCCACAGCTGCTCAAAAGCAAGCCTCAGGAGGACTCACCAGAGGGACGCGACCAAGGTGGAGAGGCAGCGCTAGACACCTGCCTGCGACTCCGAGCTTCCTGCTCGGCTCCCGCCAATGCACCAGCCCCTCGTTCCGTCCTTCCTCCCTGTCCCCCCGGCCGCCTCCCCAGCCAGGCCACTGGCACCGCTTGCCCAGACGGTCGCGAGAGTCTCCAAACAGCCCTCCCTGCTCACGAGCTTGCTCCTAAAGCCCATTCTCAACACAGCGGCCAGAGTGAGCTTTTAAAAATAGAAATCACATCATGATACTCTTCTGCTTAAAGCCTTTCAATGGCTCCCAGTGCACTTAGGATAAAAGCCGTGTGCCCTGCCTTGGCTGCAAGTCCTTCTGTAATTTGGCCTGCTGTCCTCTCTCTGCTCACCTCGCGACCGCTCTTCACTCAGGGACAGGGCTCCAGCCGCCCGGCCTTTCTTGCCAAGCCCACAGCACGCCCTGCCTCAGCTTATCCTCTCCCGTCAGATCTCGGCTTTCTATCTCGACGTCCCAGCTGGGGTCAGATCCCTGTTTTATGCACTTGCCCTTTGCTTTCGCAGCACTTATCCCAGGCTCTACTAGAGATTTATGTTTCCTGAAGTCTGGCTTTCCCACTAGGCTAGAATTTCCAGGAAGGCCTCTGTGTTCTCAGGCACCACCGGATCCCAGCATCTAACACCATTTCTGGCACCGTAGTAGGCACTCGATTAAATATTTGTTAAGTGAATCAGTCTTGAACAAATGCCCATGAAAGGGCCTGATGGAACAGCTGGCCTATTCTGGACTAGAGCGGGAGATCAGGCCAGGACGGAGAGCCAGGGCAGGGAGCCGGGTGGCCTGGAAGACACCGGGGAGCCAGGGGAAGGTCTGAAGCCTGAGTCACTGGGCGTTGGGAGGCTTAGTTGGGAGCAGGAGCTGGCCTGGAAGGACAAGGGGTGCAGGCCAGGCTGGAGGTCTCAGGTGATGAGATCTGGAACCAGGGTGTGAGAGGAAAGAGTGAGAACACTGAGTATCTTAGCTCAACTGGTGGAGAAGATGACGGGAAGCGTCTGGAGGATTCGAGTGCCTTCCACCAAAGACGCTAGAAGCACAGAGCTGTTTCTGACAGAGCAGGTAGACGAAACCCTTCATTCCCTTGGGCCCCCAGCCTCTGAATTCCTTGAGGGGGGCCCTGATTGAGGGAGGCTATTGGGCTATATCTTGCCCACTTTGGAGTACCCCAAGCACCTATCCAAGTGACTCTTTTTTGCCTCATCATGTGGTTTGTGTTAGTTCCCCAACCAGGGATTCCACCCAGGTCCTTGGTAATGAAAGCATGGAATCCTAACCACTAGACTTCCAGGGAATTCTCCAGGTGAGCTTTGGCATCTATTTAGGTGAAATGCGTGCTGACAAGTGTTCTGGAAAGGCTGAAAGCTCCAAGAGCTCCCTGGACCTGAGTCAGCTCTCTTCAACACCAGAGGAGGCAGTTTCCGATCTGGCAAACTCCTATTCATCCATCAAAACCCATCACGAATGACCCCACCTCTGGGAAATTTTTTCAGCCCCACCAAGGGGTTTATGGTAGACTTTCACAGCATCTGCCACACAATGTATAGTTTAATTATCTACACATTTTCCAGGGAAAGCCTTAAGGGTCATCATGGTGCCTCATTCTTTTCTGTACCCCCACTACCCAGGACAGTGCCCAACCCATAGTTGACGCTGGGTAAATGTTTACAGAAGGGATCAGTGGATTCAGGCTCTGCCCATAAACTTCACCCCACCAGCTGGCTACCTATACCAGCAGACAGCTGAGCCTCTCATTGATTATGCCGACTTTAAACCGGGAGAAACAAACAAGCACCCACTAGCTCACCCTTAAGGAATTCAGAGGGTGAGCTGGCAAAGGGCTCACCTTGCCAAAATGGCTGGGGTGTCAAGTGGCTGGGACAGCAGATGGGAAAGGTTCCTGGTTCCCTAGGGCACGGACTGGCTTCCAGAGAGCAAGCACCAGGCAGCTGGCATTGTAGGGACTTACTCTCTCTGGCTGAGCAGGGTTATCAGGAAAAGGGTTTTCTAAGTGGGGTCCAGGTGCCCAAAGACATCACTCCCTGACAGAAAGCGCTCACTGATCACATGCCTTGTTGCCTGGTTACCTTGACTCCTTAGAGATACGAGATGAGGATGGGCCTGCAGGAGAGAGGAAGGATATTTGCCTCTAGGACCCTAGGGCAGGGTTCAGAGATCCTGTTCCCGGGCATTGGAGGGCCTCGTCCTGAGCAGAGGAGGGCGAAGTTCAGAGAATGGGAACAGACGTAAGGCGTTTAACAAGCTGGTGTAAAGGACTTCTTGGTGGTAAAGAACCGACTTGCTAACGCAGGAGACATAAGAGACGTGAGTTTGAATCAGGAGGACTCCCTGCAGGGGGGCACAGCCACCGCTCCAGCTCCCCTGGTGGCTTAGACGGTAGAGAATCCACCTGCAATGCCGGAGACCTAGGTTCGATCCCTGGATTGGGAAGATTGCCCTGGAGAAGGGAACGCTTACCCCCTCCGGTATTCTCGCCTGGAGAATCCCACGGACAGACGAGCCTGGAGGGCTACATAGTCCACGGGGCTGCGTGGACTGGATCCCGTGGCTGCCTCCCCTCCTTCCTGCGTGCCTGAGGCTGGGGCCTGTGTGTGGGTGGTGGCCCAGCTCTCCTCCTTGGCCTCTGGCTGTGACGGAGGGTCCACTCAGCCCTGTAACCTCATCCCGGCTGGACACGAAATGCATCAGGTTAACTGGGCTGAATGACTGGACCTGTGTGTGTGTGTGTTTGTACGCGCACATCTGTACAGGTGTGTTTGGGCCTGTGGTCACCTGTGGTGAGTGTGTGGGCGCTGGGCAGTGGGGGGACGGCCGAGGGGAAGGGGGGACTCCGGGCGCAGGGTGGCACAGCCTCACCTTCGAAGAGGAAGGTCTCATTCCAGTGGGGGTTCAGGTTTTTCCGCTTCACCTTGGTCTCCAACTTGTGCTTCTTGTCCGGCAGCAGGTAGATCTTGACGAAGGGGTCGCTGGTGCCGCTGAAGTCCTTGGCCGGCAGCTCCTGGGCCTTCATGATCTTCACGGTGAGCGTGGACTCCTGGAAGTTGTAGCCGACGCTGAACTGGATCCGGCCCAGGTTCTCGCGACTGCAGCCCTCGTGGGCCTCGTCCTCCTCGGAGCCTGGGGAGAGCTGGGGGCAGGGGAGAGGCAGGCGGGGTCGGCGAGCACTGGGCTTCCTGGAGGCCCCCACGCAGCTCGGCGGGGTTGGGAGGCCTCCCTGTGCCCGAGGCCAGTCCGGCTCCGGAGGGCCGCCTCCTCCCACCCCCGCTACTCGCACTGCCTGAGGCGGGAGCCCAGAGCCTTGACCAGGCCCCCAGAGGGCGACAGGGCCAGGGCTGGGACCGCCCCGGAGCCTAGAGCCACGGGCATCCTGCGCCCCAGCCTCTCCTCACAGCCCTGCGTCTGCCTCCTGCCCCGCCGCCACCTCCCCAGCTCCCCAAAAGCTGCTTCACCTCCCCTGGTGCACCCCGGGACCCCAGCTCCCTCCTCCACCTTCCTACCCTTCCCTCAGCCCTGCCGGGGGTCTCCTGTGAAAGACACCAACACAAAACCCCAGGCAACCAAACCGAGGAGGGGATTGTTCTCATCTCAAAGCGTTGACCACGATATTTCTGTGGAAAGGGACTCTCTGGGGTTCTGAGGATAATGAGATTTACAAGAGGAGAGAGGAGAGTTTTCAGAAGCCATACATAGTCCGGGGGACTCCGGTTTTTAGGCTGGGGCCTGTGTGGTGGTGGCCCAGCTCTCCTCCTTGGCCTCTGGCTGTGACGGAGGGTCCACTCAGCCCTGTAACCTCATCCCGGCTGGACACGAAATGCATCAGGTTAACTGGGCTGAATGACTGGACCTGTGTGTGTGTGTGTTTGTACGCGCACATCTGTACAGGTGTGTTTGGGCCTGTGGTCACCTGTGGTGAGTGTGTGGGCGCTGGGCAGTGGGGGGACGGCCGAGGGGAAGGGGGGACTCCGGGCGCAGGGTGGCACAGCCTCACCTTCGAAGAGGAAGGTCTCATTCCAGTGGGGGTTCAGGTTTTTCCGCTTCACCTTGGTCTCCAACTTGTGCTTCTTGTCCGGCAGCAGGTAGATCTTGACGAAGGGGTCGCTGGTGCCGCTGAAGTCCTTGGCCGGCAGCTCCTGGGCCTTCATGATCTTCACGGTGAGCGTGGACTCCTGGAAGTTGTAGCCGACGCTGAACTGGATCCGGCCCAGGTTCTCGCGACTGCAGCCCTCGTGGGCCTCGTCCTCCTCGGAGCCTGGGGAGAGCTGGGGGCAGGGAGAGGCAGGCGGGGTCGGCGAGCACTGGGCTTCCTGGAGGCCCCCACGCAGCTCGGCGGGGTTGGGAGGCCTCCCTGTGCCCGAGGCCAGTCCGGCTCCGGAGGGCCGCCTCCTCCCACCCCCGCTACTCGCACTGCCTGAGGCGGGAGCCCAGAGCCTTGACCAGGCCCCCAGAGGGCGACAGGGCCAGGGCTGGGACCGCCCCGGAGCCTAGAGCCACGGGCATCCTGCGCCCCAGCCTCTCCTCACAGCCCTGCGTCTGCCTCCTGCCCCGCCGCCACCTCCCCAGCTCCCCAAAAGCTGCTTCACCTCCCCTGGTGCACCCCGGGACCCCAGCTCCCTCCTCCACCTTCCTACCCTTCCCTCAGCCCTGCCGGGGGTCTCCTGTGAAAGACACCAACACAAAACCCCAGGCAACCAAACCGAGGAGGGGATTGTTCTCATCTCAAAGCGTTGACCACGATATTTCTGTGGAAAGGGACTCTCTGGGGTTCTGAGGATAATGAGATTTACAAGAGGAGAGAGGAGAGTTTTCAGAAGCCACGTCTGTGCGTGTGAGGCAAAGACACGCCAGGTACAGATCCCCAGGTCACGCCCCTGGGGAGCCTCCTGTAATGGGGCTGGGGGCGGCCTGGGCGGCAGAACTGGTTCCTGGGAGCTGAGGACCACGGCAGGGGAGGCTGCACCTGCATTCCGCCCTCCTCCCCGGGGGTGGCACTTGGGCCCGCTCCGTGACCATCAGGCGTGGGGGCGGCATCCCATTCCCAGGAGGATGTTGAAAAAAAACAGGAGATCATTGGGGGAGGGTCCCTCAGCCCCAGTGTTCCCAGCTGTGGCTACTCCCTGGGGCCATCTGCTTAGGTTTCAGAATCCTGTCCTTCCCCCCGACAGCTGCACGCTGCCCCGGCTCCCATCCTAGACCCCAGCCCAGGCCCAGGGGTCCACGTGGTCCACGCCTTTCTGTCTCTGGGCTTCCCAGGTGGCTCCGTGGTAACGAATCCACCTGCCAATGCAGGAGACCAGGGCTCGATCCCTGGGTCGGAAAGATCCCCTGTAGAAGGAAACGGCAAGCCACTCTAACATCCTTGCCTGGGAAACCCCACGGCCAGAGGAGCCTCGCGGGGTCCAGTCCGGTTCAGTTCAGTTCCGTTCGGTCGCTCAGTCGTGTCCGACTCTTTGCCACCCCACGGCCTGCAGCACGCTAGGCTTCCCTGTCCATCACCATCTCCCGGAGCTAGCCCACACTCACGCGACCCTCTGGGGTAGTCCATGGGGTCGCAAGAGTTGGACACGACTCGGAAACGAAACAATAATTCCTGCCTCTAAAAAGCTCCTGAGGTGACTGGGTGAGAGCCCGGGTGGGGCCCCGGGTACCACGTTTAAGACAAAACTTTTGGAACCAGTTGGCTTTCCCTCCTTTCCCTGTAGGACACTCCTCTGTGCCCCCTCCTTCCTCCTGGAGAGGTGGTCCCAGGCTCTGATACTGTAATGAACACAGATGATAAGAGTATGTATACCGTGCACCAGCTGCGACAGAAGACTCTTACGTCATCTTCTTGCTGAATCCTGACAACTGCTGGGGGAGGCGGTTATCACAGCTCTGCAGCTGAGAAGCCTGGCTCAGAGAGGTTAAGTCACATATCCAAGCTTGCACAGCAATGAGGACTCTCTGTGACTTAAAAGCCCACTCTTTCCACCAAAGCAGGCGCACATCCCAGGGCAATTTTGAGAGTCTCCTCGCCCCTTCAAGCCTGTGTGGACTCCCCTGCTCCAAAAGAGAAGCGTCCAGATCACACTAACAGTAATACCCACCCTGGGCCTGGCCCTGCTGTGCACGCTTTGCCCTCAGCTACTCCCGCCAGCATCCTGACGAGGCAGCCCCTGGTGTGCTCCCGTTTGGTCTGGGGCGCAGAGATGATCGCCTCGAGCCGCCTGTGGCTACGCGATGAGCCGGAATTGGAAGCCAGGTCAGCGCCCGGCCATCATGAATGCCCTTCCAAGCTGCCCTCGCTCTTGCATTCAGATCCAGGGTTTGGGGCTTCCCCAGCCACACCCCAGGTCCTGCCTGCGGGCGGGAGGGGGCTGCGCTGCCTCTCCTGCTCTGCTCACAGTGGAAGAGGGTCCCTCCAGCCCCGCCCCACAGCTGGATCCAGGCAGCCCCGTGCCAGCTCCGTTCAGGCCCGCTGAGAAGCTGGCCTCCCGACTCAGATCCAGGTTTCCCCTGGCGCTCCCTCCTTCTCTCCTACTGGCCCCACGCCCTTTGACCCTCAGTGTTTGTATCTGTAGAGTGGGACCAAGACACAGACCTATGTTAAGGGGTTACAAGCAAGGTTGAAAGGACCCTTGCGTGGTCCTGGTCTGCAGCCTGGCCCCTGCCACTGCTGGCCGTGGACCGAGAGCCTGGGGCGTGCAGAGCCTGCCAGGACCGCTGGCCCCTCCCCATGCCTTCTAAACTGGGGGTAGTGACCCTGGTGAGCGGAGTGCAGGTGGTCCTAGCCTCACCTGAAGGGTCATTCGGATCTTGGTCGCCACACTGGGTGGTCCGGGGGGAGAGGCCCAGCCAGAGGACTTCACCTCAGAAGCGGGCAGAGGCTCTGTGCTCACACCCAGCCTTCCCAAACTACCGCCCTGAGCCCTGACGAACCAGCTGGGGCAGGTCCTGGATCTGTTTCCATGGTAACCAGGTGAGCCACCCCCACCAAGGGCTGGAGGAGGTGCCGCCTGAGCCCCGGCTTTGAGAGAAGCACGCAGGGCAGGAGTAACTCAGCTGGGGGAGTGGCCTGGCCTCCTCTCTGACTCCCTCCCCTCAGTCCCTCTGTCTGAAAGTGTGGGGGGGCCCTGGCGACCCGCCTGGGGCTGGTTTACTTCTGCCCTGTTCATCGTCATCGTCTCTATGAACGCCAGTGACCCAGCTGTGGCCTAGGACTTGGCCACGAGACCCTGCCTGCCCACCTCTGAGCATCTGCTGAGCACGTGAGAGGGCTCTGGGGCCTGTACTTCCTCCTGCCTGCGGCTGCTGGCTCCTCCCGGGAGGCTGCAAGGGGCAGGTGAGCTGGCTGGGAAGGGGCCGTCCCTTCTGGGAACCTGGCTACCGGGAAGCCGTAGCCAATTACGAGGCTGTGCGGGGAGGCGGGATGGACACTGCTGAAGGGCTGTCCGGAGGAGAAGATGGCTGGGCTGATCTACACAGGACGCAGGCAGACAGACAGGAAGGGGGCGGAGGACCAGGCACGCAGGGCTCGGGGCGGGGGGCGGCGGGGACAGGAAGGAGGGAAGAAGTGGGAAGGCCGAAGGGAGCCCAGATCTGGAACGTGGAAAATCTGATGCTCTAGTCTGTATCCAAGAGAGACTCAGATCTGGAGGCCCACAGCCGGCCTGCTGACGGGCATCTGCATTTTAACAAGATCTCCCAGTGATCTGTGGGCCTGTCACCATCGGAGAGGCGCAGGGCTAGGGAAGAGGAGTGTGGATGAATGGTAAGCCAGCCAGAACCTCAGTGGCTGGCGTGTGGGGACCGGGGGCTCCGGGGGCCTCCGGGAAGGTGGGGGCCGTGGGGTCAGAGCAGTGGGCAAGGGAACTCTGAATTGAATGGCGTCAGGTCTGGCGAGGACCTGAGAGCCCACCACGCCCCCTGCCCTCTCTCTGCAGGAGGGACGGGGAGGACAGAGGGCCTGCCCCGGGGGCCACGGCCCCTCCAAGGAGCTCTCCGGAAAGAGAGGGGGCAGGTGGGGCAAATGACCGTGACTCACTGCTGCCACCAGGGGGCACCACAACGAGGCCACACCCTCTCCCCTAGCGAAAACACCCTGGGATCCACAGCGCCAGGGTCCCAGGAGGCGGGCTGTGTACAGGAGAACCTCAGCACAGCTCCCCTCGGAGGGACCAGGACCAGAGGGGTCCTCCTGCATGACCCGCACCCTGTCCCCAAGCGCCACACCTGCCCCTCCCCCGGCCCCGGGCCTCCCGGCCTCCTCACCATGAGCATCTCACTGGTGAGGGAATTGACGAGGTCCGAGACGGAGGAACGAGGCTCGGTCCGGCGGTCAGACTCATCGTGGGGCGTCTGGCCGGGCACTGGGGCTGTGTTCACCGCCTTCCCTCCCGCCGGCAACCTGGGGGCAGGAGGAATCCGAATGAGCGTGGACCTGGAGCCTGGGCCAGGCTGGGCGCCGCAGGCCTGGGAGGCGGCAGGACCTTCTGGACCCGAGCGGCGGCCCCCTCCGGCGGGCCGGCAGGAACCAGGCTCTGGCCTACGGGGGCAGGGCCCTGCCCCTCGCCTCTGCCCTGTGGGATCTGCCTGGGCGTCCCCTGGCTGGTGCCCCTGCTCCCCCTCCTCTGTTCCCCAGAAAGTACCCCACCCTCCGGCCCCGCTCCCGCCACCCAGAGGCTCCCTCCCTCCCCGCTGGCCCGAGGGGAGGCTCCTGAGACAGCGTGTCCAGGTCCCCTGTCCGTGTCATCCGCCTCGGCAACACGCCCAGAGTGCCTCTCCTGGAGCCCCACCTGTCCGTCCAGGCTCAGCAGGAACACAAGTGCCCTTCAGACGGCAGCCCGGCCAGGTGGGGTCGGGGCCAGTGCCCGCACCACTGTCCACTAGAACCTTCCACGTCCACATGTGGCTACTGAGCATTTGAAATGTGGCCAGCACAACGGAGAACTGATGTTTTTCTACTGTGGGACTTAATTTAGAGGGCAATAGCCCCCTCTCGGACAGGGCAGCTCGGCACCCCCCTGCTCCCCCGTCCCCAGCCCCCTCCCACTCTGAAGACTGCCCGTTGGATGTGGCTCTTGCCCAGCGCCGGAGAAAAACAGTCCCCCTGGAAAGCCCTCGGCCCTGACGGTTGCCCTCCAGGCCCCTCACGACGCCCTGCCTCTGCGCTGACCCGGGACGCCGGGCTCTCTGGCCCAGCGGCTGGGGTGAGCCCAGGCTCCGTCTAGCCGGGGTTCAGGACGTGGCGCTGTGTACAGGAGAACCTCAGCACAGCTCCCTCGGAGGGACCAGGACCAGAGGTCCTCCTGCATGACCCGCACCCTGTCCCCAAGCGCCACACCTGCCTCCCGGCCCCGCCTCCCGGCCTCCTCACCATGAGCATCTCACTGGTGAGGGAATTGACGAGGTCCGAGACGGAGGAACGAGGCTCGGTCCGGCGGTCAGACTCATCGTGGGGCGTCTGGCCGGGCACTGGGGCTGTGTTCACCGCCTTCCCTCCCGCCGGCAACCTGGGGGCAGGAGGAATCCGAATGAGCGTGGACCTGGAGCCTGGGCCAGGCTGGGCGCCGCAGGCCTGGGAGGCGGCAGGACCTTCTGGACCCGGCGGCGGCCCCCTCCGGCGGGCCGGCAGGAACCAGGCTCTGGCCTACGGGGGCAGGGCCCTGCCCCTCGCCTCTGCCCTGTGGGATCTGCCTGGGCGTCCCCTGGCTGGTGCCCCTGCTCCCCCTCCTCTGTTCCCCAGAAAGTACCCCACCCTCCGGCCCCGCTCCCGCCACCCAGAGGCTCCCTCCCTCCCCGCTGGCCCGAGGGGAGGCTCCTGAGACAGCGTGTCCAGGTCCCCTGTCCGTGTCATCCGCCTCGGCAACACGCCCAGAGTGCCTCTCCTGGAGCCCCACCTGTCCGTCCAGGCTCAGCAGGAACACAAGTGCCCTTCAGACGGCAGCCCGGCCAGGTGGGGTCGGGGCCAGTGCCCGCACCACTGTCCACTAGAACCTTCCACGTCCACATGTGGCTACTGAGCATTTGAAATGTGGCCAGCACAACGGAGAACTGATGTTTTTCTACTGTGGGACTTAATTTAGAGGGCAATAGCCCCCTCTCGGACAGGGCAGCTCGGCACCCCCCTGCTCCCCCGTCCCCAGCCCCCTCCCACTCTGAAGACTGCCCGTTGGATGTGGCTCTTGCCCAGCGCCGGAGAAAAACAGTCCCCCTGGAAAGCCCTCGGCCCTGACGGTTGCCCTCCAGGCCCCTCACGACGCCCTGCCTCTGCGCTGACCCCGGGACGCCGGGCTCTCTGGCCCAGCGGCTGGGGGGTGAGCCCAGGCTCCGTCTAGCCGGGGTTCAGGACGTAGGCGCTCGAAGCCTGCCCGGGGACCAGGCTGGAACATCCCGCGAGGAAGAGAGGTGAGGGCAGGCAGCGAGAGAGAAACAGTGTGGTGGGGGGCATGGCGCTCATGACGGCGACGGTAGAACAGCTTCGAGAGAACCAGAGCCACAGACCCGGGGACACACACAGGCTGGACGCAAGCCATGGCCCTCAGGATGAACCTGCCGCAGCACACGGCTGGCGACGACAGGCAGACAGACGTGCATGGAGCATGCCAGGCCCTGGGAGGGAGACACCAGGACCCAACAGCGGGGTGTGCACACACGCACGCACACACACGAGTGCACACTCGTCCAACAGGCACCTGGGGCAACACGGAGAGAAAGGCACAGGCCACCGGGCAGATCAACCAGAGGAGCAAGATGGCACACACAGGTACACACATATACCCCAGGAGGACACACATTCAGGGCATGCCAAGGTGTGCGTGTGGACTGGGACACACTGAAACAGAAAAGGCAGGGGGGCGCTTTCCGGGACAGACACCCTACAAATCAGACACACGCTGGTGCACCGGCCGCGAGGACCTGGCCTTGCCCAGAAGGCACGGAAATGCCAGCCCGCCCCCAAGCCGGGACACACGGGTATCCTCCCAGAGGCGCGGCCACGGCAGAGCACACACACGCACGGGGACACACACACACAGGGGGACACGTGCTCACGCAGACAGGCACGGGGAGGAAGAGGAGACGGAAATAGCTGGAGAGGTAAAGTCAGGTTAAAAATAGAGTGGGAGAGGAGAGAGCCGAGACTGACTGCTGGAGGTATGAGAAAGTCGGAGCTATTCTGGCCACATCACAGCATCAGCGCAGCTGCAAAGCAGCCTGGGAAAAGATGGTCAGCGCCACGGAAGCGACTGGAGGTCACAGGACAGAGGGAGACAGAGACAGGCGCACAGGGGCCGAGGGAGAGGCGGAGGGGCCCGTCGCCGGCCCGGGGAGATCCCTGTGAGGAGCAGATGGGAGGAAGGAGACAGGGAGGGAGGGAGAGAGAGGCCGAGAAAGGTTAGTCAGAGACGAGTGAAGAGGCTGCAGCGGGGACAGGGGGACAAGGAGCGAGGCGGCCGAGAGGAGAGGCAGAGAGGAGGCGGGGACACACACCGGGACAGAGGCAACGTGGTGGCTTCGGAGCGAGGGGAGCGATGGGGTGGCCGGCTCCCGCCCTGCCCCCCGCCCCACGCCGGTGGGGGTGGGGCCACGGTGGAAACCATTTGGATCCCAAGGAGCAATGGCGAGAGGGATGGAGAAGGCGTGAGGCGGGCACAGGTGCAGGGCAGCGCGGGCGAGGTGGGACGGGCAAGCAGGGCGCGGGAGCCACGGGCGGCCACGGTCTCCTTCCCTCCCCATCCTGGGCCCAGGAGTGGTCTGCGGTTCTTGGGGCTCCAGCGCTGAGACCCAAGGGTCTGGGGGATCCTGGATGGGAGGCCTCTGGGCCACCAAGAACGGTGGGAGTCGGGGAGTGACCTGCTAAAAGCACCCCTACCTTGCTTGGGACCTGCAGTGGCCCCTGCTCCTCCCAGGGCCCTCCTGTCTCCCGAGAGCCTGCTGCTAACAGATCTGGAAGGCTGGATGCCCTCCGCCACAATAGCCAAGGGCCACCCACCTGTCCCCCTAGAGACATCTGGCCCAGGGGTCAGCTAGGTGGAGAAGGGGGCACTGGGGCCAAAGGACAAACCCTGGGTCTGTAGGCAGAAGCTGCGGAGGAAGGGACAGCTGACCCAAGCTCACCCTCCCGAAGGTCCATGCAGCCAGGAGCCCAGAGGGGCGGACCCTAAAGGGCCTGGTGCCCTGAGGGTGGAGCCCGTGCCAAGCTTGGGGGTGGGGAGGGGGCCGGGCAGGAAGCCCCCGAGCAGCGGCCCAGCACCTGGCAACCCCCCAGGAGCCGTGAGAAATGAGCTTCCAGGATGGAGTAGGTGTGACTGGGTAGGAACGGCCTATGTCCACTCGGAAAGTGAGGCTGGGCGGGGGTGAGGGCACAGGCCCCCTGCACGCCCACCTTTCCCAGGAAGGCGGGGAGGAGGGATGCAGCGAGGAGGAGGATGGGCGTGTGAAAGGTTAGTCAGAGACGAGTGAAGAGGCTGCAGCGGGACAGGGGACAAGGAGCGAGGCGGCCGAGAGGAGAGGCAGAGAGGAGGCGGGACACACCGGGACAGAGGCAACGTGGTGGCTTCGGAGCGAGGGGAGCGATGGGGTGGCCGGCTCCCGCCCTGCCCCCCGCCCCACGCCGGTGGGGGTGGGGCCACGGTGGAAACCATTTGGATCCCAAGGAGCAATGGCGAGAGGGATGGAGAAGGCGTGAGGCGGGCACAGGTGCAGGGCAGCGCGGGCGAGGTGGGACGGGCAAGCAGGGCGCGGGAGCCACGGGCGGCCACGGTCTCCTTCCCTCCCCATCCTGGGCCCAGGAGTGGTCTGCGGTTCTTGGGGCTCCAGCGCTGAGACCCAAGGGTCTGGGGGATCCTGGATGGGAGGCCTCTGGGCCACCAAGAACGGTGGGAGTCGGGGAGTGACCTGCTAAAAGCACCCCTACCTTGCTTGGGACCTGCAGTGGCCCCTGCTCCTCCCAGGGCCCTCCTGTCTCCCGAGAGCCTGCTGCTAACAGATCTGGAAGGCTGGATGCCCTCCGCCACAATAGCCAAGGGCCACCCACCTGTCCCCCTAGAGACATCTGGCCCAGGGGTCAGCTAGGTGGAGAAGGGGGCACTGGGGCCAAAGGACAAACCCTGGGTCTGTAGGCAGAAGCTGCGGAGGAAGGGACAGCTGACCCAAGCTCACCCTCCCGAAGGTCCATGCAGCCAGGAGCCCAGAGGGGCGGACCCTAAAGGGCCTGGTGCCCTGAGGGTGGAGCCCGTGCCAAGCTTGGGGGTGGGGAGGGGGCCGGGCAGGAAGCCCCCGAGCAGCGGCCCAGCACCTGGCAACCCCCCAGGAGCCGTGAGAAATGAGCTTCCAGGATGGAGTAGGTGTGACTGGGTAGGAACGGCCTATGTCCACTCGGAAAGTGAGGCTGGGCGGGGGTGAGGGCACAGGCCCCCTGCACGCCCACCTTTCCCAGGAAGGCGGGGAGGAGGGATGCAGCGAGGAGGAGGATGGGCGTGTGAAAGTATGGTGTGAGACCGAGGTGGCCTGGCGGTAAAAATAGGCTGTGGGTGAAAATGGAGTCAGTTAATTAACACATGGGTGATGTGAAATCTCGTTTCCAGCCTGCATCTGCTCCCTCACGCTTCACACCCTTCTCGGCCAGGGGCTCGGGTTCACAGCTGGCGCTCGAGGGCTCCAGCCCCGCTCCTGCGGCCCCGGCCCTCCCGCCCTGGCCGCAGCCCCGCTCACGCCCTCTGGCTCTGGACTCCGGTGGCCCCGGGGGGACTGGCGGTGGCAGACTCTGACCCTCCCGCACCCCTCCCCCCCCCCCGGGACCTGCGCTCGGGGCGGGACGCCATCTGTGCCACCGAGTGGAAGCGGCGGCCCTGCTCTCTGGGGACTTCCGGCTTTGCCCACCCAACGTGCACGTGTGAACGCGGGGTGGGAAGAAAACAGGAGGTGGTTTCCAGAAGCCACTGGAGGGACGGGCTCGTCAGCCAGCTCCGCCGGTCCTGCCCTAACACACGGGCCCCTGCAGCGGTGCCTGCCACGCCTCTGGGCTCTCAGGGAGTGCGCGGGGTCCCTGCTGGGCTGGTAGGCTCTGACACGTGCCCCAGCCCGAGGGGCTGCTCCCTTGTCAGAGGCTTAGCTCCCCGGAGCTGGAAGGGATTACCCTGCCGATCCCTCACGTGGCAGATGAGGAAGCAGAGGCCCGGAGAGGGGCTGTGACTTGCTCAAGGCTGCAAACGCAGAGTGAGAGATAGGCTGCCTGGCTGCTAGGCCACACCCTCCCCTGCAGGCCAGTGGTCTGCCGAGACACCTGCAGGCCAGTGGTCTGCCTACACCTGACCAAGGTGACGCGCTCTCCTCCCGTGATTGCCGGTGGGCGCGGGACCCGGCCCAAGGCCGGGCGGGAGGCGGCGGGCAGCCCAGGTGCAGGATCATCCTGCCTTGGAGATGCTGCCTGAACCCGGGGCCTTCTGACTTTCGCCCTTCCCCTTCCCCATGAGAAGGCTCCACTCCCGCCTTGAGACGGGGGCGTCGGAAGATGCTTCCCCGGGCTCCTGACCGTCAGGGCGACAGACGGCTAAGTGCCCCGCGCTCTGCTCAGCCTGTGCTGTGGCCACACGAGCTGCTCCCAGCGGCCAGCAGCAGGGCTCCCAGTGACAGAGGGCCCCGCCAACCTGCTCTCACCTGCCACCGCTCCTGTTCCCTCCTCCTGGAACCGCAGGCTCAGGGGCTGCCTTTCCAGTTCTTTCTAATCACTGGGCCTCTCTCAGGCCCCAGCCAGGGGCCTCCCTGCCAGGGGTTCCTCTTCCAGCAGCCAAGACAGCAGCCAGGTCACATCTCCCAGGGCGATGGGACCTCCAGGCAAGAGGGAGGTTGCGGTGGCGGGGATGAGGGGGACCAGGCTGGCGCCTCTCCCTAACATCCCCGCCGTCCACCAACCACCGGAGAAACTGGGATTTCTGGGGTCAGGTGGGACAGAATGGAAGATGAGGGGGCAGCCGAGGGGAGCCAAGCAGGAAGATGGGGCAGAAAGGCTGGCTTGCTCCGGGCGAGGGCAGGCAGGCCCGGGGAGCAGGCTTGATCCAGAATGGTCCCAGGACAGCCACACTGGCCTCAGACCCAAGGGGCACCCCCCGGGGGGCGTGGGTGAGGGCACCGGCTGGGGAGGGGGCCGTCCTCCCGCTCCAGCATCCGCCGAGGGTGCCGCCTCGTCCAGCTGCCGGCGGTCAAGGCGGGCGGCCTCTCCGCGCCTCCTCCTCCTCCTCTGCCGCGGCCGCCGCAGGCCCTCTCGCCTGGGCTCGTACCTCTTGTCCCCCTGAGCGTTCTGGTTCTGCTGGGTTCCTGGGTTTTGCAGGTCAGGGATATTGGCAAAGTCATCCTGTTCCGAAAGCCCTAAGACCAAGGATAGCACCACCATCCGGCCTTCCCTGCCCCGGGGGGTGGGCAGCCCACCAGCCGGGGGAGAAAGGAGGAAGCCCCGCGGACGGCGGGGGCGGGGAGGGGAAGGAGAGAGAGAGAGACAGAGACAGAGACAAAGAGAGAGAAGAAAAAAGCGTAAGAAACTGGCCCTGGAGAAGAGAAACCAAATTTCAGCACTGTCAACCGTTGGAGAACAGGGCGGGAGGAGGCGGGGACGGGACGGGGAATGGAGTGGACGGCTGCAGCCTGAGAGCCCGCTGGCCACAGGAGAGGGGCTGGGCGGGGGCCTGCGGGGGCCCTGTGCCTGGGAGAGCCCGGGAACACACCCGGGGAAGGCTCTGAGGAGTGCAGCCCGGGCTCTGAGACTCGCTCCATTTCTAAGGCAGATTCCCCTCTGGTGGAACAAAGGTCAGAGGCTACTCCGACCCCCTGGGATAAGAGGGAAGGCTCTGCCGCCATCCTGTCTGGGGACCTTGTGGGTAGGCTTGGGCTTCCAGGCAGGAAGTTCTTAGAAAGCTTGGAAATCCAGCAATCTCGGCATCCAGTGAAGACCCTGCTAAAGACATTCCCCGGGTCACGGTCCAGCCCAGTATGCTTGAGGCCAGGAGGGAGGTCAGAGAGGCTCCCTGCTCCAGACATATGGCCCGTTGGAGGAGCAGGTCCGTCTCTTCTGGCATATGGCGGACCAGCCATCCCGAGCCTTCTCTTGAGTGCCTCTTCCTGGAGACCTGGGAAGAGGCGTCAAAGCTGGGGTGTCCGGTGCAGGGGCCTTTCCTTGGAGAATCAGTCCAGAAGGCGCCAAAAGGCAAAGGGAGAGAGAGAGAGAACGTGCAGGAAGCTGGCAAGGTCTGAAGAGAGGCTGGCAGGACTCGAGGGACCTGTGTCCAGGGTGAGGGCTGTCTGGAAAAGTCCTGCCCGGGGGGGAGGCTCAGTTCAGGCAGTCAAGGGACCATGGCATGGGCTGCAGCGTGCGGGGCCAGAGGTCACGGGGTGACGTCTTCAGGGCAGTTGCGGGGCTGCCTGCACTTTCCAGGGGTGAAAAGTGACCCTCCGTGCCTCCGAGCCGTCCGAGTCCGTGGATGTTCTCCGGGTGCTCGGCTGAGCTCCCCTGGCGTTGGTTCTCATCGGAACAAGGGGAAAGGGACTCTTGGATACGGAAAGCCTGAGGCCCAGGGAAAGATGGTGAGCCTCATGGGACGGTCCTGGGACTGGGACTCCGGGGCCGGGAGGGCGATCCGTTCAACCACCGTTCGGGAGGGCGAGCTTCACAGAGGAGCCGCTGGCCGTGGCTGTCTCCAGGAGAGCTTGTCCCAAAGGGAACTTCGCCAGTGAGGAAGGACAACGGAGGGGAGGGGTGGGAGGTCTCAGAAAATGGGAGCCCGCCCAGGTGGGGGCGTCCAAACCTGGTGGAGGGTGCCTTCTTTGTCTTTGCGTCTTGGTCCTGGGCTGTTCCAGGCTGACCCTTGCACTGGAGTCTTAACTTTCTGAAAGAACTCCCTCTTGCCTCAGGACGAATCCTCGTCGTTTCTTTGTTCCCTGCCCACCGGCACTGTTTCACAGTTGGTAAAATTCCACTTGGCTGCCTGGGAGCTGGTTGTGCTGGGGGGAGGCACCCCAACGAAAACAACATGTTTCCCCTGCTTAATGCATTTTTCAGAAACTCCGTTTGCTCCTCTTAAAAACAAAACGGCCGCTCCGTGTAAGTTCCTGATTTGTCATTCTCTGTGGCATCGGGGGCCCAGAGGCGAGAGAGAGAAGGGCAAGAGGAGGAGATCTGTGGGGGAAGCTGGTGGTGTTGAAGGGAGGTCACATCCTGGAAGCAGGAGGAATGCCTGCTTCCTGCAAGAGGAGGTGGGATCTCGGGGGACCTGGTCAGCCTTCCCACCCTGATGCTCTGTGTGGGCCCCCAGCAGCTGGGGCGAGAGAAGGTGTCGGAAGCAAGCCGGCTGAACCGTGAGGCGGGGGTCGGGGGCCGGCAAGCTACAGCTGGTGGCCTGTTTTGTGCAGCCCACAAGCTAAGAATGGTTTGTACATTTTTAAAGAATTGTTTTAAAAAAAACGTGATTGAGACCACATGTGTCCCTCAGAACCTAAATTATTCATAAATCTGGTCCTTTAGAGAAAGTTTGCCGACCCCTGCTGAGAGGGACTACACGTGGAGGAGGTTGGGGAGCTGGGGGGCCCTGGGGGAGCAGCCGGTGATGGGCACGAAAGCCGAGGGGGCAGACGTGGACAACACCGGCCCGTGAGGGATGCTCGTCGAATTCTGGCCAGCTAGAGAAGGGTGGGCAAGGAAGCGGGTCCCAGAGGCCTTCCTAAAACTGGCTCCTGTCTTTCTGGAGCGTGGGCAAGGCCTCTGCCTTCCAGGAGGGGAGGCAGGGCGCTGGCTGTGCAGGGGGCAGCCTGCGGTCAGGGGGAGCAAAGGATCTCCGTTCTGGTCAAGCCACAGCAGAAGCAATTCTCCATAGTCTTCTAATCCAGGCCGATGCCACGGCATCCTCCCCAGGACAAACTGCCAACCGCCCCACCAGAGGCCAGGGGGTCTGCCCGACATGTTGTCTCAGGCTGGCATCCAGCCGAATTCCCGAGGGTCCTTGGGTTGGGGAAAGCCCCAGAGGAGGCACTGCCTGGGTTCACCAACTAGAGTCGCAGGCAATACGCTCCTGCCAGGCCAGGGCCAAGGCCACTTGCAAAGATGTGGGAAGCTGGCATGGTGGGGTGTCTTCCATTGGCACTCCCGACCACTCTTGGGGGCTGGGGTCTCAGCCAGAGGGGCAGGACGCTCTGAGGGACTTGCTTGGCTTCAGGATCCCGACATCAGTGAGTGAGTCGGGCCGAGGCTCACTTGGCTTTCCCCTTCCTCCTCCCTTTCTCCTCTTCCAAGTTAGGGTGCTGGTGTCCTGCTCCATGAACAGGGCTCCCAAGAAAGACCCGGGTGTTGAGAATAATCCCCAGAGCCTGGAAGGAAGGTCACGTTAGGCCAGAGGGAGGAGGTGACGTCAGGGACTGAGCCCAGGTCTGCTCTGGGCTCTGAGAGTGAGTGTAGCTGTGCAAAGAGACACGAGGGGAGGGGACCCTGGGTGGGGCCCTACCAGTGAGGGAGGGGCAAGGGGGCACACCCAGCAGAGGGGAAGGGCTGAGGCCAGACACCCATGGCTGTTGTTTACCTCTCTGACCTGTACACTTCAAAGAAGCCCTCTGATTCAGAGTAGTCTAAAGCTTTGGGGGAACGCCTGAGGTTTGTCCTCAGGGAAGGCATGGGTCCTAGCAGGAGCCAGGCAG
Source organism: Tragulus kanchil (assembly GCA_022376925.1). Taxonomy (NCBI): domain Eukaryota; kingdom Metazoa; phylum Chordata; class Mammalia; order Artiodactyla; family Tragulidae; genus Tragulus; species Tragulus kanchil. Next base: position 12,020,279 of record JAIOJX010000006.1, on the reverse strand, counting down.
GGAGCTGGAGGGCAGGTAGGTATAGAAGGTCGGAGAAACAGAGGACAGGGCCCAGGGCAGGGACAGGGGAAGTGGGAGGGAGGGAGGAAGTGCAGGGCAGGAAGGTGAGCAGAGTCGGGTTACAGGGAAGATGCACACTGAAGGGGAGGAGGTGAGGCCTGGGCGCTGGAGTGCAGGAGGCCAGGTTTCGGAGGAGAGGAGGAGAGAGGTCACAGGAGCTCCGGGAGCCTGGGCCTGGCCAGAAGGGGAGAGACAGATCTGGGGATTTCAGTAGCATCCCCCAGTATCTCCACTGACTTTGGGGGGCCCCAGGGGGACTGGGATCCTCATAGCGGGGGCTCAGATACAAGTCCTTCCACAGGGGCGGGGGTTGCAGGCATGGGCCATAAGCCACAAGAGGCTGGGGAGAGGGCAGGTGAGTCTGCCAGGCACCTTGCCCTGGAGATGAAGGGCTGAGAGTAGTTGAGACCCAGCGGCTCCGAAGGAGACGGGGAGGAAAGATGCTGGGTCAGGGAGGTGGGGCCGGGCTGCTCAAGGGGGGGACTTACAGGAAGGATTTCATGTCCAAGCCTCGGTTTCGAATCTGCCCCACCACGTGGTCCCAGCTGCCCGGGTTGGAGCGGCTGCGGCCGCCGGCCGGCCGGTACTTGGAGCCGGCCGAGTAGCCCTGCCGAGCCTGGCCCCGGCCGGAGGCCCGGGGGTTGGAGCCCGGCCCCGAGGCCGTGTGGGCCTGCAGCTGGCCCAGGCTCTGGCTGGTGGTGGGCTGGCTGGGCTGCCGGCCCGGCTGCTGCTGGCTCAGCGGCTGCTGCAGGCTCTGCTGCCGCATCAGGGTGCGGGGTCGCTGGCATTTCGGCTCTCCCGTGGAGCTGGGGATAGACTCAAGGGTAGTGGCCGTGGACAGGGTGGAGTCCTCGAAACTTGGGGCGGGTGGAGGAGAGGAGAGAAAGGAGAAGCAGGTGAAGGGATCACAGTGGAGGAGAAAGAAGCCGAGGGCCAGGACGAGGAGGCCCCAGGGCCGGGCGCGCTCTGCCGGACCTCTCCGGGCCTCCATCCAAGCCGTCACCACTGCTGCCTTCCGCCGCCACCACCTCACCCCGGAGGCCGCCAGGCCCGCGCCCGCCCCGAGGCCCCCGGGGGCGGCCCGCCCGGCCCCCCACCCCAGCCCTGGCTCAGCGAGTGCGCGATACCTCCTCTCTGAGCCGACCCCTGTGCTGGTCTGAGCGGGCCGCAGAGCCGCGCGGCTGCGTGGTGAAGGCGGGTCCCAGGGCCCTGTGGCTGCCTGTCCCTGTTGGAGCAGGAGAGGGCGGAGGGAGCTGGGCCACCCCCTCCCGCTGTCTCCCTGGGGCACCCTGAGAAAGGCTGCCTCCGTGCTCTAAGCACTGCTGGCCTTTGGAGACACCGGGAAATCCAGGCCAGCGTGGAGCTGGCCTAGCAACGCACGGTGAGCCAGAAGCAGCCAGCCACTCCGGCTTTGTCCTCGGAGGCTGGGGCGTGACCTGGGGTTCTCGGACCTCTGCCCCGCGGCCACCGCTGCCTTAGGCTTCCCTCTGGTGCAGGGAACCCTTCTGGGGTTCCTTGTTTCCGAGGCTTAGTTTCCTTTCCCGGGGTCTCAGGAACGATTCCCAGTCAGCGGAGGGGACTGGAAACCACCTGGCTGCCGCTTGGCCGCAGTTCTGACAGAGAACAAGGACATGACCCTGTCCGCTGTGCGTCCGCCAGAATGCACCTGCCTCTTGAGCCACCGCCTCTCTGAAACACGCTGGGAGCAGGACACGGCTCCTCAGAGGCGATCTGGGGTCAGAGAGACCCAGGGGTCAACCCCCGTTTCTGCCGCTTCCTAACTGTGGGACTCTGGAAAAGGGAGGCCACCTCTCAGTTTCCTCATCTGTAAAATGGGGTCAAAAGTCCCGAGCTGCCTCTATCACAGGGTTGCCATGGGGACCTAAGGAGATCAGGCCCAAGGAAACATGCTTTGGTTCTTGCTCCCTTGCCATGAAACCAACCGATGTGCAGGTCTGCCCGGCCTCCATGGAGTCCTCGAAACTTGGGGCGGGTGGAGGAGAGGAGAGAAAGGAGAAGCAGGTGAAGGGATCACAGTGGAGGAGAAAGAAGCCGAGGGCCAGGACGAGGAGGCCCCAGGGCCGGGCGCGCTCTGCCGGACCTCTCCGGGCCTCCATCCAAGCCGTCACCACTGCTGCCTTCCGCCGCCACCACCTCACCCCGGAGGCCGCCAGGCCCGCGCCCGCCCCGAGGCCCCCGGGGGCGGCCCGCCCGGCCCCCCACCCCAGCCCTGGCTCAGCGAGTGCGCGATACCTCCTCTCTGAGCCGACCCCTGTGCTGGTCTGAGCGGGCCGCAGAGCCGCGCGGCTGCGTGGTGAAGGCGGGTCCCAGGGCCCTGTGGCTGCCTGTCCCTGTTGGAGCAGGAGAGGGCGGAGGGAGCTGGGCCACCCCCTCCCGCTGTCTCCCTGGGGCACCCTGAGAAAGGCTGCCTCCGTGCTCTAAGCACTGCTGGCCTTTGGAGACACCGGGAAAACCAGGCCAGCGTGGAGCTGGCCTAGCAACGCACGGTGAGCCAGAAGCAGCCAGCCACTCCGGCTTTGTCCTCGGAGGCTGGGGCGTGACCTGGGGTTCTCGGACCTCTGCCCCGCGGCCACCGCTGCCTTAGGCTTCCCTCTGGTGCAGGGAACCCTTCTGGGGTTCCTTGTTTCCGAGGCTTAGTTTCCTTTCCCGGGGTCTCAGGAACGATTCCCAGTCAGCGGAGGGGACTGGAAACCACCTGGCTGCCGCTTGGCCGCAGTTCTGACAGAGAACAAGGACATGACCCTGTCCGCTGTGCGTCCGCCAGAATGCACCTGCCTCTTGAGCCACCGCCTCTCTGAAACACGCTGGGAGCAGGACACGGCTCCTCAGAGGCGATCTGGGGTCAGAGAGACCCAGGGGTCAACCCCCGTTTCTGCCGCTTCCTAACTGTGGGACTCTGGAAAAGGGAGGCCACCTCTCAGTTTCCTCATCTGTAAAATGGGGTCAAAAGTCCCGAGCTGCCTCTATCACAGGGTTGCCATGGGGACCTAAGGAGATCAGGCCCAAGGAAACATGCTTTGGTTCTTGCTCCCTTGCCAACGAAACCAACCGATGTCCCAGGAGGCGGAGGCGGAAGGAGATCTCAGAGACCCCTAGCCTCCTTGGGCGACCTGGCTGCTTTGCCTCCTGGCCAGAGATGTCAGCGTCTGCAGGGACAGAGCCTCAGAGGTCTCACCTCTTGGTCTTCTATTCCTTCCCTCCATCTTCCATTTGGTCTTCCGGGGCAGGGGTTGGGGAATTACGGCCTGTAGGCCAAATCTGGCTCGCGGCTTGTTTCCGTAAATAAAGTTTTATTGGAATGCAGCCACTGCCATTCATTCACTTGTCTATGGTGGCTCTGGGGCTGCAAGGGTGGAGCTGAGTCATCTGGAAAGACACAACCCAACTTGCAAGGCCTAGTTCCTATCAGGTTCTTTATAGAGAGAGCTTGCCACCTCCTGGTCTGGGGCCACAGGGCAGATGGGACCCTGAGCTGCCCATGGCAGGCCCCAGGGCCCTTGGAGTCCCTTTCACCAGCACAACCAGACAGCCTGGCTCGCCCCCTGAGCCTACCCTGGGAACCAAAAGGACAACAGTTAGGCTGCCCCTGTGGGCTGAGAGAGAGAAAGTGAGAAGGAGTGAGAGCAAAAGGGAGAGAAAGTCAGAGAATAGTAAAGAGAGAAAGACTAAGGAAAGCAAAGAAAGAGAACAGAAAGAAAAGAAAGGCAGAAAGAAAGAGAAAAGCAAAACACAGCTTTAGCTGGGGTCTCGGAAGGGGCAGCAGCCTCGCCTGGCTCAGGCCTGGAATCAGGGTGACCGCCAGGGGCTGGCGCAGGCCTGGCTGGCCAGGTCAGGCCCCACTCCTGGGGCAGGCCGAGGAGCGGGAGGACGGCCCTTGGCTGACCTCATTTTGGTTTTCTATCACATCCCTCTTGAGCCACCGCCTCTCTGAAACACGCTGGGAGCAGGACACGGCTCCTCAGAGGCGATCTGGGGTCAGAGAGACCCAGGGGTCAACCCCCGTTTCTGCCGCTTCCTAACTGTGGGACTCTGGAAAAGGGAGGCCACCTCTCAGTTTCCTCATCTGTAAAATGGGGTCAAAAGTCCCGAGCTGCCTCTATCACAGGGTTGCCATGGGGACCTAAGGAGATCAGGCCCAAGGAAACATGCTTTGGTTCTTGCTCCCTTGCCAACGAAACCAACCGATGTCCCAGGAGGCGGAGGCGGAAGGAGATCTCAGAGACCCCTAGCCTCCTTGGGCGACCTGGCTGCTTTGCCTCCTGGCCAGAGATGTCAGCGTCTGCAGGGACAGAGCCTCAGAGGTCTCACCTCTTGGTCTTCTATTCCTTCCCTCCATCTTCCATTTGGTCTTCCGGGGCAGGGGTTGGGGAATTACGGCCTGTAGGCCAAATCTGGCTCGCGGCTTGTTTCCGTAAATAAAGTTTTATTGGAATGCAGCCACTGCCATTCATTCACTTGTCTATGGTGGCTCTGGGGCTGCAAGGGTGGAGCTGAGTCATCTGGAAAGACACAACCCAACTTGCAAGGCCTAGTTCCTATCAGGTTCTTTATAGAGAGAGCTTGCCACCTCCTGGTCTGGGGCCACAGGGCAGATGGGACCCTGAGCTGCCCATGGCAGGCCCCAGGGCCCTTGGAGTCCCTTTCACCAGCACAACCAGACAGCCTGGCTCGCCCCCTGAGCCTACCCTGGGAACCAAAAGGACAACAGTTAGGCTGCCCCTGTGGGCTGAGAGAGAGAAAGTGAGAAGGAGTGAGAGCAAAAGGGAGAGAAAGTCAGAGAATAGTAAAGAGAGAAAGACTAAGGAAAGCAAAGAAAGAGAACAGAAAGAAAAGAAAGGCAGAAAGAAAGAGAAAAGCAAAACACAGCTTTAGCTGGGGTCTCGGAAGGGGCAGCAGCCTCGCCTGGCTCAGGCCTGGAATCAGGGTGACCGCCAGGGGCTGGCGCAGGCCTGGCTGGCCAGGTCAGGCCCCCACTCCCTGGGGCAGGCCGAGGAGCGGGAGGACGGCCCTTGGCTGCCTCCTCCTCCTTGCTGACCTCATTTTGGTTTTCTATCACATCCCAAATTAGTCCAATTTACAACCTCTCAGTCACAGGAAACTAAAATCGGTTCCTCGAGGCCTGGAGCCAGCGGAGGGCGTGGAGGCCTCAGCCACCCTGGCCTCTGTGGCCAGAGTCACCTGGCGAGGGTGGGGCGCTGGGCTCGGCTCTCTGACGCAGGGTGGGGCTCTCCTCCGGGGCCTTTCTGAGGCTCCACGTCAGGCCCACAAGCAAACGAGCTCGTAGTGGTCCTCGGTGGTCGCACTGGCGGGAACCACGGGCTTGGTCGGCAACCTGACCAAGGAAAGGTCAGGGCTGCTGGCCTTCCAACTGAACCGCCCCACCCACCAAGAAGGGATCAGGGCTGCTGGCCTTCTACGTGAGAGGCTGCTGTGTGAGCTGGGAACAAGGCCGTTCTAAACGCTGAAAACGGAACCTACGTCCCAGCGGGCAAGAAAGGTCATAGTTCACAGGGTTTAGAGCCTGAGAGGCTCAGCTGTGGGGAAACGGAAGGCTCTACGAGCCCTGATGAGAACAGGGCTGCCCCAGGAGGGGAAGGAGGACCGACCTGTCCACAGAGACTAGGGGCTCCCCCGACAGCTGCAGCTCCCAGGGAGGGCCTGACTGGCCAGCTCAGAAGTCAGTCAAAAGGAAACGGCTCTTCCGTCTGACCTCCAGACCACCCTCGTCAGGAAAGAGGAGAAGCCCGACAACCCCACCTCCAAGAGCACACAGTCCCCACGGCGGAGAGCGGGCCAGCCCGCGGACCAAGCCCGGGGCAGCCAAGGGGGTGAGCCGGGGGGCCTCCCAGCTGCTCCCAGGGGGCCCACGGGGCAGATGGTGTCATGGTACAAGCAAGACTGGGACAAGCCGATGGAGTCGCCCGATGGTCCACATGAAATGGCTCGACCTCTGGGTCTAGAGCTTTCCGCTGGCTGCAAGAGGGAAGGCCCCAAGGCGAATGAGCAGCAGAAAACAGGTGAGGGCGGGCCAGCTCCCCAGGGATGGATGATCCAAAGGCTAACAATTGCGGCCTGACACCCATGGAGGTTGAGATGGGGCGGCCAGTCAAAGACGGTGGGATGACCCAAGGACAGAAATGAAGCTTCCTGGGGGGCAGAAAATGAAATGACCTGGTCACTGGCAAAGAGGGAAACGGATGGGGTGGCAGCCGGAGGCTGAGATGCACGGTGCGTGGCTGAGTCAGTCGTGTCAGATGGCAAGGTCGGTGGGAGTCTCGCGAAGGGATGGGATGAGCCAGGGGCCGAGGACGGCACCTCTGGGGGCAGCGGCGGGCATGCCAGGGGGCCCGCTGTCCCCACTGGCGGGGGCAGGCCTGAGCTCACGGCTCCGGCGGCCGCGGGGCCATCACTCACTTGGACAAGTTGAGCTTCCCGGCGGCCAGGTGGCTCTGCACCGTCCGCCAGCGGCCTCTCCCCGCCGCCTTGCCACCGCTGCCCGGCTCGCTGGGGGCCGCCCCGCCGCTTCTCGAGGCGTCCTCTCCGGGTGGCGGCACCGGCGCCAGCTTCGCCCCCAGCCGGCCATCCCGCTCCACCGCCAGCCCCGCCGCGGCGGCCACTTTGGCGCCCGCCAGGAGGGTGCCACTGCAGGCCCCACGAGGCAGCCGGGCCAGAGGGGCGCCGGGGGTGGCGGTGGGGGAGAGAGGGCAGGCCACACGGGGTAGGGGGGGTGAGGGTGGGGGCGGGGTCAGAGGAGGAGAAACAACGACAGATAAAAGGAAGAAAGAGACAGTGAGAGAGGAGGAGAGAGACAGACGGACAAGAGACAGAGAGAGAGAGAGAGACATCAGCACTGCAAATGCGTCACCAGCGGAGCCTGCAGAGAGGAGAGAGGGGCCAGGCGGGCTGGGGTCGGAGAAGAACGCACCACGACACCGGAGGGGGGCCCCTCCCCACCGCCTGGGGCCGGGGCGGCGAGGGTGGGGGAGGGCAGCCACCTCCAAGTCTATCCCACAGGACAACGAAGGGTTAACGACGGAGGAAGAGCGGGCTGTCCAGGCCAGGAGGCCCCAAGGCAGGGAGAGAGAGAAAGCCGAGTTAGTCAAAGTCCATCACCCCTCCGCCACCACCTCCACGACCACGACCAGAGCAGCCAGGACCGCACACAGCAGGGAGGACAAAGCGAGCCACGCCGAGAAGGGGGGACCGAACAAACGGGCAACCCCATCCTGACTGCACAGAGGGCTGGGGCCGCGGGGACCGGCTGGGGGGCCGGGTGTGGCCGCGGAGGGGGCGCTGCTGGTGGCTGGCCCTCGGGGAGGGGACGGGAGCCGGCGGGCGGGGCGGGCAGGAGGGGTTGCTCGTCTCCATGGTCAGCCTGCCCATGGGGTGCACCGGTGGTGGGGATTGGGAGGGAGCAGGAGAAGTCAGGGGCCGGGAGAGGGAAGGAGGGCGTGCGCGGAGACTGGGTACAATGATCAAACCAGGTAAAGTCACTCACTTGAGGGACAGTCGTGGGTCGCCATAAGGCGCGTGGGTGAAATGTTTAGAATGCCATCTGCACCGTCCGCCAGCCTCTCCCCGCCGCCTTGCCACCGCTGCCCGGCTCGCTGGGGGCCGCCCCGCCGCTTCTCGAGGCGTCCTCTCCGGGTGGCGGCACCGGCGCCAGCTTCGCCCCCAGCCGGCCATCCCGCTCCACCGCCAGCCCCGCCGCGGCGGCCACTTTGGCGCCCGCCAGGAGGGTGCCACTGCAGGCCCCACGAGGCAGCCGGGCCAGAGGGGCGCCGGGGGTGGCGGTGGGGGAGAGAGGGCAGGCCACACGGGGTAGGGGGGGTGAGGGTGGGGGCGGGGTCAGAGGAGGAGAAACAACGACAGATAAAAGGAAGAAAGAGACAGTGAGAGAGGAGGAGAGAGACAGACGGACAAGAGACAGAGAGAGAGAGAGAGACATCAGCACTGCAAATGCGTCACCAGCGGAGCCTGCAGAGAGGAGAGAGGGGCCAGGCGGGCTGGGGTCGGAGAAGAACGCACCACGACACCGGAGGGGGGCCCCTCCCCACCGCCTGGGGCCGGGGCGGCGAGGGTGGGGGAGGGCAGCCACCTCCAAGTCTATCCCACAGGACAACGAAGGGTTAACGACGGAGGAAGAGCGGGCTGTCCAGGCCAGGAGGCCCCAAGGCAGGGAGAGAGAGAAAGCCGAGTTAGTCAAAGTCCATCACCCCTCCGCCACCACCTCCACGACCACGACCAGAGCAGCCAGGACCGCACACAGCAGGGAGGACAAAGCGAGCCACGCCGAGAAGGGGGGACCGAACAAACGGGCAACCCCATCCTGACTGCACAGAGGGCTGGGGCCGCGGGGACCGGCTGGGGGGCCGGGTGTGGCCGCGGAGGGGGCGCTGCTGGTGGCTGGCCCTCGGGGAGGGGACGGGAGCCGGCGGGCGGGGGCGGGGCAGGAGGGGTTGCTCGTCTCCATGGTCAGCCTGCCCATGGGGTGCACCGGTGGTGGGGATTGGGAGGGAGCAGGAGAAGTCAGGGGCCGGGAGAGGGAAGGAGGGCGTGCGCGGAGACTGGGTACAATGATCAAACCAGGTAAAGTCACTCACTTGAGGGACAGTCGTGGGTCGCCATAAGGCGCGTAGGGTGAAATGTTTAGAATAAACTCCTTGGGAGGGTAGGAGCTCCATTTCTGTTGCACTGTGCTCTCATTGTTATTCCAAAAGTCTCTGTCTAGATCACTGGAGGGGCAGAGAGAGAGGGGAGAAAACAGGGAAATACAAGAAGAAGCAAGAACCCCAAGTCCTGTGTGGGCAGCGGGCCGGCCCGGGGCTCTGCGTGGGGGGCGGGGCGGCTCCTGCGGGAGGAAGAGAGGCGGGCGGCCCACGCACACGCGCGCCACACGCGCTCCAGGGCGGGAGAGGCCGGTGAGAGGAGGCGAGCTGCAGGCGGGCAGGCTGGAGCCTTGCACCCTGGAAGCTGGTGGGAGAGAGAGAGATGGTGAGAGAGGAGGTGGAAGGGAGGGCGGGGCCGCAGCCTGGGGTGGAATGGCGATGGCGTGGGGACAGGGAGGAAGAGCGGGGACTGGTTTCTGGCTGGAAGCTACTGGAAGGGAGATCACACCCTGCCCGCTGCCCACCTGGTAGGCACCCCTCACCCTTTCCTGGCTTCCGTCTCCCTGCCTGTCAAATGGGAAGGCTGGTTGCACACACGGATTCATCAGCGATCCCATGCCAGGGCTGAGGCCCCAGGTCTGGAAGTCTCAAAATTCTCCACCCTTCCATCTACCAAAGGGGGCCGCTCTCGGGACAGGCCCAGCTCCCCGCCCGTCGTCCCTCCTCCCCCTGGCCTGAGGTCCCCGGCCTCTGCTCTCCCCCTGCTCCGCGAAAGGCTGGGATGCAGCCTTAACAGGAGACTAGCCCGATCTCAGTTGAACTGAAGACACCCTCTGGCTACTGCAAAAGGGGTGGCTGGGCCATCCCAGAAAAGGGCAGCGTCTCCAGGCCTCTGACCTGGAGCAGGTTGTGAGCAGGGTCACCACGGGCCCTTCCGGTGGAGGTCCGGGGCCTGTATGGAGGGAGTGTGCCCTTCTCTGCAGGGGAAGGTTGGGCAGGTTTAACCCGAGCCCTTGGCGTGTACCTGGTCTGGCCCGTCCCTTTCCAAAGTGGAGCTGCTGGGTCTGGCAGGACCGCATGCCCGTCTCCCCATTCCCTCCTGCTCTGAGACATGCCCTACCAAAGAAGCAGATGTGCTAGAGGCACAGATAAAGTGGGGATCTCCCTTGGGAGTGGGCAGCAGAAGCCACAGCAGAAGGCATGGCCTGGAAACCCCAGGAATCAAAGAGCCCCAGGGTTCTATCAGCTCATCGGCTCCTGCGACCCCCTGAGGGCAGAACTGGAGCACAGGGAGAGGAGGGCAACTCCCAGGCCAAAGGAACATTCTGGAAAGGAGCATGCCTGGGCCCTCAGGAAGGCATCAATGGGAAGGGGCTTGGGGAGGAGGGTTGGGGGTGGGCCTGGCGAGGGCTCAGGCCATGCCACTGCTCAAGCCCAAGGTGAGGGCCTTGTTGCGGGGAGGGCACTGTCAGGAGGCACAACTCCTGAGGATGGAGGAAACATGTTCCGGGGGGTCCTGCTTCTCCCCCTGACCACCCCCAGAGTTTGGCCTCAGCCTTGGTTCTCAGCCTCAGCCTCGGCAACCAAGGAGGAAAGGGAGGGAGAGAAGCTGAACTGTCTCCCCAGGCCAGGAGGGCCAGTGGCCCTGGCCTGCAGCTGGGCAGGGCCCCCTTGGGCCTCCCTGGCATGGACAGTGTCTGCACATTCAGAGGGCACCTTGGAAATGTCTCACAGGGGAAATCTGGATGTAGCGTCTGAGACCCAAGTCCTGAGCCAGCTTACAGGGGCAGTGGGGGCTGCGGTGGGAGAAGCAAGAGAGGCCACTGAGAGGAGCCCCTAGTGGTGGGGGGCTCCCTTCACAGAAGACCCTATTCCTCACTCCACCAGAGATGGCCCCCTTCCCTCGTGGAACAGAGAGATGGAGCAGCTGGAAGGCCTCTCTCCCCCAGTCGCCTCCAGATCTCCAATATCAAAGGCCATTCCACCCTGGATCCTAGCGAGAAGGACCCCCCCCAGGGTCACTGCCAGGCTGGCCTCCCACCCCGTGTACGAAGGACCTCCAGGTCCCTCAGGTTGTGCGCTGCAGTACCAGAAAAGAGGAGCTTTCATTAAAGAAGTTTACGAAATACCGATTCCTTTACCGCAGGACTTCTCAGACCATTCCTATCCGTGTTTCCCAAACTTCGTTGGTCACGGAACCCCGAATTCATGGGATCACTATGCATCTTTTATGGGGTACAAGTGCTCTGAGGACACAGTTTGAGGAACACTATCAACAGTCTGAAAAACACTATTAAAGAAACACAGCTTCTCGGAATCCTCGACAGCACGATCCTTTGGGAGGAGGTCCTAAGCCCGTGGGAAGATTGTGTGGCAGGTCAGCCCTGCTTCCCGCGGGGTTTGGGCCCAGGTGGGAGCCAGAGGCATGTAGCCATGAAAGATGTCTTCCTCCGCCTGCGGTAAGAGGGCCTGACCGCTTAGCAGGGTGGCGGGGGGCAGGCTGCGGGGCCCCAGAGAAGCAGGGCATGACCGCTGTTGGCAACTTGGTCCCTCCTGGGCGCTGTCCCAGTCTGCAGAGCTTGCCGCCCGCCCTGCTGCCCGCTCTGGCCCCCTGCTCCCCTCACGCGGTCCCTCCCCGCTTCCAAAAGCCTGGGGCCTGGGATCTGCAACAGCTCTGAGACCTGCCAGCTCTCAGCTTTGAAGACTGGAGAGTGTGCAACCAAACCCATCTTCAAAGGCTCCCCGCGGTCTCCTCCCAGCCTCCTTCCCACTCCCAGCCTCCTCCTGGCCCACCCTTCCACTTACCCGCCCCCCACTGACACACACCGGCAGCTTCTGTGACGGCCCCAAACAGGGTGGGAGGGAGCCCTCAGGAGCAGAGCAGAGGAAGGAGAGAAAGAGGAAGAGAGGAAGATGGACCAGGGGAAGGGCCGGAGGGGAGGTGTGGGCAGGTGCCGTGGGGCCTTGAGTTGAAGGGGGCAGAGGGGGCAGGGAGGGCAAGGAGAGGTCCCGCTTCCAGGCAGAGCCCTTAGCTGCAGGCTAAGATGGAAAGATGGCCAGCAGCCTCTCAGCGAAGGCCCGGGCTGGGCAGAGATGAAGGGACTGAGCCATTGGCCAGAGGGCACAGAGCCCTCTAGGGAGAGCCTCCCCCCGCCCAGTTCCCAGAGTCCCCAAAGGCGGGGGGCAGGGGAGCTTATCCCAGTATCTCCCAGTGACCCTCAGGGATAGTCTGCAGGGCAAGGCAGACCTGCAGAACCTGAAGGGGGATCTCAGAGCCAAATGGGGAAACCAGCCGAGTGGAGGCAGCAAGATACGCAATGGGGACCGGGTGTGACTGGGGAGACTCCCCCAGGGCTCTGCTTCCCCAGGGGCCCCCAGGGGTCTTGTCTGTCCTTCCAGGTGACCCTCAGAAACCCCCACCCCACCCCCAGAGAGGGGCTCCCCAGCTCAGGGAGAAGCTTGGAGGTGCAGAGGAGCCAAGCAGGGCGGGGGCACAGTGTGTGTGCGTTGATGGAGGACCTAGCACCCCAGCGTGGAAAGAGGAGGCCGACGGGGCTGGGATTGAGAGCAGCCAGAGATAGGGCCGGGGCCCTGGGGCAGCGAGAGGTGAGAGGTCGAGGAAGCACTGCGGATAAGGCAGAGCCCTGGAGCCGCCCTGAGGGGCTGGGGTGCGTGTATGGGGGTGAGGGGGAGTGAGCACAGCACCGTGGTGTGAGGGGAAACTGTGTGTGGCCAGAGCTGGGGGGCTCCTTCCACCTGGGCTGCCTGCGAGCCCCACCCCAGCCTCAAAGCCTGGCACCTACTTGATGGCCTTCTTCTCACTGCGCCCACGCCCTGAGTCTGGTGTGCCCACCGTCTCCAAGGAGTTCTTGTAGCGTTTGCCCTGTGGAGACAGCACTGGGGTCACTCCCGGGAGACAGGCGGGACTCTCCCTGTGTCCCCAAAACCAGGTCCCGGGGGAGGCGAGTGCATGGGAGTCCAGCCTCGGGGACAAGGTCCTGGCTGGCGTATGATAGGGTCAGCCCCCGAGGGTGCCAGCCCCACCAACCCTTGCTCCCTGGTTGGCAGTTCCTGGGTCCCATGGGGCTCTAGCACCTGCCTGGCCCCGTTGACCTGCGCTGCACCCCTGACCCCAGGGGACGAGGCCCCTCCCGTCCGCCTGTCTCCTGGGGCTCTGGCTCCGCGCCCAGAAACACATCTCCCTCTGCCACGGACAGACGGCTCTCAGGCGCCTGGCCACGTCACGCTGGCCACGTCACTGCCCCCAGATGGTGGGGGTGGCATCCTGCAGGGCAAGGCTGGCAGGGGCCAGTGACGTGGGCAGCGGGGGCGGGAAGAAGGCCGGGGCCCGGTCCTGGCGGGCCATGTCCCTCCCTGTCTGGACTCTCCGAAGTCCTTCTGCTCTGGGCCCGTGATGCCAGGCAGGGCCTGAGGACTTGCCTTTGTAGGAAATGAGGTTGCCCAGGGGCTCTGAGGCTGGGGGCAGCCGGGCTCAGCCCCCTAGAGGTCCTCCCGCAGCAAGAGTGCGGGGAGGGAGCGGCAGGGCCGGACGCCGGGGTGGGCCACCAGGTCCCCCGGCTGCCGCCAGGCCTGGGCCTGCTGCCGGGAAGGTGAGCACCATTCACCTTCTCGCTTTGGATTTCTAAATTTAGCTCATGCAGAGCCCGGCACCATTAACATTCCTGGCGGCCACCAAGCGTCCTCACGTGCACCCAGGGGCCACGGGCCTGGGCAGGGGAGGGGGGCCGTGCAGGGGTGGGGGCTGCCTCCCGCTGGGCCCTGGCCTGCCCCAGCCCAGCCGAGAGGGCCGAGGACACGCACGCTCACACGCGCACGCACACGTTTCCCCAACACCCCGTCATGTGCGCCAAGACCACAGCCACAACAGTCAATTACTCTATCCTCCCTCAAGCAAAATAAAAGCCGCACAGCCGCGTTCCCGACGCTCCTGCCAGCTGCAGCCCCTTCCCGGATGGAGCCGCCTGTTCAGGGAGACCCACGGAGCTCCCGGAAGGAGGTGGGGACGGGCCTCATGTCATCCCAGCACGCCTATGTCTTGGGGGCGCCAGGGTCCTGTCCCGGCACTGCCCCCACGTCACCTGCACACATGCCTCGCCCTCTCCAGCCTCCCCATCCTCCTCTCTGCAAGGGCGGGGCATCAATGGATGAGCCCCCAACCCTCAGCCTTCAAGGTTTCAGACCTGCGCTGCACCCCTGACCCCAGGGGACGAGGCCCCTCCCGTCCGCCTGTCTCCTGGGGCTCTGGCTCCGCGCCCAGAAACACATCTCCCTCTGCCACGGACAGACGGCTCTCAGGCGCCTGGCCACGTCACGCTGGCCACGTCACTGCCCCCAGATGGTGGGGGTGGCATCCTGCAGGGCAAGGCTGGCAGGGGCCAGTGACGTGGGCAGCGGGGGCGGGAAGAAGGCCGGGGCCCGGTCCTGGCGGGCCATGTCCCTCCCTGTCTGGACTCTCCGAAGTCCTTCTGCTCTGGGCCCGTGATGCCAGGCAGGGCCTGAGGACTTGCCTTTGTAGGAAATGAGGTTGCCCAGGGGCTCTGAGGCTGGGGGCAGCCGGGCTCAGCCCCCTAGAGGTCCTCCCGCAGCAAGAGTGCGGGGAGGGAGCGGCAGGGCCGGACGCCGGGGTGGGCCACCAGGTCCCCCGGCTGCCGCCAGGCCTGGGCCTGCTGCCGGGAAGGTGAGCACCATTCACCTTCTCGCTTTGGATTTCTAAATTTAGCTCATGCAGAGCCCGGCACCATTAACATTCCTGGCGGCCACCAAGCGTCCTCACGTGCACCCAGGGGCCACGGGCCTGGGCAGGGGAGGGGGGCCGTGCAGGGGTGGGGGCTGCCTCCCGCTGGGCCCTGGCCTGCCCCAGCCCAGCCGAGAGGGCCGAGGACACGCACGCTCACACGCGCACGCACACGTTTCCCCAACACCCCGTCATGTGCGCCAAGACCACAGCCACAACAGTCAATTACTCTATCCTCCCTCAAGCAAAATAAAAGCCGCACAGCCGCGTTCCCGACGCTCCTGCCAGCTGCAGCCCCTTCCCGGATGGAGCCGCCTGTTCAGGGAGACCCACGCGGAGCTCCCCGGAAGGAGGTGGGGACGGGGACTCATGTCATCCCAGCACGCCTATGTCTTGGGGGCGCCAGGGTCCTGTCCCGGCACTGCCCCCACGTCACCTGCACACATGCCTCGCCCTCTCCAGCCTCCCCATCCTCCTCTCTGCAAGGGCGGGGCATCAATGGATGAGCCCCCAACCCTCAGCCTTCAAGGTTCTCATCTGATAATAATATTTCTCTCTTTTTCCTGACTTCAGCTCCCACTGCTGGAAATGTAGCCCCCAGTGGTAGGGACTGGGTGGGACTCTGGTGTTTGGTGTGGTACTTGGTACCCACCAGTTCCCCAAATCTGTTCACTGGAAGCCCCACCCACTGTGGCTTCAGGGCTTCAGGATGGTGCCTCAGAGCCAGAGCCTAAAGAATTAACAAAACAAAACAAAACAACAAAAAAACCCCACCAGAGCTGGATCCCCAAAGCTGCCCTGTCTCAGCTCAACTCTGGTCCCCCCCATCATCACTCAGAAGTTCAAATCCCAAACCATTTCTAGTTCCAACTGAGAAGAGCCGGGCGCACCGCTACGGAGGCAAGGGGACTTCCTGGGCAGGAGCCCCTCTCCGCTACTCTCCAGCAGGTCAAGCGGCTCAGGGCAGGGGGCATCTGCTGGGGGCCTCCCCACCACTCCTCCCCTCCTCCTTCTTCCTAGTTCAGGGAACTTGCGGCGTCAGAACCCTCTTCTAAGGCTGCTCCATTGCCTTTTCCCCAAGACCAGGCACCTGGTTCACCCAGGGCGTTCTGGAAGCTTCTGCCTGTCCCTCTTTTGCCACAGTTCAGAGACACTTCCTCTCCAGCAGCAAGTCCTTTCACGGAGGAGCTGAGGCATACGGTGGACAGGAACTGAGGGGGACTGGATTTGGGGGTCAGGGGAAAGCTCATGGGGCAAAGAGAGGAAGCCCAGGTGGGGTCCTGGAGACATGGCTGCTGACACATGTTCAGTCGTGTCCAGCTCTTCGCCATCCCAAGGGCTCTCAGCCCGCCAGGCTCCTCTGTCCACGGGATTCTCCAGGCAAGAATACTGGAGTACATGGCCATTTGCTTTTCCCAGGGATCTTCCCAACCCAGGGATCAAACCTGGGTCCCTTGCGTCTGCTGCACTGACAGGCGGATTCTCTACCACCTGAGAAGCGCCGCCCCCCTTCCCCCTACCGGCCCCTGGAAGACACGGGATGGCTCCAAAGGAGCCTGATCCCCCAGCCTGCTTATCAGGGAGGGGGTTGGCCAGGCTGATCCGGAAAAAGCCAGCTGAAGATTAAGGAAGTTATTAATGTTTGGAAATGGGATCTGAGCTGCCAGATATCCTGTCACTGCTGCTGAGGGGACAGGCAGGCAAGGAGAGCCTAGCCACTGTGCGGGGCGGCGGTGGGGGGCATTTAAAAGCCCCTTCCACGGAGCGCCAAGACAGTCTGGACAAAGAGCTCCCTGGCTTCAGAGACCCGGAGTGGGGGCGGGGCGGGGGAGGCGGGTGCGGGACTGCGGGGATGGGGTCCCGGGCAAAGTCATATTCTATCAGCAGCTCAGAGGAGCAGGCTGAAGAGGGACCTGCCAGGGTCTGGACCCCTGAGGGAGCTCCTGGCTGGAGGCTGGGAAGAGGGGCCGGGCACGGTTCTGCAGTCTCAGCTTCCCCAGGCACTTCCTGCAGCGACAGCCCCCGGCCTGCTTCAAAAGCTGTCACTGCTCAAGTCCTGTCCCCAGGTGAGGGGGGCGGGGCTACCCACAAACACAGAGATACACACACACTGCAGCACTTACGCAGGGATCTGACGAGAGGATCCACATCCCACCATGCAGGGCTGGGCACACACAGACGCACACACACACTGCACCACTGCTCTCAAAGGTGACACACCTCGCACAGAAGACCCCGCCCCCAACTCAAGGTCACCAGTAGTGCCTGTTCACACCCCCGTCCCCTACCTTCAAAGACAGACAGACAGACAACCCAGTGAGCCCTGCCACGAGACAGGCAGGGCTGCCGCGCACGGCTCAACCACTCCCAGGTCTCTGAGGACACTCTCACACACGGGCACGTGGCCAAGCCCCCTCCCCCCTGTTCCCTGGAACTGGGAGACAGACACAGAGACGGGCAATCCAGGAACAATGCAGAGCAGCCGGCCTGGCACCTGCATGCACGGAGTGGGCCTGACTCTCTCTCTCACACACAAACTCGCACGTGGGGCCAGGCTGGCCCTCTCCCTGGCTCCTCCCCAGGGAAAGGAGCTGCCTGAGCTGCACGTCCCAGGATGAAATCACACACTCCCAGTTTCCGGGCTTGTCTTTCCAGGAGGAAGCACCCCGGGTTGTGGGCCTCCTGGGCCCACCCCAGGGGTACCTGCTCCTTCTCTCCCTTAGGACTGGGGCCCCAAGTCCCCACCTCCACCGTGCCCGCGGCCACAGCCCTCCCCGCCCCTCGCCCCTCTGTGGTCTGAATGGAGAGAACGGCCCCCAGAGGGGGCACTCTGCCCTCACTCCCAGCATTCTACTACCTGGGGCACGGAGGGATCTACAGGGACCCTTCTTCATCTCAACCTCAGAAACCCCCCGAGGGACACCTCTGGGCGCACCTTTGAGGGTGCTTCCTGCAGTCCCCAAAGACCCACAGCACTTCTAAGCAGGGGGAGCAGAACAGGGTGCGGGTTTCCAGGGGCAGCCACCCTCGGGGAGCTGCGGAGGCGCGGGAGGGTGAGTCAGCCCGACTCCCCCACCCGGCGCCCTCCGGTGATGAATGTCCCTCCAGACGGTCTCGTTACTTATTGATGGCCTAATCCTGCTCGTTAATTTCCCAGTCCTCGTTAAAAATGAAGAGAAGCCGTTTGTGCTTGTACAAACCCCAAGAACCAAGGATGGATGTGCGGCTGCTGGGGGGGAGGGGGTGGGGCGGGGAGGGCAGAGCCTCCTCATTGGACAGGAGGCCCGGCTCGGCCACGCCCAGCCCTGGCGGGGCGGAGGGACGCGGGCGGAGGGGAGGGGACGCGCGGCGCGGGGCCGGAGGGGGCCTGCATCCTCAGTCCGCCTGTGTGCCTGCGGTTCTGTCTGCGAGAGGTGGGGCGTGTGTGCGCGTAGGCGCGAGCGTGCGAGTGCCTGTCTGTCCACCCGTGTGTCCCTAGGTGTGCACACAGACATATGGGACCAACCCCCAGCAAACACGGTGCGCACGGTGTGAATTTCCACGGAAGTGCGCCGGACTGTGGGCCGGGGGGCAGGTGCGCGCGCCCCTTTAGGGTGTTCACGAGCCTGTAATTGAGAAGGGCGGGCGCAGGGCCGGGCCCGCTTCCGGGCCCCCAGGAGCCTCACCAGTTTGCGCTGACACCAGTGGCAGAAGCCGCAGAGGACGACAGTGACCCGCTTGCGGGCCACAGGACTGCCGCCGTTTCCGGGCTTGTCTTTCCAGGAGGAAGCACCCGGGTTGTGGGCCTCCTGGGCCCACCCCAGGGGTACCTGCTCCTTCTCTCCCTTAGGACTGGGGCCCCAAGTCCCCACCTCCACCGTGCCCGCGGCCACAGCCCTCCCCGCCCCTCGCCCCTCTGTGGTCTGAATGGAGAGAACGGCCCCCAGAGGGGGCACTCTGCCCTCACTCCCAGCATTCTACTACCTGGGGCACGGAGGGATCTACAGGGACCCTTCTTCATCTCAACCTCAGAAACCCCCCGAGGGACACCTCTGGGCGCACCTTTGAGGGTGCTTCCTGCAGTCCCCAAAGACCCACAGCACTTCTAAGCAGGGGGAGCAGAACAGGGTGCGGGTTTCCAGGGGCAGCCACCCTCGGGGAGCTGCGGAGGCGCGGGAGGGTGAGTCAGCCCGACTCCCCCACCCGGCGCCCTCCGGTGATGAATGTCCCTCCAGACGGTCTCGTTACTTATTGATGGCCTAATCCTGCTCGTTAATTTCCCAGTCCTCGTTAAAAATGAAGAGAAGCCGTTTGTGCTTGTACAAACCCCAAGAACCAAGGATGGATGTGCGGCTGCTGGGGGGGAGGGGGTGGGGCGGGGAGGGCAGAGCCTCCTCATTGGACAGGAGGCCCGGCTCGGCCACGCCCAGCCCTGGCGGGGCGGAGGGACGCGGGCGGAGGGGAGGGGACGCGCGGCGCGGGGCCGGAGGGGGCCTGCATCCTCAGTCCGCCTGTGTGCCTGCGGTTCTGTCTGCGAGAGGTGGGGCGTGTGTGCGCGTAGGCGCGAGCGTGCGAGTGCCTGTCTGTCCACCCGTGTGTCCCTAGGTGTGCACACAGACATATGGGACCAACCCCCAGCAAACACGGTGCGCACGGTGTGAATTTCCACGGAAGTGCGCCGGACTGTGGGCCGGGGGGCAGGTGCGCGCGCCCTTGAGGGTGTTCACGAGCCTGTAATTGAGAAGGGCGGGGCGCAGGGCCGGGCCCGCTTCCCGGGGCCCCCAGGAGCCTCACCAGTTTGCGCTGACACCAGTGGCAGAAGCCGCAGAGGACGACAGTGACGCTAAGGCTGACGGTGATGATGGCGGAGACCAGCAGGACATCGCGGGTGGGCGGCCCTGGAGGGGACACGCACAGGTCAGACCCTCCGTGGTCAGGGCCAGCGGCCCTCCCTCAGCCCAGAGTCCCCCAGAACAGCCACTCTACCCACACTCCGTGCCCCAAGTTCAGCTCCCAGCTCTGCCTGGCGGGCTCACCTTGAGAAGTCTCCTCCTCTCTCTGCGCCTCACTTCCCTCCTCTGTGAAATGGGAGCTTCTGGCAGGTCCCTCCCTGGATGGACCCTGCAGGGGGTCCCCACCATCCCCCAAACTTAAGCTCTCATGGGGAGAGGTCAAGTGTGCCCCTGGACTGCCCAGACCTCACTGGGCTTTCTAACGCCTCTAAAAGAAACACGCTTCTGTGAGCTACACTGCCATCCTCTGCTCCCTCCACACATACTCTGAGCCACAGTTCCAGCCCCATTTGCCCAGAGGGTGCGTTCTGAGTCCCTCTGAGGACATCTACCCTATGGGCACCCACAGACCTTCTCAGGTGTCACTCAGGACTCAGCAGGCACATGTGCAATCAAACAGGGACTCCGGAACCCCCTGAGCCATCCTCATCCCCCTTAGCTCAGCTTCTCTTGGGCTGAAAGCCCACCCAACTGGCCTCTGCACACCGGGTCCTCCCCTACCCTAGCCCTGGGCCACGCCTCCAGCCCTCCATGCCACCCGCTCAGCCTCACCTTGGTTGCTGGCTGTATTCCCTACTTGCCTCCTCCTAGGGGGGCTGCCCTGCGGTTTCCATCCTAGGAGCTCAGGGGCCCTGTGCTTCAGGAGTGGGGACCTTGATGGGCTTGCCCAGGTTTCTCTGCAAATCCCGCTTGCTAGCTAGGGGCTTTCATCAGGTAACCACTCTGTTTCCTCCCCCTGTGAAGGTAGAGTAAGCCTCCTCCGTCTCTCCTCACAGGTGGCTGTGAACACGAGCCTACGTCTAAATGTAAGGCAGGCAAAACCTGACCAGAAATGATCCTGTGGGGGAGGGAGTCGACGGAGACCGGCAGAGATCACACGTGCTCTGTAAATATGTGTGCGCAGGGAGGCATCTTCGAGTCAAGGAGACGCTGTTTATTTACAGAGGAGCCTGCGTGGGCTTTTTGGTTTCAGCAATGGTGGTAATTAAGAGTTGAGGATAGCTGTCTGGTCATGGTTTCCGCAGTTTGTGCTTCTGGACGCCCGATCTCTGTCGCTTTGCCGTGGGGCCTCATGGAGGAGGGCCCAGCGGTCAGCCCCAGCGCTCAGGGCTCTCAGGCTGCGTCCTGCCACGACTCCCGCTGTCCGATCTCCCCAGAATCCTGCTTGGGTCCCACCCCAACTTCTGGAGCTATGGGAAAAGGCCACTCTCGCTGGGTTCCTCCCTGTCCACCCGCCAGGCCAACGAAGCTTCCTCCTGGCCCGAGTTCCCAGCCTCGGCCCGCAGGAAGCCACTGCACCACCTCATTGTCCGCTGCACCTGGGAGCTGGCCTAGACAGCCTGCAGACATGGAAGAAATGGCCCTGCCCTTGCCTGCCCAGGGCGCGAGAGCCCAGCTTTGCACAGTGGTGTCTCAGCTCTCGGGACAGACGGGAGGTCTCCGTCTTTACCCTCCAGGCTCCTGGGGATGCGGGGAGGCCATCATTCCACAGGCCAGACCACGAGGGCCCCCGTTCAGGCCTGTGGTCAAGAGACGTGTGGCATGGCTTCCAGAAATGGGGCCGGCGCTCTTTCCAGCTCTCTCCATGGGAACTGCTCCTGGCCCACCGGGAAGGCTGGGGGGTGGGACACTATGTGGACTGGGAGCGCAGAGCTTCCTTTGCTGAACTCACTTTTTTTTTTTATTAAAGATTTATTTTTATTTATTTATTTTGGGCGGGGGTCGGGTTGGGGAGGGAGGGGAGCGGGCGGGCCGCTTCTATTGGTCTTTCATTTCTCCATTTTCATCCATCTTTGTTCTCTGGCCTGTGTGGGCCTCCCACCGCAGTGGCCCCTCTCGCTGCAGAGCACCGGCTCTGGGCGCATGCACTCCAGAGCTCTGGCTCAGTAATTGGACACATCAGTCCAGCCGCTCCGTGGCACGTGGTGTCTTCCCAGGCCAGGGATCGAACTGGCGCCCCTTGCACTGCAAGGCGGTGTCCTTACCCACTGGACCACCAGGGAAGCCCTGAACTCACTTTTAAATAAAGTAAACTCCATCCCTGGACTGAACTTTCTTCCACCACTGTCTCTGAAGAGCCAACCATGAGGCGCAGGCAACAGGGGAGAATTCAGCTCACTCCCCTTAGGATGTCAGGAGTCTTAGCACCAAGGAGTGGTGGATACCCAGGCTGAGGCTCACGACTCTGGGTGGCGGCGCCAGGGCTTGAACCCAGACAGCCTGACGTAGAGTCGACTCTCTGCCCTGACACCACACCCATGACAGAGGAGGGTGCTCAGTGGTTTCCCAGGTGTGTTCTCCGGAACATCTCGGCTGCCCAGGACTTCCTCAGGGCCCCAGAAATGGGTGCTTGCTGAGTAGACAAGGCTCTGGCCCTCCAGCCCTTTGCAGCCAAAGAGGCGTAATTTCCCTGTTTCACCTCTTGGGCTTCCATGGAATGTTCCATGTGAACCAAGGGAAGTATTACTAAGCTGAACTCTCCTGGATCCGTGACCCCAGGACCCCCTGCAGCATGAGTGGATGCTGTCATCGTCCCAGCAGCTGACCTCTCCCCCAAAGATTCGCTGCCCCGACCCTCCACCAAGCCTCCGTGGATGGCCGATGAATCTAGGGTCCAACAAATCCTTGCTGCGGCAAACTGCACTGATCCTGTGAACAAGTGAGACCACGTCCTTGCCAGCAGGCAGTCTCATCCTCAAGGGGGACCAGCATGCTCTTGCCTCCCAGCCAGGCTGAAGCCAGTCCCAGAGCATGGGGTCTCTGTGTCTCTGGCGGCCAGGGACCTCGGAAGTCGGCCCGATCGATGAACAAACGCCCTGGGCAGCCCCGTCAGGACAGAAACTGCTTCTGCAGGAGCCAGACCCTCTACACGCGGGCGCTGGTAACTAGGGCTGCTGTGCCTGTCTCCCTCGATCATCCCCCCCGCCGTCCTAAGCCTGCCCTCCGGAGCTTCTGGGAACAAGCCGGCTTCCTCTGCCACATGACAGGCCTCCAAATCCTCGCCGACAGCGCTCATGTCCCCTTCCAGTCTTCTCCAGGCAAAGCCGCCCATCCCTGCTAACCCTGCCTCCGATGACATGCCCGGTTTCAAGTCCCCTTAGCGTCAGCATATTAACATTTGGAGAAAGAAAATAATGCAGCCCTAGTCAGCCTTTTGACAGGGCTGAGTTCCACGACCTACCCTTGGGCGGAGGAGACATCTGGATCCCCGAGGGGAGACACAGACAAGGGCAGACAGATGACATCGGGGGACCTGGGAGGCAGGGTGAGCCAGCTACGAGGAGAGCCAGGCCTCTGGGTCCAGCCCCAGGGGTGCCAGCATGTGAGACGTGAACTCTGGTACACCCCTGCCCCTCTGCCCAGGCCTGTGGCTGCCATGCCAGCTGATGGATGACCATCTGTGGACAGAGACCATTATCCTGACCCTGCCAGCCCGCTGGAAGCTCTCAGGGTACATATCACCTGTGTGCTCAAGGAAGTGGTCCCCTCTGAAGGTGGACAAGATGTCCGCACACGATCTTCCCTTCTCGAATAGCAGCTCTGCAAGAGGGGGGCTCGACCTCACGTTCCCCACCGCCTTCCCAGCACCAAAGACAGCGGGGCATAGAGTGAGTGCTCGATCAAGGCTTGTTGAAAGAATGAGTGAGGAGGAATTCTGAGCCTTTAGGAATAAGGATAATAATGGGGGCTGCCATTTATTAAGTGTCTACTGTGTACCAGACTGTGAAGGAACAGGCTGTGTCCGCTTTGCTTATTCCCATAACCTGTGATAGGCCAACCCATGAAGGTACTCAGTCAATGTCTGTTGAATGCCCAATGTTCGCATATGTTATCTAAACAAGATGGGTGAGGAGAGATGGGAAGGTCTTCAGAGACAGAGTTTGAGAGCTTCTTTTACACACACACACACACACACCATATACCAGGATCCCTTCTGGTCTACCCCCTTGCCCATCTTTGCCTGACAAGTCTGATTTTTCTAGACACGGTAAAAAGCACCTCCTCCGGGAAGCCTTCCATATTCTCCCCAGTGGGAATTTCTCCTGCCTCTGAGTTCCCATCACTCTGTGCATGCACCCTTTTTTTTTTTTTTTAAAGGTGCAGTGATTAAGTGCCAGAGCTCAGGGGCCAGACCATCGAGCTCAAATTCTGATTCTCTGTGTGACTTTGTTTCCCCGTCTGTCAACAGGGGCTAGTGCAGTATAGGCCTCATAGGAGTACTGGGAGATTTAAAGGAGTGAACACATAAAATGCACTTAGCCCTGCGCCTGACACAGAATAAGTAGGCCATAAATGCTAGCTATTCTAACATGACCACATCGAGCCCTGTATTAGAGACGTCTGGGGCAAAAGCTGGCCCTCAGTGAGTGTTGAATGAAATGCTGAATACACACTTAGTTTTCCCCACAGGAGAGCAGAGGCCAGGGGTCACGTCTGACTTGATCCTGTGTACCCCGACCCCTTCCCCAGGCCCTGGCCCAGGGCTTCACTGAGAGCAGGCACCCGTGCACATCTGTCACGGGCCATGGCGGTGGGATGGGACGACAGCCGAAGCCAGGCTGGGCTTCAGGTATGAACTGCAGAGATGACCCCGTCCCTTGCCAGGGCTCTGCCCCCTCCCAGCTCCTTCTCATGGCCTCAGCAAGCCATGATTAATAGATGAACAGAATCAAACAGGCTGCTGGCGGCTGGGATGCCCTGGGGAGCTGCCAGAGAGGGAATGGACTTTGAAGGCAAGCTCACCCGCTGCCCAGGGGGGACAGGCAGGGAGCCAGGAGGGGAGAGGCACACGCACACAGAGACGTGGATATCCATGGGTCACATACACGGGGTGTGGAGACTCATCCTCGACACAGACACCTGTGCCCCCTCCCCCACGTATAAACGCACGCACACACACACATACACACAAGCCAGGCTGACTTACCCCGTGAATGGACACGCATGCTCACACGCAAAGTACACCTCCCCGACCATGGTCATGGTTGTGAACAGATGCCTAGCCCACTCTGCTATCCATGAGGTCTAAGTGTTCATGCACTTCCTCTAGCCCGGGATCCTCTCCCCATGGACCGTGTTTGCCTTCTGGGCAGAGCAGTGGGGCAGGCAGTGGGCTTGGAGGCGACTGACCTGGGTTCAAGTCCCCCCTCTTCTCCTGGACAGTGACCCAGGGGATCACTTCAGTGTTTTGCCTTCAAATGCTGACGAGAACCCCTGAGCTCTCTTCCTGGGGCATCATCAGATCAAATGATAGCTAACATGCACTGAGCACGTGCCTTCTGTGGCAGACTCCATGCCAGGAAATTTGCAGGCACCGTCTCACGTGATCGCCTCAGCCTTCCATTAGCTCCATTTCGCCGAGGAAGAAGCAAGTGTGGAGAATTAAGGCAACTTGAACTTGTCCTTGATCCCGCTACGGCTGCCCTCCTCTGAGCGGAAGCAGGTGACAGCGTTTTGTAACATGCCACGCTGCACGGCCCTGCTACGACCCACTTCCCTTCTTCACGATGGCCAACCTCTTTCACACTTGAGGCTTCACATAAGCTGTTCCCTCTGCCTGGAATGCCCTTCCTTCTATTCTCTGCCATCTCTTCTTCTTTTTCTTTTTTTTTTTATCCTGAGATCCCTGGGCATAGATGGTCTTCATTTCCTCTCACCTTCCCTTCTGCCTCCCCTGTAACTATGGCAATTCATCCCTGTGGATTAATAATGAGCATTTTCCATGTCTTTCCCCACACCGGGAACACCTGGAGGTTTGAGATTCGCAGATCACTCATCTCTGTAGCCCAAGATCTGGTGCATAGGAGAGGCTGGATAAACTAGTGCTATAAGCAAATTATTCAATCATTGTTGATGGGGCATGAAATGTTTCAAGGCCCCATGTGAGCTTACCTCCTCCAAGAAGCCCTCCCTGATGACTAGTGCTCACGGCTGTCTCTTCTGTCTCCAAACTTGAACTGCCCTCTGTCCAACTTCCTTTTCTTGGGAGTAGGCCTGTCCCCCAAGCAGAGCCAATGGGGTTCTCCTCATTACTTGGGGCCTCCCACACCCACAGTCCAGAATCCAATATAGAGAAGCCAGTGGACATGGCAGAAATCTGGGCACACAGGTTCTTTCCTCTAGAATCCACTTTCTCTGACAGGCTCAGGTGGTGACATGCACCAGCCCACATCCAGCCCTTCCAAAGGTGTCCCTTTACCCCCACACCCTCCTAACCCCCACTGCCTCCCTCTTTGGGGCACCCTCAGATCTCAAGCCCTTGCTTTTCTCAGCAGGTGCCTTTCATCCTAGTGACTAACGTATGCAAAAACACTGAATCATGTTCACGTCCTCAGCGCCCCTCTGAAGGTAGATCCTCTTACCCTCATTTTACAATGAATCAAACTGAGGCTCAGAGAGAGTACCTGTGTGCCCGAGAGCACACAGCAGAGGAGGATAAAGCCAGGATTGGACCTGGAGTCTGGAAGACCTCAACTCTGGGCCCCATGGGAGCCCAGCCTTAAAACAAGTTGCTTCAAGGAGAGACGGAAGGGGAGAAAGAAACGAGTGAACACAGAATATAAATGGCAGCCAGGAGGACTTCCCTGGCAGTCTGGTGGTCAAGACGGCCCCTTCCAATGTGTGACTTTGATCCCAGGTCGGGAGCTAAGATCCCACATGCGTGGTGGCAAAAAACCAAAGCACAGTTTTAAAAGTAGCAACCCTGTAGCAAATTGAATACTTTAAAAATGACCTGCATCAAAAGGGAAAGGGTTTCCCCTTCCCTACAAACTTCCTGGGCGCTTCAGAGACCCCTCTTACCCACACACCTTGGCTGTGGCTCCAGCCCTTGGCCTCAGAAAAGCACCCTCCTCACAGAGCGGCTCCGATGTTCTAAGTCTCAGGACAGGCTGGGGGCCGGGTGTCTGGGGCCAGACAGGGTAGGAGCAAGAAGATGGGGGTGGGGCACCCGGGGACCGGCCCAGGGCCCTGTCTCTGGTGCTGACTAGGGTGCAAGCCCTCTGGCAGAGATGAAAGCAGGGACACAGGGGGTTGAGGCTGCATCTGCCTCCACCTTCCCATCCTGATCCTGCCTCCTCCCACTTGACTGCACCACAGTGGATCATGTCCCAGTGCCTCCCCCCAACCCTTCCCCAGTGGCTGCAGGATGAGGTGGAAAGCCGTGAAAGCTGGAGTCGCAGGTTTCCATAGGAAGCACCCCTCCACGTGCACGCCGAGGGGCCGAGCAGATGGGAGCCAGGAGCAGGGGAGGCCAAGGGCAGAGCCCAACAGTGCCAGGGCTATTTGGACAAGGCAAGGGGAGCCTTTTGCGTGCCTCTTCTGCCTCCTTCCTCTTCTCGACCCAACATGCGCAAGAAAGCCAGAAGAAGGCCGAGCGTGGGAGAAAGCGAACCTAGCTAACCCTGACTCCTCGAACCCCAGCCGCCCAAACACAGCCAAGGCCCGAGCGTGAATTTTAGCACAGAAACCAGTCTAACCCTCCCCAGCCAGCCAGGCACACCTCAGGCTTCCTGCACGCAAAAGCAGAGGAGGATAAAGCCAGGATTGGACCTGGAGTCTGGAAGACCTCAACTCTGGGCCCCATGGGAGCCCAGCCTTAAAACAAGTTGCTTCAAGGAGAGACGGAAGGGGAGAAAGAAACGAGTGAACACAGAATATAAATGGCAGCCAGGAGGACTTCCCTGGCAGTCTGGTGGTCAAGACGGCCCCTTCCAATGTGTGACTTTGATCCCAGGTCGGAGCTAAGATCCCACATGCGTGGTGGCAAAAACCAAACCACAGTTTTAAAAGTAGCAACCCTGTAGCAAATTGAATACTTTAAAAATGACCTGCATCAAAAGGGAAAGGGTTTCCCCTTCCCTACAAACTTCCTGGGCGCTTCAGAGACCCCTCTTACCCACACACCTTGGCTGTGGCTCCAGCCCTTGGCCTCAGAAAAGCACCCTCCTCACAGAGCGGCTCCGATGTTCTAAGTCTCAGGACAGGCTGGGGGCCGGGTGTCTGGGGCCAGACAGGGTAGGAGCAAGAAGATGGGGGTGGGGCACCCGGGGACCGGCCCAGGGCCCTGTCTCTGGTGCTGACTAGGGTGCAAGCCCTCTGGCAGAGATGAAAGCAGGGACACAGGGGGTTGAGGCTGCATCTGCCTCCACCTTCCCATCCTGATCCTGCCTCCTCCCACTTGACTGCACCACAGTGGATCATGTCCCAGTGCCTCCCCCCAACCCTTCCCCAGTGGCTGCAGGATGAGGTGGAAAGCCGTGAAAGCTGGAGTCGCAGGTTTCCATAGGAAGCACCCCTCCACGTGCACGCCGAGGGGCCGAGCAGATGGGAGCCAGGAGCAGGGGAGGCCAAGGGCAGAGCCCAACAGTGCCAGGGCTATTTGGACAAGGCAAGGGGAGCCTTTTGCGTGCCTCTTCTGCCTCCCTTCCTCTTCTCGACCCAACATGCGCAAGAAAGCCAGAAGAAGGCCGAGCGTGGGAGAAAGCAACAGAAACCCAGTGAGCTAACCTCTGAACCCCAGCCAGCCAGGCACAGCCTCAGGCTTCCTGCCACGCTGAATTTTCTGCCCTGTCTTCACTTGAAACCTCCCCCACGCCAGGCCACCCACCTTGGGAATGGGGGCAGCTCATTCCTTGCAACAGGAAAAAGAAAAATGAGATGGACAGGTCGAAGGAAAGAAGAAAAAGGAGAGGAAAGAGAACTTCTCCTTTCCCAGGTGAGCCGGGCTTGGCCCTGCCCCCATGCCCTCCGGACACTCTCTCCGAGTGTCCTTCAGAAAGCAGCAGCGGAGGCACCCACAAAGACCCGTGGCCTCCCTCGGGGCAGGGACAAGGCTGGTGAAAGAGGAAGCCTGAGGGGAATTGTTTTGGAAAGTTACAAGTAGCCGAAAATAGGGGCTTAGCACAAGCAAGCCTCCTCAACCTTGACTGTAATAAAAACAGCTAATGCGTGAGTGAGCTAGGAAGAGTGTGCTGGCAGGGGCCGCAGAGGCCGGCTGGATGCAGACAGTTTAGAATTCAGAAGAGATGCCAAGTGAGTAAACAGCGAATGAAGGATTATCCGGATGGGCCAGGAGCCATTCCAGCAAGAAACTGGACGGGGACATGTCAGGATCCACCAGCACTCCAACTCCTCATCAGGGCGTGGGGCCCAGTGAACTACGAGGACCTTATGCACACCTTCACCTCGGCTCTGTCTTCCAGCAGCGAGCGCGGCCTTAGTAATACAGCTTGGCTTTGCTCAGTGTGGAACAGTTGACAAAGTGCTCCAGAGCTTACTGAGGGCTTTAAATCCATTGTCATATTTAATGGAGGCGTTGGGGGTATCTTCCCCCCAGTGACCCCTCCCCTCACTACAGCCATCCCCCCGAGAACGCCCACAATTCTTGACTTAGGGAAGTCTGGTGCATCTGGCTTTAGTCTTCAGCCTCAAAAGAAGCTATGTGTGTGTGTGTGTTGGGGGCGGGGGGAACAGCACATCTTCAGACACACACCCTCGGCCCCAGAGAGCACCTGAGCCTGGAAGTCACCAGGGTCAAAGCCATGCAGGACAGAGAGGGCCAGATGCCAGCTGGGAGCAGGCAGCCCAGAGTGAAGGGTGTCTAGGCAGAAGTTAGTCTGGAACATGCCACCTACCCTGATCCCAACACTCATGAGTGGCCTGGGCAGTCATGGAAACAATCATGTCCAGCAGGCCAGCAGGAGCCCAGGAAAAGGAGGCGCTCAGATGGAGGGCCTCTCCCCCAGGAACGTGGAGCGGGGACAGGATGAGGGCCGTGTGATGATTAAGTGCGGGCCTTGACCACTAGTTACTCTTATGAATAATGCATTGTTGTGCCTTGGCCTAAATCAGCATCTTATTGTTATTAATAATACACAGCTGCAAAGAAGCTGGGGTTGGAATGGTGCACAATATTTTCTTTGAGGATCTCGGAGCACTTAAGGGTCCTGCGTGTGGATGACTCAACTCCACCTCCCCAAGTCATAGAATTCCTTACGGGACAGGGCACCTGACGGCGTCGCACCTGAGGCTTGGAGTCAAGAAAGCCCGGGGGGCTGGGAACCTTTTCTTCTGGGATTCAGAGTCCCGCCTTGAGCCTGTAGTGGGGGAGGGGGTACGCTTAATCCTCACCAGTTCAAGGCTCTCAGGGATACAACTCAATGTGAAGGGGCTCTCAGAGATGTTCAGGAAAGAGGACTGTAATTCGTGGGAATCCAACTGTGGGGGAGGTGGATGGAAAGAGACCGCTGTGGATCTGAACCCAGTTCTGCTACCCACTGTCCCTGTGGCTGTGTGACCTTAGGCAACTCACTCAAGTCTCTGGCCCTATCTCCTCCTTAGAATATAAGAAGTCTGAGACGCTTTCTTGGAGGTGCTGTCCTTCCATAGTCTGATAGTATTATTTGCACGGTAAACATTTGGATGGATCCAGGACCCGCGGCTCTGAACTCTGTCCGCGGTGCTGAAACGATGGGCGCACTGCCTCTGTCCTTGGTCCTGAAACAGAAATCGGTCCTA
This sequence comes from Tragulus kanchil, assembly GCA_022376925.1. NCBI lineage: Eukaryota > Metazoa > Chordata > Mammalia > Artiodactyla > Tragulidae > Tragulus > Tragulus kanchil. The sequence continues at coordinate 11,990,325 of JAIOJX010000006.1, read as the reverse complement.
GGGCTGAGCCCTCCTCCAGGCCACTCCGTGCATTTTCTCTGGAGAGCGGAATTCAGAAAACCAGAATCTTTTCCAGGACTGCAGCGTCGCGGCCCCACCTTCCCCTGCTAATGACTTCCTGATAAATCCAGAGTTAGAAACAAAGCAGCGAGTAGCCGACCTCAAGGGCTCCCTTTTCTGGATGAGGCCTGCAGATGCCAAGAACCCCAGTCAGCAGCCCTGCTCCTGACCCAAACAGCTCCCATGAGAATGTAAATGCCGCATCCCGTTCCCTCAGGGTAGGCCCACCACACTGCCTCCTGACGGCTGGCACGGGTACTGTGCTCAGAGCAGGAATGCAAAAGGTCCCCGCGGCGCCTGGAGTGTGGGGTGGGAGCGGCAGACGGACCGGCCCCCGCCGCCCCCTCACCCCTCCCGGGGCAATCTGGAGCTCTGTACTCTCAGCTTGCAGCGCTGCTGCCCAACGCCCAAATGCTCCAGGCTGTCCGACTGTTTTCTGGCCACCTTGGGGTGCTACGCTGCTCCTTTCACAGCAAATACAGCCTACACTGCTGGACCCTATCACACTGCTGTTGCCCCCTCCGAGGTGGGTGGGGTAGACCTGTTTAAACACACACAGCCTTTTCTCCCACTGCCAGGCCAGTCCTGACTAGAGGACCATTAAGGCCTGTAGTATGCCTTCATCAGGGCAGAGGCTCCCAACCTCACACCACCTGAATAAGACAGGTGCCCACAGCTCTTCCCTAGGAAGGAATGGGAGTTGGGGCAGAGGGCCACAGCTACATCCCACAGGTCGGGGCTCCTGGACAGGCAGATCTGCTTGGTATCTCTAGGGATTGCTTGTAGTAGCCTCACTGGGTACAGAAATTCTCCTTGGGGCTTCTCTGGTGGCCCAGAGGGTAAGGACACCACCTTGCAGTGCAGGGGGCGTCAGTTCCATCCCTGGCCTGGGAGGATCCCACGTGCCGCAGAGCGGCTGGACTGATGTGTCCAACTGCTGAGCCGGAGCTCTGGGGCGCATGAGCCCAGAGCCAGTGCTCTGCGACAACAGAGGCCACTATGATGGGAGGCCCACACGGGCCAAAGATCAAAAATGGATGATAATAGATAAATGAAAGACCAATAGAAGTGGCCCTCCCGCCTCCTCCCTCCCCAACCCCTCCTCCCCGCAAAGAAAGAAATTCTCCTCTTCCAAAACAAACAGCAAAACAAATAAACCTAATGACTTCCTGATAAATCCAGAGTTAGAAACAAAGCAGCGAGTAGCCGACCTCAAGGGCTCCCTTTTCTGGATGAGGCCTGCAGATGCCAGAACCCCAGTCAGCAGCCCTGCTCCTGACCCAAACAGCTCCCATGAGAATGTAAATGCCGCATCCCGTTCCCTCAGGGTAGGCCCACCACACTGCCTCCTGACGGCTGGCACGGGTACTGTGCTCAGAGCAGGAATGCAAAAGGTCCCGCGGCGCCTGGAGTGTGGGGTGGGAGCGGCAGACGGACCGGCCCCCGCCGCCCCCTCACCCCTCCCGGGGCAATCTGGAGCTCTGTACTCTCAGCTTGCAGCGCTGCTGCCCAACGCCCAAATGCTCCAGGCTGTCCGACTGTTTTCTGGCCACCTTGGGGTGCTACGCTGCTCCTTTCACAGCAAATACAGCCTACACTGCTGGACCCTATCACACTGCTGTTGCCCCCTCCGAGGTGGGTGGGGTAGACCTGTTTAAACACACACAGCCTTTTCTCCCACTGCCAGGCCAGTCCTGACTAGAGGACCATTAAGGCCTGTAGTATGCCTTCATCAGGGCAGAGGCTCCCAACCTCACACCACCTGAATAAGACAGGTGCCCACAGCTCTTCCCTAGGAAGGAATGGGAGTTGGGGCAGAGGGCCACAGCTACATCCCACAGGTCGGGGCTCCTGGACAGGCAGATCTGCTTGGTATCTCTAGGGATTGCTTGTAGTAGCCTCACTGGGTACAGAAATTCTCCTTGGGGCTTCTCTGGTGGCCCAGAGGGTAAGGACACCACCTTGCAGTGCAGGGGGCGTCAGTTCCATCCCTGGCCTGGGAGGATCCCACGTGCCGCAGAGCGGCTGGACTGATGTGTCCAACTGCTGAGCCGGAGCTCTGGGGCGCATGAGCCCAGAGCCAGTGCTCTGCGACAACAGAGGCCACTATGATGGGAGGCCCACACGGGCCAAAGATCAAAAATGGATGATAATAGATAAATGAAAGACCAATAGAAGTGGCCCTCCCGCCCTCCTCCCTCCCCAACCCCTCCTCCCCCGCAAAAAGAAAGAAATTCTCCTCTTCCAAAACAAACAGCAAAACAAATAAACCACCTGAAGACAAGACCCCGATTCAGCATCCCTGGACCCAGGCAGGGGTAATGATAAGAGTCTTTCATCACAGTAGATATGGCTTCCTCGCTGGCTCAGTCGGTAAAGAACCCACCTGCAGTGCAGGAGGCGTAAGAGACCTGGGTTCAATCCCTGGGTCAGGAAGATCCCCTGGAGAAGGAAATGACAACCCACTCCAGTATTCTTGCCTGAAGAATCCCACGGACAGAGGAGCCTGGCAGCAGCCCATGGGCTCGCAGGAGTCGCGCATGCCTGAGCGACTGAACCACCATGGCTAATAGACACCGGGCACTTACTACAGGCCAAGCACTGGGCTAAGAGCTCTGGGCACACTGTCTCATTTATCCTGGCCAAACCTCCCTCCCCAGGGACACTTCGTGATCAGAATCCTACAGACAAGGAAAGTGGGGTTCAGAGAAGTGGGGTGATCACTCAGTGTGGTATAGCTGGTGAGTACTGAGATCGCATTGGGAACTCACATCTATCTGCCCTTAATCTTCCAGCTCCACCAGGTCCACCACATCATCCTTCCATGTTCTTTGGGAAGCCTCACTGCCCCATGGGTGTTCCTGAAGCCACTCTACCCCTCCGCCTTCCTCCTGTCTCCTCTGAGCGCCACGTGGGGGAAGGCAGTAACACTTCGCCCTCCCACAGCACACCACAGCTTGCAAAGTACTTTCAAAGCCACTATTCAAATCAGTCCTCATGACACGAAGGCCCTCTTCTGATTTTACAGGAGAGAGAGAAAAAAAATTGAGGCTCAAACGAAGACGTTTTGTTCCAAGTCACACCACGCGTAGTGGAGCCAGAACTCCGGTGAAGATGGTGGGGCTCCCCATCCGCTGCTCTCTCTCCCCATTTCCTCATGCCTGGGGTCCTGCAGGCAAGCCAGCAAGAGATCTTAAGGACCTTCATCTCCTGGGGGATGACCTGAGCTGCTTCCCTTCTCCTGCTCCCTAAGGGACGTGAGTTGACTCAGCTCTAACTTGGAGTCTCAGAGTCTCATTCTAAATGAATTTTTTTCCCAGGCAATTACTTCCTGCTAATTAGGAGGCAAGACTGCTAGTCCCTGGGCCCTGGGCTGACCCCTTTTCTCAACTCACAGGGGTGGGGTGTGGCGGGGTGTTGAGGGAGCAGCACCAGCCACAGAAACTGCCTGGATTAGCCCCATCATATGGAGGAGGCCAGGAAATGTTCGAGGGCAGGGGGACTGGTGGCGGAGTAAAGTGCTCCAAGGAACGGGAGGAAGCGAGGTGGGGATGCTGCAGGGGGAGCGACTCTGAAGTGAGAGAGGCAGGGACGAGAACCTGGAAGAAGCCTAGACGTGCAGGACAGAGGAAGATGCCTAGGCTCCGGAGCAGCAGGGGGAGCCGGGAAGATCCTGAGAAACGGTGACACGTCATAGGAAGGAAAAAGGAGGCATCTCAGGAAGCAGAGCGACAGAGGAGTGGGGAGAGACTTCCCCTCTGCAGAGAGAGAGAAAGAAGGAACCCTGGAAAATGGTCAAGATGACAGAAGGGGAAGCATAGAGGCGGGGAGATACCAGGAGACTCCGGGAAGGGGAAGGAGAGAAGAAGGAAGAATTGCTGAAGGGAAGCCCTGGGGAGGAGGGGAGGAGAGCGGGGGAGCATGTCTGGAGTGGCACCTCCCAGAGCCCGAAGAAGAAGGGCCCTCTCTACGTCACCGTCCTTGAGCCGCCCCCAGTGTCAGGGCCCAGCCGGCCGGCCTGCACGCCCTCCTACGCAGCCACAGGTGCGGGCGGGCGTGATGGCAGGCCACCAGCCGGCTCAGGCCCCAGATGCTCCACTCACCCAGAGCAGCTAGCCCACTCTCCTTTGTGCCAACCTGCCACCCGCTCCAACAGGCTAAGCCAGGACCCTCCTGGGTCACCAAGCCGCCTGACAGAGGGGCTCTGGGACTGTGTGGTCCAGCCCCTCCACTGTACGGAGGGCGGATCAAGGCCCCGAGGGGAAACCGAACTTGTCCAAGGGCACAGAACAAGGGAGTGGTGAGGCCAGATGCAAAGGGTTCCAGGGCTAAGTCTCAGTCGTGGGTCTGGTTCCCTCCTGGATGGAGCCAATAGCAGGAGACAAGACAGGGCTTGGTTGTCAGCAAGTCAGTCCCTGGTCCGTCTAAGCCTGGTGGGGTGCGGGGCGGCAGGCCGAAGGGAGCAAGGGTTGCCAGGGGCAGGAAGGGAAGCAAAGGAAGTCACCCTTTATGGAGCCCTGGGTGGGAGGGCTCTGCGTGGGTTATAATTGCAGCTAACATTATTGAGCACTTACTAGGTCCAGTGCTCCAGCCACTTAAGACATTACATGCTGATCTCATTTAATCCCCATGATAACCTTATAAAGTATGTATTACTGTTATTCTATTATAGGAAGAAATGGAGCCTCAGGGGGGTTGAGTAATTGGGCATGTCTGCAGACTAACCAGTAACATGCGTCTAGCTCAGGTGGCCCTGCACCCCGGCGCTCACCCTTGCACCCCGGAGCTCTGAAGATGCTCAGACTCCCGAGTGTGCAAGATCCTGGCCCGGCCCTCTTAATCTAGGCTCTAGATGCCAATGTGGTTTCAGTTCTGTGTGGTGGAGGCCTCTGGTGGCCCCACGGGGATTCTAGATTTGCATAAGCCCTGGAGTCTGGGTTCTAGCTCTGGCTCTGCCACCAGCATGCTGTGTGATGTTGGGCAGGTCCTTTGCTCTCTCTGGCCTTGGTTCTCCCACCTGTATCATCCAAGAGCTGTTGTTCAGTCGCTCAGTCAGGTCCCACCCTTTGCGACCCCATGGACGGTAGCCCCCACCAGCTCCTCTGTGCGTGGGATTGCTCAGGCAAGAGTCCTGGAGTGGGGTGCCATGTCCTTCTCCACCCAAGGGCAGAAGCAGGCAATAGAGCTAGTACACACAGTGCTAACTTCGCAGCCGGCACGGTTCTAGGCAGTGCCCGGATGGTAACTCAGTCAGCCCTCCCAGCACGCTCTGAAGGAAGAGCTATTATTGGCTCCGATTTAGAGATGGGAAAATGAGGCCGTGAAAGGTTAAGTCACTTGCCCAAGGCCACAATTCTAATCAATACATGGCCGATCCCGGACTTGGACCCCATTCCTTTTGATCCAGAGCCCACGCCCTGGCACAGAACAAGGGAGTGGTGAGGCCAGATGCAAAGGGTTCCAGGGCTAAGTCTCAGTCGTGGGTCTGGTTCCCTCCTGGATGGAGCCAATAGCAGGAGACAAGACAGGGCTTGGTTGTCAGCAAGTCAGTCCCTGGTCCGTCTAAGCCTGGTGGGGTGCGGGGCGGCAGGCCGAAGGGAGCAAGGGTTGCCAGGGGCAGGAAGGGAAGCAAAGGAAGTCACCCTTTATGGAGCCCTGGGTGGGAGGGCTCTGCGTGGGTTATAATTGCAGCTAACATTATTGAGCACTTACTAGGTCCAGTGCTCCAGCCACTTAAGACATTACATGCTGATCTCATTTAATCCCCATGATAACCTTATAAAGTATGTATTACTGTTATTCTATTATAGGGAAGAAATGGAGACTCAGGGGGGTTGAGTAATTGGGCATGTCTGCAGACTAACCAGTAACATGCGTCTAGCTCAGGTGGCCCTGCACCCCGGCGCTCACCCTTGCACCCCGGAGCTCTGAAGATGCTCAGACTCCCGAGTGTGCAAGATCCTGGCCCGGCCCTCTTAATCTAGGCTCTAGATGCCAATGTGGTTTCAGTTCTGTGTGGTGGAGGCCTCTGGTGGCCCCACGGGGATTCTAGATTTGCATAAGCCCTGGAGTCTGGGTTCTAGCTCTGGCTCTGCCACCAGCATGCTGTGTGATGTTGGGCAGGTCCTTTGCTCTCTCTGGCCTTGGTTCTCCCACCTGTATCATCCAAGAGCTGTTGTTCAGTCGCTCAGTCAGGTCCCACCCTTTGCGACCCCATGGACGGTAGCCCCCACCAGCTCCTCTGTGCGTGGGATTGCTCAGGCAAGAGTCCTGGAGTGGGGTGCCATGTCCTTCTCCACCCAAGGGCAGAAGCAGGCAATAGAGCTAGTACACACAGTGCTAACTTCGCAGCCGGCACGGTTCTAGGCAGTGCCCGGATGGTAACTCAGTCAGCCCTCCCAGCACGCTCTGAAGGAAGAGCTATTATTGGCTCCGATTTAGAGATGGGAAAATGAGGCCGTGAAAGGTTAAGTCACTTGCCCAAGGCCACAATTCTAATCAATACATGGCCGATCCCGGACTTGGACCCCATTCCTTTTGATCCAGAGCCCACGCCCTGGCTGCCACTCTGCATGGTCTCGCTAATGACCCTCTCGGGCCCTGCTGGGTGCCCCGGCGAGATCTGCCTCTGCACGGGCACGCCTGTGATCATGTGTCCACCTGGGAAGCACACCCACCGCCACGGGTCTGGGTGACACACCATGTGCGTTCTCATGCTTCCACACCCACTCCCGTGCCTCCGCCCAGCTTCTGTCTGGAATAGCCGCACACGACCAACCCCGTCTGCAAGAGCAGGCCAGTTCTGGCGGGCCCACACGAATGGGCACGCACGACCCCCTGTCTGGGTGCAGGCTGACTTGTGAGAGCCGTGTGCTGGGCTTCGGCACGTGGCCACGTGGCTGTGACGTGGGCCGCCACACCCCTTCTCCTCCGCCCACCCCCTACCCAGTGCCTGGGTGGCGGGCACGTCACACCGCGCACCTGCCGGCACCCCCATCCACGCTGCCTGCCTCACGCCTCTCCCCGCACAGAAGCGGGCACCTTCTCCAGGAAGGAAGCAGGCTCAGGCACCGCCTGGCTCCCACAGCCCAAAGATGCCAGCCAACCTGGGGGTGGAGAGAGAAAGAGGCATCGACCGGAGGCTCTGGGGCCCCGGGGGCTACGGTTCCCATCTGAGACTAAGCCCTCCCTTAGGTCTGAGCGCAGAACGGAGCTCTTAAGACCTTCAAGAGGCCAGCTCCCCCTTGTCATCGCCGGATATGGAGCCGGACGGGGAACCAGGGCACAGAGGGTCTGCCCCACCACGGTTGAGCAGGACCGTGGTGCCAGGAGGGCTACTCTGGCCAAGTTACCATTGCACCCCCACCCCCACCCCATTCTTGGTCCCTGTCTTCTCCTCCCCCTGCCCAAGCATCTTGGAGCTCTGTGTATTTTTAGGCCTCAGCTGACAGGCTGTGAAATCGCTCCCTTCGCACCTCCCTAACCAGGCGGGGGCTGGAGAGGGAGGAATGGGGCTGTTGGGGGTGGGGGGGCACACACACAGCCGATTCATCAGGCTCCTCCAGGGCGGGCAGCTGCCAAGTAGGGAGTAAGGGGTGCCTCCCTTTGAGTGAGAGGATCTTTCCAAGGTGCCGGAGAGAGGGAGAGAAGACAGGGTGGGAAGGAGGCTCCGCCCCACTCCAGGGACCCAGAACGAAGCTTCAGGGGACGCCCAGCACTCAAGCAGAGGCAGGGACACCCTTTGAGTCCAACTCTGCAGCCAGGACCGATCCCCAACCTTCCCTTCTGAGCGATGGCCCGAGAGACAGGCTGGCTCAGGGCTCCTGGGATGAGGCAGGCATTGAGCAGTGCGTCCCAGTGGTTAAGCCCGGAGCTTCGGCGTGAGGCTGACCTGTATTCCTGTCCCTCCTCAACTGAGTGACCTGGCGAAATACCCCACCTCTCCGGGCCTCAGTTTCCTCATCTGTACAACCGCGGGAATGGTATCTCCTTTGAGGGACTGCTCTGCAGACGAGACGAAAGATGTGTGTGGAGAATGAGGGTCCAGTGGGCCCTGCCGAGAGATCCCCCCTCGCTGCTTTCCCCACTGCCAGATCCTCCTAACCCTTCCTTCTCTGGGCTGCCTTCCTTCCCGTGACCCCTGAGGCAGGAGCCCAGCGTTCATCCTGGCTCTCTGGTGCCCACCAGCCCCTCTCCCTCACAGGAACAAACGTCCAGTTAAGGTGGGCAGAACACAGAAAGCCTCCCCACCCCCTGCTTCCCGCTACAGGGCACACATGCCCACCACGTGTGCACGTGGACCCAAATGCCAACACCCTCGTCTGCTGCCAGCGCGCGGGGGTGAGGGCGTTCCCTCTGGGATGACCCCCTCAGGGATGTGGGAAGACGTCCCCATGCCCTCCTGTGAATGGGCCCTGGGGCCTGGAGAGGGGGGCGGCCTGCCTCGTTGCTGTGGAGACAGGCTGGTGGGGCTCTCTGGAGCTCAGGCCTGGCAGCTGGAGCTTGAGCGGCATGGCTCCTCCAGGGCCAGGCCCGGATGCCCACGGTGGAGGGGTTGCAGAACTGGTTCTCAGGAGCCTTCACTGTGTTCACTGGGCCCAGGGACTCAGCCTGGCTCTCCATCTCTCCCTGGAGGGACTTGCTCCCTTGGTAAGCCCCTGGGGGTGCACGGCCGCGCCCATCTGCAGCAGGCTGTCCCCCTGACTGCCGTTACCCACCACAAGCTTTCCAAGGGCATGGCCCAGACCTCCTGGTACGGAGACTTGGACGTAGCCCTGTGCGGGTGAGAGACTGCAGAGGGGCTGGGCGGAGGTGGGAACAGAGACCTTAATGCCTGGGGACCCAGCTCCACAGGTGAGGTCCTGCCTCCAGGCTTCCCCTCCCCCCACCCCCACTGCCACGGAGTTCACGTTCTTCACAGAGATGTGCTTCCAAGCCACCCATGATCTGCCATTGCCCACATTTAAAAAGTCCAGTGTTCCTATTTCAAGATGCCAGGAACTTCATCCTCTGATCTAGCCTGCTGGACCCACGCCTTGACTCCTGCTACTGCCGCCGAGAACCTCCCTTCCAGCCCTGCACGCTGAGACGCTGCTGCCTCAACCAGCCGAGACCCGTCGGACCTCCGGGACATTGCACAGGCTGTCCCCACCGCAGAACACCTCCTCCCTGCCTGCGCAGGTGGTAAGCTCTTATTCTTCCTTCAAGACCCAAAGTCCTGGGCCCAAAGCTCATGCTCCTGGGCCTGGCGGCGTGGCTGGTTCCAAGTTGACTTCAAACTGCAAGTTCCGCAACCCCAGGGAAGGCAGGGGCTTAGATAAGCACTGGGCATCTACCGAACCCTCCACACGTCTTTGCTGTTCTGAAGTAGACCGACCGACACCACCCCCGTGAAGCCCTCCCCACGGCCGGCACGGGGGTGAGGTGGGGCTGAGGCAGGCCTGTCCTCCTCGGAGCTTCCAGAACCCGCATCTCACACGTCAATTACTCAGTACAGGGTAATGCTGGTCACAGCTGTGGCCGGCTGTTTACTATGTGCTGGGCTTTCTGCTAAAGCGTGCTCTGCCTTGTCTCACCTTGTCCTCCAACCCCACGGTATCTCTTACAAACAGGCCCGGATGCCCCACGGTGGAGGGGTTGCAGAACTGGTTCTCAGGAGCCTTCACTGTGTTCACTGGGCCCAGGGACTCAGCCTGGCTCTCCATCTCTCCCTGGAGGGACTTGCTCCCTTGGTAAGCCCCTGGGGGTGCACGGCCGCGCCCATCTGCAGCAGGCTGTCCCCCTGACTGCCGTTACCCACCACAAGCTTTCCAAGGGCATGGCCCAGACCTCCTGGTACGGAGACTTGGACGTAGCCCTGTGCGGGTGAGAGACTGCAGAGGGGCTGGGCGGAGGTGGGAACAGAGACCTTAATGCCTGGGGACCCAGCTCCACAGGTGAGGTCCTGCCTCCAGGCTTCCCCTCCCCCCACCCCCACTGCCACGGAGTTCACGTTCTTCACAGAGATGTGCTTCCAAGCCACCCATGATCTGCCATTGCCCACATTTAAAAAGTCCAGTGTTCCTATTTCAAGATGCCAGGAACTTCATCCTCTGATCTAGCCTGCTGGACCCACGCCTTGACTCCTGCTACTGCCCGCCGAGAACCTCCCTTCCAGCCCTGCACGCTGAGACGCTGCTGCCTCAACCAGCCGAGACCCGTCGGACCTCCGGGACATTGCACAGGCTGTCCCCACCGCAGAACACCTCCTCCCTGCCTGCGCAGGTGGTAAGCTCTTATTCTTCCTTCAAGACCCAAAGTCCTGGGCCCAAAGCTCATGCTCCTGGGCCTGGCGGCGTGGCTGGTTCCAAGTTGACTTCAAACTGCAAGTTCCGCAACCCCAGGGAAGGCAGGGGCTTAGATAAGCACTGGGCATCTACCGAACCCTCCACACGTCTTTGCTGTTCTGAAGTAGACCGACCGACACCACCCCCGTGAAGCCCTCCCCACGGCCGGCACGGGGGTGAGGTGGGGCTGAGGCAGGCCTGTCCTCCTCGGAGCTTCCAGAACCCGCATCTCACACGTCAATTACTCAGTACAGGGTAATGCTGGTCACAGCTGTGGCCGGCTGTTTACTATGTGCTGGGCTTTCTGCTAAAGACGTGCTCTGCCTTGTCTCACCTTGTCCTCCAACCCCACAGGAGGTAAGGCCCATCATCATACCCATTTAACAGGGGAGGAAACTGAGGCCGGAATGGTAGAGGGACTTGCTCTCGGGACACAGTCATAAATATCTCTGCCAGAAGCTGTCTGGTCCCAGAGACCTGGCTTAAGCAAGCCTTCTCCTGCTGCGTGGACATAAAGCACGCAGCTCACAGCGAATGCTCCACAGGTAGGAACTTCTCATTGCAGGAGGGAGCAAGGCATGCTGGTGACCTATAGGCTGGACCCCGACAAAGCAGGGTGTGTGTGCTCAGTCGCTCAGTCACGTCCAATTCTTTGCCACCCCATGACCTATAGCCCTCAGGCTCCTCTGTCCATGGGATTTTCCAGGCAAGAACACTGGAGTGCCTTGTCATAAAGCAGGAGCTCCTATTTTCTTGAAGAAAGAAAGTGAGGGTGCGGAGGGGCTCTTGGACCAGCAGGAATAGGGTCAGGATGGCAAAGAGGTGCACAGGGAGCCCCAGTACCTGGACCCAGCAGACCTGGGGAACCTGAGGGATGCTGGCGTGAGCAAGCACCTACAGGCTTCACGGCGAGCCCAGGTTGGGCAGGGTGGGAGATGGCCGGCCGTGCGCTGGCTGAGCTGGCCACTGCTCTATGGCCCCGCTGACACCACCCCGTGGTAATGAGACGGATCCAATTTGTACCCAGGGCCCCGCCGGGAGCAGCTGCCGCGGCAGGGTTTGAAGTAATTTAATTGGACACATTTGCCACACGGCTCTCTCCTCTGCTCCCCTCATGGAGCGCCTCACGCAGGCGCCCCTCGAGGCCTCCCGCCCCCCACGCCACCCTACCCTGGCTGGAGGCAGAGTGCACGCTTCACCAGCCGGCACTGCGTGACCCCCCCACCTGTGGGGAGGACCCCTCAGAACCTCTCCTCGCTCATGCTGGGGGCTCCAGAGGGCTGGCGGGGCTCTGCAGGTGCCACATTCTCCCCTTTCTCTGATGCAACCAGCAACTCCCGCCTGCTTCCTCTGACAGCAGAAGGGATCGCCCCTTTGCTTCCCCAGCCAGCTGGAGACCCCCAACTTACTGCCCTCCAGGAAGGGCATCGGAGAAGCTGGGCCCTACCAGGACGAGGGGCAGTTCTCTCGGAGCTCTCGGGGTGGGGGATGCACACACACACACACACACTGAATTGAATAAACACGTACACACACCCAGTTTCACACACTCACACTGACAGCCCCACACGCGGTCCCGGACATGCCCACCTCTGTACCCACCGAAGCGCCAAGCCCCCTCCCCCACCGCCCAGCCATGTCCCCGCCCTGTGCGCCCACAGTCAGGTGAGGCCCTGCTCCCAGCAGATGGAGGCCTTGGAGGCAGCCAAGCTGGCACGGGGGAGGGTGTGGCAGGGGGCAGGCAGGGCCCCTGGAGGGCACAGGCTCCGCCCAGCCGGGTGTAGGGTCGGGGAGCCGCCCTCCCCCAGCGCTCTCCGTCTCAGCTCCCCATGCACCTGGGCACACCTCGCTACAAATCCACTCATTAGCTGCTGTTTACAGCAGGCCCGGCGCTCAGAGGAGCGCCGCTATTAGGACTGTCCAGCTGCCACCCGCCCGCACGTAGGTACACGTGCAGTCCAGCGCGCCTGCCCACTGGCCCGCCTTCCCTTTCCTGGGTGCTGGGGCGCCACGCCCGTGATCCCTCAGCTCCCCGCACCTCGCAGGTCACCGTTCCAGGCTGCTCCCAGCCCAGTCCCGCAGGTGACACCCCTCGGCCAGAGGACCCTCCGGGCGGAAGCTGCAGAGGCCCCCAGGGCAGGCCCGACGCCCCAGCCCACCTTCCGATCAGCTGGGTCCAGAGTTCCGGGCACAGGCTCTGGGCGCCGTCCAGCCCCTTCCACAGGTCCCATCTTGTCTGCCAACTCCGTTCCAACCTTGGGGAATTCTGCTGGGTGAAAGGAAGCCCTGCCCTCTAGACGCGAGCTGGACAGGGCCCAGCAACGCTGCCCGGCGCCCAGAAGGTCAGGGACGTCCATGCCCATGACACTGGCACAGTCCACCTGGTACCACTGGCCGGGGTTCCCTGGCAAGGCCGGCGGGCACCCTGGCTAGGTCTGGCACGGGCTGGCCCCGGCTCCTGGCCAGGCCAGTGACCGCCCGGACAGACAGCGCTGACTCTCCAGGCAGCGTGTGCCACCTGATGGGCATGCCCAGGGGACAGGGGGCTGGCTCCACGCGGGGCTGTCCGGGCTGGTCCGCGAGGCCTCCAAGCCTCTGAGGAGCCTGTGCGGCCGACGCCTCTCCCAGCCGAGAGTCGTCGGCTCGGGGTTGGGCCTCCTCCCCGCCACCGCCGGCCCCCACACCCTCCTCGAGATCCCCCTGGCCACTCCTCCCCGAGATGTGCCTGGCCTCACTCCCCTGGGGGAAGCAGTTATTGAAAACGGTCCATCAGATTCAATAAGAATTCAAAGTCCCCGAGAGAATAGAGGCTGGGTGGGAACCGCCCACTCCTCCTCTGCCCGCCCCTCAGGCCAGCTGGAGCCGGCGCGAAGGGGACAGCCCTCCGCTGCTACCACTGCCCCTTGAGCCTGAGCTTGGCATCAGCCAGGGGCAGGACTGAGCTGCCCCGGGGCCTGTCTCTGTTCATCGGACGCCTAGCTGTTCCTCTGCCTTCCAGCGGTCCCTCACCTGTTACCTCTGGCCTGTGGGTTCCCGTGTCAGTCCAGCCTGCTCTAGCCCCTCTTTCCCCACCAGGAGAGGCTGTGAGTTTCTCCTCTCTCTACACCATCTCTGGGTCCTGAGCCCCCAGCCCGCTGGTCAGGCTGTCCCCACAAGGCCACAGATGAGTATGACCCAAGGCCAGGGGGTGGTCCTGTCTCCCCGGAAACAGGGGCAATGGCGACCTTGGCCTAAGCCCCACCGAAGCCATATGTCCAGCCCCTCATTTCAGACCAGCCGGGGCCTTTTGGAAGGGCACGTGATCTTCAGTTCACAACCCTGAACCAAACCCAGGAAGCAGGCCTGGGAGATCTGGGTTGGTGCCGATGGGGTGCGGAGGGGTCGGGGGGAGAGTTTCTCAGTGAAGTGGTCGAAAAGTCAGGCCCTCATTGGGCTGCCCCACGCCTCAGCCCCTGTCCCTAACCTTGATGGCCCTCATAGCATTTAGTCCCCGATCTGTCCTTTTGGCCAGGTCCCTGGCTAGGTCTGGCACGGGCTGGCCCCGGCTCCTGGCCAGGCCAGTGACCGCCCGGACAGACAGCGCTGACTCTCCAGGCAGCGTGTGCCACCTGATGGGCATGCCCAGGGGACAGGGGGCTGGCTCCACGCGGGGCTGTCCGGGCTGGTCCGCGAGGCCTCCAAGCCTCTGAGGAGCCTGTGCGGCCGACGCCTCTCCCAGCCGAGAGTCGTCGGCTCGGGGTTGGGCCTCCTCCCCGCCACCGCCGGCCCCCACACCCTCCTCGAGATCCCCCTGGCCACTCCTCCCCGAGATGTGCCTGGCCTCACTCCCCTGGGGGAAGCAGTTATTGAAAACGGTCCATCAGATTCAATAAGAATTCAAAGTCCCCGAGAGAATAGAGGCTGGGTGGGAACCGCCCACTCCTCCTCTGCCCGCCCCTCAGGCCAGCTGGAGCCGGCGCGAAGGGGACAGCCCTCCGCTGCTACCACTGCCCCTTGAGCCTGAGCTTGGCATCAGCCAGGGGCAGGACTGAGCTGCCCCGGGGCCTGTCTCTGTTCATCGGACGCCTAGCTGTTCCTCTGCCTTCCAGCGGTCCCTCACCTGTTACCTCTGGCCTGTGGGTTCCCGTGTCAGTCCAGCCTGCTCTAGCCCCTCTTTCCCCACCAGGAGAGGCTGTGAGTTTCTCCTCTCTCTACACCATCTCTGGGTCCTGAGCCCCCAGCCCGCTGGTCAGGCTGTCCCCACAAGGCCACAGATGAGTATGACCCAAGGCCAGGGGGTGGTCCTGTCTCCCCGGAAACAGGGGCAATGGCGACCTTGGCCTAAGCCCCACCGAAGCCATATGTCCAGCCCCTCATTTCAGACCAGCCGGGGCCTTTTGGAAGGGCACGTGATCTTCAGTTCACAACCCTGAACCAAACCCAGGAAGCAGGCCTGGGAGATCTGGGTTGGTGCCGATGGGGTGCGGAGGGGTCGGGGGGAGAGTTTCTCAGTGAAGTGGTCGAAAAGTCAGGCCCTCATTGGGCTGCCCCACGCCTCAGCCCCTGTCCCTAACCTTGATGGCCCTCATAGCATTTAGTCCCCGATCTGTCCTTTTGGCCAGGTCCCGATTCCTGACTCACATGCCTCTGCCCCGAACGTTTGCCCATGGATGGAGGGTTGGTCTGGACGATCTTGCGGTTGAGAGAGAAGACCCGCTGTGCCAAGGCCCCCTGGCCCATGCAGGGTGCCCCCACGCTCCCTGGGAATGATATAGGGCGCAGGGTTCACTAACAGGTGGACAGACAGGGAAGACTTCAAGTACTGTTGTCCCCAAGGCCAAGTTCAGAGAGAGCTGGGGGCAGGGCTGGAGGCCCTCGGGACCTTAACTCTCTCCCAGAGCTTCTGCACCAGCCCGGGCTTTCCCTCTCTGGCCTTGCTCACTCGCTCACCACAAGGTCACCTCTCCCTCCCTCTCTCCCTGCTGCCACCCGGCCTGCCCACTGCAACGCTGACCCCTGCGGGCCGGCGGAGGCCCTGCCCTGCCAGGGCAAGGGGACACAGAGCAGCCTGACCAGGCCAGCGCTGGGATGCACAGAGGACGGGGCCGAGGACGGGGCGAGGGCCAGCTCTCTACGGGAGGATGGAGGAGAAGTCGCAGGCATGACCCGGGAGAGGCGGGGCAGGGTTTGGAGCGAACGTGAGGGGGCTGTGTGTGTGTGTGTGTGTCGGGGGCTGGTCTTCTTTCCTCCCTGGGCTCTGGCTCTTCCCCACAATCCCTTGCTTCCACCACAACTGACTCAGAAGGAAGAGAATTGCCTGGGGGCCAGGGCCCCGTAAAGGGAAGGGGCTGTACCTGTCCCCTGCCGGGGTAAGGGTCTCAGCAGTAGGCTGAGCCCTGTGGGGCTTGCAGACTGCATGGGTTGAAGGAGAGGGTACCATAGGGACCTTCTGGAACCATCCTAGGAAATGGGGGATCAGGAGAGGACAGGAAATTAAGATTTTTTTAAAAAAAGACTGGGCCGCAGGTGTTCCAGGCAAAGGGATGAAGTGATGAGGATGTTAAAGGTCCACTGGCCTTTGGGGACCAGAGGGATGGGCCTAAATCCCACAGGAGTTCATCTGCATATCTTACTCCCACCCAGCGCCAACCCGAGGGACACATACTCTGCCTAGGGGAGCGGAGTCTGGGGAGCCTGGGGTGAGCTGGGGAAGGGTGAAAGCCTGGCCCGGAGCTGCAGGGACCATAGAGGGTGGGCAGGGATGCCAGGGGGCACAGAGTCCAGATCGAGGTCTCTGGTCCCTCAGAGATCCCCAGAGATCTAGGATCAAAGGCAAATTCTACCCTCGCCCACTGCCCACATCAGACAGAAGTAAACCGGTCGTAAGAAATAAGGCCGGGCTGTTTCTGTCTGCATTGGGCCTGCCAGAGGACGGGTGGCCCCTGCGATGGGAGTGAGCAAGACAGGGCTCCAGCCCAGAGGAGGAGGCCCATTCAAGGGGAAGAAGGAGAAGCCTGGGGGCTGCCAGCATGCCAGGGGGCAGCACTGGGTCCAGGCCCTTTGCCCGGAAGATGCCAAGCACATCAAGTCGGCCTCCGTGGAGAGGGCAGAGGTGCTTGGAGTTGTGGTGCTGTCACGGTGCCCAGGTGTGGGAGGAGAGAGGAGGGAGGGAGAGGGGCCAAGGGCAGGGCCCCTGACCACCGGGCTAACAGGGACGGCAAGGCTGCTGGCCTGGCAGGGGGAGGGGAGTGTCTTCACTGCGTTCCCCCATGCATCTTCAGACCCCAGAGCTGGTCTCTGAATTAAGCTTTTGGTTTCTGAGAGGGTGATCTAAGCAAGAGAATGCCCCTGTCCTTGGTCCCAGGGCTGGAAGCTGGCAGCCGCTTAGGGGAAGATGCCCGGGTGGGTGATCTGGGTCCCGAGAGATGAAGGGAGGGGTCTCCCAAGGCAATGTGCCTTCAGCCATCACCTGGGGGACATGCACAGATGGACGCAAGGCTGCAGAGAGGGAGACTGAGTCCCTTTCCACGCCTATACGCAAGCACAGAATGCATGCCATGCCTGGCACCCAGGAGGCCCTCCTGGGTGGGCTCGGGCTGCCGTGGCTTGAGACGGGTGAGGACAGACGTGGGGACAGGCTGAGGCTGCCCCTGGAGGGAATGAGCGAATGTGGGGCCAGGGCGAGAGAGGGCAAAGCTTGCGGCACCCCGGAGTGCCCTCAAGAGCCCTGGGGCTCTAGGCCCCTTCTGCAGAGGGCCTCAGAGTAGGCCCTCCCGCCAGGACCCCCAGTCCCTGGAGGTCAGCCGCTGTCAGCCGCGAGGCTCTTCCCCGGGGAGCGAGTCCTCAGGCTGGGGTGTGGTGCCCTCGGAATCAGAGACCCTGCTCCCAGAACTGGCAGGCTTGGGTGCTGGGCCTGGGGTGGGGCACCCCAGGTGGGAGCCCGGACTGAGCCTGGGCAGGAGCTGCAGGGACCTCCTACAGGTGGGCACTGGGTGAGGAGGCGTTGGGAGCCAAGGAGGAAATGGCAGAGCAATTTCCCAAGAAAGGTGGAAAGGTTCCTGCTTCCAGGATGCCTAGCGAGGGACGTGGGCTCTCAGGCCACTCCCCAGCCGGGGCTTGGGAGAAAGACAAGAGGCACGGTCCCTCCCCCCTCTCCCTCCCACCCCCGACAGGACTGGAGTGAGTTTGGGGTTCTTTGCTTCCCCCTCCCCAAGCCTAGGAGAACAGTCCCCCGGCACCCCTATTCTCGCCCGTCTCTGCTCTCCTTCCCTTCAGGTACCCCGGCCTCCCTCCTCAACACTCCCGCAGCTCACCACCTTCCAGAAGCCCCCTCCCCGGCGGCTACACCAGATTCCCACTTGCCCCCTGGCACCCTCTCAATACACAGTTGGCACCGCCGATGTCACTTCGCTTGCTGGCGCCCACAACCTTGGCCGAAAGCTGCCGGGGATCCTTGTCCTGGGGGCCCCTAGCCCTGGCACCCCAGAGGCACGGGCGCTGGGGACCCGGGGGTGCCTCGGAGGGCACTGCGGGGGCAGCAGCTCCTCGCTCCGCCACACACGTTGTCCTTGGGCTGCTGGGGGTTGGGGGGGAGGTCCTTGTGGGGACACTGCGAAGCCGGCGCCGGGCATGCAGCTTGGCAGTGCCCCGGCGGACCGCGGGGGGCCGGGGTCGGAGCGGCGGCCGGGGTCTGGGGGACCCTGGGTGGAGGGAGTCCGCGCGGCTCTGGTGGACAGCAGCCCCAGGCTGGGGCTCCGAGACGGCGCCCGGCGCTGCCGCCGTCCTGCCCGCCGGTGCGGGGCGCCCCAGACCGCGCGGGGCCGCGCTTACCTGGGCTGGCCGCCTCCGGGTCCCGGTACATGGTCCCCTCGTCGCCGGCTCCCTCCGGGCTCTTCAGAGCCGCCCGCGGCCGCGCGCTGCTCCGCCGCCGCTGCAGGGCATGGGGCTGGGCGACCCCCGGGGGCGGGTCCGAGGGCGGGGGCCGCACGGGCTGCACCGAGCCGCCGAGCCGGGGAGCGGGGGCCGCCCGCCAGCCCTCCCGCCCGCCCGCCGAGCACGCTGCTGCCGCCGCCGCCGAGCCGCGCCGAGCCTCCTCCCTCCGGCCTGCGCGCCGCGTGTGCGCGCCGGAGCGTGTGTGAGTGTGTACGAGGCCGTGTGTATGTGTGTGTGTGCGTGCGAGCGCGTGTGTGAGCGCGCCCGGGGCAGCGCCGGCGCCGCCCGCCCGCTGCCGAGCGCCGCCGCCTGCGTCCGCTGCTGCCCGCTGCCGGCCGCGAGCCGCACTGCAGCCGGCGCCCGCCGCCGCCCGGAGCCGCCCCGAGGGCACCGCCGCCGCCCCGCGCCCCGCCCGCAGCCCCCGCCGCCCGCGCAGGGAGGGCGCTGAGCCCGCCGGCTGAGCTCTTCGGGCCTGCGGGGCCTACCGCCCTGGGTGACCCGCCCGGCCGAGGCGCCCCTGAGGGCAGCGGCTTCGAACGCGGCAGGGCGGCGAAGCCGGCCACCTCCTCCGAGGTGCCCTTTGACTCCGTTCCAAACGGCGTGGAGATCCGCTCCGAGTTTTCCACTCGGTGGCGGCCGAAGGGCGTCAGCTCGGGACTCGACAGCTCGGCGGTCCCGGGGAAGGGAAGCTGGCGTGTGCTAAAACCAGGGGTGGAGTTTTGCCAACGCTGAGCTGGGCCCACCATTCCGGCCATCCGCAAAGCTTGCGCACACCTGGAAGGAGAGGGTCTAGCAACTCCACCCTCAGTGAGACACGAGGCCTAGAGACTCTCCCCACCTAACCCAGCAGCACAGTAGAGGAAAACAGATGTTTCAGCCCTTGCCCCTGCTTCCATCACACCACTCCTCCACGGCCCTCTCCTTCTCCTTGACCCCAGCACTTCAGTGGGTAAGAGGGAAGCACCTCCTTCCCTTCCAACCCTGGGGCGCACTGGGCCCTCTCTGCCCCTCTGTCAGTTCAGCACAGTCCAAGTCAGGTGAATCCTAATTCTCCTTTCTCTACAGACTTGGAACTGTTTGATTCTGGGGCAGGGAGGAGAAGGGGCCCGTCTCCCGGGCTTGTCAAAGCCTAGATCTGAACTACTTGTGGTCGGAGACACAGAGAGCTCGCAGTACACACCTGATCAACTACCACCTCCTCCACTGCACACTTCCCCCCAACCACACACAGGCACACAAATACACTCCTACACAGAGAGACACGAGTGTGGAAGTGTCCAGCAATATAGGGCCCGCCCCTACCCTGAAACGAAGGGGATGAGCGGGAGGGCCGCGTCCTGGGGCCTGCCGCAGCCTCCTCCCTCCCCTCCACGGAAAATGCAGCTGGCAGGTGAACCAGGCTTTCCAGCATCAAGGATTCCTACTGTCACCTCAAGAAAAGGACCTTATATTGCACCTCTCACACCCGGCCACACCTCCACCTTCCCACAGCGCAGCAGGCTGCCAGCACCCCGGGGACGAGCCTCCATCTCAAGACTCCGCCAGCACACTCACTCGCACACACCATCTCCCTGAACTCACATGGAGCCTATGACACACACAGACACACACACACGCTCACCTCCACCCACAGCTTTTCTGGTTGAGAAACAGACAAGGAAATTCCCCCAAGCAAACCTCCATGAAGACTGTTCCGGTAGAGAACAGATTTCCTTGGATTGAATGTTCTAATTAAAAATGGAAGAGAAAAAAGAAAGGCATCTGTAGTTTCTAGCCCATAATTTCTCAGTGGCCAGAAATCTCAGCTTCTCTGCCCTGGGTCAAGGGCCATTGGTTCTACACACCCTGTGGCCAGTCTCGTCCACATGCGGCCAAGCCAGCAGGCTGGGACTCCAGAACCTCTGGGCTTGGCTGATTCCCGCTCCCACCCTCAACTGCCTCTCTCACTGCCCTGTGGTAGTCGCTCTGTCATGTCCAACTCTTTGTGACCCCATGGACTACCAGGCTTCCCTGTTTGTGGAATTCTCCAGGCAAGAATGCAGGAGTGGGTTGCCATTCCCTTCTCCAGGAGAGCTTCCACACCCAGGGATCGAACCCAGGTCTCCTGCATGGCAGGCAGATTCTTTCCTGTCTGAGCCACTAGGGAAGTTCAGGGCCCTGGTGAAGAGCAAATAGTGTACGCCTCCCCATCTTCACCCCTTCCATCCTTTGCCCACACTCCTGTCTTGAACGGGTCACGCAAAGAGCCTCCCAGTTTAGGAATCTCATGAATCCATCCGCCTGAGAATCCTGAAAGAGGACAGCAGAACTCACCACCACGATTCACCAGATCTTTGTAAGCATCTAGAATCATGGAGTTTTTTCACGCTGGTGGGGAAAGGGCCTCTGAGAGAGGACCCAGGCCACCCCTCGGGTGACAGATGGTGACGATGAGGCCTCTAGAGGGAAGCTAAAGGCCCAGAGTAGACCCCTTGGTCCTAACTCTCTGCCTTGGGCCAACCACTGTGAGATTTGTGAGAAGACCCAGCGCTTGCTTGCTCCTACCCAAGAGCTTACAGCCTATGCCTTACAAAACTAAAAATCTCCATCTCATCCACTGCCAGCAGGCATTAGACAACCAATGTTCCAGAATGTCAGTGCTGGACGGTCCCTCAGACATACTGGATATACCCCGTGAGATATCACCGTGGAATCTGAGGCTCTGGGGCGCTGGGAACCTGAGGTGGGTTATTTCCTGCTTGTGTCATTAACACAGGAAAAGCCCTGGCATTGGTCTCCTTTCCCTGGGCCTCAGTCACTCTGTCTAGGGAAGGCAGACTCAGCGGAAAGAGGGAAGAATATACATTTCTGTGGCTCTGCCATTCATGGCCGTGTGACCTTGAGCACACTACGTGACACTTCTGGGCCTCAGTTTCCTCACCTGTACAATGGGAATAACGATGCCTACTTCCTTCAACCATTATAAAGACTCAATGAGATGATACCAGTGGCTTAAAATGATACTCGGAGCACAAAAATTCATCTTGATTGATTTTTTTTTGGCCACTTGTATTGGTCTTTCACTTATCTATTTTCATCCATCTTTGCTCTTTGGCCTGTGTGGGCCTCCCAGTGCAGTAGCCCCTCTCGTTGCAGAGCACCAGCTCTGGGCGCATGCGCTCCAGGGCTCTGGCTCAGTAATTGGACACGCAAGTCCAGCGGCTCCGCGGCACGTGGGATCTTCCCAGGCCAGGGATCGAACCGGCACCCCTTGCATTGCAAGGCGAACTCTTTACCCACTGGACTACCAGAGAAGCCCTCTGGAATGCCATTATCATTTGTTCATCTTTAACCACATCCTCCTCATTCCCACGTTTTGCCTGTCAGGGAAGGTCTTCCAGATGTCTAACCTTGACCCACTCTCCTGCTTGGGAGGGCTACGCGCTCCCGCTGGAGCATCGTTGTGACGGCCTGTCTTCTGAGTGCTCCCCAAGGGCTGGGCACAAGCAGGAAAGGAAGCCTGGAGGAGTGAGCAGGTTCACAGAGAAAAGAGATCAGCAGGTGTGAATCACCCCTGTGGGGCCCCGTCCCTCGCAGGTGAGGGTCCAAGGATTTTGGCTCTCCCCTTCCTGCCCCACTCTCCTCCTCTGACGTTGCTGGCCCCTGGGTCCTGGGTTCCATGACGTGGCAGGAAATGCTGGCGGCGCCAGGTTCTCCAAGGACGGGTGTGGCGCTTGCTGCAGACCCCTCAGGCCTGTTTCTGATCTGGTGCCGTCATCCGGGCCCGGGTGTCCTGGGTCAGCTTCGGGAGGGACTGGAAGCAGGGAGGGACATTCTGTCCCGCAGGAGCAGATGCCAGGCCTGCACTCTCCTAAGCAGGGCCCCTGAGGCCGCCTGGCTCCGTTGCTAGGTCACCGCTGGAGGCAGGGCTCCTGGGTTCCCCTGGCCTGCATCTGCAATGGTCTCCGGTCCTGCTCTCTCTCCCCACAGCTCCTGTCCCCCCGCTCCCCACCCTCCTGGCCATGGGCTGAATTATTAATAAAATGCTGAGAAAGCTCTTTGTACAGCTCACGTGACAGAGCACACACACCTCTCTCCTCACCGCCATCCGTGTAGCCAGAGACCCGTGTCCTCCCGATCCAGGAGGGGCAGGCCCCGAGAGGCAGCTGTGCAGGGCAGCCACGGAGCCGGGCCAGTGCACCAGGCCGGGGAATCACTGGTTCCGCCCCCTTGTCCCCATTCCTGCAGCGACCCCCTCCCCAGGCTTCCCCTGCCTCCTCTACAGAACACGCGGATCTGGAGAAGACACATTAACAGATGCCATCTCCCCAGAAACGATGCAATGGCAAACTCCTAGAATGCAGCGGCAGCCCTCCCCTGCCCACCTCCTCACGATGGAGACCCAAGAACCCCGAATCTCAGAGCTCTACTCTGGGCCCACGCTTGTCACTCTTCCCCTGGGGCCTGCTTCAGAGGCCTGGTCCTAAAGAGGCAGGGTCTGGCCTGCAGCACTCAGGGAAGAATCCTAGACTTAAATTCTGGTCTTGCCTCTGCCACGATCTAGCTGTTTGGCCTCGGCCAGTTCCTTGACCCCTCTGGGCCTCAGTTTTCTCATCCATAGAATGGGCTTAATGGTTGTACCACATAGCTCTGTGAGAATACATTGGGGAGATGCTCAGGCAAGGGCTGGGTGTCTTTCTTGCCTCCCTGGGGGTGACCCCAAGCACTAAAGACCCTGACCCAAGCTGACCTCCCATAGCCCTGAATCCTCATTTCACATTCTGGGGTTATGTCATAGGTTCTCCAAGGACGGTGTGGCGCTTGCTGCAGACCCCTCAGGCCTGTTTCTGATCTGGTGCCGTCATCCGGGCCCGGGTGTCCTGGGTCAGCTTCGGGAGGACTGGAAGCAGGGAGGGACATTCTGTCCCGCAGGAGCAGATGCCAGGCCTGCACTCTCCTAAGCAGGGCCCCTGAGGCCGCCTGGCTCCGTTGCTAGGTCACCGCTGGAGGCAGGGCTCCTGGGTTCCCCTGGCCTGCATCTGCAATGGTCTCCGGTCCTGCTCTCTCTCCCCACAGCTCCTGTCCCCCCGCTCCCCACCCTCCTGGCCATGGGCTGAATTATTAATAAAATGCTGAGAAAGCTCTTTGTACAGCTCACGTGACAGAGCACACACACCTCTCTCCTCACCGCCATCCGTGTAGCCAGAGACCCGTGTCCTCCCGATCCAGGAGGGGCAGGCCCCGAGAGGCAGCTGTGCAGGGCAGCCACGGAGCCGGGCCAGTGCACCAGGCCGGGGAATCACTGGTTCCGCCCCCTTGTCCCCATTCCTGCAGCGACCCCCTCCCCAGGCTTCCCCTGCCTCCTCTACAGAACACGCGGATCTGGAGAAGACACATTAACAGATGCCATCTCCCCAGAAACGATGCAATGGCAAACTCCTAGAATGCAGCGGCAGCCCTCCCCTGCCCACCTCCTCACGATGGAGACCCAAGAACCCCGAATCTCAGAGCTCTACTCTGGGCCCACGCTTGTCACTCTTCCCCTGGGGCCTGCTTCAGAGGCCTGGTCCTAAAGAGGCAGGGTCTGGCCTGCAGCACTCAGGGAAGAATCCTAGACTTAAATTCTGGTCTTGCCTCTGCCACGATCTAGCTGTTTGGCCTCGGCCAGTTCCTTGACCCCTCTGGGCCTCAGTTTTCTCATCCATAGAATGGGCTTAATGGTTGTACCACATAGCTCTGTGAGAATACATTGGGGAGATGCTCAGGCAAGGGCTGGGTGTCTTTCTTGCCTCCCTGGGGGTGACCCCAAGCACTAAAGACCCTGACCCAAGCTGACCTCCCATAGCCCTGAATCCTCATTTCACATTCTGGGGTTATGTCATAGGGCTGGAAACATTTTATTTGTAAAAAACCCATTCCCCACTTCCAACCCCACCCACAGTATTTCTCCTTGTAACTTCCTCTCTATTCAGATTCTGGGGCTATGTCTCTCTGTCCACGATCACCCCGACACCCTTGAGGATCAGCTCTGCCGCTCAAATCACTTGTCACTCCAAGAGACGAATGCTCATTGCCCCTTTTCCTTGCCAGCCCCTGCTCGCCACAGCCGGCATCAGAATCTTGGCCTTAAGCCTCTGCTTTGAGATACCCCTACCCCAGTCTCAGGCAACTCTGGGTCCCTGAGACCGACACAGCCTCAGGGGACTTGTGAGATGTCCTCATCAGGGTGCATTCTGGAAGCATCTCAGCTTGCCAGTTCCAAGCTGAGCCACCGGAGGTAAGTGATTCGATCCTTCAAGCCTCAGTTGACCAGTCTGTACCACAAGGGTGTTGAATTTTAGTCTTAATTTGGTCTCGGATGCCTTTGGGAATCTCGTGAACTCCACAGACCACTCTTCTCTAGAAAAATACAGATTCAAATACAGACACAACATTTGGTCCCTAAGTGGGTGCGAGAGGGCCCTACAGGATCCAAACAAAAATCCCTGAGCCAGTGAGGTTTGCAAGGTTGCTTCCAGCTCTGAACAGTCCTAGCACCCTCTGGGCAGTGATTCCTGGGTCACGGAGGGGTGGCTAGCGGTCCAGCCCACCATGTCTCCCTCCGGCCTCCGTGGCTCCCTCCCCCAGCACTCGCTGTGGCTGGAGCCAGTTTGCCGGCAGCTCAGGCTAACGGTTCAGTACCTCCTGGAGTCGACTGAACAGGCTTCACCTGCCTTTCAAGGTATTTAAAGTTCTTTGACTAAATGCTTTTTGATCCTCCACTGATGGGAAAGCAGCGGCTCTTTCACCAACTGCCCCCCTCCCCTCATATATTAGTGACTAAGAGCTCTTTTGATATAGCAGAATCCTTCTGCGGTTCGTTCAAAGCCCTGGCCCTGGCGGCCATCTCCCCCAGAGACCCAAGCCGGTCAGCTCCAGCCGCCGCCGCCCACCCTCCGCGGTGGCCTAGTTAATGGGGGCCTCCCAGCGCTAGACGGCTCCGCCTGCAGCGGCGGGACCCCAGTCTCGAGCCCAGCTGGTAGGAGGTCCAGTTCAGTCAAGCCCCGCTCCCCCCAGGGAGCCTCTGTCCGGTCCAGAAAGGATAGGGCCGGAGTAAGCATCCCCCAGACCCTGGCGGAACACGCCGCTTCTTCCCTCTCTAATGAGGTCGCCTAGACGGGCATGCGGGCCACGGGATCCATTAACCTGTTTCTAGGGTTCAGTAAAAGATCTCTTAGCCTGAGAAGGGGAAAATGAGGCTTTGAAAAGTCTCGGGTACAGAGCTCCGCGTGCGAGGAGACAGGAGCCGGCACCCACCACCGACTCAAGACCATCGTCCCCCGCACAGCGCCCCTCGTCGCTCCAAGCTCCCGTTCCTCCCGGGCTGCGCAGAAGGCGCGCCTTGGGGGGGGGGTGGCCTGCGGCAGAACCCGTGGGGGCGGGGGAGGAAGCATCAGGATCCAGGCCACCGGCCCCCGCGACGGGCGCCCCCAGCGTGGCTGTCCTTCTCGTCCACTTGGACGGACCCACCTACAATGCCCGCAGTCGAGTCAGGGGCCGGGCGGGGGCCGAGGCGGGGACGCGCGTGCGCGCAGGGGGCGCCGCGGAGCCCGCGTGAGCTGGTGAATTACCGCTTAGGGGAGAGGACGCGTCCGCCCGGGGAAGGAGGAGGCGCTGCAGGCGCGGGTCCACCAAGCTGGGGACCTGACACGCCGGGGTACTAAGGCCCGATCCCCGCGCCCCATCGGGAGTTGAAGACTTTAGTGGGGGTGGGGTTTCTCGGAAGGCGAAAGGATTAGCCACGCCCAAGGAGCTGCCCCTGCCCACGTTGTTCCACACCTGACTCTGGGCTTGAGGGTCACCGGAGGCGCCCTAGCACTCCGGGAGCTGGGCGAGTTTGGGTGGCCACGCCCACTTCGCGCTAAAGGCTCTGGGGGTCCTGCGCGCCTTGGCCCGACTAGCCCGAGCGCCAGCATCCAATCCCGGCCCTGTCCTAATCATGATAGCAGCGGCCACCATTTATTGAGCCCTGAGGGCTTGCCAGGCCCAAGTGCCAAGTGCATAACAAGCATTATCCCACTTAATAGTCGCACCAGCCTGACGAAGAAATCCTCTTGTGAGCCCCTCGGGAAGGGAAGAGGCTGAAGGTCACAGCGGTGTGGCCCGTCTGAGGTCACACAGCCTGGAAGGGTGAACGAGCCGGCAGCCCGTCTGAGGTTCTAGAGCCTGGAGTAAGCATCCCCCAGACCCTGGCGGAACACGCCGCTTCTTCCCTCTCTAATGAGGTCGCCTAGACGGGCATGCGGGCCACGGGATCCATTAACCTGTTTCTAGGGTTCAGTAAAAGATCTCTTAGCCTGAGAAGGGGAAAATGAGGCTTTGAAAAGTCTCGGGTACAGAGCTCCGCGTGCGAGGAGACAGGAGCCGGCACCCACCACCGACTCAAGACCATCGTCCCCCGCACAGCGCCCCTCGTCGCTCCAAGCTCCCGTTCCTCCCGGGCTGCGCAGAAGGCGCGCCTTGGGGGGGGGGTGGCCTGCGGCAGAACCCGTGGGGGCGGGGGAGGAAGCATCAGGATCCAGGCCACCGGCCCCCGCGACGGGCGCCCCCAGCGTGGCTGTCCTTCTCGTCCACTTGGACGGACCCACCTACAATGCCCGCAGTCGAGTCAGGGGCCGGGCGGGGGCCGAGGCGGGGACGCGCGTGCGCGCAGGGGGCGCCGCGGAGCCCGCGTGAGCTGGTGAATTACCGCTTAGGGGAGAGGACGCGTCCGCCCGGGGAAGGAGGAGGCGCTGCAGGCGCGGGTCCACCAAGCTGGGGACCTGACACGCCGGGGTACTAAGGCCCGATCCCCGCGCCCCATCGGGAGTTGAAGACTTTAGTGGGGGTGGGGTTTCTCGGAAGGCGAAAGGATTAGCCACGCCCAAGGAGCTGCCCCTGCCCACGTTGTTCCACACCTGACTCTGGGCTTGAGGGTCACCGGAGGCGCCCTAGCACTCCGGGAGCTGGGCGAGTTTGGGTGGCCACGCCCACTTCGCGCTAAAGGCTCTGGGGGTCCTGCGCGCCTTGGCCCGACTAGCCCGAGCGCCAGCATCCAATCCCGGCCCTGTCCTAATCATGATAGCAGCGGCCACCATTTATTGAGCCCTGAGGGCTTGCCAGGCCCAAGTGCCAAGTGCATAACAAGCATTATCCCACTTAATAGTCGCACCAGCCTGACGAAGAAATCCTCTTGTGAGCCCCTCGGAGAAGGGGAAGAGGCTGAAGGTCACAGCGGGTGTGGCCCGTCTGAGGTCACACAGCCTGGAAGGGTGAACGAGCCGGCAGTTACCCCTCCTCCACTTCCGCGGCTCTGACTGGTTCTAGAGCCCGTGCGTTCCGTTGCTGCCTTGAATGCTTTTCACCTTGGAGCATGCCGGAGGCTGGGCAGGCACCAGGGACCCTCTGGCCCCCCGTATCTTAAGAAATGAGGGAGGAACTTAGGGACCTCCACTGGAAAAGAGGGGGAGGATAGGGGAACCACCCCCACCTCTCTGGAGGCTCCGTTTCCTCCTGGATCCCCTCTTTCTGCTCCTGTCCCCCCCACAGCTGTGAAAGTCCTCCAAGGCTCTGTTCTCTGTGGTGTTTCTTTCTCACCCCACTCTTTCCTGCGTGAGCTCATCCACTCCCAGGGCCCGGCTCTTGCTTCAACCCTGACCTCCCTCCCAAGCTGGCATCTGCCTTCCTAATGAGGCACCTCCACCCTGTGGAATGAACTCATCACCTCCTCCGGGAGCAGCCCCTCCCAGGATCACGCCATGTCTGTTAAGGCCTCATCCCTCTCCTGAGCTCCAGATGGGCTCCCCAGAGCCTCCCCTGCCCTGCCTCCACATCTAATGGGTTTCCAGATCCTTCAGGCCCTTTCTCTGTTGGAGACTGTCACACCCTCCCTGCAGACTTGGCAGCCGCTGGTGGCTTGGATGGTAAAGAGTCTGCCTGCCATCTGGGAGACCCGGGTTTGATCCCTGGGTGGGGAAGATCCCTTGGAGAAGGGAATGGCTACCCACTCCAGTGTTTTTGCCTGGAGCATCCCATGGACAGAGGAGCCTGACGGGTTACAGTCCATAGGTGGCAAAGACTTGGACGTGAGTGAGCAACGAACACACGCTCCCTCAGTTAAGCACTCCCCTGCTCACCCCAACTCAACAGTGGCTCCCGACCAGTTGCCTGCCTCCTCCATTCCAGGCAGTGTCCTCCTCACTGATTTTCTGGTCATCTGAACAGGCTGATCTCTGGCTCCGAAGACGTCAATGGCTCCCTACTGCTGGTGGAGTCTGGCACAAGCAACTTAACCTGGCACAGACAACCACTTCACCCCATTCCCCGCCCCCGAGTCTGAAGACTTTGCCCCCTCGTCTTGCTCAATGCCCTGCCTTCAGCTCAAAACTGTTCCTGAGTTTCTGCCGGGTGTTTCCACCCTCCAAGACCTATCTCAAATTCCACTTCCTCCAGGGAGCCATCCCTGATTCTCCCTGATGATTCTCCTCCTCTGTAGGCCCGTGGTACGTCTTCATCACTCCTCTGATGGAACTGTCTACTTTGACGGCGTTTGTTCAGCTCTCCAGTTCTGCCCTCTGCCCACCTCCCCTCCCCATGCAATGGATCCGGAGCTTTTTAAAGGCAAGGATAGCCGCTTCCTACCCATCCTCATGTTCCTTTCTTCCTTTTTTTTATACCTGTCTTCATTTTTCAAAATGGATCCATTCAGCAGAGATTGTGCAATGATGTGCTAGCGACCACATATTCACAGCCCCTGTCTGGGTGCATCCCCGGGGTAACTGGCCCTAGCGGGACAAGTGCACCAAAGCAGGGATGCCCTGGCCAAGTCTGCCTCCTCACTCCCCAATGCCAGGCCCTGGCTTAGGCAGTATGGAGGAAAGCAAGCTGGAATAAGACCGAGCCCACCCACAGACTGTCGGCACACAGACACCGGATGACGGGCACACAGCAGCAGGTATGAACAGAGTGCTCTGAGACAGCCAAAAACGGAGCAGTGACTTTGGCCTGGGAAAATCCAGAAGCTTCTCCCATGCCCAACCCTAGCCTCTTACATCGCCGCTGAATTAAACTGGATGGGAGAAAAAAAAGAGAAAATAAAAGAGACTGAAAAAGAAAAGGAGAGTCAGGGAAGGGAGGGCAATGACCGAGCATTTCCACAACAGCTGCATGGAGTGTCCCTGCGATCCATCCCAGTGGGATGTCACCGGACGAGAGAGATCATGGACGCGTGGCACTCTGAACTCTCAGGAAGAAGCGAGTTTTATATATATATATTTCGATGGCATTATTAGCCTGTCCCTATCGGAGCTGTAAGGCCTTCTCTCCGGGAAGCCTCAGGGCTCCCCCCGCTGAGGAAACCAGATGCACCCTCTGACAACTCGCTCCTCTCTCTGAGCCTCCGTTTCCCCATCTGCAAGACGAGGATGTGAGATAAGCCGGTCTCCTCCTCCAGGGAGCCACGCCAGGGGACAGCGGGGTCTGACCAGGAGACAGCCTCCAGCTTCCTGTCCGCCACACCCTGGGCTGTGCTCCAGAGTCCCTGTGATGTCACAAAGGCCACACCCTGTCCTGTTTGTCTTTCTGGTCAAACAAAGCTAGGCAGAGAGTGAGGCAAGTGTGGCCTTTTCGACTGGAAGTTCTCCTGTAAATCTAGGGGCCCAGGCTCTAAGCCTCTGTTCTGAGGCCCCTCCCTGCCATCCCAGGTCCAGGGTTTGGATTCCTTTGGGGAAACTCCATCCATCTCCAAATCCCCATGACTTTCCCCCTTGATGACCAGAAGCGTTGGGGTACCAGATACCCCAGTGAAAAGGGATGGAAACTGGGGCTGGGGGGAGAGAAGCTGGTTCTAGAAACCTCCTTTCCCCTGTGACGTGTGATCCCATTCCCTGGACTCGGCTGACTCGTCAGCCCATCCAACCCTGTAAATCAGACACCTCAGTCATGTTCCCACCTCCCCTGTCTGCCTCACCCGCCACAGTGAACTGGGGGCAGGGCCCAGCCTTCCCCTTCCTGGCTGCCTCTCCAGCCTGCCCCAGCCTCCCCCATCCCTCGCTACTGCCCTAGCCAGGGTCCTCTCGCCTCTCACCAGCTGCTTCTCTGGGTCCCGCCTCTGCCCCCGCCCGGCTCCTCTCCCACCCAGCAGCCAATGAGCCTCACAGAACAAATGTGACCATGTCTCTCTGCAGCACACAGCTCTTCCGTGAAGGCCCATTGCGCTTGGGGAAGAGCCTACTTCCTGCCTGGCAGGCTGGGCCCTTCCTGATCTAATGCGAGAAGAAGTGCTCTTTGAGAGGGCTCTGAGTAACAGATAGTGTGGGGGCAGGGGAAGGGCGCATTTCAGAGAAAGCAAAAGGCAAGTGCCAAGGTGGGAGGCGGGATGAGCCCAGTGGGGAAAAAGGCTGAAACCTGCCTGAACCTGCAGCGCGTGTCCAGGGGGCATCAGACACGCCTACAGTGTGCCAGACCTCTCCTTGTGCCGAGCGGACAGACATGACAGACAAGGCGCCCCTGGGGGCCTGGCATCTAGCAGGGGGAGACAGGCGATCAGTAGCAAGCAGAGGAAGTCAGTGTCGTAGTATTAGGAGATGTGCGTAAAGGGAGAAAAGAAGGGTCTGGAGAAGTAAGCGTGATCTGAAATGCTGGGGACGGACTGCAACCTTAAGACAGGGTAGTCAGGGACTTCCCTGATCGCCCAGCGGTCAAGAATCCACCTTGCAAGGCACGGGACTTGGGATTCAATCCTCGGTTAAGGAACTAAGATCCCACATTCTGCACAGCTACTAAGCTCATGCCGCAACTACTGGGCCCACGTGACACAACAGAAAAATTCTCATGGGATGCAACGAAGATCCCGCATGCTGCAGCTAAGATCCAAGGCATCCAAATAAATAAATGTATTTTTAAAAAGGTTCGTATATTCAAAGCTATGGTTTTTCCAGTAGTTACGCAGGGATGTGAGAGCTGGACAAGAAAAAAGGCTGAGTGCCGAAGAACTGATGCCTTCTAACTGTGGTGCTGGAGAAGACTCTTGAGAGTTCCTTGGACAGCAAGGAGATCAAACCAGTCAGTCCTAAAGGAAAGCAATCCTGAATATTTATGCTGAAGCTGAGCTCCAATACTTTGGCCACCTGATGGGAAGAATCGACTCACTGGAAAAGATCCTGATACTGGGAAAGATTGCAGGCAGGGGGAGAAAGGAAGACAGAGGATGGGATAGTGGGATGGCATCACTGACTCAATGGACATGAGTTTGAGCAAGCTCCGCGAGATGGTGAAGGACAGAGAAGCCTGGCGGGCTGCCGTCCATGGAGTAGCAAGGAGTCGGCGTGATTGGACGACTGAACAATGACAATTAAAAGATAGGCTGGGCAGGGCAGGGCTTGTGGACTTGGTGGCATCTGAGCAAAGACTGAGGGGAGGTGAAGGATTCAGTCCCGTGGCTGTCTGGGTAAGAGGGGTACCAGGGATTGTGAACAATCAGTGCAAAGGCCCTGGGGTGGGATGGTGCCTGGAGGGTTGGCCAGGAGGCTTGTGAGGCTGGAGCAAAATGACTGAAGGCAAGAGGAAGAGCAGAAAGGGCCAGGAGAAGCAGTAGTGAGACCTTGGGGGGATGGGAAGCTGCTGCAGAGTTTGATGAAGGAAGTGAGCGGACTTACATTGTAAAAGAATCACTCTGGTTATGCCTTGAGGGAGCAGGGGCAGGGAGACCAGTAAGGAGGCTGTTGGAACAATCCAGGCAAGAAATAAGGCAGCTCAGTCGAGGGTAGATGCTGTGGGGGAGGGGGCGGGTGAAGTGATTGGATTCTGGATCTATTTTGAAGGCGGAACCAACAGGATCTCCTGATGGATTGGACGTGGGTTGTGACCCAAAGGGAACAAGCCACATCACTTCCAAGGTTTGGGCCTGAGCGGCAGAAGGAGCGGCCTGCCATCCACTGGAATGAGAAATCTGTGCTACAGCCAACGCTGCTGCTCAGCCTTTTAAAAAATTATCACTCACCCGCAAGGAGCCTGAGAGGCTTTCCCCTCTAATCACCCCCTCCCTGTGACACTGTAATTCCACAGCTATGAAGGATGTATGTTTATGTATTTTGGCCCTTTGGAGAGTCACAAACCACTGAAATATCTAAGAGCTTTTGTCGCCCCGCCAACCAATTTCCCCCTGCTTGCGGGGAGATCGTGCCCCCATGGAGAACGCGTGTGTCAGACCAAGTTGCACGACCCTAGCCCTAACCCTGGGAACAGAGAAAGAACTAGCAGAGGAGACCAAGGAGGAATGTCCAGAAGAATTGGAAAAAGCTCCGGGGAGCCCAGCCAAAGCAGGGGAGGGCCAGTGTGGCCACACCAAACTGACCGCTGGGTTTAGCCGCGCAGAGGCCATTAGAGATCTGGACAGGGGCACTTCCCGTGGAGTGGTGGGCAGGGAGGCCAGATAGGGGTGGCATCCAGAGAAACAGGAGGAGAGGCACAGACGGTCAGCTCTGAGGAGCTCCCCTGCAGAGGGGAGCAGGGCGATAGTGGTCTTCCGGAAGGGGGCTTGGGGAGTGGGATCGGGGAGGCAGGAAGAAGCTTGTTCACCGATGAATAGAAAGGACCTGATGGAGAGGTAAGGCTACCTACGCGGGGCGGGGGGAGAAGGTGCTTGCAAGGTGGGGAGGCCTGCTGGCGCGGCGTCCTTGAGCAGGGCAGAGCGTGGGCTCGCGCGCCGAGGAGGGAGTGTGGGTCGTCGAGTCTCCCAGGACGAGGCCGGGTGAGTGGGTGCAGATGCGGGCGGGGGCGGCCATGCCCCTGTGGATCTGGAAGCTCTTCTGAGCGGCTGGATGGTCTTGGGGGCGGGGGAAACAAGGTCACAGCGGAGAGGGAGGGTGGGAGAGGCGGGGGTGCGTGTGAGCGGAGGAGATTGTGAGGACTCGTCCCCCCCGAGCAGGGGCTGGTAGATGTGAAAGAGCAGCGAGGCTCCTGCCTGACCCTGGGCTCAGGTCGGCCGCCTGCCTCCGGCTTTACCAGGGCTCCCCTCATGCCTCGGCATTTTCGGCGTTTACTGCTCTGCTTCCTCCAGGAGAGGGTCTCTTCCTTAGCATTCCTATTTCCAGCAAGGGCTGTGCAGTTGGACAGCCAGTGCTGAATTAGTCTCTTCCTTGACTCACTGGCTGGGTAAACTTGGAAAGGCATTCTCAGGTCCCCATGCCTCAGTTTTCTCATCTGTGGATTGGACGCAGTGCACAGTGAAGGCCTCGTGAGGGAGGGGAGGGGAGTTTGCTCTGGGCCCCTGCAGCCAAGGAGTGGGGAAAAGCCCGCTGGTGTCAGGTCCCTAGTGACCGGGGCCCATCCCCTGCCCGGCTCCCACCTTGTGATCTGAGGGTCCTGAAGAATTGGAAAAAGCTCCGGGGAGCCCAGCCAAAGCAGGGGAGGGCCAGTGTGGCCACACCAAACTGACCGCTGGGTTTAGCCGCGCAGAGGCCATTAGAGATCTGGACAGGGGCACTTCCCGTGGAGTGGTGGGCAGGGAGGCCAGATAGGGGTGGCATCCAGAGAAACAGGAGGAGAGGCACAGACGGTCAGCTCTGAGGAGCTCCCCTGCAGAGGGGAGCAGGGCGATAGTGGTCTTCCGGAAGGGGGCTTGGGGAGTGGGATCGGGGAGGCAGGAAGAAGCTTGTTCACCGATGAATAGAAAGGACCTGATGGAGAGGTAAGGCTACCTACGCGGGGCGGGGGGAGAAGGTGCTTGCAAGGTGGGGAGGCCTGCTGGCGCGGCGTCCTTGAGCAGGGCAGAGCGTGGGCTCGCGCGCCGAGGAGGGAGTGTGGGTCGTCGAGTCTCCCAGGACGAGGCCGGGTGAGTGGGTGCAGATGCGGGCGGGGGCGGCCATGCCCCTGTGGATCTGGAAGCTCTTCTGAGCGGCTGGATGGTCTTGGGGGCGGGGGAAACAAGGTCACAGCGGAGAGGGAGGGTGGGAGGCGGGGGTGCGTGTGAGCGGAGGAGATTGTGAGGACTCGTCCCCCCCGAGCAGGGGCTGGTAGATGTGAAAGAGCAGCGAGGCTCCTGCCTGACCCTGGGCTCAGGTCGGCCGCCTGCCTCCGGCTTTACCAGGGCTCCCCTCATGCCTCGGCATTTTCGGCGTTTACTGCTCTGCTTCCTCCAGGAGAGGGTCTCTTCCTTAGCATTCCTATTTCCAGCAAGGGCTGTGCAGTTGGACAGCCAGTGCTGAATTAGTCTCTTCCTTGACTCACTGGCTGGGTAAACTTGGAAAGGCATTCTCAGGTCCCCATGCCTCAGTTTTCTCATCTGTGGATTGGACGCAGTGCACAGTGAAGGCCTCGTGAGGGAGGGGAGGGGAGTTTGCTCTGGGCCCCTGCAGCCAAGGAGTGGGGAAAAGCCCGCTGGTGTCAGGTCCCTAGTGACCGAGGATTCAGTCCCATCCCCCTGCCCGGCTCCCACCTTGTGATCTGAGGGTCCTGACGCAGCTCTCCGGTGGGCAGCGGCCACAGGGGGACAGAACCTCCCCACCACGTCAGCGCAACCCAGGATCGTCCCTAACTCAGCCCTCGCCGGGGCCACCCTGGCCGCTCCCTGGCGCCTCTTCTTCTGGCCTGGCCCCGCCCTCAGGACTTCCCGCCCAGCCTGGCCCTTCCTGTTTTTCCTCCCTGGCCCCTGAAGGCCATTTTCTTCAAGAGCATCACTTTCTCCAGAGCCAGATGTGGACCTTCAAGACCCCTGGAAAATAGTCCACTGGCTGGCCCCTTTTCTGAGGCTGTGGTGTGCAGGGGCAGGAGGGGCCCGCTGTGACCTG
Source organism: Tragulus kanchil (assembly GCA_022376925.1). NCBI lineage: Eukaryota > Metazoa > Chordata > Mammalia > Artiodactyla > Tragulidae > Tragulus > Tragulus kanchil. Next base: position 11,955,245 of record JAIOJX010000006.1, on the reverse strand, counting down.
TTGTTAGTGTGCGTGCGTGTGTGCGTGTGTGTGTGGGGGGGGGGTGGGTGTGCATGGAGGGAGAGCACAGAAGGATTCCTGGGAGCAACACACCAGGGAAAGACTTTGGGAGGGCCGCTGGCACCCCTAGGTGAGGGCTCTCAGCCCTGCTACCGTCAGCTGGGACTTCTTGCTTCCGGATCTTCACTCGTCCCCCACCCCTTGTAACCTGGAGGCAAACCTGCAGGTCGCAAGAGCTAACGGCCAGCCTGGGCTGTGTGGTTTGTTATGAGATCCACAGTGTTCCTTGCATTCCCAAAGGCTTGGCGAGAAGGCCGCTGCCACGTGCAGGTGCTCGTGAGGCTGAAGCGGGAGGGGGGCCCGTGAAGGGCTCCGCTTGCCCCTCGCCCCGCTGAGGAATCAGGCGGCGTCCCCCGTCAGCTTGGTTCTCAGGCCTGGCTGCCCCGATCATTCCTGTGTCCTCCCGGCAGGCAGCCTCATAGTGTCCACCGCTCCCGGGAGCCAGAGAGGGTCTCTTCCTTAGCATTCCTATTTCCAGCAAGGGCTGTGCAGTTGGACAGCCAGTGCTGAATTAGTCTCTTCCTTGACTCACTGGCTGGGTAAACTTGGAAAGGCATTCTCAGGTCCCCATGCCTCAGTTTTCTCATCTGTGGATTGGACGCAGTGCACAGTGAAGGCCTCGTGAGGGAGGGGAGGGGAGTTTGCTCTGGGCCCCTACAGCCAAGGAGTGGGGAGAAGCCCGCTGGTGTCAGGTCCCTAGTGACCGAGGATTCAGTCCCATCCCCCTGCCCGGCTCCCACCTTGTGATCTGAGGGTCCTGACGCAGCTCTCCGGTGGGCAGCGGCCACAGGGGGACAGAACCTCCCCACCACGTCAGCGCAACCCAGGATCGTCCCTAACTCAGCCCTCGCCGGGGCCACCCTGGCCGCTCCCTGGCGCCTCTTCTTCTGGCCTGGCCCGCCTCAGGACTTCCCGCCCAGCCTGGCCCTTCCTGTTTTTCCTCCCTGGCCCCTGAAGGCCATTTTCTTCAAGAGCATCACTTTCTCCAGAGCCAGATGTGGACCTTCAAGACCCCTGGAAAATAGTCCACTGGCTGGCCCCTTTTCTGAGGCTGTGGTGTGCAGGGGCAGGAGGGGCCCGCTGTGACCTGTTGTTAGTGTGCGTGCGTGTGTGCGTGTGTGTGTGGGGGGGGGGGGTGTGCATGGAGGGAGAGCACAGAAGGATTCCTGGGAGCAACACACCAGGGAAAGACTTTGGGAGGGCCGCTGGCACCCCTAGGTGAGGGCTCTCAGCCCTGCTACCGTCAGCTGGGACTTCTTGCTTCCGGATCTTCACTCGTCCCCCACCCCTTGTAACCTGGAGGCAAACCTGCAGGTCGCAAGAGCTAACGGCCAGCCTGGGCTGTGTGGTTTGTTATGAGATCCACAGTGTTCCTTGCATTCCCAAAGGCTTGGCGAGAAGGCCGCTGCCACGTGCAGGTGCTCGTGAGGCTGAAGCGGGAGGGGGGCCCGTGAAGGGCTCCGCTTGCCCCTCGCCCCGCTGAGGAATCAGGCGGCGTCCCCCGTCAGCTTGGTTCTCAGGCCTGGCTGCCCCGATCACTCCTGTGTCCTCCCGGCAGGCAGCCTCATAGTGTCCACGCTCCCGGGAGCCTTGCAGACTGGCCACTGCTTTGTGCCCATCCCTGTGTCCAGCCTGACCCTGGCCCCTCGGAGGGTACTCCTGAGAGTAAGGGTCAGGAAAGCCCATAGGACAAGGTGCAGGAAGAGTTGCTGGAGCTGGAGGCCTTCAGCCATCACTTGGCAATGCCCGCCCTGGGCTGTGGCAGAGGGGACAACAGAGGTCAAGATGGTTGGAGGGTGTCACCGACTCGATGGACGTGAGTCTGAGCAAACTCCAGGAGATGGTGAAGGACAGGGAAGCCTGGCGGGCCGCAGCCCCTTGCAAAGTCGGCCACGACTGAGCGACTGAACTGAATCCTGTGCTGTGGGGAGGAGCCAAGCAGGAAGGGCACAGACCTTGCCGAGGGGGGCTCTGCCATTCTTCCTAGGATCCCGGCTGCTTCCCTGTACTGCAGCCAGGGTCCCCCACGTCCCTTCAGGGGCTTGAGGGTTAGAGAGGTCAAGCCGCAAGCAGCATGGCGCATGGCGATGATACCGTTTCCCTTTGGTTGAGGGTGTGCGCTGTGCCAGGGTGCCGGGAACGCCGTCGTGGATGAGGCCAGGTCTACCCTTGTGGCGCCCGTGTTACGGCATTAAATCCTCATAGTGCCCTATGTGGTCAGCCTTGTTGTCCCCAGTTTACGGAGGGAGAAACTGAGACTCAGAGAGACGAGGGAGTGAAGTGAGGCCCCAGAGCCAGTGAGTGGCAGAGCCGGCATTCCAGCCCGGGTCGGTCAGACTCCATCCACAGCCCGGCCTCTTACCCACTGGTGACCCAGGAGAGCATGGACGGGGGTACAGAAGGCATGCACTGGTCATTTGCTGGAATCTGGGTCTGGGGACAGTCAGCCTCAGTTTCCGGATCCATAGGTGAGTCAGAAGGTCTCTTCCAGCATTTCTTTAATTCTGGAATGTTGAAAGATCTGGAGTCTGGAAGGCTCGCTTGCCCTCGCCCGCTGAGGAATCAGGGGGTCCCCGTCAGCTTGGTTCTCAGGCCTGGCTGCCCCGATCACTCTGTGTCCTCCCGGCAGGCCGCCCCATTGAGTGCACGCTCCCGGGAGCCTTGCAGCCTGGCCACTGCTTTGTGGCCATCCCTGTGTCCAGCCTGACCCTGGCCCCTCGGAGGTGACTCCTGAGAGTATGGGTCAGGAAAGCCCATAGGACAAGGTGCAGGAAGAGTTGCTGGAGCTGGAGGCCTTCAGCCATCACTTGGCAATGCCCGCCCTGGGCTGTGGCAGAGGGGACAACAGAGGTCGAGATGGTTGGAGGGTGTCACCGACTCGATGGACGTGAGTCTGAGCAAACTCCAGGAGATGGTGAAGGACAGGGAAGCCTGGCGGGCCACAGCCCCTTGCAAAGTCGGCCACGACTGAGCGACTGAACTGAATCCTGTGCTGTGGGGAGGAGCCAAGCAGGAAGGGCACGGACCTTGCCGAGGGGGGCTCTGCCATTCTTCCTAGGATCTCGGCTGCTTCCCTGTACTGCAGCCAGGGTCCCCCACGTCCCTTCAGGGGCTTGAGAGTTAGAGAGGTCAAGCCGCAAGCAGCATGGCGCATGGCGATGATACCGTTTCCCTTTGGTTGAGGGTGTGCGCTGTGCCAGGGTGCCGGGAACGCCGTCGTGGATGAGGCCAGGTCTACCCTTGTGGCGCCCGTGTTACAGCATTAAATCCTCATAGTGCCCTATGTGGTCAGCCTTGTTGTCCCCAGTTTACGGAGGGAGAAACTGAGACTCAGAGAGACGAGGGAGTGAAGTGAGGCCCCAGAGCCAGTGAGTGGCAGAGCCGGCATTCCAGCCCGGGTCGGTCAGACTCCATCCACAGCCCGGCCTCTTACCCACTGGTGACCCAGGAGAGCATGGACGGGGGGACAGAAGGCATGCACTGGTCATTTGCTGGAATCTGGGTCTGGGGACAGTCAGCCTCAGTTTCCGGATCCATAGGTGAGTCAGAAGGTCTCTTCCAGCATTTCTTTAATTCTGGAATGTTGAAAGATCTGGACGTCTGGCTTCCCGGAAAATCCAGGCAGGAATTCTGTTTCTCCCTACCATTGTACCCCAGCTGGTGGGACAGGAGCCCAGACCACCTATGGACAAACTTTGGCAGCGCAGGGAGGCATGCAGCCCTAGGCAGGCTGGGACCCTGGCCCCGCAGCAGCCTGGTCTGGCTGTATCAGTCACAGACCCTGTTTTCCATCCCTACCGCTGGCCCTGGCCCAGGACTGGACTCGGAAGACCCAAGGTCTAGGCCTGACTCTGCCTCCTCTAACCTGCTTTGTTACGTTGGAGAAGACCAGGCCCCTCTCTGGGCCCCAGTTTTCCCATTTATTGACACTTGTATGCTCAGTCGTGTCTGACGCTTTGCAACCCCACAGATGGTAGCCCGCCAGACTCTTTGTAGAATTCTCCAGACAAGAATGCTGGAGCAGGTTGCCATTTCCTACTCCAGGGGATCTTCCTGACCCAGGGTTCAAACCTGCATCTCTTTCATGTCTCCTCCATTGGCAGACAGATTCTTTACCAGTGCACCACCGGGGGATCCCATTTATTGGATGAGACCATTTGTGCTGCGCCCACACTCTCTCTCTAAACCGGGATGGGAAGGATGACCTATGCCAGGCTGGCCCCAGAGCTCCCCCCTCCCCCCCTCTCTACTCCTCGCCCACCCCCACAGGCTCCTGGTCCCCAGCCCACCATCAGAGATGCCTTTTCCACGCCTGCCCCAGTCAGCCCGGGGGCGCACAGCCAGAAGATCACGACAGGTAGGGTTGGGTGGTGTGGAGGGCCCGCGGAAAGGCATTTCTCATCGTGAGCACGGCTGCCAGGTGGTGGGAGGACCACGTCTTTCTTTTCTTTTTTTATCCCCATCCAAAGCGGCTGGGAGAGAGGAGGGCCAGGAAGAGAGGCCTGTGAGACAGGGAGCCTCCACAGCCTGGGCTCAGAAGAGTGAGCATGATCTCCCTGCGTCCCTGCGGAGCCCGGCCCCAACCCAGGCTGCATCCCCCGGCCGTGCCAGGAGAGGACTGAGGCTGTTCTGTTCTTTGGATCTCTCAAAATATTAACCATGTGGGCCCGGGGGCCCCAGCCCACTTAACAGATGAGGCAACTGAGGCTCTGAGTAAAGAAGTGATTGGCAGCTCAGGGGGCATGGGGCCAATGGCCAGCCTCTTTGGGAGTCCACTAGTCTGTTCAGGCAGGGGTAGGAATTTGAGAAACTCCCCTGATGGGAGAGAATGATCTCTCTTTCTTTTATTGATATTAGAGTGGTGGGAAGAGCCAGCGAAGCAGGAAGCTGAGTCTGGAGGCTCTGTCTGGGCTGTTGCCTCTTCCTGGAGCCCTTCTCTCCACTGGCTAACTCCTACTGATCCTTCAAGTCATAGTTTAAGTGTTACCTCCTCCAGGGAGCCTTCCCTGGTTTTCCTAGGGTCAAGTAGCCCTGATGTGTGCTCCCGTTGCTTCCAGGGCTTCCCCCAGTTGAGCGCTGATCACCTGCTATGTATTTGTTTCTCCCCAAGAGATCTGGAGGTCTTTGAGGGTGAGGCTGTGTCTTATTCACCTCTAATACCGTATCCCACTACCCAGCATGGAGTGGGGTATAGTTTGCCTTGAGAGATGCTGGTTGAATGACTGAATGGACACTGTAGGGACCGACAATGTCCCAGGCCTGCGCAGGGCAGCCAGCCCCAGCCCCATGGAGCACATGCACAGAGGTCCAGGACCCTGTCCAGGTGAGCCTAGGCAGGGCATGCTGGGAGTTCAGAAAACAGAGGGGCAGCCTTGGAGAGGGGTCCTAGGAGACTCTGCCCCAGAGATGGGAGGACCCTGGAATGACACGTAGTCTGGGCCAGGGATTAGGGCTGGGAGTTGGCTTCAGTCAGCTCAGTCGCTCAGCTGGGTCCGACTTTTTGTGACCCCATGGACGGCAGCGCACCAGGCTTCCCTGTTCTTTACCATCTCCCGGAGCTTGCTCAAACTCATGTCCGTTGACTCAGTGATGCCATCCAACCGTCTCGTCCTCTGTCGTCCCTTTCTCCTTCTGCCTTCTACTTTTCCCAGCATCAGCGTCTTTGCTCCAAGCTTGGGGCCGTAACCCAGGAGAGGACTGGAGGAAGGGCTGCTGGAGAGAGAAGCCAAGTCACGTCGTGGAGAGCCGTTTCCAGGTGAGTCTGGAGAGCCTTGTGTTCAAGGCAACACCACACCCGGGCGGTGGCTCCAGGGCCCTGGGATGCAGCACCAGAGGGAGGCAGCAATAAAAGCGTACCAAACAGCATGTAGGAGGCAGCCACAAACTTCAGTGGCTAAGTAAGCTGTGTCTAATGCTCCCTTAGCCGAGAGTGAGCCTCCGAAATGTCAGTGCTCGCGGTCTGACCCTGCAGCGGCCAGGGCTGTGAAAGCCGGGGAAATGGAGTCATTCAGCGTTCCTAGAGCTCCCAGCCGGGGCTGCGGTGGCCGTGGGAGCATTGTCAGACGCCAGCCCATCCTGGCGGCCTGAGCCGGCCGCTCCCTGGGGAGTACCTTTTGGTCTCAGGGAGGCCACTCATGAGCACGGCGTCAGATGGGGAGGTGGAGGAGGCTGGTCTGTGAACCCACCAACCCACCAAGGAGTGACTTCGGAGCCCGGGCTCACCCAGGTTCTCGGCTGCGTACCCGGAAGCCCCTCCCCCCAGAGGCTGAGGAAAGAGGTCCTGCCCTCCTCAGCCCCCAGCCCTCAGGACTATCGAAACGAGACTCCCCACGAGCCCCACGGGGGTCAGCCTCACCTCTGAGCCCGCACACATGGTCTTTGGGCCTGCCCCTGCCCTGTCTCCCTGCACAACCTTGAGCAAACCCTTAGCCCACCTGTGCCTCCGTTTCTCCACTTGTCGGGTGACTGGAAAATACTCCCAGATTTCACCGTCTTTCAAATGATGGATCCGCTGAGTGCTCCACACCCTCCCTTTCCCTGCTCTGCCTTTCCTGATCCCCAAAGCACAGGCTGGTTTGGTTCGCTGTGGAATCTCCAGCTCTGCAGCTGCACCTGTCACTTTGCAGGTGCTCAGAACATGGGAACTCCAAGCAGGCGAGCGTCTTTCTAATTAACTGCCCCCTCCCAGCCCCCTGGTTCCGCTTAGTCCCCCGGGGGTGGGGCTGCTTTCTAGACCACTGCACACAGGTTGATCTGTGAATCTTGAAGCGCCCCCTGTTTCTCTTCCACCCTCTCCTTTCCATAGCGGGTGCGTGGGCACCAACCCTGGCTTCTCCTAGACGCCCCCGGCTCGGCCAGGATGAGCGCCAGGGCCTCAGGGGTACGGCCAGTGCTCTGGAGAGGGGTTTACAGTCTGCTCATGACTCACCAACAGCAGCCAAGAGGAGGCTCTGCCCAGGCTGGGCCCGGGCTCGGGGAGGCGAGGGAGCCATGGTCTGCAGAGCCCGCTGGGGCCCCGGACCCAGGGGAGCAGTGGGCACAAGGGCTCCTGGGATAGCCCTGGCCAGGGAGCCAGCTCGGGGACTTGAGGGACCGAGGATGCGCTGGGCTGGACCAGGATTGAGAACCTGACTCCAGCCCGCTGATTCTCTCACTGCCCGTCCTTTTTATTTTTATTTTTGGAGGGAGGGAGGTGGGGAGGGAGGGGGGCAGGCGGGCCACTTCTATTGGTTTTTCATTTCTCTATTTTCATCCATCTTTTGTTCTTTTGACCGGTATGGGCCTCCCATCACAGTGGCCTCTGTTGTCGCAGAGCACTGGCTCTGGGCACATGCGCTCCAGAGCTCCGTCTGGCTCGGTAATTGGACACATCGGTCCAGCCACTCTGCGGCACGTGGGATCGTCCCAGGCCAGGGATCAAACTGGCACCCCTTGCACTGCAAGGCGGTGTCCTTACCCACTGGACCACCAGGGAAGCCCCACTGCTCGTCTTTATCAGGGTCTCACGCTGAGACTGGGGGGCTGGGAGCTGAGACACCCAGGGCTTGGCTTTTAGGAACTTGCAGGGCGATACAGAAGCTTGTGACCCCCTGGACTGCAGCCCACCAGGCTCCTCTGTCCATGAAATTCTCTAGGCAAGAACACTGGAGTCAGCTGCCATTCCCTTCTCCAGGGGATCTTATCGACCCAGGAATTGAACCCGGGTCTCCCGCATGGCAGGGAGATTCTTTAGGGTCTGAGCCACCAGGGAAGCCCATAGAAGGTCGTGGGTATTATTGGCAGGGATGAAGGCAGCCATGTGGGTGATGTGGGAAAATCGAGGTGGTTGTCATTTATTGGGTGGGCTGAGGCTGCACTGAGGAAGGGATTTCCTGACAGAAGAACCAGGATATACGAAGGCACAGAGGCGGTGCTCAAGCCCCAGAGAGTGGTGGGAAGCTGGTCCTGTCCTCCTGGGCTGAGGCCTCAGGCCCCTCCCTGCCCTCTCGAGCTGTTTCATCTCTCCAAGTGGAGGTGGTGTGGCTTGGGTAGGTGGATAGGGGTCACCCTGAGCATTTTCTACACCCTCTCCCGCTCTGGTAGGGGTTCTGTGGGAGCGAGACCGGGGTGAAGGGCTGACGGGGCCGAGATCTGGACGACAGGGAGGGCCTGGTGGCTGGGCAACCGGGACAAACAGGGCTGTGTGTTTAGGCAAGGAGGGGAGCTGGGAGCAGGACACCGCCAGCCAGTTAGAGTGTCTCTCCAGGCCCAGTGTTTGCTGATGGAATAAGGGAGACGGGTGTGTCAACAGTGGGGAATGAGGTGGCCCTGAGCCACACACACACAGGGGCCGTCCCTGGGGCGAGTCACGGAGCACTCTGCGCAGGGCGTCGGCGAGCAGAAGCCGAGGAAGCCTGCCACGCTCGAGGAGCTCCTCATGCCTGCTCGTGGAGATGCTCAGAGCACGCGGCCCAGGCTGCGCCTCCAGCCCTCTTCCTGGGTCCAGCCCAAGAGAGGGGCCGGGGAGCGGGGAGCCAGACCATCTCCCTCTAGAAGAGAGAGCCCCAAGTCTCCGCCTCACTCCACTGGGGACCTCGCACCATGTGGGTCTAGGACTGAGTCTGCGACCAATTTGATGGTCAGATTCCCTGGCTCAGGCCCGCCCTTCTCTCGATTTCAGTTTTACTCTCCGAAAATGAGAAGCAAGGAGAGAAGCACTTTTGCAATTTTCCAAAGGGACCTGATGTTTGCTTCATCCGGCAGTTCTGTCTTAAGCAGCTGGCCTGAGGATTCCTTCCTGCACCCATGCTGGGCTGAGCGCCCCCCAGGGGATTTTGAAAAACCCGGGTCTCCCGCATGGCAGGGAGATTCTTTAGGGTCTGAGCCACCAGGGAAGCCCATAGAAGGTCGTGGGTATTATTGGCAGGGATGAAGGCAGCCATGTGGGTGATGTGGGAAAATCGAGGTGGTTGTCATTTATTGGGTGGGCTGAGGCTGCACTGAGGAAGGGATTTCCTGACAGAAGAACCAGGATATACGAAGGCACAGAGGCGGTGCTCAAGCCCCAGAGAGTGGTGGGAAGCTGGTCCTGTCCTCCTGGGCTGAGGCCTCAGGCCCCTCCCTGCCCTCTCGAGCTGTTTCATCTCTCCAAGTGGAGGTGGCGTGGCTTGGGTAGGTGGATAGGGGTCACCCCGAGCATTTTCTATGCCCTCTCCCGCTCTGGTAGGGGTTCTGTGGGAGTGAGACCGGGGTGAAGGGCTGACGGGGCCGAGATCTGGACGACAGGGAGGGCCTGGTGGCTGGGCAACCGGGACAAACAGGGCTGTGTGTTTAGGCAAGGAGGGGAGCTGGGAGCAGGACACCGCCAGCCAGTTAGAGTGTCTCTCCAGGCCCAGTGTTTGCTGATGGAATAAGGGAGACGGGTGTGTCAACAGTGGGGAATGAGGTGGCCCTGAGCCACACACACACAGGGGCCGTCCCTGGGGCGAGTCACGGAGTGCTCTGCGCAGGGCGTCGGCGAGCAGAAGCCGAGGAAGCCTGCCACGCTCGAGGAGCTCCTCATGCCTGCTCGTGGAGATGCTCAGAGCACGCGGCCCAGGCTGCGCCTCCAGCCCTCTTCCTGGGTCCAGCCCAAGAGAGGGGCCGGGGAGCGGGGAGCCAGACCATCTCCCTCTAGAAGAGAGAGCCCCAAGTCTCCGCCTCACTCCACTGGGGACCTCGCACCATGTGGGTCTAGGACTGAGTCTGCGACCAATTTGATGGTCAGATTCCCTGGCTCAGGCCCGCCCTTCTCTCGATTTCAGTTTTACTCTCCGAAAATGAGAAGCAAGGAGAGAAGCACTTTTGCAATTTTCCAAAGGGACCTGATGTTTGCTTCATCCGGCAGTTCTGTCTTAAGCAGCTGGCCTGAGGATTCCTTCCTGCACCCACCACCCGTGGCTGGGCTGAGCGCCCCTGTTGCGCCTGGCTCAACAGCTTGCGTGAGTTCCCGCTTGAAGAGGGAAGCCTCACTCCCAGAGTCTGCTGTAGGACCACGAGGAGCTCAACGACTCCCCGAGGGGGCTCTAGGGTCCCCCTGGCCATGGCTGGCAGCCCGGGGCTTCCCCTTGTTCTCCGTGCAGACTGCTGGGGCCCGGGTGCCTCAGGCTCCTCGCCTATGAATGAGCAGAACACCTGCTCCCCGCCGCTGAGGCCACCTGGCAGGAAGCCTTCAAAGGGTTCAGGGTGGCGCTCCGTGAGCCTCGGTGGCTGTTGTTACTCCTGACGGTCCTGATGCCTCCTCCCAGGCCTGGGGAGGGACAGCCATGGAGAAGGAGACCCGAGATCCGATGGGGAAGAACGGAGGGAACTGAGGAGCCCAGAGTTGATGGGCAGCCTGGGATGGAGTGGAGCTGGCAGGTGCCTCTGCCCTCATCCGTCTCCACTGCACCCCATCCCCACCTCAGAGAGGTCGGGGTTCAGTGTCCTCTGCTGGACCCCGGCACACAGGAGCCCCAGAAAAGACGCCTTGGGGAAACACCTTCGCACACAAGGTCCTGTTGACCGGAGACGCCAGGCGGGGCCTGGACAGCCGTGCCACCGTGCAGGCGGAGACCCTGAGGTTCAAGTGCCAGAGAAATAAATCCCTGAATGTCCAGCAGGGGCCAGAGGCAGACCCCAGCCTCCTGAGCCCCAGGCTCCCCAGTTTTTCCAGCCCAAGAGAGGGCCGGGAGCGGGGAGCCAGACCATCTCCCTCTAGAAGAGAGAGCCCCAAGTCTCCGCCTCACTCCACTGGGGACCTCGCACCATGTGGGTCTAGGACTGAGTCTGCGACCAATTTGATGGTCAGATTCCCTGGCTCAGGCCCGCCCTTCTCTCGATTTCAGTTTTACTCTCCGAAAATGAGAAGCAAGGAGAGAAGCACTTTTGCAATTTTCCAAAGGGACCTGATGTTTGCTTCATCCGGCAGTTCTGTCTTAAGCAGCTGGCCTGAGGATTCCTTCCTGCACCCACCACCCGTGGCTGGGCTGAGCGCCCCTGTTGCGCCTGGCTCAACAGCTTGCGTGAGTTCCCGCTTGAAGAGGGAAGCCTCACTCCCAGAGTCTGCTGTAGGACCACGAGGAGCTCAACGACTCCCCGAGGGGGCTCTAGGGTCCCCCTGGCCATGGCTGGCAGCCCGGGGCTTCCCCTTGTTCTCCGTGCAGACTGCTGGGGCCCGGGTGCCTCAGGCTCCTCGCCTATGAATGAGCAGAACACCTGCTCCCCGCCGCTGAGGCCACCTGGCAGGAAGCCTTCAAAGGGTTCAGGGTGGCGCTCCGTGAGCCTCGGTGGCTGTTGTTACTCCTGACGGTCCTGATGCCTCCTCCCAGGCCTGGGGAGGGACAGCCATGGAGAAGGAGACCTGAGATCCGATGGGGAAGAACGGAGGGAACTGAGGAGCCCAGAGTTGATGGGCAGCCTGGGATGGAGTGGAGCTGGCAGGTGCCTCTGCCCTCATCCGTCTCCACTGCACCCCATCCCCACTTCAGAGAGGTCGGGGTTCAGTGTCCTCTGCTGGACCCCGGCACACAGGAGCCCCAGAAAAGACGCCTTGGGGAAACACCTTCGCACACAAGGTCCTGTTGACCGGAGACGCCAGGCGGGGCCTGGACAGCCGTGCCACCGTGCAGGCGGAGACCCTGAGGTTCAAGTGCCAGAGAAATAAATCCCTGAATGTCCAGCAGGGGCCAGAGGCAGACCCCAGCCTCCTGAGCCCCCAGCTTGGACCCCTGGCCATTTGTGGAGGGCAGAGTGAGGCTCAGAGGCCCGAGCACCAGGCCACCTCACCCCGGCTCCGCTGCCCTTCCTGGGTGGGAGCACCCAGGCACACCCTGGCGGAGCCTCCTCCCCGGGGGAGCAGATGGCGCGGGGCCTGGGGAGAACGGGCTGCCTCGGCGCCCAGCTGTTGCACAGATGTGAGGGGTGGGGGGCGGGGGAGAACGGGGTGAGGGAGGCAGGGACCCTTGGCGGCCCGGGGGTGGTAATGAGCAGATGAGAGCCTTACAGCCGGATGACTCGGTGCGCGCTAGCTCACCCCAGCAACCGCCAGCGAGTGGCGGATCACCGCGGCCCCGCCGCCGTTCTGCCAGGCCGGCTGCGCCCCGTGCCCCCGTGACCGTGACTCCGAGGCGGCCTCTGTGGCCTTCGCACGCCTCATTAGCGCCTCCTGGGCGTGCCTGCCAGCCCGCTGCCCTTCCCCCACCTCCCAGGCTTGGCAGGCGGACCCAGGAGCCTGCCTTGGAACGTTGGTAAGCGGGCGCAGCATTCCTGTCCGGGGAAACCGGTGTAAAATCCACCCCCTCGTCCGCTTGGAACGGGAGCGGGACAGAGTGTGGCAGGACCTGTCCTTGCCTGCCTGTCTGGTCACCTTCACCAGGCGTGTGCAAACAGAGGGGACCACTTAGATCCGGGTCAGGGACACCGCGGTCTGCAGTAAGGGCAGCTCCTCCCTCCCCGCTGGATTCCTGTTGTCCCATCTGCCTCCCCCCCAGAGCAGGAACAGAGAGCTGACATGCCACGTAGCTTAGGGCTAATTACCAGGGTGAGAATGGTAACAAATAACAGCAGAGACTTGGCACTTACAGGTCCTGATGAGATCTCCTCTGTGTGCTGCACAGGTTTTAATTCCCTCTGTCATCACAACAGCCCTAAGAGGTTGGGAAACACCTTCGCACACAAGGTCCTGTTGACGGAGACGCCAGGCGGGGCCTGGACAGCCGTGCCACCGTGCAGGCGGAGACCCTGAGGTTCAAGTGCCAGAGAAATAAATCCCTGAATGTCCAGCAGGGGCCAGAGGCAGACCCCAGCCTCCTGAGCCCCCAGCTTGGACCCCTGGCCATTTGTGGAGGGCAGAGTGAGGCTCAGAGGCCCGAGCACCAGGCCACCTCACCCCGGCTCCGCTGCCCTTCCTGGGTGGGAGCACCCAGGCACACCCTGGCGGAGCCTCCTCCCCGGGGGAGCAGATGGCGCGGGGCCTGGGGAGAACGGGCTGCCTTGGCGCCCAGCTGTTGCACAGATGTGAGGGGTGGGGGGCGGGGGAGAACGGGGTGAGGGAGGCAGGGACCCTTGGCGGCCCGGGGGTGGTAATGAGCAGATGAGAGCCTTACAGCCGGATGACTCGGTGCACGCTAGCTCACCCCAGCAACCGCCAGCGAGTGGCGGATCACCGCGGCCCCGCCGCCGTTCTGCCAGGCCGGCTGCGCCCCGTGCCCCCGTGACCGTGACTCCGAGGCGGCCTCTGTGGCCTTCGCACGCCTCATTAGCGCCTCCTGGGCGTGCCTGCCAGCCCGCTGCCCTTCCCCCACCTCCCAGGCTTGGCAGGCGGACCCAGGAACCTGCCTTGGAACGTTGGTAAGCGGGCGCAGCATTCCTGTCCGGGGAAACCGGTGTAAAATCCACCCCCTCGTCCGCTTGGAACGGGAGCGGGACAGAGTGTGGCAGGACCTGTCCTTGCCTGCCTGTCTGGTCACCTTCACCAGGCGTGTGCAACAGAGGGGACCACTTAGATCCGGGTCAGGGACACCGCGGTCTGCAGTAAGGGCAGCTCCTCCCTCCCCGCTGGATTCCTGTTGTCCCATCTGCCTCCCCCCCAGAGCAGGAACAGAGAGCTGACATGCCACGTAGCTTAGGGCTAATTACCAGGGTGAGAATGGTAACAAATAACAGCAGAGACTTGGCACTTATAGGTCCTGATGAGATCTCCTCTGTGTGCTGCACAGGTTTTAATTCCCTCTGTCATCACAACAGCCCTAAGAGGTTACCATCATCCCCATTTTATAGGGGAGATGACTTAGGCCCAGAGAGGTAAAGTACCTGGCCCAAGGTCACACAGCTGGGCCCCAGTCCCAGCGTCCTTGTTCCAGGAACCACCACCTTCTGCTCCGCACTGCACCCGCTCCAGAGCCTCTCTTCCTCGTGGCTGCCCACATCACCTCGTCTCGGAATCATCTAGAAAGACATTTCTCATTGGGCTGTCCTCCCATCAGAAGGCTCCTGTGGGGCCCCAGTGCTTCTGTCATGGCTTTCGAACCCCATCCTTCCTGACTGGCCTCCCGACCTCCCGCCAGCCTCCCACAGCTCGCGGCTCGCCCTGCAGGGGTATCTGTGACGCCGTCACGCCCAGGGGCCACGCGTGCTTCTGCGTCAGGGCTGACTAGACCCCGCGAGTGGACCGGGGTCCAGCCAGGGAGGCTGGAGACAGGGTCAACCCCAGGGTGCACTTGCCAGGGGGCGGCGACAATGTGGGTAGCGTGGGCAGGCTCGATGGGGGTCCGACTGCTCCGGGCCTGTCCCAGGGTGAGCGAGAGCATCTGCTGGGAGACCAGGTGCTCGGTGACTGGGCAGAGCCTTTCCCAATGGGATGCTGGGCGCTCTGGTGGGTGCCGGCCGGGCCAGAGTCCCCTGGGGTAGGGGTGAGCAGTTGCCAATGGCTGTTGGTAAGCGGGCGCAGCATTCCTGTCCGGGGAAACCGGTGTAAAATCCACCCCCTCGTCCGCTTGGAACGGGAGCGGGACAGAGTGTGGCAGGACCTGTCCTTGCCTGCCTGTCTGGTCACCTTCACCAGGCGTGTGCAAACAGAGGGGACCACTTAGATCCGGGTCAGGGACACCGCGGTCTGCAGTAAGGGCAGCTCCTCCCTCCCCGCTGGATTCCTGTTGTCCCATCTGCCTCCCCCCCAGAGCAGGAACAGAGAGCTGACATGCCACGTAGCTTAGGGCTAATTACCAGGGTGAGAATGGTAACAAATAACAGCAGAGACTTGGCACTTACAGGTCCTGATGAGATCTCCTCTGTGTGCTGCACAGGTTTTAATTCCCTCTGTCATCACAACAGCCCTAAGAGGTTACCATCATCCCCATTTTATAGGGGAGATGACTTAGGCCCAGAGAGGTAAAGTACCTGGCCCAAGGTCACACAGCTGGGCCCCAGTCCCAGCGTCCTTGTTCCAGGAACCACCACCTTCTGCTCCGCACTGCACCCGCTCCAGAGCCTCTCTTCCTCGTGGCTGCCCACATCACCTCGTCTCGGAATCATCTAGAAAGACATTTCTCATTGGGCTGTCCTCCCATCAGAAGGCTCCTGTGGGGCCCCAGTGCTTCTGTCATGGCTTTCGAACCCCATCCTTCCTGACTGGCCTCCCGACCTCCCGCCAGCCTCCCACAGCTTCGGCGGCTCGCCCTGCAGGGGTATCTGTGACGCCGTCACGCCCAGGGGCCACGCGTGCTTCTGCGTCAGGGCTGACTAGACCCCGCGAGTGGACCGGGGTCCAGCCAGGGAGGCTGGAGACAGGGTCAACCCCAGGGTGCACTTGCCAGGGGGCGGCGACAATGTGGGTAGCGTGGGCAGGCTCGATGGGGGTCCGACTGCTCCGGGCCTGTCCCAGGGTGAGCGAGAGCATCTGCTGGGAGACCAGGTGCTCGGTGACTGGGCAGAGCCTTTCCCAATGGGATGCTGGGCGCTCTGGTGGGTGCCGGCCGGGCCAGAGTCCCCTGGGGTAGGGGTGAGCAGTTGCCAATGGCTGTTGGGAAGGTTCAGGGTTCAACGCTTCCGCACATGAGGACCATGGTATCTCCACCCCAGGACCGAACCACACCTGTTCACACCCACCCGCTCACCCGCGGTATGCCACCTCTGGGCCAGCCTCAGCCGGACGTGGGCAGAACGTGATGAGAGCGACCTGCCCTCCGGGACTTCACACCAGCTTCGGGGCCATCGCTGAGCAGGTGCCCATATAACTCCTCAGTCCCGACATTCTCCCAGCTTTGCAGTGGACTTGAGGTCCCAGGCCTGGCCCACTCAGCTCCTGGAGGTCCCACCTCACTGCCCAGGCCCTGGGCCCAGCTTCCATTCCCATTGCTGGAAACACAAACCAAAAGCACATGTGAAGCTCCGGCTCTGCCAGGAGAATCTTTTTTATTTCTTTTTGGCCGCTCCGCAAGGCCTGTGGGATCTCGGTTTCTTGACCAGGGATTGAACTCGTGTACTCTGCAGTGGAAACGCCAATTCCTAACCACTGGGCCACCAGGGAATTCCCAGAGCAGCGTCTAATTTTTCAAATGGATATGGAAAATAATTTACAAAAGTGAATTTTAAAAAGAATTCACCTTTGTGTTTTGAATGGGTACTGCAGTCCCATGACACAAAATTTAAGAGGCTCCTACGGGAGAAGGTCATCCTCCTCTCTGGCTCAGCCATCCGGGTCCCCTCTCCAGGAAGGAGCACGGCTGCCAGCTCCTGGCGGTGCTTCCAGAGACGCTCTGTGCATCAGCCATCGCGTCCACACCTGTTCGCATTTGTTTCATACGCCCAGGGCCACGCGTGCTTCTGCGTCAGGGCTGACTAGACCGCGAGTGGACGGGGTCCAGCCAGGAGGCTGGAGACAGGGTCAACCCAGGGTGCACTTGCCAGGGGGCGGCGACAATGTGGGTAGCGTGGGCAGGCTCGATGGGGGTCCGACTGCTCCGGGCCTGTCCCAGGGTGAGCGAGAGCATCTGCTGGGAGACCAGGTGCTCGGTGACTGGGCAGAGCCTTTCCCAATGGGATGCTGGGCGCTCTGGTGGGTGCCGGCCGGGCCAGAGTCCCCTGGGGTAGGGGTGAGCAGTTGCCAATGGCTGTTGGGAAGGTTCAGGGTTCAACGCTTCCGCACATGAGGACCATGGTATCTCCACCCCAGGACCGAACCACACCTGTTCACACCCACCTGCTCACTCTCAGTATGCCACCTCTGGGCCAGCCTCAGCCGGACGTGGGCAGAACGTGATGAGAGCGACCTGCCCTCCGGGACTTCACACCAGCTTCGGGGCCATCGCTGAGCAGGTGCCCATATAACTCCTCAGTCCCGACATTCTCCCAGCTTTGCAGTGGACTTGAGGTCACAGGCCTGGCCCACTCAGCTCCTGGAGGTCCCACGTCACTGCCCAGGCCCTGGGCCCAGCTTCCATTCCCATTGCTGGAAACACAAACCAAAAGCACATGTGAAGCTCCGGCTCTGCCAGGAGAATCTTTTTTATTTCTTTTTGGCCGCTCCGCAAGGCCTGTGGGATCTCGGTTTCCTGACCAGGGATTGAACTCGTGTACTCTGCAGTGGAAACGCCGATTCCTAACCACTGGGCCACCAGGGAGTTCCCAGAGCAGAGTCTAATTTTTCAAATGGATATGGAAAACAATTTACAAAAGTGAATTTTAAAAAGAATTCACCTTTGTGTTTTGAATGGGTACCGCAGTCCCATGACACAAAATTTAAGAGGCTCCTACAGGAGAAGGTCATCCTCCTCTCTGGCTCAGCCATCCGGGTCCCCTCTCCAGGAAGGAGCACGGCTGCCAGCTCCTGGCGGTGCTTCCAGAGACGCTCTGTGCATCAGCCATCGCGTCCACACCTGTTCGCATTTGTTCTCCTCTCCAAATGCTTACACATCTTGCTGTGTCCCTGGCTTTCTTCCCTTTAAACTGTTTCTTGATTCTTGTTGCATGTCAGCTGAAAACAGGTTCCCCATTCTTCTTTGATGGGTGTAGATCACTTCACTGTACACAGGGATCACGAATGATTTCACTGATCTTCTACTGGGGCACCTTTAGCTTGTTTCTGGGTGGGTAATTACATTACAGAATGTAATAAATAATCGTGTATGTATGCCACTTACACTGTGTGCGGGCGAACCTGTAGAGAAACTCCCACGCGTGGAGCAGCTGGCTGGCTGGGACGTGGCCGCGAGCAGCCGTAAAGGAAAGGAAGGGGTCAGATCGCTCTCATGGAGGCCGTGTCAGGCTCCTCTCCCACCAGCCGTGCCTGCCTGTGTCCATTCTCCTAGAGTTCTGCCGGCATCGTGTTTTATCAGCCTCGGTGCACTTGGCAATCAGATATCTAAATGATGGTTTGTCGCTGTGGTTAAAAATTTTAAAACAGCCATGATATCGGCGGCTGTTTACTGAGCAGGAAGGCGCGGTGCCAAGCACGCGCTACACGTGACATTGTGCTTATCTGTCACGAAGAACCATTGGAAGCAGATAGTTGTCTTCCTTTATAGCGGAGAACACTGAAGCCCAGAGAGGTTAGGTCTTTCCCTGAGATCCCACAGCCTTGAAGAGGCAGACGGGAGACTGGAACCCAGGGGGTCTGCCCGGAGTCCATGCCCCTTGCTCATTTCTGGTTGCTCTCCAGCTCTGGGCTGCTGAAGGTCTCCCAGGGAGAGAAGCAACCGCTCTCGGCCCTCCAATCTCTCTGGGCTCTGGGCTCACCCGAGGATATTGCTGTCCAGGGGTGAGTGATGGGCCAGACTTGGTCCCTACAGCCCGCCTATGGCCCCCGAGAAGGTTGCCCATTAGTCCAACATAATTTTTCAAATGGATATGGAAAATAATTTACAAAAGTGAATTTTAAAAAGAATTCACCTTTGTGTTTTGAATGGGTACTGCAGTCCCATGACACAAAATTTAAGAGGCTCCTACGGGAGAAGGTCATCCTCCTCTCTGGCTCAGCCATCCGGGTCCCCTCTCCAGGAAGGAGCACGGCTGCCAGCTCCTGGCGGTGCTTCCAGAGACGCTCTGTGCATCAGCCATCGCGTCCACACCTGTTCGCATTTGTTCTCCTCTCCAAATGCTTACACATCTTGCTGTGTCCCTGGCTTTCTTCCCTTTAAACTGTTTCTTGATTCTTGTTGCATGTCAGCTGAAAACAGGTTCCCCATTCTTCTCTGATGGGTGTAGATCACTTCACTGTACACAGGGATCACGAATGATTTCACTGATCTTCTACTGGGGCACCTTTAGCTTGTTTCTGGGTGGGTAATTACATTACAGAATGTAATAAATAATCGTGTATGTATGCCACTTACACTGTGTGCGGGCGAACCTGTAGAGAAACTCCCACGCGTGGAGCGGCTGGCTGGCTGGGACGTGGCCGCGAGCAGCCGTAAAGGAAAGGAAGGGGTCAGATCGCTCTCATGGAGGCCGTGTCAGGCTCCTCTCCCACCAGCCGTGCCTGCCTGTGTCCATTCTCCCAGAGTTCTGCCGGCATCGTGTTTTATCAGCCTCGGTGCACTTGGCAATCAGATATCTAAATGATGGTTTGTCGCTGTGGTTAAAAATTTTAAAACAGCCATGATATCGGCGGCTGTTTACTGAGCAGGAAGGCGCGGTGCCAAGCACGCGCTACACGTGACATTGTGCTTATCTGTCACGAAGAACCATTGGAAGCAGATAGTTGTCTTCCTTTATAGCGGAGAACACTGAAGCCCAGAGAGGTTAGATCTTTCCCTGAGATCCCACAGCCTTGAAGAGGCAGACGGGAGACTGGAACCCAGGGGGTCTGCCCGGAGTCCATGCCCCTTGCTCATTTCTGGTTGCTCTCCAGCTCTGGGCTGCTGAAGGTCTCCCAGGGAGAGAAGCAACCGCTCTCGGCCCTCCAATCTCTCTGGGCTCTGGGCTCACCCGAGGATATTGCTGTCCAGGGGTGAGTGATGGGCCAGACTTGGTCCCTACAGCACTGCCTAGGGTGGGGCCTCCCGGAGAAGGCTTCCCAGACCCCAGTTCCACCCACCCAAGGCAGGGACTCAGCAGAGCGGGGCTCGCTGGTCCTGAGCTCCAGGCAGGGTTGGCCTCCCAGAGGGCAGAGCCAACACCAGCTCCCTGGGCACTCACAGGGGTTCGTTTCCCAGCAGCGGCTTCCGCGGGCAGCTCCCTCAGGCCTCTCCCTTTCCGGAGCCCTCCCCTCCCTCCCTCCCCAGGCAACCCACAGCCCCAGCAGCCCGTCCATATCGAGTGCTGGGTCCCCCAGCCTGGCCCCTCTGCTCTCTGAGCCCACGCCCCCAGGTGTCTCTGGCCCAGCAAACAACCAGCTAGTGTTTCCGGATTCTCCCTGGCTGACCCCGAGGTGGAGGAGGGAAGGCACAGAGACAGGGATCAGGAGTCCAACGGACAGTATGGCCCTTGGCCGGTCCCTCTGCCGCCCCGACTTCACATCACCCACACGGCCTGCCTGCATGACGTGCCTCCCTGCCCTGCCCTTTCTTCCAGGCTGGCCTTTGTCCCTGCAAGGCTGAGGACACTCCAGCTGAGGAGAGGGCCAGTTCCCTTATACCACCCACCAGGCAGCTCTTAGGAGAGCGTGAGGCCTTCGTCCCTAAGGCCTTCTCCCTGCTCCACCCTCTCAAGTCCCAAACGCCCATCAACTCTGAACCCCGCTTCTGTCAACAGTGCCAGAAACTTGCTAACTGAGTGTCAATAGGATTAAAGCCTTTGACGGTCCCGTGGCCGAATGTGATATGACGTGATGCGGCGGGCGGTGGAGAAGGCTCCCTAGGGCAGGGCTGTGTATGTGCGTGTGAGCACGTGCACGTGAGCGTGAGCGGTGGGGGAGAGAGAGAGCCAGAGAAAGAGAGAATGAGTAAGTCTGCAAACAAAGATTGAGCCCTGGGAAGGGTTCTGCCTGGAAGCCTTCGGAGATGGCTTTGGTCAGGCTGAGCCCCGAGGGACGCAGAGTGGCAGGTGTGTCACTGTGGCAAGGATGAGCTGTCGTCAGGCACCCACGGGGCGTCAAACTCAGCAACAGTTGCTGGGGGCACGTGGGAGCCGGCAAAGCAAAGAGAGAAGAAGGTTGCTTCAGCCCTGGGGGTTCCGGACACGGGGAGGATTAGCTGACTTAGAAAGATCCTTGACTGTCGCCCTTGGGTCTCTGCCGAGTCCGAGGCCCAGAGAGGCTCGGTGAAGGCCTTGAGGTCACTCGGCATGCCAGATGCAGATCGGGTCCTGAGTCTGGGACTCCTGGCCCCGTGTTCCCTACACGGAACGAAACACATGCCCAGACCCTCAGGCTGGTGCGGGTGCGGAGGACGTCTTTTCGGGTCTGCTGAGCTGAGCAAATGGAGGGAAGGCGGCCAGGAAGAGTTGGGGCTGAGTACAGAGTCGAGACCTGCTCTCTGCGTGTCGGAAATGACAGTGCCCGGGGTCTGCGTTCCAGCCCCGCCGTTCCACGCGTGTGTGGTCTTCTCCGAACCTCAGTTTCCTCTCCTGGAACAGCACGATGGTAGTAACAGAATGTTAGCCAGTTTAAAGAAAAGCTCTGGCCTGTAGCAAAGCTCCACGATCCTCTCTGGGAAGCTCAGTGAAGTCTCACAGAATGGAATCTGCCCCGGACGGAATCTAGCAGAAGCCACATAGGCAGAAAGGAGGCCGAGATGGTGTCCAGTTGTTCTTGCCCAGTCCCTAGAATCTCCCAGCTGTGGAGCCAGGAGAGCTGATGGTGGAAAGCCCAGGCAGACCGCCAGAGTCCACGCGGATGGGCCCCACCACCACCCCAGCCAGAGCAGCTCCTGCCTGGGGCCCTGCGGGGGCCCCTCCCCATCATACCCAGGGACCTCCTCGGGGAGGAGCCTGCAGCAAAAGGGAATTCCCAGAGCTGCCCGTTTCCAGGCACTGCCCAGGACATCTGCTGCGCCCGTGCTGCCCAGGCTGCTGGCTGGCATACAGACAGGCAGGCAGGTTGGCCAGCGGGCACCCGGGAGTGTAAATTCCACATTTGCATTGTGGATGTTCCTGGCCCCAAGGGCTGCTGACCTTTACAGCCGCTGCCTGAGTCCTCCTTCTCCTGCCAGGCCTCTGGGCTCAGCCTGGCCGGCCATCTCTCAGAGGCTAGAGTCTTCTAGAACAGCAGGAAAGGCAGGAGGCCAGGGACTCCTGTGCAGGGGGCTTGAAAGTTGGGCCCCGCCTCTTTACCAGGCAGGGGGAGCCCACGGCCCCCCAGCGCAGCATCAGCGGCCCCCCGCACCCCGCCCAGACACCGCCTGACTCAGGCGCAGCTTGGGCCCCAGATTAGCAATGTCACTGGGACGTCGGTCGCCCCCGGCTGGCATCTCCCCGGGGATTGCCCGTCAGCGCTGAGTGATGGCAGTGCTGAGCGCACTGGCAGCTTTTCTGAGCTCAGGCTTGCCCTTCTGAGGGGCAAGCACCTCTTCCGGGCTCACCTCTCCCCGTCCTGGCCCCAAAGACTCTTGTCACGGGCAGCTCGGCTCGGCTCGGTCAGCCAGCTGGCTGGGAAAAATTCCCCCAGATGCCTTAAAATCCATCTAAGTGTTGGTCACTCAGTCGTGTCGGACTCTTTGTGACTCATGGGCTATATGCCCATCAGGCGCCTCTGTCCATGGGATTCTTCAGGCATGAATACTGGAGTGGGTTCACATTTCTTTCTCCAGGGGATCTTCCCGATCCAGGGACTGAACCTGGGTCTTCTGGCTTGCAGGCAGATTCTTTACCATCTGAGCCATCTGAAACCCTCCCCAGAAACCAGGCTCTGCCTGGGCCCCAGAGCAGGGAGGCCGGCCCCCGGGGCTCACAATCAGCAGACCCCCTTGATTCTGTTTATCCTCTGCCCCACGGATCTCTCTGGACCCTGGCGCTGGGAGAGCTTTGATGAGTGTTATGGGTGGAACCGTGTGCCCCTCTCGCCCTGCCCCAGAGGACGCCCTGCAGTCCTAACCCCCAGACCTCTAGGGACTGGCCTTATCTGGAAAAAGGGTCGCTGCAGATGGAATCAAGTTAAGAGATCATACTGAAGTAGGGCGGCCCTTAATTCAGTATGACTGATAGTGTCCTTATCAGAAAAGAGAAGACGGCCGCCTGAAGACAGACACAGAGGACACCGTGTGATGCCAGAGGCCAAAACTGGAGAGACGCGACTTCGCGCACGGGGACACCCAGATTTCCGGCAACACCGGAAGCTCAAGGAGGCAAAGGGGGATTCTCCCCGGCAGATTTCATCGGCACCAGGACCCTGCTGGGAGAAGGAAATGGCAGCCCGACTGTAGCATTCTTGCCTGAAAAGCTCCACGGACAGATAAGCCTGGCGAGCTACAGTCCACAGGATCTCAAAGACGTACATCTGGCTTCCCTGACGGCCCAGTGGTGAGGAACCTGCCTGCAATGCAGGAGGCCCGGGTTCCATCCCTGGGTTGGGAACATCTCCTTGGAGGAGGGCATGGCCACCCCCTCCAGTATTCTTGCTTGGAGAGTCCTATGGACGGAGGAGCCTGGCAGGCTACAGTCTGTGGGTCACACAGAATGGGACACGACTGAAGTGACTAAGCAGCAGGGCCCTGCCGACGTGTTGGCCTAAGGCTCCTGGCCTCCAGAACTCTGAGACAGTACCTTAGTGTCCACTGTCGTAGGTGGCAGGCACGAGGTTTGCATTTTGTTCCCAGAAGCTCTAGGCAATGCATACAGTGAGTGGCACCGCCTGGCTCCCTGAGCTAACCGTGGAGCAAGGGAGAGGCACCCATGAGCAAACAGATGTAGAATCAGACAAGGCACTCTGCTAACAGCAGCTGACCTTTCCGGAGTGTTCACTCCTGCCTGGCACGGGATCTTTTCTTGGCTTGCAGGCAGATTCTTTACCATCTGAGCCATCTGAAACCCTCCCCAGAAACCAGGCTCTGCCTGGGCCCCAGAGCAGGGAGGCCGGCCCCCGGGGCTCACAATCAGCAGACCCCCTTGATTCTGTTTATCCTCTGCCCCACGGATCTCTCTGGACCCTGGCGCTGGGAGAGCTTTGATGAGTGTTATGGGTGGAACCGTGTGCCCCTCTCGCCCTGCCCCAGAGGACGCCCTGCAGTCCTAACCCCCAGACCTCTAGGGACTGGCCTTATCTGGAAAAAGGGTCGCTGCAGATGGAATCAAGTTAAGAGATCATACTGAAGTAGGGCGGCCCTTAATTCAGTATGACTGATAGTGTCCTTATCAGAAAAGAGAAGACGGCCGCCTGAAGACAGACACAGAGGACACCGTGTGATGCCAGAGGCCAAAACTGGAGAGACGCGACTTCGCGCACGGGGACACCCAGATTTCCGGCAACACCGGAAGCTCAAGGAGGCAAAGGGGGATTCTCCCCGGCAGATTTCATCGGCACCAGGACCCTGCTGGGAGAAGGAAATGGCAGCCCGACTGTAGCATTCTTGCCTGAAAAGCTCCACGGACAGATAAGCCTGGCGAGCTACAGTCCACAGGATCTCAAAGACGTACATCTGGCTTCCCTGACGGCCCAGTGGTGAGGAACCTGCCTGCAATGCAGGAGGCCCGGGTTCCATCCCTGGGTTGGGAACATCTCCTTGGAGGAGGGCATGGCCACCCCCTCCAGTATTCTTGCTTGGAGAGTCCTATGGACGGAGGAGCCTGGCAGGCTACAGTCTGTGGGTCACACAGAATGGGACACGACTGAAGTGACTAAGCAGCAGGGCCCTGCCGACGTGTTGGCCTAAGGCTCCTGGCCTCCAGAACTCTGAGACAGTACCTTAGTGTCCACTGTCGTAGGTGGCAGGCACGAGGTTTGCATTTTGTTCCCAGAAGCTCTAGGCAATGCATACAGTGAGTGGCACCGTCCTGGCTCCCTGGAGCTAACCGTGGAGCAAGGGGAGAGGCACCCATGAGCAAACAGATGTAGAATCAGACAAGGCACTCTGCTAACAGCAGCTGACCTTTCCGGAGTGTTCACTCCCTGCCTGGCACTGGTACAAGACTTGTCATGTACCAATTTTTAAAAATAGCTATTTTTTATTTCTTTGGCTCCACCGGGTCTTAGTTCTGGCATGAGGAATCTTTAGTGGAGGCACATGGGACTGAGTTCCCTGATCAGGGGTCGAACCCAGGCCCCCTGCATTGGGAGCACAGCGTCTTAGCCACGGGACTGCCAGGAAAGTCCCTAGATGACAGTTTTAACCTCCATACCCAAACGAAGAAGTAGGTGGTGCTCTCAGGATGCCCATTTTACAGATGCGTCAACTGAGGGACAGAAAGATTGGACAGCTTGCCTGAGGTCACACAGTTGGCGGGTTGCAGAGAGAGGACTTGAACCCAGGCAGTCTGGCTTTGGACGTCGTGTACTCCACCACTGCTCCACATCCCCATGAAAGCAACAGGAAGCACTCAAGAATGTGGATGCGGGGGGTGGCATTTAGATAGAGAACTAAGGATTCTCCTAAAGGCAAATCGGGGAGGGGACATCCCTGATGGTCCGTGCTAGAGCTCTGCTCTTCCAATGCGGGGGGGCTCTGATTTGATCCTTGGTTGTGGGATCCCACATGCCGCAACTAAGATTCCAGGTGCCACGATGAGCGACCTCATGCGTCAGAAGGAAGACAGATGATGTGTGTGCTGCAACTGAGACCCAGCGCAGCCAAAAATAAAGTGACTACATGGTTAAAAAGCGACCCACGGGACCATCCACCTTTCTCTCACGCAGATCTCCAATGACTCCCCTTGACTCCAATGACTCCTCTCAAAGTGCAGGCTCCAGGATGGGCCCCTGTCTGTCCTTCCAAAAGCAGGCAGCCGAGCCAGAGCGGGGTGAAGGGCGCAGGCTCGGGAAGGGAGGCAGATCTGAGCCTGCATCTCTACTCTGCCGCTGACTAGCTCTGTGGCTTCGGAGCCTCAGTCCTCGCATCTGTAAAATGAGAGCGCAAAGGTGACCCTGTGGCTTCGGGAGGGCTTCGAGAAAGTGAAAAAAAAAAACCCCACTTTGCGGCAGGTACTGCCTCCACTGCCCCACGCCCACCGCCTGCCTCCAGTTGCCCCTGCCAGGAAGCCGCAGCTAAACAGACCCTGACAGGCTGCCAGCTCCTCACGCCTTTGCTCATGCCCACACCTCTACCTGAGTGCCTTTCCTGCCCTTCTTGGCTTCCTGCGACTCGAAGTATCCTCTGCCTGGCCCTCCATCCCCACCTGGAGTTGGGTGTCCACTACCAAGGTCTCCCAAGGAGCCTGGAGACCCAGTGAGCCGCGAGGTCCTACACGTTAGCTCACTCTGTCCCCAGGGGCAGGGTGAACCTCGGTCTCGCCTCCGTTTACCCATCCTGACAGTGCGATGGTGCCTGGTCTCTGCCCCTGGTCCCACTGCCTTGTTTCACTTGTCCATCTGCCTACCAGCTGGCCCCCCTCGTCCCCTCTGTCACTGGCCACTCCCTTGTCAGCCCGGGGTCAGCCCCAGCGGGGCATGGAGGAGGGCCCCCCTCTCTCCAGCTGACAGGCAGATTATAAGGCTGTCTCTCCCAGAGAACAGTGGGTGACAAGGGTAATTAGCTGCCTGCCGGCTAGCCACCCCGAGCAGCCGGCTCTGCCCCTGGGGGATGGGACAGTACAGAAGGCCTTCTTCACCCGCCCATGGCCAGCGTCTCCCTTCCTCCAGAAGGATTGAGCTTGGGGCCCCCAGCTTCTGAGTCCTCTAACAGGGGCTTGTCAGTGAAGCCGTGTCATGTTGGCTGGGGGGAGAGGGCAGAGTGTCGCCTGTGGCCTTAGGAGGTCTGGGCTCCAGTGCTCCCGTGCTCTGCTGTGCGACCTTTGGCAGGTCGCTTCTCCTCTGGAGAGCCAGTGCCCTGATAGCCACACGGGGCAGGACGAGCTCCAAGCCCCTCCATCCTGTGACTTGTGGCAAACACGGCTGACTGCCCACCTAATACTCATCTCTCTCTTGCTAACCGCATCCTAAGGTTGTCCAGGGCTGCCTTGTCCTCCAAACCCATGAACGGATAAGGACTACTCTGAACTAATCACGCTCCCCGATTTTCCAGCTTCCCCTGAGTCGATAGCGGATCAATGAAGCAGAAACAGAAGTTAACTATGTGGACTTTCAGGAGAGTTTTGGCTTTCTTTTTTTTTTTAAATAAGGGCAGATCAGGCTGGACATGTTGCTTTAATTACAACTTCCTTTTTTTATGATTATTTTTATTTTACTTTTCACTTTTACAGAGTTTTGTTGTTTACAGATATGTTCCCAGATTAGTCATATGCATATCCCTGGCCCCCTCCCTCCTCCACTCACCGCCCAGTCCCCGCCCATCCCACCCCTCCAGGCCGTTGCACAGCATCCCTGCAGGATCCCCTATTCCCACAGTGCAACCAACTTCCCTTTTTCTTGCAAGGAACCTAGACATGATGCCTGGAGGTATGGCAGCCTCTCTGGCACCATGAGGTTGAAAGGCACCATCGAAGGATGGCCTTACCTCTAGATTCCTGGATACGTGAGAAGAGAAATCCTGCACTGCCTTGTTTCACTTGTCCATCTGCCTACCAGCTGGCCCCCTCGTCCCTCTGTCACTGGCCACTCCTTGTCAGCCCGGGGTCAGCCCCAGCGGGCATGGAGGAGGGCCCCTCTCCAGCTGACAGGCAGATTATACGGCTGTCTCTCCCAGAGAACAGTGGGTGACAAGGGTAATTAGCTGCCTGCCGGCTAGCCACCCCGAGCAGCCGGCTCTGCCCCTGGGGGATGGGACAGTACAGAAGGCCTTCTTCACCCGCCCATGGCCAGCGTCTCCCTTCCTCCAGAAGGATTGAGCTTGGGGCCCCCAGCTTCTGAGTCCTCTAACAGGGGCTTGTCAGTGAAGCCGTGTCATGTTGGCTGGGGGGAGAGGGCAGAGTGTCGCCTGTGGCCTTAGGAGGTCTGGGCTCCAGTGCTCCCGTGCTCTGCTGTGCGACCTTTGGCAGGTCGCTTCTCCTCTGGAGAGCCAGTGCCCTGATAGCCACACGGGGCAGGACGAGCTCCAAGCCCCTCCATCCTGTGACTTGTGGCAAACACGGCTGACTGCCCACCTAATACTCATCTCTCTCTTGCTAACCGCATCCTAAGGTTGTCCAGGGCTGCCTTGTCCTCCAAACCCATGAACGGATAAGGACTACTCTGAACTAATCACGCTCCCCGATTTTCCAGCTTCCCCTGAGTCGATAGCGGATCAATGAAGCAGAAACAGAAGTTAACTATGTGGACTTTCAGGAGAGTTTTGGCTTTCTTTTTTTTTTTTTTAAATAAGGGGCAGATCAGGCTGGACATGTTGCTTTAATTACAACTTCCTTTTTTTATGATTATTTTTATTTTACTTTTCACTTTTACAGAGTTTTGTTGTTTACAGATATGTTCCCAGATTAGTCATATGCATATCCCTGGCCCCCTCCCTCCTCCACTCACCGCCCAGTCCCCGCCCATCCCACCCCTCCAGGCCGTTGCACAGCATCCCTGCAGGATCCCCTATTCCCACAGTGCAACCAACTTCCCTTTTTCTTGCAAGGAACCTAGACATGATGCCTGGAGGTATGGCAGCCTCTCTGGCACCATGAGGTTGAAAGGCACCATCGAAGGATGGCCTTACCTCTAGATTCCTGGATACGTGAGAAGAGAAATCCCTGAAGTGTTCAAGCCACAGTTTTCATGTTTTCTTTGACTTGTGATCAAATGTTTTCCACACAGATGCAGATTGAAATCTGTCTGTGGATGTCTTCATTGCTCGAGGCTACTGGAGCATATCTGGACCCTGCGGCACTATGATATGTCTGTTGACTGACTGAGTGAATTATGAGGATCAAATTTATATAAGTTGGGCTTCCCCGGTGGTCCAGTGGGTGAAGAGTCCTCCTTGCAGTGCAAGGGGTACCAGTTCGATCCCTGCCACAGGAAGATCCCACATGCCATGGAGCGGCTGGACCGGTGTGTCCAATTATGAGCCAGCGCTCTGGAGCGCATACGCCCAGAGCCGTCGCTCTGCAACAGAGAGGCCACTGCAACGGGAGGCCCACACAGGCCAAGGAACAAAGATGGATGAAAATAAATAAGTGAAAGACCAATAAAAGAGGGCAAAAAGGAAACATTAAAATAAAAAAGATTGCTTTAAAAAATTTATATAAGTTTATGATAATAATAATTGTATACCATCATTATTAATATTACAACCCCATATACTTCCTACACCCTCTATATTTTAATTGTCATAGCAACAATATGCAACAGAGCCCTAACAGTTCCCGTTTTACAGATGAGGAAAACTGAGGCCAGAATGGCAGCGTCTCTGGCACCATGAGGTTGAAAGGCACCATCAAAGGATGGCCTTACCTCTAGATTCCTGGATATGTGAGAAGAGGCAGTGAGGCTGGAGCTTGCCCCCTCTCCGTGGGCTCCAGTGCGCACCTTCTGTCCTCATCTCACACACACCTTGAGGTCAGGGGAACCAGCTTGTTTTATTTTGTCTTTTGGCCGAAGAACAGACTTGGGAGGCACCGACTCACTCCAGACAGCATGGCCCCTGGAGGGTCCCAGAATCGCAGCTGTCATGTGCAGCTGTGCTGAGCTTGGGGAGCTGAGGTCTGGGGTAAGGGTTGGAAGTCAGGGGAGGCTGAAAAGAGGGGATCTCAGAGGGAGGGAGTCCACAGTGGACCAGGCGACGAGGCGTCCGTCCCCAGGGCCTTTGGCCTCGGCAATCCAGACCATGAGGAGACCATGAGGGGCGGCCCACCTGGCCCAGACCCCCCAGGAAGAACCCACTTGTTCTCAGAGAGATCACCGCAGAGGAAAACCCAAGAAGGGAACCAGGCCCAGCCTCTCTCCTGGCCTCTTCGGGCGCTGCCTCCTTGCTCCGCCAGCGTGGTCAAGGGCCTGATCTGGGAAGAAGCCCTGAGCCAGGAGGCACGTCCCTGCCCTCCAAGGGCTTGTACTCTAGGTGAGCCCAGAGGAGGAGAGCTGGGGAAGCACGGGAGCTGAGGACAGAGAAGGGAGGGAAGGAGAGTCCCCGGGAGCGGGGCCTGCACAGCCCAGGTTTGCTGTCTGGGAAGGGAGGGGGCTCCAGAGTGGCGGGTTGAGGGGCAGAGGAAAGAGAGGAGGCTGAGGGGTAAGCGAAGGTCAGCCTGGGGCTTGAGAAGCCACACGGTGCTACAGGGAGGCGTGGGGTGGTCAGGGGGAGAGACAAGCAGGAGGGAACTGGCTGTTGGGCTAGTGTTTGAAGCAAGCCTCGGGTTTCTCCTGGCTTAGAGGTTCTGCATCTCTGGAAGAAACGTGGTATCAACTTCCTACACCCTCTATATTTTAATTGTCATAGCAACAATATGCAACAGAGCCCTAACAGTTCCCGTTTTACAGATGAGGAAAACTGAGGCCAGAATGGCAGCGTCTCTGGCACCATGAGGTTGAAAGGCACCATCAAAGGATGGCCTTACCTCTAGATTCCTGGATATGTGAGAAGAGGCAGTGAGGCTGGAGCTTGCCCCCTCTCCGTGGGCTCCAGTGCGCACCTTCTGTCCTCGTCTCACACACACCTTGAGGTCAGGGGAACCAGCTTGTTTTATTTTGTCTTTTGGCCGAAGAACAGACTTGGGAGGCACCGACTCACTCCAGACAGCATGGCCCCCGGAGGGTCCCAGAATCGCAGCTGTCATGTGCAGCTGTGCTGAGCTTGGGGAGCTGAGGTCTGGGGTAAGGGTTGGAAGTCAGGGGAGGCTGAAAAGAGGGGATCTCAGAGGGAGGGAGTCCACAGTGGACCAGGCGACGAGGCGTCCGTCCCCAGGGCCTTTGGCCTCGGCAATCCAGACCATGAGGAGACCATGAGGGGCGGCCCACCTGGCCCAGACCCCCCAGGAAGAACCCACTTGTTCTCAGAGAGATCACCGCAGAGGAAAACCCAAGAAGGGAACCAGGCCCAGCCTCTCTCCTGGCCTCTTCGGGCACTGCCTCCTTGCTCCGCCAGCGTGGTCAAGGACCTGATCTGGGAAGAAGCCCTGAGCCAGGAGGCACGTCCCTGCCCTCCAAGGGCTTGTACTCTAGGTGAGCCCAGAGGAGGAGAGCTGGGGAAGCACGGGAGCTGAGGACAGAGAAGGGAGGGAAGGAGAGTCCCCGGGAGCGGGGCCTGCACAGCCCAGGTTTGCTGTCTGGGAAGGGAGGGGGCTCCAGAGTGGCGGGTTGAGGGGCAGAGGAAAGAGAGGAGGCTGAGGGGTAAGCGAAGGTCAGCCTGGGGCTTGAGAAGCCGCACGGTGCTACAGGGAGGCGTGGGGTGGTCAGGGGGAGAGACAAGCAGGAGGGAACTGGCTGTTGGGCTAGTGTTTGAAGCAAGCCTCGGGTTTCTCCTGGCTTAGAGGTTCTGCATCTCTGAAGACGTAGTTTAGAAAACCATGCAGAATGGGTATCAACTAACAACAACAATAACAAAAAATGGGTACCAGCTGCGTGGAAACATTCATGAGAATCAACCCACTGGAAGGAGGGACCTGGGGGAGGTCTGCAATTTCCCTCAGTCCCACCCTCAGGCTAGGGGTCGAGAATCATTTCCTGGTTCTTCTTCATGTACTAACTCTTGGTCCCAGAGGTTCCTATAAACTAATGCAGTGTCCACAGCGACGCTGGGGTGCCTGAAGAACATTTATCTTGCAATGTTTAAACAATTTCTATTATTCTAGATATGCACAGACAAACTTAGATATAACATGCTTGGAGTGTCATACGGATTCTTTACATACCAGCGAGATGAACACTGAACTCTAGAATGGCTAAAAGTGTTATTAAAAAAAAGAGTCTCAGGGCTTCCCTGGTGGTCCAGTGGGTAAGGACACCGCCTTGCAGTGCAAGGGGCGCCGGTTCGATCTGTGGCCTGGGAGGATCTCACATACAGCGGAGCGGCTGGACAGATGTGTCCAACTACTGAGTCAGAGCTCTGGAGTGCATGCGCCCAGAGCCGGTGCTCTGCAATGAGAGAGGCCACTGCAATGGGAGGCCCACACAGGGCAAAGAACAAAGATAAATAAATGAAAGACCAGTAGAAGTGGCCCAAAAAAATCTCATAATATCTCTTACAATTTCAAAAAATTAATAAAAATTCAAATTTGATTTTAAAATGTTTGCTTAATTAGAATTTAAAGTCCATACTCCTTTTGAATATGTTAGAAACATATCTTTTTTGAAGAATATGAAGACATTTTTACATTTGGCTATAACTTCTCATTGTCTTGAAAACATATTTTATTTCTTTAGTCTTTTCACATCACTCCTTTTACTAGAATGCCAATTAGTATTTTTGGTGAAATGCAAGCATGACCATTTTTTGTGGGACAAAACTGTCATAATCTATGAATTATGCATGTCTTTATCACTTGTCCAAACATGCCATTCCATCAACAGAATACCCAAACAGGGCAGCTTTCAAGCATATACAAGTCATAGCTTTATACATACTTTTCCATCTTACCATGTGGAGGTGTACGTGTCAAGGTAAAAGAAGGGAACCTGTTTTATTTAACAGCTTGTTTGCTTGATTTTTAAATATTGAGGCATATGGTATGTGGATCTCCATTTATGCTCTTGCAAATAATAGACACACACCTAGGTAGTTTTATTGATATATAAGTCACATGCCATAAAGTTCATCCTTTTCAAGTATACAATTCAGTAGTTTTTAGTATATTCATGAAGTTATTCATCTACCTACCCACAGTCACATTCCAGAACGTCACTCCCCACAGAAACTTCCCATTCTTCCCTGACCCAAGCCCCTGGAACTCACTAATCCACACTCTGTTTCCATGAACTGGCCTATTCTGGATATTTCACATAAATGGAATCATGCACGGGGCCTTTGTGTCTGCCTCTTTCAGGTGGCATGATGTCTTCAAGGATCATCCATGCTGTAGCATGTGCCAGAATTTCACCCTTTTTAAAAGTTGAATAACATTTCATCACAGGATACACCATGCTGATATTCATTTATCAACAGATAGGCATTTAGAGTATGCTTTTTTGACTCTTATGAATAATGCAGCTAAGAAAATTCATGTATATTTTTTGGTGGGCATTTGATTTCAGCTCTGTTGGGCATACATCTACGAGTGGAATGGCTGGTCCTATGATGATCTGTATTTAACTTTTGAGGAACTGCCAAATGGTTTTCCAGAGTGCCTGTGCCATTTTTTGCATTCCCACCAGCAAGGCACAGGGGTTCCTATTTCTTCACAACCATGCCAGCACTTGTATCTACACCTCCGTGTAGCACACTGCAGCTTCTCAAGCCCCGGGGCCGACCTTCGGCTTTCCAGCCATCCTTGTGGATCTCAGTGTGGTTTCCATGTGTATTTCCCAGATGACCAAGGGTGTCAAGAATCTTTCATGTGCCCTTCAGCCATCTGCAGATCTTTGGAGAAATGCTTATTCAATTCCTTTGCCTGCTTTTGAACTGGGTGATTGGAGTATAGGGTGTTTTGGGGGGTGTTTATTTCTTTGTTTTCATTTTTTGGCCATGCTGCATGGCATGTGGGACTTAGTACCTGGACCAGGGATTGAACCTGCACCCTCTACATTGGAAGCGAGGAGTCTTTGAATGGCAGCAGGTCTGGATGTGGATCTTTATTTAACAGCTTGTTTGCTTGATTTTTAAATATTGAGGCATATGGTATGTGGATCTCCATTTATGCTCTTGCAAATAATAGACACACACCTAGGTAGTTTTATTGATATATAAGTCACATGCCATAAAGTTCATCCTTTTCAAGTATACAATTCAGTAGTTTTTAGTATATTCATGAAGTTATTCATCTACCCATCCACAGTCACATTCCAGAACGTCACTCCCCACAGAAACTTCCCATTCTTCCCCGACCCAAGCCCCTGGAACTCACTAATCCACACTCTGTTTCCATGAACTGGCCTATTCTGGATATTTCACATAAATGGAATCATGCACGGGGCCTTTGTGTCTGCCTCTTTCAGGTGGCATGATGTCTTCAAGGATCATCCATGCTGTAGCATGTGCCAGAATTTCACCCTTTTTAAAAGTTGAATAACATTTCATCACAGGATACACCATGCTGATATTCATTTATCAACAGATAGGCATTTAGAGTATGCTTTTTTGACTCTTATGAATAATGCAGCTAAGAAAATTCA
Source organism: Tragulus kanchil (assembly GCA_022376925.1). NCBI lineage: Eukaryota > Metazoa > Chordata > Mammalia > Artiodactyla > Tragulidae > Tragulus > Tragulus kanchil. The sequence goes on along the minus strand of JAIOJX010000006.1, from coordinate 11,921,527 downwards.
TGTATATTTTTTGGTGGGCATTTGATTTCAGCTCTGTTGGGCATACATCTACGAGTGGAATGGCTGGTCCTATGATGATCTGTATTTAACTTTTGAGGAACTGCCAAATGGTTTTCCAGAGTGCCTGTGCCATTTTTTGCATTCCCACCAGCAAGGCACAGGGGTTCCTATTTCTTCACAACCATGCCAGCACTTGTATCTACACCTCCGTGTAGCACACTGCAGCTTCTCAAGCCCCGGGGCCGACCTTCGGCTTTCCAGCCATCCTTGTGGATCTCAGTGTGGTTTCCATGTGTATTTCCCAGATGACCAAGGGTGTCAAGAATCTTTCATGTGCCCTTCAGCCATCTGCAGATCTTTGGAGAAATGCTTATTCAATTCCTTTGCCTGCTTTTGAACTGGGTGATTGGAGTATAGGGTGTTTTGGGGGGTGTTTATTTCTTTGTTTTCATTTTTTGGCCATGCTGCATGGCATGTGGGACTTAGTACCTGGACCAGGGATTGAACCTGCACCCTCTACATTGGAAGCGAGGAGTCTTAACCACTGGACCACCATGGAAGCCAGGTCCAGGTCTGGTTTTAACAGCTGTAAAGATACAACAATCATTATGGATCCAACACGGAAACCCTGGGTTTCTTTTCACACCAACCTGTGCCTGTCAGGATGGGCAGACGGCCTTTTCTGGGCTCACGCCCGGCAGCTTGCCAGATCTTTGTTCTCCAGCCAGGGATTGGCCCCGGACCTTTGACTGTGACAGCACGGAGCCCTGACCACTGGACCGCCAGGGAATCCCCCAGGTTGGTCTTCAGTCCTTGCAGACACAGTTCTTACGACCTTCCCTTGTCACCTTCTCGGCGGAACCTTCTTGATAACAATCCTCCTCCGCTCCGCAGAGTGATGACTGGCCACACCGAAGTGAATCATAGTTGCTGGTGGCCCGCAGCTAGGAGCTCCCCACCCTGCGGGGTTCCTCCCCGAGCCCCAAGTCTCAGCCCTGCAGACGCCTCAGTGTCTCTTCTGTGACATGGATTACAACGCCTTTCTCATGGCCTTGTTGGAAGGACTTGCTGAGAACATACACATAAATCCTGCCGCACATTGTGCGTGATCCATACTTGGGGGCTGTCCCCCTAGGCAGAACACGACCAGTGACAGAGGGTCACGACTTTCCGGGCAGGGCCTGCCGTTTATGGGTGATATTAGCTAGAGGAAGCTGCGGCGATATCCGGCTGAAAATGCCTCCCCGTGATTCACCCCCACGGCAGGGGCCCTGGGACAGCAGCCCCTGCCTACCAAGCCCTCCAGTCTGGGGCGAGGCTGCGGCTCCCTCCACCTCTTTCAGCCCCAACTCTCGGTTCTCCCCTCCCCTCTGGTCACCGCCGCCTCCTCCCTCCTTCCTGAGTGGCATGTGACTGCTCAGGGGACTCGTGAGGCAGCTGGAAAGTGATACAACACCCTAATTACCCTTTTTCCCGTATCCCAGCACCGAGAAATGCTTATTCAATTCCTTTGCCTGCTTTTGAACTGGGTGATTGGAGTATAGGGTGTTTTGGGGGGTGTTTATTTCTTTGTTTTCATTTTTTGGCCATGCTGCATGGCATGTGGGACTTAGTACCTGGACCAGGGATTGAACCTGCACCCTCTACATTGGAAGCGAGGAGTCTTAACCACTGGACCACCATGGAAGCCAGGTCCAGGTCTGGTTTTAACAGCTGTAAAGATACAACAATCATTATGGATCCAACACAGAAACCCTGGGTTTCTTTTCACACCAACCTGTGCCTGTCAGGATGGGCAGACGGCCTTTTCTGGGCTCACGCCCAGCAGCTTGCCAGATCTTTGTTCTCCAGCCAGGGATTGGCCCCGGACCTTTGACTGTGACAGCACGGAGCCCTGACCACTGGACCGCCAGGGAATCCCCCAGGTTGGTCTTCAGTACTTGCAGACACAGTTCCTACGACCTTCCCTTGTCACCTTCTCGGCGGAACTTTCTTGATAACAATCCTCCTCCGCTCCGCAGAGTGATGACTGGCCACACCGAAGTGAATCATAGTTGCTGGTGGCCCGCAGCTAGGAGCTCCCCACCCTGCGGGGTTCCTCCCCGAGCCCCAAGTCTCAGCCCTGCAGACGCCTCAGTGTCTCTTCTGTGACATGGATTACAACGCCTTTCTCATGGCCTTGTTGGAAGGACTTGCTGAGAACATACACATAAATCCTGCCGCACATTGTGCGTGATCCATACTTGGGGGCTGTCCCCCTAGGCAGAACACGACCAGTGACAGAGGGTCACGACTTTCCGGGCAGGGCCTGCCGTTTATGGGTGATATTAGCTAGAGGAAGCTGCGGCGATATCCGGCTGAAAATGCCTCCCCGTGATTCACCCCCACGGCAGGGGCCCTGGGACAGCAGCCCCTGCCTACCAAGCCCTCCAGTCTGGGGCGAGGCTGCGGCTCCCTCCACCTCTTTCAGCCCCAACTCTCGGTTCTCCCCTCCCCTCTGGTCACCGCCGCCTCCTCCCTCCTTCCTGAGTGGCATGTGACTGCTCAGGGGACTCGTGAGGCAGCTGGAAAGTGATACAACACCCCTAATTACCCTTGTTTCTTCTGTATCCCAGCACCTAAATTTAGCCAGCAGAGCCTGGGGGACCCGGCTCCTCGCCCCACCCAGCCCCCCACCCTCAGCAAAGACAGGAAAATGAGCCCCAGGACATGGCTTCTCACCCAGCACCTGCTCCTCCCTGCCCTGGGGGTGGATGCAGCTAAGAGGCCAGCTGGCGGCTCCCAGTCCTGATGGAGCAGAGTGCCGCTTGCCCACCCCTGCCCTTCTTCATGACGGGCAACCCTGGGAGGGAGGGTCGGAGGGAGCGGTCGAAGTATTAGGGACACAGGCTCAGAAATCACACAGCCCTGGGTTCTCCGCTTCTCCTCTGCCACCTGACAACTGTGTGACACTGGGCAAGTCAGGAAACTTCTCTGGGCGTGTTTCCTCATCTGAAAAATCAGGACAATCCTAGAACTTCCCACGTAAGGTTGTCGTGAAGTTGAAAAAGTGAAAGGGAAGGCTGCCAGTAAAGCAGGCAGCACCAAGATTGTCTCAAAGTCCACCCCCTCCAGGAAGCCTTCCTGGCTGGCTTCAGCACAGGATTCCCCCACGGTCCCCAAGGGCAGAGTGCGTCTGCTGCACCAGGGCTGGCTCTCTCACAGGACAAGCTCCACAAGAGGGGGGCTTGTGGGCTGTAGAACACACTTGCTATGAACTCCGAGTCACCGTTCTTGGGGATAAATAGATGTGGGGTGGATGGGTGCTGGGCAGCAGGTGGGACTAGAAGCGTGAGCTGGGGTAGAAGGCTGGAGCTCCAGGAAGGAAGCCCGGAGAGAGAACACATGCCTCGCCGGCTCTGCAGACGAGACGGGGGCAGTGGCTTCACCCCAAGCCAGAGCCAGGAGGTCCTGCTCAGGCTGGGGACCTCCAGGGTCGGGCGAGGCTGAGATCACCCCCATTTCTGGGGCTCTGGGCCTCAGTTCCGCATCTGCAGAATGGGGCAGTCCATGCCGGCCTGCTAGGGGTGGAGAGAAGATGCAAGGGGGCCACCAACTGGGCCCCACCCTGTGCCCCTCGTGGGGCCTTCAGCTGGGAAAGTGGAGGTGGAGCCTGAATCTCCTGTTTCATCTGAGGCCGGTGTGAGGCCTGGGTTTGGGCCACCTCCCTGCACACAACTCTAATACACACACACACACACACCCCTGGCATTGCTGGAGCTCCCAGGCACAATCCCTCAGGGCCACCGTCGGGGGGCTGGGGGTTGTGGGGTCGCCGACTCCACTGCACTGCCCTGGCCTCCCCACACCCCCGGCACCAGGCTGTCCTCTCAGCTCACCGGACACCATTACCTTCCTGCGGGGACCCTTGAATCATCCCACATCACCACTAAGGAACCGGGGGCACAGAGGGGTTAAGGCATGTTCCAGAAGGACTGAACTTGGGTTTGGACCCTGGCTGTCTGGCCTCAGGGTCTGTTCTGGAAGCTACTGCTCTCCTCTGCCTCCCTGGATGGGTTGAGACCTTCTCCCCAGCTGGGCTGGAGGGATTAGACAGCTTTCCGACGTGGGAGGTGCTGCTTCACGGTGTTGAGGTAGCGGAATGTAGATTCTTTACCAGAAGTTTCCTTCACTGGGAGGGCTCATGCAGTTTGAGCTTCTCTCTTGCAATCAGTTCAGTTGCATAGTCGTGATGCCTCTTTGCAACCCATGGCCTCCAGCACGCCAGGCCTTCCCCTTCTGTCCTTCACCATCTCCCGGAGCTTGCTCAAACTCCTATCCATTGACTCAGTGATGCCATCCAACCAGCTTGTCCTCTGTCTGCCCCTTCTTCTTCTGCCTTCTATTTTTCCCATCTCTTGCAAAATCTAATAATGAAAAAACACCTAGCAGCTAATTTTCTTCCAGCCCGTTTTAGACACTACGCGCCCATCCTCAGATTTGACATGCAACTCATGTAATCCTCACGACAGCCCAGAGAGGAAGGAATTGTGAATTTCCTCATTGTCCAGATGAGGAAACCGAGACTGAGAAATGCTAAATCCCTGGGCAAATCCCAGAGCTGGTGGGAGAGCCAGGACCAAACCCAGGAGGCAGCTTGGCTCCAATCATGCATCCATCCCTGCCCCCCAGCCTCAGACCCCCACCTCATCCCGCTCTGCCTGATGCGAATCCCCTCCTGTCCCCTCTGCGCCCCCTTGTTGGGATGCTGCATCCTGGCCCCCAGGAGGGACCTCCCCCCAGCAGCCAGGATCCTGAGGAATCGCCCGGACAACCCCCGCCTCCCCTTGCCCCTCCAGCCTTGAAGGAGGGGTGGGCTCGCCCCAGCGACAGCCTCAGGTTGTCCTGGCAGCTCCGGCCCGGCCCTTCCACCTCCCTCTGCGGGCGTGGCCCGACGGAAAGCTCTGGGAGCCTCAGAAGCGGCTCCTGAAGGTAAACAGGAGACAGAAGGACCTGAGCCGCGCTGGGAGGAGGAAATGTTTTCCCAGCTGCCTCCTTTTCTCGACATGGCTCCTGCCCGGGATCCAGTAAGTGGCAGGAGCCTACAAACAGCGCCCGGGCCCTTAACAACGGCTCCTTCCGCCCAGCGAGGAGCAGGCTGTTCCCGTAAAAGGGCTCCATTAAATCCTTAGCTGAGGGGCGTATCTCCCTTTCCATCTAAGCCGTGGGGGGGGCGGGGATGCCACTTGACCAGCCCTCAGAGAGAGCGGAACACCACGCGGTCTTCCTGAAGTGGCAACTGATTATCGTTCTCACGATCATTCCCTCACAGCAGAGATAAAGAGCACACCACCCTGCGTGTTGACAAAGGGGTTGAAAGGACCAGCCCAAGCATGCCAGAGGGACAGCGGAACCTTCCCTGATTATTCCCCCAGCAGTGCATGGCTCGAGCTAGCTGGTGGTGCCTCTGAGCGTGTGACTCTCAGGCCAGGGGATGGGGTCCCAGAGTCCCAACATCCAGATAAAAACAGGCAGTCTGGGCAGGAATGCCTGGCACGAGGACCCCAGCTCTCTCAGGAATTCTATATTATCTGCAGTAAAGACGTTGCCTTTGCAAGTGTCCCACTGGAACCACAGGGAAGAGAGACAAGAAAGGATGCAATGGGAGGGAAGATACCTGGAATGGAATTGTTTCACCCCTGTTGTTATTGATTAACAGCGGTTAATCCCCCTGGGCTCTCCCTTTTTTATTTAGCCTTGTTGACAGATTGATTTCAGTGGCAGAAATCAGGTTCACTTCTGACCTTTGCTTTGCTTAGAATTATGTTCAGCGAAGGAGACAGGAAACCTCAAAGAAACAGTGTGTTGAACAATGCAGAAGGCTCTTTTCTCCCAAGTAAACAACATTTGGAAGCATCTAATCTCAGACGGATGTGGCAGCTTCAGGAACATCCAAACCAAGACCACTTCCTTCTTCTTGTGCCGTCTTCATCCCTAACGCGTGGTGTCTACCTCATGATCCAAGGTAGCTGCTCCAGCTCCAGCAATCACGTAAATATTCCAGCCAGTGGAAAAGAAGAAGCTGAAAGGGTGCAAAACTCTGTCTTTAAACCACATTTCTTACACCCCAGTGGCAGAGGCTATTCCTGTGCTCAGAGCTGGCTCTCAGGGAGGCTCGGAAATATCTTCATTTCAAATGGTTATATGGCCAGCTCAAACTCAGGAGTACGATGACAAAGAAGACAGGGAGCACAGATTCGGGGCGTATTAGCCGTCTTTAGCATGCCATGATGTTCTTCCGTTCCACGGGCCGTGTGTTTTCTGGCCCTGCGATCCAGGCACCCTGGGTCACCCTCAGCTTATTCTCACGTGCTACCCTTCACTCTACATCTCAAAGCCAGAAGAACTCGGAGAGCAAGGCTCGACTGGCGTCACCCTCAGCTCTTGGATGTTGAAAGGACCAGCCAAGCATGCCAGAGGGACAGCGGAACCTTCCTGTTTATTCCCCAGCAGTGCATGGCTCGAGCTAGCTGGCGGTGCCTCTGAGCCGGGGACTCTCAGGCCAGGGGATGGGGTCCCGGAGTCCCAGCATCGAGATAAAAACAGGCAGTCTGGGCAGGGATGCCTGGCACGAGGACCCCAGCTCTCTCAGGAGTTCTATATTATCTGCAGTAAAGATGTTGCCTTTCCAAGTGACCCACTGAAACCACAGGGAAGAGAGACAAGAAAGGATGCAATGGGAGGGAAGATACCTGGAATGGAATTGTTTCACCCCTGTTGTTATTGATTAACTGTGGTTAATCCCCCTGGGGTCTCCCTTTTTTTATTTAGCTTTGTTGACAGATTGATTTCAGTGGCAGAAATCAGGTTCACTTCTGACCTTTGCTTTGCTTAAAATTATGTTCAGCTGAAGGAGACAGGAAACCTCAAAGAAACAGTGTGTTGAACAATGCAGAAGGCTCTTTTCTCCCAAGTAAACAACATTTGGAAGCATCTCATCTCAGACTAATGTGGCAGCTTCAGGAACATCCAAACCAAGACCACTTCCTTCTTCTTGTGCCGTCTTCATCCCTAACGCATGGTGTCTACCTCATGATCCAAGGTAGCTGCTCCAGCTCCAGCAATCACGTAAATATTCCAGCCAGTGGAAAAGAAGAAGCTGAAAGGGTGCAAAACTCTGTCTTTAAACCGCATTTCTTACACCCCAGTGGCAGAGGCTATTCCTGTGCTCAGAGCTGGCTCTCAGGGAGGCTCGGAAATATCTTCATTTCAAATGGTTATATGGCCAGCTCAAACTCAGGAGTACGATGACAAAGAAGACAGGGAGCACAGATTCGGGGCGTATTAGCCGTCTTTAGCATGCCATGATGTTCTTCCGTTCCACGGGCCGTGTGTTTTCTGGCCCTGCGATCCAGGCACCCTGGGTCACCCTCAGCTTATTCTCACGTGCTACCCTTCACTCTACATCTCAAAGCCAGAAGAACTCGGAGAGCAAGGCTCGACTCCAAGAACGCGGCCCTCACCCGGGCCTTCAAGGCTCTTGGATGTTGGATTTCATCACCTGCTGTAACCCTGGCAGCCTATGCCCCATGTCCTCCATTAAACCAGATTGTTCCCTTGGCCCGAGTGCGTCCTGCCAGGGGGCCTCCTGCTCCATCCCAAAGACGCACCAGGGACATGCTGCCTTGTCAGGGAAGCCTCACTGGGCCCCTCTGGGGAGAATCAGAACCCTCTCTCCTCCCTTTCCTTGGGCTTCAGGAGGCTTCCGTCATCCCTCTATTTATAGCCTGCTCCAGTCAGGCGCCCCTGGACACATTGCCAGGAGGGAGGGAGGGGCCCCAGGCTGGGAGAGCAGGTTCTGTGACCTGCCTGGGGAAAGGCTGGGAGTTTTCAGGACGACTCCCCTGGATTGCTGTCCCGCATTGGTCTGTCTACTGGAAGGCGGGGAGAGGGAGCTCCCGTAGGGTCACCTGCATGTAGATGGTCGCCCGAGCTCTGCTGAGTGCCTGCGGCCTGGGCCGGGCTCACCCCCTCCCCTGAGGCCGGAGCACAGCCCGGGCAGGACCCCACCTCCACCGTGGCTGTCCTGAGCAGCAGGCTCAGGTGCCACGTCTCCGTCTCACTGGGCAGGGGATGGACTGCCCGCGCTCTGGGGGAGGGTCCTGGCCGGAGGCCCCGACTGGGTAGGACGGCTGGAGCTGGCTGTGACTGGGGAGGCAAGGAGGCTCTCTGCCCGGGTACCCAGCCTCCCTCCTGCTTTCCTGGCAGGTCCAGGCCACCCACCCTGATCGGCGGAGAAGCAGCCAGGCTTCAGAAAGCCAAGCAGCGGACTTCCCTGGTGGTCCGGTGGCTAAGACTCTGTGCTTCCAATGCAGGGAGCTCGGGGTCGATCTCTGGTTAGAGAACTGAGATCCCACATACTGTACAGTGAAGCCCCCAAACAAACGAACAAATACCCACAGAAAGCCGAGTGGGAGAGAGAGGTCTTGCAGCCCCACGATGTCACTGTCACCTCACCAGCTCAGCCCCTTCTGTCCATGCCACGCCAACTCACACTGGATCCTTTGCTCAAGCCCCCCCACTCAAGCAAGACTCAAGTAAACGCTGCCCTCACCCGGGCCTTCAAGGCTCTTGGATGTTGGATTTCATCACCTGCTGTAACCCTGGCAGCCTATGCCCCATGTCCTCCATTAAACCAGATTGTTCCCTTGGCCCGAGTCGTCCTGCCAGGGGCCTCCTGCTCCATCCCAAAGACGCACCAGGGACATGCTGCCTTGTCAGGAAGCCTCACTGGGCCCCTCTGGGAGAATCAGAACCCTCTCCTCCCTTTCCTTGGGCTTCAGGAGGCTTCCGTCATCCCTCTATTTATAGCCTGCTCCAGTCAGGCGCCCCTGGACACATTGCCAGGAGGGAGGGAGGGGCCCCAGGCTGGGAGAGCAGGTTCTGTGACCTGCCTGGGGAAAGGCTGGGAGTTTTCAGGACGACTCCCCTGGATTGCTGTCCCGCATTGGTCTGTCTACTGGAAGGCGGGGAGGGAGCTCCCGTAGGGTCACCTGCATGTAGATGGTCGCCCGAGCTCTGCTGAGTGCCTGCGGCCTGGGCCGGGCTCACCCCCTCCCCTGAGGCCGGAGCACAGCCCGGGCAGGACCCCACCTCCACCGTGGCTGTCCTGAGCAGCAGGCTCAGGTGCCACGTCTCCGTCTCACTGGGCAGGGGATGGACTGCCCGCGCTCTGGGGGAGGGTCCTGGCCGGAGGCCCCGACTGGGTAGGACGGCTGGAGCGGGCTGTGACTGGGGAGGCAAGGAGGCTCTCTGCCCGGGTACCCAGCCTCCCTCCTGCTTTCCTGGCAGGTCCAGGCCACCCACCCTGATCGGCGGAGAAGCAGCCAGGCTTCAGAAAGCCAAGCAGCGGACTTCCCTGGTGGTCCGGTGGCTAAGACTCTGTGCTTCCAATGCAGGGAGCTCGGGGTCGATCTCTGGTTAGAGAACTGAGATCCCACATACTGTACAGTGAAGCCCCCAAACAAACGAACAAATACCCACAGAAAGCCGAGTGGGAGAGAGAGGTCTTGCAGCCCCACGATGTCACTGTCACCTCACCAGCTCAGCCCCTTCTGTCCATGCCACGCCAACTCACACTGGATCCTTTGCTCAAGCCCACCCTCCCCCCACAAGAGGACAGCCTTCCCACCCCCATTCCCAAGGCCTCCCCCACCCCAGGCCCCGGTTGGCACCATCCCCATTCCTCCCAATACCCTGACAAATCTGAATTCCAAGCCAGAGTGACCTGGGCGTCCTGAGCCCGACGCGCGCCCCCTCTGCTCCCACCTCCCCACTTTCCATCAAAGATGCGGACCCCAGGGTCAAGGACGTCCGCCCGCTGCCAGCTGAGTGCCCACTCCACTCTTTCACAAGTCTCCATGCCCGCCCCTGACTGTCTGGATCGAGGGACACTTTGTCACCACGCAGGCTCACAGGCCCAGCTGACCAGGACCTTCCTGCCTCCCGTGGATCACACGACAGGCTGAGTCCAGTTCACTTGCCCAGAGCTTTCCCTGAGGACCAGACTCCAGCCGTTAGCATCAGACAGACTTAGCTCTATGACCTCAGGCAAGTTGCTAACCCTCTCTGAGCCTCTGACATGGTAGCTGACCCCAATCTGGCATGCGTCTCTGGTGGCGCAGTGGTCCTCAATCTGCTTGCAGTGCAGGAGACGCGAGTTCCATCCCTGGGTTGGGACGATCTCCTGCGGGAGAGCATGGCCGCTCACCCCAGTGTTCTTGCCTGGAGAATCCCATGGACAGAGGAGCCTGGCGGGCTACCGTTCACGGGGCTGCAGGGTCAGACACGACTGAGCCACTGAGTACACACACTCACACACACCAACCTAGCCTGTGGGGTCCCCGAGGAAGGAACCGACAGATCCTGTGGGTTTGAAACCCCTCTCGTCTCTCCCTCACGCTTGGAAAGAGGCTCTACCACAGAGGGTAGATTGGGAGGGAGAAGAAGGGCCAGTGTGCCTTCTGACCTCGCCCCAGAGTTCCCCGAGCCCCACCTGATTCAGAGAGCATGGCTGAGGGGAAACCACACAGGTAGAGGAGGAAGGTGCGGGTGCCACCGAGGAGAAGGTTTGGGGCGCCTCCTAGTGGACACCAAGAGAATACCCGCCTGGGCAGGGGACACACACCCAGCTTGTAGTTCGGCCCTGTAAATGAAGGCTGTCAGCTGGGAGTCGGGGTCCAAGTCTGACCCATCGCTGCCAGCTCTGGCAAAAGTCATCTCTCCCCACGGAACCTCAGTCTCCTCATTCCCTAAACGGAGCTGATGATGACCATGCCACTGCGCGGGACCACAGCGAGGATTCTGCCTGGTGGCCAGGCCACCCCGTCGTGCACGCATGGTGATGTTTCTCGAAGTCCAGCGAGGTGGGAGCTTCCCCGAGGGCTGCAGCAAGGCAGCGTAGGAGCCTGGGGCTCAGACCCCGGCCCTGGGCTCCTTCCTCTCCGGGTTGCTGTTCAGTGTGACCTTGAACTCGCCAGGCCTTTTAATGCCTCCTTGTGTCTGGGCATTTTAGGATGTTTTAGCACCATTAGAACAAGCTTGCAACTGTGTCTATTTAGCCTTCCTGCCCAACATTATTTGGAACGTGGTATCTTTTCCAGAGTGAGCAGGGTTATCTCTGTGTCTGTCTCCTTCCCAAAAGACAGAAGCCTCCCATGAGCCCTGAGGGGACCGTCATGACGTCCCTCCAGCTGGGGCCCGGTGGCCCCATGAAAGGCTGACCGGCTCAGCCAGGCCCCAGGTGGGAACTTGTTTCGGCTCCAGGTGAGAAACTGGGTGGGGCGGGGACCGGAGTGGGCAGAGGAAAGAAGCGTCCGCAGGGGAGAAGAGCGAGCCCAGCCCCAGAGAACGAGTTTGCTCGGTCTCTAGTGGAGAGGGTCCTTCCTGAAAACCACATGGCTGAGTTCCTCTGTGACGGTGAGGGGGTGACCCTGGGGACATGGAGGGGACCCGAGTGGAAGCGGGCCCCCGCCTGGTGCTGTGTTTGCCCAGTGGGCTCTCTTTTTACTCAGGCTGTGTGTTTTTTGGGGCAACTAAATTTCCCCCAGGCTCCTCCATGCCAGAGCCATATTGCCGTGGGCCCTCTATCTCTTTTTTTCCTCCTGGGAAGGCCCTGGGGCCTCACTGAGAGTCTGAAGTGGTTGCACACGTAACACCTGTATGGGCTGTACACCCAGCTTTCAGAAAACACCCACAAGTACACGGATGCCCAGACAGGCAGAGACAGACTGCATGATCACACAGCCCTGAAATCTCTCTCACTGTTCTCCCAGCTCCTCCCCTCCCCCACCTCTCCTGGGCTCATCCTCTCCAGACCTTTGCTTAGAGGCCCTTTCTCCCCACACCTGACCAACGCCAGCTCACCCTCCAAGACCCAGCACAAAGCCTCTTCTTCTCTCTCTGGCCACTCTTTCAGCTTGCAGGATTTCAGTTCCCTGACCAGGGATTAAACCTGGTCCCTCCGCCGTGAAAGTGCGGAATCCTAACCCCTGGACCGCCAGGGGACCCCCGCTGCCTCCTTCTCAGAGAAGCTTTCCTGCCACCCTCTCTGAAGTAGGCTCAACCCCGGCCTCCAGGGGACCCGGCCCTCGCCTATACCTGTGCCATAGCTCAGAGGCTTCCTGGTGTGATGCTGGTGAACAAGCTTGCAACGTCATTTGCTTTGCCCAACATTATTTGGAACGTGGTATCTTTTCCAGAGTGAGCAGGGTTATCTCTGTGTCTGTCTCCTTCCCAAAAGACAGAAGCCTCCCATGAGCCCTGAGGGGACCGTCATGACGTCCCTCCAGCTGGGGCCCGGTGGCCCCATGAAAGGCTGACCGGCTCAGCCAGGCCCCAGGTGGGAACTTGTTTCGGCTCCAGGTGAGAAACTGGGTGGGGCGGGGACCGGAGTGGGCAGAGGAAAGAAGCGTCCGCAGGGGAGAAGAGCGAGCCCAGCCCCAGAGAACGAGTTTGCTCGGTCTCTAGTGGAGAGGGTCCTTCCTGAAAACCACATGGCTGAGTTCCTCTGTGACGGTGAGGGGGTGACCCTGGGGACATGGAGGGGACCCGAGTGGAAGCGGGCCCCCGCCTGGTGCTGTGTTTGCCCAGTGGGCTCTCTTTTTACTCAGGCTGTGTGTTTTTTGGGGCAACTAAATTTCCCCCAGGCTCCTCCATGCCAGAGCCATATTGCCGTGGGCCCTCTATCTCTTTTTTTCCTCCTGGGAAGGCCCTGGGGCCTCACTGAGAGTCTGAAGTGGTTGCACACGTAACACCTGTATGGGCTGTACACCCAGCTTTCAGAAAACACCCACAAGTACACGGATGCCCAGACAGGCAGAGACAGACTGCATGATCACACAGCCCTGAAATCTCTCTCACTGTTCTCCCAGCTCCTCCCCTCCCCCACCTCTCCTGGGCTCATCCTCTCCAGACCTTTGCTTAGAGGCCCTTTCTCCCCACACCTGACCAACGCCAGCTCACCCTCCAAGACCCAGCACAAAGCCTCTTCTTCTCTCTCTGGCCACTCTTTCAGCTTGCAGGATTTCAGTTCCCTGACCAGGGATTAAACCTGGTCCCTCCGCCGTGAAAGTGCGGAATCCTAACCCCTGGACCGCCAGGGGACCCCCGCTGCCTCCTTCTCAGAGAAGCTTTCCTGCCACCCTCTCTGAAGTAGGCTCAACCCCGGCCTCCAGGGGACCCGGCCCTCGCCTATACCTGTGCCATAGCTCAGAGGCTTCCTGGTGTGATGCTGGTGAGAACGCCTAACTCCTTGACTCAGTTGACAAGGCTGTCTTTTTTCCTGTACTAAGGGCGACGAGAAGCCGTGCCACAGTGCTGATGGGACTTGTAGGATCGGATTTGTGATCTGGAAAGGTCATGAGACAGCTGCCTGGTGGAGGTAGGCAGGGAGAGGGAGCACGGGCCTTCTAATCGTCAGGACCGGGAATGAGATGGGAGAGGTGAGCAGGTTCGGGAGTTATGCCTCCCCCAGGCAACGGGCCCAAGCCCGGCTGTGCCCCCAGCCCCTCCAGGGGGAAATCTGGAAAAATAGATTCTTAGGACACTGGATACACCTAAATGCGATCTCAGGAGTCAAGGACAGAATCAGTAATTATTTTTAATGTGATTTTTTTTAAAAAACCACATTACTTAAAATTGATCATCACAGGGTACAGTGCAATAGTGTTCCTAAATTCACATGGTTGTAAAACAGATCTCCAGAATTTACTGTATCTTACAAACCTAACTTAACACTCATTAAACAACTTACCACTCAAACCCACCCCAGCCCCTGGTAACCACCGTCTTTCTGCTTCTTTGAATTTGAATACTTTAGATGCCTCATTTAAGTGGAATCATGCAACGTTTATCTTTTTAAAAAAATTTTTTTTAATTTATTTGGCTGTGCCCAGTCTTAGTTGCAGCTTGCGGGGTCTAGTTCCTTGACCAGAGGTTGAACCTGGGTCCCCTACAATGGGAGAGTGGATTCTTAACCATGGATCACCAAGGAAGTCCCTCGGTAGTTTTCATAATTCCCAAAGTATCTCGGATGAAGGTGGCGTGTGGCCCAGAGTTTGGAAACTCCTGTCTGTGTTCCCTGAGCTGGAAGGAGCCCTGTCCCTTTCTCTTGGCTATTAAGAGGAAAATCAGATCCTAGCACCCTCTGACCTTCAGGGGCAGGTGTTCCCTCTGACCCTTGGGTAGAATCATCTCTCAGACAGTGTAGACAGCTGCAGTCAGATCAGATAATAACTCAACGACCCACATTATTGTTCATCTGCGTGACCTACGTTTATGGAGTGTTTTGGATCCTGGCTACTAATGTCTGTTCCCAAACCAGCCACAACAGCAAACCTGGAGGCAGATGAGAAGACGTGGGGTCTCAGGACCTGCCCAGGGTTCCTCTGAAGGGTCAAGTTCTGGAAGCTCAGCTTTAGGGTTTACAGAGGGAGGAGTCAGGGAAGGAGGGGCTGTTGAGGAACTGGGAAGTGGCCCAGGCTGGCATGGGCTTGGTTGGTCTCCCGCAGTCCACGGCCGTGGTCTTGAACTTGAGCGAGTTCCACACTCCAGGTGTAGCCCCTCAGTGCCCTGCCTCCCCGTCAGCTCCCCGGGGCTCAGCCACAGATTCCCAGGACCCAGCCTCTGTGTGGGACACGGGCTGTCCTCTTGGCAGCCCGGCTGTGGAGGGTGCCCTTGGCCCCCTCTCTCCCCAGCCCGGCCTGACGCAAACTCATCCAGCAGGGCATCCACCGGCTCTTGCGACGCCCAGCAATCCCATCCGGTCCTCGTGATAACCCTGAGATCACAGTCCTAACAATGGCTTACCAAACACTGATTAAACTCCAGGCCCTGGGCAAAGGGCTCAGGACTCCCGCGACACCATAAGGTTGCCACAGGGGTTATCTCCACTTGGCAGACAAGGAAACGGAGGTTCAGAAAGGTTGATGTGAGTCCTGCAAAGCCTTATCACTTATAAGTGCTAGAGCGAGGATTTGAATTCCCGTCAGTCCGTCATGCCTGAGTGTTTAAATCAATGAATTTATTTGGCTGAGCCAGGTCTTATTAATAATGGGCCACATGTGAGATGTACTGGGGCTTCCCAGGTGACGTTACTGGTAACGACTCCACATGCCGATGCAGGAAACATAAGAGACATGGGTTTGATCTCTGGGTTAGGAAGATCCCTTGCCCAGTCCACTCCAGTATTCTTGTCTGGAGAACCCTGTGGACAGAGGCGCCTGTCAGACTATCGTCCATGAGGTTGCACACAGCTGGACCTGACTGAAGTGACCCTTTTTCTATGTCTGACCAGGGATCAAATCATCTCTCAGACAGTGTAGAAGCTGGTCTCAGATCTGCCCAGTTCCTCGTGACACGTTTATGGAGTGTTTTGGATCCTGGCTACTAATGTCTGTTCCCAAACCAGCCACAACAGCAAACCTGGAGGCAGATGAGAAGACGTGGGGTCTCAGGACCTGCCCAGGGTTCCTCTGAAGGGTCAAGTTCTGGAAGCTCAGCTTTAGGGTTTACAGAGGGAGGAGTCAGGGAAGGAGGGGCTGTTGAGGAACTGGGAAGTGGCCCAGGCTGGCATGGGCTTGGTTGGTCTCCCGCAGTCCACGGCCGTGGTCTTGAACTTGAGCGAGTTCCACACTCCAGGTGTAGCCCCTCAGTGCCCTGCCTCCCCGTCAGCTCCCCGGGGCTCAGCCACAGATTCCCAGGACCCAGCCTCTGTGTGGGACACGGGCTGTCCTCTTGGCAGCCCGGCTGTGGAGGGTGCCCTTGGCCCCCTCTCTCCCCAGCCCGGCCTGACGCAAACTCATCCAGCAGGGCATCCACCGGCTCTTGCGACGCCCAGCAATCCCATCCGGTCCTCGTGATAACCCTGAGATCACAGTCCTAACAATGGCTTACCAAACACTGATTAAACTCCAGGCCCTGGGCAAAGGGCTCAGGACTCCCGCGACACCATAAGGTTGCCACAGGGGTTATCTCCACTTGGCAGACAAGGAAACGGAGGTTCAGAAAGGTTGATGTGAGTCCTGCAAAGCCTTATCACTTATAAGTGCTAGAGCGAGGATTTGAATTCCCGTCAGTCCGTCATGCCTGAGTGTTTAAATCAATGAATTTATTTGGCTGAGCCAGGTCTTATTAATAATGGGCCACATGTGAGATGTACTGGGGCTTCCCAGGTGACGTTACTGGTAACGACTCCACATGCCGATGCAGGAAACATAAGAGACATGGGTTTGATCTCTGGGTTAGGAAGATCCCTTGCCCAGTCCACTCCAGTATTCTTGTCTGGAGAACCCTGTGGACAGAGGCGCCTGTCAGACTATCGTCCATGAGGTTGCACACAGCTGGACCTGACTGAAGTGACTTCGCTCGCTAGGTTATGGGATATCCTAATAGTTCTCTGACCAGGGATCAAACTCAGGCCCCTTGCATTAGGAGAAAGGGGTCTCAGCCACTAGACCACCAGGGAAGTCCCTGTCACATCTGAGTTCTTAACCAGGATGGCTCCTTCTTGCTGTCTTCTTACAGAAGGGGACCCAGAAATTCAATTCCATGATTTACCCAAGGTCATGTGGCCGATAAGCATCAAATCTGGGACTTGAGCTCAAGACTGTGTACCCCAGACCCCAAATCCTTCGCTGATGAACCTGCTCTCTTAATCCCAGCAACGTCTCCGGGTGCTGGTCTGTTCACCCCATTTCCAGCCACATCAGACCCTTCCGCCTGGGTGGTCCTGTCGGTGATAACCAGCACCAGCAGACCAGGGTCCCTGGAGCCACAGCTGCGGCCCTGAACGCAGGGAGCTCAGCACTGAGGGCAGAAATGGAAAGTGACGCTTCCTGGCCCCAGGGCGCCTCGCCTGACTGGGGGAGCAGACCGCGCACCTGGGCCCAGGAGGTGGCAGAGTTCAGCAGCTGGCGGAGGATCAGGAGGCGGAGGGAATGCGACGTGACGGCTCACCCCCGGGCGCCGCAGCGCACCTGCCCAGCTGGGATGGAAGCAGGTGGGGGCAGGGCGGCAGAGCCGCTGGGGTGGCCCCTGGCTCTTAGTGGGCTCCCCCGCAATGGTGGGAGGGTTAGGGGCTACGAGCATGGGTTCAAATAGCAAGTGAGCCCTCACTAGCTCTGCCACGCCCGTGCGTGCATGCTCGGTTGTGTCCAACTGTTTGCGGTCTTACAGACCAGTGCAGACAGTTGCTTAGCCGCTGTGGACTTTAGGACCTCGGGTATCAAATGTGGAGGGTACTATACCTCTGGCATTGCTAAGAGCCTTGGGAGTGTCAGTATGTATTAAAATACCTCGCACCCAGTCAGCATCATCCTCTGGGCTGACCAAGTCACAGAGAGAGGCAATGAACGGCCGGCTGCTGTGGGAGGCAGATGACTTATAAATAGGAGAAGCAGGTGGTCCTTAGCATACAGCCAGCTCTAGATCAGGTGTTGTCTTAGTTGTCGAACTAGCTTAAAATGGACATCCTATCTGGGGCTGAGGGTAGTTCTCTGACCAGGGATCAAACTCAGGCCCCTTGCATTAGGAGAAAGGGGTCTCAGCCACTAGACCACCAGGGAAGTCCCTGTCACATCTGAGTTCTTAACCAGGATGGCTCCTTCTTGCTGTCTTCTTACAGAAGGGGACCCAGAAATTCAATTCCATGATTTACCCAAGGTCATGTGGCCGATAAGCATCAAATCTGGGACTTGAGCTCAAGACTGTGTACCCCAGACCCCAAATCCTTCGCTGATGAACCTGCTCTCTTAATCCCAGCAACGTCTCCGGGTGCTGGTCTGTTCACCCCATTTCCAGCCACATCAGACCCTTCCGCCTGGGTGGTCCTGTCGGTGATAACCAGCACCAGCAGACCAGGGTCCCTGGAGCCACAGCTGCGGCCCTGAACGCAGGGAGCTCAGCACTGAGGGCAGAAATGGAAAGTGACGCTTCCTGGCCCCAGGGCGCCTCGCCTGACTGGGGGAGCAGACCGCGCACCTGGGCCCAGGAGGTGGCAGAGTTCAGCAGCTGGCGGAGGATCAGGAGGCGGAGGGAATGCGACGTGACGGCTCACCCCCGGGCGCCGCAGCGCACCTGCCCAGCTGGGATGGAAGCAGGTGGGGGCAGGGCGGCAGAGCCGCTGGGGTGGCCCCTGGCTCTTAGTGGGCTCCCCCGCAATGGTGGGAGGGTTAGGGGCTACGAGCATGGGTTCAAATAGCAAGTGAGCCCTCACTAGCTCTGCCACGCCCGTGCGTGCATGCTCGGTTGTGTCCAACTGTTTGCGGTCTTACAGACCAGTGCAGACAGTTGCTTAGCCGCTGTGGACTTTAGGACCTCGGGTATCAAATGTGGAGGGTACTATACCTCTGGCATTGCTAAGAGCCTTGGGAGTGTCAGTATGTATTAAAATACCTCGCACCCAGTCAGCATCATCCTCTGGGCTGACCAAGTCACAGAGAGAGGCAATGAACGGCCGGCTGCTGTGGGAGGCAGATGACTTATAAATAGGAGAAGCAGGTGGTCCTTAGCATACAGCCAGCTCTAGATCAGTGCTGTTGTTGCTGTTTAGTTGCTCAGTCGAGTCTGACTCTTTTGCGACCCCGTCAGGCTCCTCTACCCATGGGATTTCCCGGGCTAGAATGCTGGAGTGGGTGACTGTCTCTTTCTGCAGTGCATCTTCCCAGACCAGGGATCTAACCGACATCTCCTACTTGGCAGGCAGATTCTTTACCGCTGAGCCACCAGGGAAGCTCCTATCAGCAACAGATAGTCTTATTAGGAGCAGGACAGACTCCACAATTGGCAGAATTCGATACACATGAAAATGTGGGGCCTCTGTTAAACAATGATCAAGCATTTCAAGATGATGGTACCGGAATAGGAAACCAAGCCAGGGCCCCTGAGCTCCTGCCCACATTAGATACCCAGGCAGCTGGCCCTGACCAGGAGATAGGACACCCAGGTCCTTAGAGCGGCTCAGCAGTCCGTCCTCAGGACGGTCGCCCGTCTGTTTGATGCTGAATCTGGGCCTGCTGTCCCTGGTCTCAATTGGTCCAGGAGACTCCATGCTGACCGGGAGCCCCTCCCCCTGACATTTAACCTGGGCCTGGATTCACTTGTCCTGCATGAGTGGAGGCTCTTGGGGATGCCCACCCTGGGCTTTGAGCCCTTCCAGACAGGCCCAGAGTCCTTGAAGGCTAGAGATCTCCTCCATGCCCAGCCCAAGACAGGCAAGGCCCTGCCCAGGGACAGACAGGACCCAGTAGCAGGGCCGAACAAGAACCTGGTGTCTGACTTCCTGCCTTGGAGTTCTGTCTCGAGGAACCAGCTCAGACACACTGGGGACTCAGGCTCTCTGGTGAGAGAAGGATATGGGTATGTGGGGTGGAGGTGGGGGGCAGTCTTCCATGGGGGAGGTGGGGTTTTCAGCATGGGGGAGGTGAGTTTCTGTTCTCTTGGCTTCTCTGTGTTTTCGACAATGGCACAGACTGCTTTTGTGATACCAACAAAAAAGCCATAAATGAACCTTCAGTTCAGGAGAAGCACCGTGTTCTCATAGGAACCAAGAAGACAAGCCCTTGATGCAAAGTACCTTGAGAGGGAAGAAAACATTTTAAAAATAGAGAGACGGTTAGATGAGAGCAACGGATCTAACCATTACCGTGACTCTCCAACACGTACCTCCCTCCATGAGAACCCTGGTTCGAGGGGTTGAGCCCTCGCAGCTGGGCTCTGAGAGTTTGAACGGGGGCCCGTGTGTGTGCGTGTGTGCAGTGTGCATGCCTGAGGGTCTGGGGTCGGGGAGAGTTGGTCCTTCCAGAGGCCAGGCCCCAGGCCACCCGGGGGCGACGAGGGAGGCACATGGTCCCAGAGAGCACACAGACTCTGGACCCAGGCACAGTGGAGTCAGAAGTCAGCTCCGTCAGTGGCTCTGGTTCTCTGAGCTGCAGTTTATAAAATGGAGAAATGACCGCGGCTTCACAGGCTTGCCGCTGTGGGGATTCAAGATGAGCTGGCTCAAAGAGTTAGCACAGAGAAGGTGTTCAACCACCATGAACCCCCACCTCCTCTTGACCCCTCCCGCTTATGCTGACGTTGTACTGGGCATTTCAGAAGCTGAGCCTCACCATCAGCTGTGGTCTGACCCCAGGGGAGGGCAAGGGGAAGGGTGGCATCATAGCCTGGCATCCTGTGTGGGTCACCACCAAGCCTGTGCCTCCTTCCAAGTTAGCCCATGTGGAGGGAACTCTTGGAGGGACCCTAGAGGCGCCATTTGGCGGAGCGTGGAGACCCCTAGTGACCTTCTGGGGGACTGCAGTCTCCTTGTGACACCCACCAGAGGCCAGGCTGCTCTGTCTGGGGATTTCCCTCTCTGTGGCCAGTTTTCTTGAGCTCCTATTAAGTGCCAGAACTTGTGCTGGGTATGTGGCAGCAGAGGGGAGAGAAGCCCATCATCCCAGAGAATCCCACCATCAGGAGAGTTCAGAGGCTGTTTCTCTCACGCGTGTTCTCCCATATTCATCCACGAGGAAGAGAACGCAGGGGTCAGACGGGGACCTGGGTCAAGAAGATGCAATAACTATTATGATTATTACAGACATAAAAGGGCAGATGCTTTGGGTTAGGAGTCATGCCCCCTTGTTTTTCACCAAGCACGTTGAAAACTGCCGAATACTGACATAAAACAAGTGCTTACTGATACAGCATCTAGTCTGATCTCTGAGGAACAGATCCTAATGACCAGCCTGTGGATGAGAGCACCGGTGCTCAGGGAGATTTAGGTAATTTGGTAAGAGTTGAGCTTTGAACCCAAGTCTGCCTGGCTCCGGAGTCCGTGTTCTAATGCAAGAGAATCTGCCAAGTAGGGCAGCCCGTGATGCGCCAGTCAAACAGACTCCCCTTTCTGGGCATCAGTCCTTCTAATCCAGGCCAGATATTTTGCTTTGTTTATTTTTGCTGTTGCTATTTTTTAAGCTTGCTCAGGCACTGGTCTGCAGTCCTAGTTGTGCATGGGATTCACTGGATGTCCCTGGTTGGGTGCATCCTGGACTTTTAGAATGATAAGGCTCCTCAGGTGAGTCTAAGATTCACAGCAGACTAGGGAAGCCTTGCTGGCTGGTACCCAGAGGTTAAACTATTTATTCTGTCAGATGGTATTAAGCCCTGGGAGGAGGGGCCTTTCTCCATCTCCCTTTGTTCTCCTGTGTTCTACTCAATTCTTTCTTTAAAAAAACAAAGTTATTTATTTATTGTTTTTCCTTTAATTAATTTATTTAACTGAAGGATGGTTGCTTGTTTTGTTGTTTTCTGCCAAACATCAGCATGAAAGAGCCATAGGCATACATGTGTCCCTCCGTCTCGAACTTCCCTCCCGTCTCCCTCCCCAGCCCACCTCTCCCGGGTGTTACAGAGCCCCTGCTTGAGCGCCCTGGGTCATACAGCAAATTCCCATTGGTGGCCTATTTTGCATATGATAATATATGGTAATGCAGTTTCCATGTTACTCTGTCCATACATCTCACCCTCTCCTCCCTCCCCACATCCCGTGTCCATAAATCTGTTCTCTGTGTCTGTATATCCAATTCTGCCCAGCAAATCATCAGTTCTCTTTTATTATCTCCTTATTTATTAGAGGAAGTTCCTCCCTCTAAAGTGGACAGTTCTGTGGGCTGTTGTATGTTCACAAGGCTGTTCTAGCGTCACTGTATCAGACTGCAGGAAGCTTTCTTTCCCCAAAAGAACCCTGATCTGTTCGCAGTCCCTCCCATCAGCTCTCCTGCTTGCCCCGGGCAGTCTCTAATTGACTTTTCGTCTCTATAGATTCATCTTTCCTGAACATTTCACATACATGGAAGGTACGTGGCTTTGTGTCCAGCTTCTTTCATTTGCCTTTGTATCTTCAGGGTTCATCCTTGTTGTAACATGTACCAATTCCTTTTTGTGGCTGAATAAATACTCCTTCGTATGGCGACATCACATTCAAAATACCCATCCATCAGTTTCCAGATGGTTTTAAGGCTCTGATTTTCTCTTGGCCGAGAGGTGTGACTAGATTTACCTAGGTGGAGGGGCCGTGAGAGGCGCCAGGGAGCCCGGACACTGCCTCTCGAGCCTGTATGAAAGAAAGCCCAGAGGCCTAGGGATGTGAAAACTAACCCTAAAAAGCTCCAGGGGGCAGATCCTGAGCAGCCATGAGAGGTGGGCCATGCCTGTCCCCCGCACCTCCTTCCAGGAAAATAACCAAAGATCCGGGGCAAAGCAGTATCCACAAGGCTGCATCACTGCAACAGAGCTAAACAGTGACAAACAGGAACAACCTGGGGGCCCAATAAAACAGGGAACTGTCGAAAGCGATGCTACTTCCATCTGAGGTAATACCATGCAGTCAAATACAACACAGGATCAACTCACTCTTGTTGGAGTGCCAAACCCCGCCTGGGCATTTCCCCTGTGCTGACCCCCACGGCTCAGCCCTCGTGGCACCCAGATGAGGTAGGTGCTCCCCATCGTAAGTGACGGGACAGAAGTAGAGAACAAGTAGGTAACTTGCCCAGTGCTGTGCAGCTAGAAAGCAGTGGGGCTGAGATTTGAAGGGGTCCGCTTCCTTAATATCTCTGCTCTACTGCCTCTCTGGGGGTGGGAAACAGTATTTAAAAAAACAAAAGAATAAATCCAATTCCCAAATCATCAGTTCTCTTTTATTATCTCCTTATTTATTAGAGGAAGTTCCTCCCTCTAAAGTGGACAGTTCTGTGGGCTGTTGTATGTTCACAAGGCTGTTCTAGCGTCACTGTATCAGACTGCAGGAAGCTTTCTTTCCCCAAAAGAACCCTGATCTGTTCGCAGTCCCTCCCATCAGCTCTCCTGCTTGCCCCGGGCAGTCTCTAATTGACTTTTCGTCTCTATAGATTCATCTTTCCTGAACATTTCACATACATGGAAGGTACGTGGCTTTGTGTCCAGCTTCTTTCATTTGCCTTTGTATCTTCAGGGTTCATCCTTGTTGTAACATGTACCAATTCCTTTTTGTGGCTGAATAAATACTCCTTCGTATGGCGACATCACATTCAAAATACCCATCCATCAGTTTCCAGATGGTTTTAAGGCTCTGATTTTCTCTTGGCCGAGAGGTGTGACTAGATTTACCTAGGTGGAGGGGCCGTGAGAGGCGCCAGGGAGCCCGGACACTGCCTCTCGAGCCTGTATGAAAGAAAGCCCAGAGGCCTAGGGATGTGAAAACTAACCCTAAAAAGCTCCAGGGGGCAGATCCTGAGCAGCCATGAGAGGTGGGCCATGCCTGTCCCCCGCACCTCCTTCCAGGAAAATAACCAAAGATCCGGGGCAAAGCAGTATCCACAAGGCTGCATCACTGCAACAGAGCTAAACAGTGACAAACAGGAACAACCTGGGGGCCCAATAAAACAGGGAACTGTCGAAAGCGATGCTACTTCCATCTGAGGTAATACCATGCAGTCAAATACAACACAGGATCAACTCACTCTTGTTGGAGTGCCAAACCCCGCCTGGGCATTTCCCCTGTGCTGACCCCCACGGCTCAGCCCTCGTGGCACCCAGATGAGGTAGGTGCTCCCCATCGTAAGTGACGGGACAGAAGTAGAGAACAAGTAGGTAACTTGCCCAGTGCTGTGCAGCTAGAAAGCAGTGGGGCTGAGATTTGAAGGGGTCCGCTTCCTTAATATCTCTGCTCTACTGCCTCTCTGGGGGTGGGAAACAGTATTTACCAACATGAAAAATCATTCACCAAATATTGGCTCATGGAATAAATCAGATGATGGAACAGCATTCAGAGTACCCACAAGACTTGAAGACGGGGTGCAGGAGAGATCTCCACACCGTTGAAGCAAGGGTAGTTTTTGTTTTCTGGTTTGTGTTTGCATTATCCGAGTTTTGAACAACACAAGGGACATGTTTTCATTTTCAGGAAGAAAAGTATTTTATTTGGTTCATGTGAAAAATAAACCATGTTCGTATATTGCTGGTGGGAATTCAATACAGAATGTTCCTTACAAAGGGCAACTTTTTAATATTTATCAAAGTTGCAAGTGCATTTACCCTTTGACTCAGCAATCCCGTTGACTTAGGCAGTATATAATCTGCCTGCAATGCAGGAGACTCGGGTTCAATCCCTGGGCCAGGAAGATCCCTGGAGAAGGGAGTGGCTACCCACTCCAGTGTTGTTGCCTGGAGAATTCAATGGACAGAGGAGCCTGGCGGGCTACAGTCCACGAGGCTACAAAGAGCTGGACAAGACACAACAACTAACTTTTTCACTTTTCAGCAATCCCGAATCTACATTTTATCCTCTAGGTAGAGCTGTTCATGGATGACCTGAGGCTACTCCCAACACGGTTACTTATTATAATGAAAGCTTGAAAGCAAATTAAACACGCACTGTATGGGGGCTTGTTGAATAATCTGTGGAAGGAATACTACACAACTGTAAAAAAAGGAGTGAGGATGCTTTCTATACTGCTAGGAAAAGAGCACTGGGATTTTTTTTTTTTTTAATGAAAAGGGCAATATTCAGAACCATGTGTTCATAGCATTACTTCTGTGTCAGAAAAGAAAGAAGAGAAAAAATATATTTTGTGTCTGCTTGTACCTTATTACGATGCTGGCAGGCAAAGTGATAATCGTCCACAACAGATTACAACTGACCTTATAACCACTGCAGAAGGGAAACCCAAGAAACTAAGAAGTGACTGCTCTTAGAGACAAGAAAGTGGGTGCACAGGAAACGGTGGAGACGAGACTGACTTCTCAGACTTGACCATCTTCTACTGCTTATAGTTTTGAATCATGGTACTGAGTTACCTGGTTGAAAAATAATCGTTTCAAAACCACCGCAAGCAGAATTGTGGTTTCCAGTCCCTGCTACCCCCATCACTGGGGCATGAGGTAGTCTTGGAGGAGAGAGGGCTTGTTGGATTGTCTGAGAGCAGGGTATCAGGGCGTCCCCCGTTGTTCGGCCCAGGCATGTAGAAGAGGGCATAGCGAAGGGGCAGAAGTGTTCTTCCCATCCTCAGAGACTCCCCCACGAGCGGGCTTTCTAGTGGGGGCAAAGGTCTTGAAGCGTTCCCGGCTGCTTTGGCTTGGCACAGTGCCTGGCACATAGTAGGCTCTTAGTAAACATCTATCTAATTAATTGCTCCCCTGCTGGCCTGATTATTTCACCGTTGGGGTGGTAAGCCTCTTACCTACACAGATCTGCCCCCGCGGTTTAAGCTGTGGAGTTGCTGGTACTCGGGGCCATATTAGTTTAATCAGATAATCAGATTACTCTTTCCCTTGCATCTGGCAGAGAGCAGGCCTTACGGAAAGGGAAATGAAAGCTTTTATAAAGCTTCCATCCCGTTGGGCAGACATTCATCCAGCGCCTGCTGGGTGCGGTCCCAGGCCTAGGTTCTGCCATGCAGCATGCCCTCGGACTTCTTCTCCTGGGGGATCCATCGTCCAAGCAGCCCTTGCAGCTGACAGCTACGGAGCACTCACACGCGGCTTCTCTCTCGGTCCTCCCAGCCCCGCCTAGGAAGCGCTTTCATGACTCAGTGCCTGTGGGTGCAATGGACACCAACCAGACTCAAACTCATTTAAGCAAGAGAAGATTTGTATTTGTGTGTACCACGGAAGGTAGTGGGTTCAAGGCTCTGGCTGTTTCTATTTTCCTCTGTATCCCCTTGGTCCTCAGGCTGGCCTGCCTCACAGCCGGGAGAGGTCACCAGCAGTAGGAAGCGGTAGGTTTCCCTGTTTGTATCCACCGGAAGAGAGAATAAGCTTTCCAGGTCTCTCTCAAGAATAGGGAAGATTCTTTCTCTGAGGCTTCAAACACTTTGAGTAAGCCTAACCTCACATCTCATGAACAGAAATTGGCTTAGAATTTCCCGACCCGTAATCCAGTGACTCTCAACACCGTGTTGCACATCAGAATTATCCAGGGAGTTTTTGGAAAAAAAAAAAAAAAAAGTCTGATTCCCAAGCCCTTCTACCCCAGGTCCCATTACATCAGAAACTTTGTGAGTAGGGCCCAGGCATCAGCATTTTAAGCAAGCTTCCCAGAGGCTTCTCAGGCACAATGAGGGCCTCAAGGTTAAGCTTGGGGCATTGTCTCCCAAGGAAGTCATTTATCCGGTGACAGAAGAGCTGGCCTGCCTGGATCAGAAAACTTCACACCTGTGGCCCACGGCCGCCTGGCCCCCCAACCCCCGCCTGTAACAGACCAGCAATGAATAATTTTAATAAATCCTATAATTTTCTCGTGAACAGCGTAATTATATTGCTTAGCAATTTGTGTGTGTGCTAAAAGCATTAATTTGTTCAATGTAAACATCTAAAATATGCCACAATTATCGTAAGCTGTGTGAGCACGTCTTGGTTTTTCTAATAAGCTGGGAGCTCTCCGCACTGGACGTAGCCCAGAGCTCTGGGCTTTCGGGAGATTCCCGCCTGATGGCAGCCCCACGCTGAGTCACTCAGCCCCGGCGCCTTCCCTTCTCGGGAAGCTGGAGGCTTTGGTGCCCGTTCTTTCTTGCCCCGTGGTGGCTTTGGCGCGTGACCCTTCAGATGGGGCCTCACGGTGGGTGGGGAGGGGTACCCTTCCTGCTCTTTGCCTGCAAACTTAAGCACATGGAGGATGAGGTGAACAGAGATTTGAAGTGTGTTTTCCCGGCTGAGCTCGTCCCACCTTTGCACATTTGCCAAACCCTTGAGAAGAGCACATCCAGATGTGGTCCCTTCAGGCCGGGCCGCAGGAGGAGACCCACATCTGAGCAGAGCTGGACCTCCTGTCTGGAGCAGAGCTGCAAAGCCGAGCCCAGCCCCGCGGCTGACCCGTGAGCGCGAAAAGCTGTGATCGTTCTTTTAAGCCACCGAGTTTAGGGACTTGCCGGGTGGTCCAGTGGTAAAGACTCCACCTGCCAAGGCAGAGGACAGGGGTTCAAGCCCTGGTCCGGGCCCGGGATCCCACATGCCGCAGGGCAACTCAGACCATCTGCCACAACTCCCGAAGCCCAGGCACCTAGAGCTGGTGCTCTGCAGCAAGAGAAGTCACCGCAGCGAGAGGCCTGAGCACCGCAACAAAGAGTAGCCCCTCCCCGCTTCACTGCAACTAGAGAAAGCCCGTGAACAGCAACAAAGACCCAGCACAGCCACAAAAAGGAAAATTATAAGACCTGTGTGTGCTAAGTCACTTCAATCGTGTCCAAGTCTTTGTGACCCTATGGACTATAGCTCGCCAGGCTCCTCTGTCCATGGGAATTTCCCAGGCAACAATACTGGAGTGGGTCCCCATGCCCTTTTCCAGGGGATCTTCCTGACCCAGGGATGGAACCCAAGTCTCTTATGTCTCCTGCACTGCAGGCAGATTCTTTACCCACTGAGCCACCTTGGGGTGACTTTCAAACGGTGGCGGGGAGGTGCGGGGGGAAATGCCACTGAATTTGGATGGGTTTTGTTACACAGCACAATCGCCATGTTCATTGCCTAACTCACCTTCTCAAGACGGGGCGGTCAACAGGCATTCCAGCTCCAAGCTCTTTTGGTCCCAGAAGACCTTAGAGACCACGTGCAGAGAAGACAAGGAGAAACTGGACAGAGAATGTTTCCCTCTGGTGACCCAATAGGTGCCTCTCCTGTTCATGAAAGTTGGGGCCAGGCCTTAGTCTACACCTAGTGATTACACACATAGGTTATTTTGGAACCAGTTTGCCTAGGTTTGAAGCCCAGCTCCACCCCTGACATGCTGTGTGACTCTGAACAGGGCGCTTAACTTCTCTGGGCCTCAGGTACCTCCTCTGTCCAGTGAGGATGGTAATAAGCTCCTTCATCTACTTCTGTTGTGCAGATAAAACTAATCTGTGTGAAATGCGCAGAGTCGCGCCTAGCACACGAGATAAACATTATATAAGTGTGAGTTCCTATTATTAAGCACTGCCCGTACATTTCAGTCTCTCAACTAAGCAACCAGAAACTCTTATCACCATTCTGTATATAAAGGAACTGAGGTGAAGAGAGGTCAAATAACTTATCCAAGGTTACATAACACGTGAGTCACTGAGCCAAGGGATGAAAACAATTCCATTGGATTTCAAAACTTTTTTTTTAATCTCTGTATCCAGCATATTTAAAGCAAACTTGGTGCCTATCAGGCAATGAAGCATGTTGATGAATGAATGAACAGACATGACGGGTGGACAGCAGGCTGGACAGTGACCGGAACTCCACACTCTGTGCCCTCTTTACGTCCTCCAGCTTTAACTGGGCTGGGACTGGTTGGTGAATAGGAGGAACCTCTTCCAGGATGGTATGGGGGAATGGAGTGTCAGGAAGTTGCCCGGGATCGGGAGGCAGCATCCCACGTTCCTGTCCTGGTTCTGCCCCGTCCAGCTGGGTGACCGTGGGCCAGCAGCTTTGCAAACCCACTGAGACCCCGGTCACTCTCAGGTGAAAGCAGGAGCCTGCAGGAAGGAGAGGTACGGAGCAGCAGGGCAGCTGATGTCAAGGTCTCCCTCCGTGGTCTGCTGCCCATGAAAGGCTCTGTCCTCCGAGGGAAACCTGATGCCCTGCTGAGCTGACAGATTCGGGGATCTGAGCAGCTGTGTCCCCTTGCCCCCTAGCCAGGGCGGAGGCCTGTGCATCCTGGGGTGGCAGGCTGACCTACAAGGACAGGTGTGGAGCTTGCTCACGGCAGCAACGTGCCCTGGGTTGCAGTCATAGGATGAACCCACTGGGTCAGATACGCCGTGATATGGTCACCTTAGTCTACAAGTGATTACACACATAGGTTATTTTGGAACCAGTTTGCCTAGGTTTGAAGCCCAGCTCCACCCCTGACATGCTGAGTGACTCTGAACAGGGCGCTTAACTTCTCTGGGCCTCAGGTACCTCCTCTGTCCAGTGAGGATGGTAATAAGCTCCTTCATCTACTTCTGTTGTGCAGATAAAACTAATCTGTGTGAAATGCGCAGAGTCGCGCCTAGCACACGAGATAAACATTATATAAGTGTGAGTTCCTATTATTAAGCACTGCCCGTACATTTCAGTCTCTCAACTAAGCAACCAGAAACTCTTATCACCATTCTGTATATAAAGGAACTGAGGTGAAGAGAGGTCAAATAACTTATCCAAGGTTACATAACACGTGAGTCACTGAGCCAAGGGATGAAAACAATTCCATTGGATTTCAAAACTTTTTTTTTAATCTCTGTATCCAGCATATTTAAAGCAAACTTGGTGCCTATCAGGCAATGAAGCATGTTGATGAATGAATGAACAGACATGACGGGTGGACAGCAGGCTGGACAGTGACCGGAACTCCACACTCTGTGCCCTCTTTACGTCCTCCAGCTTTAACTGGGCTGGGACTGGTTGGTGAATAGGAGGAACCTCTTCCAGGATGGTATGGGGGAATGGAGTGTCAGGAAGTTGCCCGGGATCGGGAGGCAGCATCCCACGTTCCTGTCCTGGTTCTGCCCCGTCCAGCTGGGTGACCGTGGGCCAGCAGCTTTGCAAACCCACTGAGACCCCGGTCACTCTCAGGTGAAAGCAGGAGCCTGCAGGAAGGAGAGGTACGGAGCAGCAGGGCAGCTGATGTCAAGGTCTCCCTCCGTGGTCTGCTGCCCATGAAAGGCTCTGTCCTCCGAGGGAAACCTGATGCCCTGCTGAGCTGACAGATTCGGGGATCTGAGCAGCTGTGTCCCCTTGCCCCCTAGCCAGGGCGGAGGCCTGTGCATCCTGGGGTGGCAGGCTGACCTACAAGGACAGGTGTGGAGCTTGCTCACGGCAGCAACGTGCCCTGGGTTGCAGTCATAGGATGAACCCACTGGGTCAGATACGCCGAGATGTCTCCTGATGGAGAAGGGCAGGGCAGGCAGAGCCCGGGTGCCTGGTGCGGGGGAGAGAAAGGCACTGGAGGCACAGACCAGAGGGCACTTTCCAGCTCTGGTCACCTGGCTACACAGAGCCTTCGTTTCCTTGGACGAGTCAGGCTTCCTGCATCTCCAGGCTGCGTGGAAGCTCCAAAGGGGCTCCCTGGAGGGAGATGTCCCTCTGCAGACTCCAAGGGCTTTGGCCCCAGGAGGCTACTTCCTGGACTTCAGTTCCTATGTCTGAAAGGAGAACTCAAAACGATGCTTTGGACCAACCCTGTACGCCAAGGTCGCTGCACCTCGGCATCCCCCATGAGACGTCCTGTGGCTTCTGGTGAGATGCTGTACAAAGGTGACCACCGTCACCTGCCACGGATCCTCGCCCGAAATGCCTTGTAACTGGAACCCAGCTGCCCTCCTGGTGCAGGAGACAAAAGGACGAACTTAATACAGCAAGAGGGAAACAAGGAGATGAACCCAGAAGGTAGAGCATGGGGTGAGACCGCAGTCGCGTCCTTACACATCTTTGTCAAAAGAAAGGGACTTGCCAAACCAAAAGAGGCCTCAGTGAAGCCAATCAGAGGGTCCTGGTGGCACCCTAGTGTGCACGCACATGTGCATGCTAAGTCGCTTTAGTCGTGTCTGACTCTGTGCGGCCCGATAGACTGGAGCCCGCCAGACTCTCCTTTCCGTGGGATTCTCCAGGCAAGAATACTGGAGGGACTGCCATCTCCTTCTCCAGGGGATCTTCCCGACCCAGGAGTTGAACCTACGTCTCTTGTGTCTCCCGTATTGACAGGCAGGTTCTTTACCACTAGTGTCACTTGCAAAGCCCCCAATATAAATCTAAATATACATATATATGCACAAAAAGGGGTCTGGGAAGACAGACAATACGGTATTTACAGTGATCCTCCCCAGATGGTAGGAAGAGAGATGGTTTTGTTTTCTTATTTTTGCTTATCCCTGTGTTCCAACTTTCTACGATGTACACATACAGCATTGGCGATAATCAACGTTATTTTAAGTTAGAGAATTTCTCTGCACAGTCTCTAACTCTGACGGTTTCCTCTGGCCTCAGCCTCCTCTCCGAGCTCCTGCCCGGTCTCCAAGCTGCCAATGACACTGACCGACCGTGGTGTTCTCATCACAGCCTCCCTCCCTCCCATCGGGCTTCCACATGGAGGAGTGCCCCTGGAGTTACAGTAACCCTCCCGCCTCGCTCTCGAAGTTCATTCCCTCCTCCTCCCCGGCAGAGAAGTGCCTTATCTGATGGCCAAGTGTGGGAGGAGCTGTTGGCATGCTCAGCCCAGCCCCTTCTCTACTGGAAGCTTTTACTGGATTCCTGCTCGGACTGAGTGGTTTTGCTGGGTGAATGTCAAGTTCAAGGGTGGGGTCGCAGGAAGCGCCCTTGGCCACGGATCTGAGGCCACAGTGGGAGGAAATATTTTGATCTCTGTCTGTACAGCCGTTGTGAGTCTCTCCCAGTGGGCTCCAGGCTTGGATGGGAAGGGGGTGCTCTCTATGAATTCTCTGAAACCTGGTTATCTTACTCTGCTTTCCCCAGTAGCCACTGCTCTTCTGCTCAAGGCCAGGCCCCGGCAGAAGCCCATCTTCTCTCAGCGGATCTTAGGAGTGAGTTTCTGCCGAAGAAGAGATGAGGACGTCCTTAGTAGATGGAGCTGCAGGGCGGGGCTCGGGCATCCAGACAGACGCAAGAGCCCTGAGGCTGGATGTCAAGATGGGAGGGAGGAGCGAGCAGAGAGGAGGCTGTGCCCTGCGCTGGGCTCCGCAGGTGCCTGACTGCCGTGTGGGGCCACAGGACAGGCGCAGGTCCTGAGGTGGCATTGTCACCTTCAGATAGGGAGGCCATCTCCTGGGGTCAGCCTGTGAGGCTGCGTCAAGGAGGAGGTGGTCTGGGAGCCGGGGGACCAGCAGAGGGGTTGTTAACCCAGAACATTCACAGGTGAGAGGAAGAAGAGCTGCTTAAAATAATAAAGTGGGGGAGGGGCTTCCCTGGTGGTCCAGTGGGTAGGGACACCGCCTTGCAGTGCAAGGGGCGCCGGTTCGATCCCTGGCCTGGGAAGATCCCACATGCCACGGAGCAGCTAGATCGATGTGTCCAATTACCGAGCCGGAGCTCTGGAGCCGGTGCTCTGCAGCGAGAGAGGCCACTGCGATGGGAGGCCCACATGGGCCAAAGAACAAAGATGGATGAAAAACAGATAAATGAAAGACCAACAGAACTGGCCCATCCGCCCCCCTCCCTCCCCACCCTCACCCCACCCCTACCCTACCCTCCACTCCCCAAAATAAAAGAATAAAGAGGGGCTTCCCTGGCCGTCTGGGCGTTAAGAGCCCACCTTCCCATGAAAGGGACATGGGTTCAATCCCTGGTCAGGGGACTAAGATCCCACGTGATACAGTTAAGCCCGTGAGCTGCAACTGCTGAACCTGAGTGTCGCAGTGAAGACCCAGTGCAGCCAAATTTCCAAAAAAAAATAAATAAATGATGGCAGCGAATTCCACAACAAGGGATGTCACCGCAGCAAGAAGCCGGTTCACCTCAACTGGAGAGAGCCCTCACTCCCTGCAGCTAGAGAAGAGCCTGCGGCAGCAGCAGTGAAGACCCAGAAGAGACAAAAATAAATAAATAAATAAATTTTTAAAAATTATTAAATGTTTTTAATACCTAGGGTTCTTTGTATGTTGATTTCAAGCATTTACTATTCCAGTGAGAGTCATACTAAGTCTGAATTTTGAAAACAAGCAATATTAATTATTGTTTGTCTGAAAAGGAATGGGTCCCTACGTTATGCCGAGGCAGACCTCTGAGCTGTGGCAGGCAACCTCAGCAGACTCCAGCCCCTTTTGGATGACAACTATTTTGTGGAATATTTTGAACATATCTTAGGGCTTCTTTGGTGGCCCTGCAGTAGAAAATCAGCCTGCTAATGCAGGAGATGCTGGTTCCAGCCCTGGGAGGGGAAGGTCCCCTGGAGAAGGAAATGGCGACCCTCCGTAGTCTGGAAACCATGGACAAAGGGTAGGGGGGGGACACCGACCGTAGGAAGAAGAGCTGCTTAAAATAATAAAGTGGGGAGGCTTCCTGGTGGTCCAGTGGTAGGGACACCGCCTTGCAGTGCAAGGGGCGCCGGTTCGATCCCTGGCCTGGGAAGATCCCACATGCCACGGAGCAGCTAGATCGATGTGTCCAATTACCGAGCCGGAGCTCTGGAGCCGGTGCTCTGCAGCGAGAGAGGCCACTGCGATGGGAGGCCCACATGGGCCAAAGAACAAAGATGGATGAAAATAGATAAATGAAAGACCAACAGAACTGGCCCATCCGCCCCCCTCCCTCCCCACCCTCACCCCACCCCTACCCTACCCTCCACTCCCCAAAATAAAAGAATAAAGAGGGGCTTCCCTGGCCGTCTGGGCGTTAAGAGCCCACCTTCCCATGAAAGGGACATGGGTTCAATCCCTGGTCAGGGGACTAAGATCCCACGTGATACAGTTAAGCCCGTGAGCTGCAACTGCTGAACCTGAGTGTCGCAGTGAAGACCCAGTGCAGCCAAATTTCCAAAAAGAAATAAATAAATGATGGCAGCGAATTCCACAACAAGGGATGTCACCGCAGCAAGAAGCCTGTTCACCTCAACTGGAGAGGAGCCCTCACTCCCTGCAGCTAGAGAAGAGCCTGCGGCAGCAGCAGTGAAGACCCAGAAGAGACAAAAATAAATAAATAAATAAATTTTTAAAAATTATTAAATGTTTTTAATACCTAGGGTTCTTTGTATGTTGATTTCAAGCATTTACTATTCCAGTGAGAGTCATACTAAGTCTGAATTTTGAAAACAAGCAATATTAATTATTGTTTGTCTGAAAAGGAATGGGTCCCTACGTTATGCCGAGGCAGACCTCTGAGCTGTGGCAGGCAACCTCAGCAGACTCCAGCCCCTTTTGGATGACAACTATTTTGTGGAATATTTTGAACATATCTTAGGGCTTCTTTGGTGGCCCTGCAGTAGAAAATCAGCCTGCTAATGCAGGAGATGCTGGTTCCAGCCCTGGGAGGGGAAGGTCCCCTGGAGAAGGAAATGGCGACCCTCCAGTATGCCTGCCTGGGAAATCCCATGGACAAAGGAGCCTGGAGGGCTACTGTCCAGGGGGCGGTAAAGAGTCTGGCAGGACTCAGCAACTCAACAGCAACATTACAAACAGTTTGTTCCCCTGTCACCAGGCTGAATGAATTTCCCAAGTAATCACACGTGTCTTCACACGTGCCTTTTGGAAAGAAAATCAACGTAATATCCTAGCCGTAGTATGAAGAAGAAATGAAAGTCTTTTATAATAAAACGGTTTCGGGGTGAAAATACAGAAGCTGCCTGCGGGGGACACAGGCTGAGGTGGTCCTGCCGCGTGCTCCTCGCGGCGCCCTGGGAACGCGAGAGCCACGGAGGCAGGCGGACCCACGTGGCCCTGCCGGTGACTCACGCCCCGAGCCGAGCCGAGGCGGGTGACGTGAAATGGGCAACGAGTCCTGGCAAAATGCCGACCAAAACAAAGGCCCATCTTCTCCTTCCGTGGACATAACAGAGTCGTGTTCCTGGAAAATTCGGGGCATATTAGAAGTGTGCAAAATTACTTGGTGTTTATACATAATAACTGGTTGTGCACACACACTGTGACAAAGAAAAACGCCCTGACGGATTCCCCAGACCCTCCGAACGAGCCTGTCTCCGCCTCCCTGAGCGGCGTGGTCCTCGAGCCTCTTCTACGACGGCAGCCATGGAGACCAACCTGCAGACGCCCCGTGAAATCAGTGTTGCCCCTTCCGTGGCTGAGAGGAGGGTGGAAGCCCGCCGAAGCGGAGCTGGAGCGGGGGGTCTGGAGAGGGGGTCGGCGACCAAGCTGCAAGACATGGCATGAGGTCTGGGCGCGAGGAGACGGCAGGCTGGTGAGTCACTTCCTGAGATGTCAGTGAGACGAGAGAAGCTGAACAGGGTGAGGTTCCGCTGTGAGTTCCCTAACATCAGCTATAGGGACGTCCCTGGCGGTTCAGAGGTTCGAACTCCGAGCTTTTACTCCAGGGGGGCGCAGGTTCCATCCCTGGTAGGGAAACTAAGATCCCACGTGCCGAGGAACATGGCCAAAAAGTCAAGAAGAAAAAATTAATAAGATAAAATCAGTTATAAGCAGTAGTGCTTGGTGGGGGGGGGGGGGCGGGCAGGGGAGTGAATAAAAATGATGGCCGTGCCCCTTACTTCCAGGCGCTGGAGGGTTTCCGCACATCAGCGCACGTGATCTTCAACAGACGGAAGAGGAGGGGCCGCAGGTCGCTTCAGGTCATGTCGTGTCCGATTCTTTGTAACCCCATGGGTGGCAGCACACCAGGCTTCCCTGTCCTTCACCATCTCCCGGAGTTTGCTCAAACTCATGTCCCTTGACTCAGTGATGCCATCCAACCATCTGGTCCTCTGTCATTCCCTTCTCCTTCTGCCTCCTATTCTCCGCAGCATCAGGGTCTTTACGTCTCTTTGCATCAGGTGGCCAAGGGATTGGAGTTCAGCATCATTCCTTCCAATGAATATTCAGGGTTGATTTCCTTTAGGGGCCCCACTTGCCCCTGTTTTATCATGGGCAAACCAAAGCCCGGAGGGACAGAGAACCTTGCCCGTGGTCAGTCAGCTGTCGGCTCATGGCAGAGCTGGGCTTTGAGCCTGGGTGGTGTTGCCCTCAGGGTCCTGCTTGACCACTCCATGGGCAGGGGCCAGGCTGTGCTTGGGTGAAGCACTGTGGACAGAAGTCACAGTAGCTGGTGTGAGGCCCCGGGGAGACTCGGAGGAGGTTTTGGGTATCTAGACTGGGGGTGCCAGCTGAACAATCATGAACATCCGTGGGAGATTTTTGGAGACATGGAGAAGGACGCCAGATGGCCCCAGTACAAAGAAGAGGGACTCGAGCCACTTCACCTGGATCTTTCAAGGCAGGGCGACTCCAGGGAGGTGGAGGACTTGAAACATTCCAGACCACCCCCGTCATTGTTGGGAGCCCCCAGGGAGCAGCCTGGCTGACATCCAAGGCCCTCTGAGCTCCTATTCTCTGAGCTCTTACACTTCAGTTTCACCTCTCCCCACCTTATTTATTAATAATTGTATTTTTGTGAATTCACGAACTGAGAAAACATAACACAAAGGATGACTGTGGACACTGAAAAGCTTTCCGTCAACTTGAATGCTGTTCATCACAATGGGATCCATATACACTGAATACATTCCATATGCAGAAGTCAAATGCCTTCCAGCTGCGATGCTTGTGGAACCTACAGGCAGTGCTGGATTGAGGGCACCAGCGGGAACTTGGAGCCATGGTGTGTGAGAGAGAGTTGTTCAGTCATGTCTCACTCTTTGCGACCCCACGGACTGTAACCCACCAGGCTCCTCTGTCCATGGGATTCTCCAGGCAAGAGTACTGGAGTGGGTTGACATTTCTTTCTCCAGGGGATCTTCCCCACCCAGGGATCCAGCCTTGGTCTCCAGCATTGCAGGCAATTCTTTACCGTTTGAGTCACCAGGGAAGCCCAGAAGCTGTAGTAGGGGATGGCATTAGTCACACAAGCCCCCAGACCCCAGATCACCCCATGGTGTGTGTCTGGGCGGGGGAGCTTAGGGTCACCGCAAGAGTCCTGACCCATGTCATCAGCTCCCAGCTGGTACTATATGTCTCCAGGAAAGGCTTTGATGGGGCGGTCCTATGCCACACTTTCTGAGATTCCTGGACCCAACTTCAATGTGTGGGGTTTGGGGGAAGCCTCCCATATAGTCTGAAAATTCAGCTCGATCCTGACACCATCTGCCTGGAGATGGCATCGGCTTCTACAGGCTAAGGGCTCAGTCCCTCTAGACTACCCTCCAATCCAGCCGCCAGTTCCAAACCCAGGTTGTTACCTGCACTTCTGACCAACCGACTGTAAATCAAAGGTTCCTCCTTGGGTGCAGTAAATCTGCTAGAGCAGCTCACAGGGCTTAGGAAGCCAGTTTACTCACCAGATTACTGCTTTACTACAGAGGATATCAAAGGCCCCGAGCCAACAGCCAGATGAAGAGGGCGAGGTCTCGAACAAAGGAGCTTCTGTCTTCGGGGAGTTTGGGGCTGGCCAGGGAGCTCATGGAAGCATTCTTGTTCCCCAACCTGGAAGTTCTCAGAACCCCCAATCCGTTTTATTGTTTTGATTTTTGGCCACTACCATTGGTCTTTCATTTATTTCCATCTTTGTTCTTTGGCCTGTGTGGGCCTCCCATCGCAGTGGCCTCTCTCATTGCAGAGCACCAGCTCTGGGCACATGTGCTCCAGAGCTCCGGCATGGTAGTTGGACACATAGATCCAGCTGCTCTGCGGCACGTGGGATCTTCCCAGGCCAGGGATCAAACCGACACCCCTTGCATTGCAAGGCAATATCCTTACCCACTGGACCACCAGGGAAGCCCCCCTTTTAGTTTTTAATGGAAGTTTTATTACTTAGGTATGGTTGATTAACTCATTGGCCATTGGAGATTGGTTCGACCTCCTTCTCCCCAACCTGGAAATCAGTCCCACCCTTCTGTTCAAGGCATTTCCCCTGACAACATGCCTCCATCCATAGGCACTTTCCAGAAGTTACCTCATTAACATAAACCTAGTTGTGCCTTTGAACTGTGGTGCTGGAGAAGACTCTTGAGAGTCCCTAGGGCAGCAAGGAGATCAAACTAGTCAATCCTAAAGGAAATCAACCCAGAATATTCACTGGAAGGACTGATGCTGAAGCTGAACTCCAATAGTTGACCCACCTGATGTGAAGAGCTGACTCATTGGAAAAGACCCTGGCACCGGGGAAGATTGAGGGCAGGAGGAGAAGGGGGCAACAGAGGATGAGCTGGTTGGATGGCACCACCGCTTCAATGGACATGAGCGTGAGCAAGCTCCGGGAGCTGGTGAAGGACAGGGAAGCCTGGCGGGCTGCCGTCCATGGGGTCGCAAAGAATTGGACAGGACTGAGGGACTGAAGTGAACCGAATGAATAACAAAGGACTTCCCAGGTGGCGCTTATCAGTTGGTAAAGAACCCACCTGCCACTGCAGAAGATGTAAGAGATTCAGGTTCTACCTCCAGCTTGGGACGTTCCCCTGGGGAACGGCACAGAAACCCACTCCAGTGTTCTTGCCTAGAGAATCCCATGGACAGAGGATCAGCCCCCACCAGGGAATGAACTGACTTTCTGTCCCGTCCACACAGAGGTGCCTTCAGACGGGGGGCCAGCCCAGGGCTATCGGCGCTGACCCATGGAGTCATTGCAGGAGGTGGGCAAAGAACAGATCGGGTCACATTCCTAAAAGAGTGACTGGAAAGTTGGCTAAACTGAAAGGAGAGACCATGCCAAGTGTGGCGAGGAGGAACTCTCAAACGTGGTTGCTAGAAGTTTACACTCCTGAGTTTTCCCATACTCCTAAGGGGGTAAAGCCACTTTGTGAACCTGGAGTCACTGACCAAACCTAACATACATATATCCTATGACCCAGGAACTCTCCTCCTAGGCATATACTCAGCAGGAACAGGTGTATGCATATGCTCATGAAGACACAGAAACAAATGTTCACAGTAGGACTCTGTCCTCTCACCAGCAAGGGCCCAGGCCGAATCCTGGGTCAGGGAACTGAGATCCGACAAGCCACGCGGTATGGCCCGAACATAACAACCCACAAAACAAAATCAAAGCAAATAAGAAAACACGTGTTGGCATGCATGGGGAGACACTGGTGCCCCTGGGCATCACTGGTGGGAATGTGAAATGTGCAGCTGCAATGGGAAACCGTTCGGTGGCTTCTCAAAAACATAAAACTAGCATATGATCCAGCGATCCCACTCTGGGTGTTAAAAATAAGGTTAACAGGGCCCCAACAGAGTTGCTTATGCTGAACCCCCTTCCACCAAACTAGAACTGAACTATAGTTTTGGCTCTCTCAGAAATGGAATCCTGATTAAACCCGTCAATCAGGAATCATCTGATAAACATCAGTTAGGTCATCTGCCTGAGAGATCCCTGCCACGCCCTGAAGGAAAGTAATTTTGCAATAACCCACCCACTTTTTTTGCCTAGTGTAACTTGCTTGTTCCCATTCCCTTCTGCCTACAAAAGTCTTTCCTTCTGTTCAGCTCCTCAGAGCTCCTCTCTGTCTGCTAGATTGAATGCTGCCTGATTTGAATCCATTTTTTTTTCAGTTCTTAAAAATTTTAATACGTGTCAGCTTATCTTTTGACATGGATACAGACCCCAAAGAATTGAAGGCAGGGACTTGACTAGATATTTGTACATCCATGTTCACAGCATTATTATTATTGTTGGTGCCAAAAGGTAGAGACAACTCAAATGCCCATTGATGGATGAAATGTGGTCTGTATATAGAACGATGTATTATTCAGCCTTAAAAAGGAAAAAAATTCTGACATATGCTACGACATGGATGAACCTTGAAGACATGATGCTGAGCAAAATACACGAGACACAGAAGGACAGATACCCTATGATGTCACTTGTAGGAGGTTCCTCCTATAGTCAGATTCGTCCAGACAGGAAGTGAGAAAGTGGTGAGGAGGGTTCCAGAAGGGGCTTGGTCTCTTGGGAGTCCATTGGGAAATCATAGTTCCTCATGAAAAGACCAAAAAGGTCACCTTCTGATTCACAGCTCAGGAAGGGGTGGATGACATCGACTTGTCCAGTTAGGGGACCAGCTTTGAGTTCCTGTTAGTGGTGCTCGTGTCCAGCTTGGAATATCCCTGAGAACCCAGGGCAGAAGCTCCAGGAAATCACCTTGGCTGAGCACCTAGTGGCATGCCCAGCCCCATGGGAGCCATCCTCACTCCTGGCCGTCCAGGGCAATATTATTTGACTTATTTTCCTGATTAGGAAACAGCCTCCATGAGGGGCTCACAGTCAGGAGAGGAGTTGGGGGCAGGGGGTGATCAGTCAGCTCTACTTGGCTCCAAATCCTGCCTGTGGACCTTCCAGCTGGGGACTGGCCTGGGGACAAGCAGGCTCCTTGAGCTTGGGGGCAGCTCAGTCTTTCTTCCAAGGTGAGAGGAGCTGGCGGGAGGGCAAGGTCCACCCCGTGAAGCCTGTGACGTCAGGCACACCTGGCTGGGCTCTTCTCCGGAAGTTTGTCTGGTAGAGGAGGGTTCAGCTAGAGGGACTTCCGGTGCTTTCTAGAGAATATATGCCTCCTCCCATGCTTGCCTGTGTCCTCACCCACTGCCATGGCCCTCCTGGCCCTTTCCAGAAGGAGAGACTTGCGAGGTATGCGTGTGTGTGTGTGTGTGTGTTTGT
Organism: Tragulus kanchil; assembly: GCA_022376925.1. Classification (NCBI taxonomy): domain Eukaryota; kingdom Metazoa; phylum Chordata; class Mammalia; order Artiodactyla; family Tragulidae; genus Tragulus; species Tragulus kanchil. The sequence goes on along the minus strand of JAIOJX010000006.1, from coordinate 11,881,264 downwards.
GTGTGTGTAGCGGGGAAGCTTGAAAGGAGGGGCAGCTGGTTGCTCAGAACAGGGCTGAGAGAGGAGAAGCAGACTGGTGTACAGGTGGGGGCACTCCTACGTGATGCGGAGTGGAAAGAGCCCCCAGTGGGCATCTTGAGTTTTAGTCTTAACTCGGCCTCTCCTGTGCTGTGCAGCCTGGGGCAGGTGCCTTTCCCTCTCTGTGCCTGTTTCCTTATCTATACCAGAGCAAGATGAGAGTTCATAATTGCTAAGGGTTCATCCACCAGTTACACAAAAATTCATTGAGCCCTTGCTCCAGCCACCAGCCAAGGTCTGGGGATAGAGAAGACAGACAGCTCCCCTGACCTCCTGGAGCTGGTCTACTGGGGAAGATAGACACAGACTGACAGGTAAGCGCAAGCTCCCTGTTTGCTCTGGGGGAGAAGTATGGGGTGGGGCGGCGAGAGACACCCACAGCTGAGAGATCCAACCCAGCCGCAAGGACTGGGCTCAAAAGAATCAGCTCTAAGAACCACCTGCTTTCTGCCTGGCCTTGACCTTGGATCCCCAAGAGGCTCCCCGGGTGCTCCACATCCCAGCAGGGGCACAAGGATCCCAGACGGAGGGTGGGGTGGGGTGGGTAGGCTGGGGCGGAGAGTCCCACCCCTGCCTTCCTGTTGAGCCATGGGGAAACGGGAACTGTCATTCTCTGAAACGAGAACTCCATAGAATCAACCGGAAAGGGCTGAGAGGAGTCAAGGGCAGAAGGGCCTGCAGGAGAACAGTTTGCAAAGGGGAGCAGCGGAGCCTGCAGGGGTTCCCCAGGCTCTTCCAGGAGGCCAGAGCGGAACTGACACACGCCCTCCGCCGCAGGCCCGGCTGCACAAGGCTCTAAGCCTGCTGGGGTCGCCTGGGGAGTTTTGAGAATTGCTGATGCCCGAGTCTAGCCCCCAGAGACTCTGCTGTAATTGGCCAGCCTGGGCAGATAATTCTAAGGTTCTAAGTTGAGAACCAGTGTCCTAGAAGAAGGCTGGAGTCTGCTCAGAGGCCGAAGAAAGTGAGTTAAGGAGGTCAGAAAGTGGCCAGCCCTGCCCAGGGGACAAACAGGCTGCGTTTTCTAGGCAGCATGGGGACTTGGGTCCCCAGATAGACCTGCTTGCTAGTAATGCAGGGATTAACCCCTCCTGCCCTGGCAGCCCCACCCCCCCAACCCATTGCCACACAAAATACAGGATGTCCAGTTAGATCTGAATTTCAGATGAACGACAATAATTATTTTGTTTAAGTATGCCTCGTGTAACACTTGGGACATGCACTAAAAAAAAAAAAAAAATTTGTTGTTGTTCATCTGAAATTAAAATGGAATTGGGCGTTCTGTTTTTCAATTTGCTAAATCTGGCATTCCTACCCCACCCCACCTTGTGAGTTGAGAGTCAAGAGCTCCAGTCTCAGATCTCAGCTCCGATTCTAATATGTTGGGGGGGCTTTGAGAAACGCACTGACCCCTCTTGGGGTCACGGACACTTCCAGACTTATGTATCGTTCCCTCCTTCCTCAGGGGCCAGGCCGACTGTTTCCAAGGCAGTGGGTATGAGTCACAGGTCCCTGGAAAGGCATGGAGCTGTCTGTAAAGGAATACAGAGCCTTTCTCACTAAGAGATCAGCCTTTCTTTCCTGTGGTTTAATTCACATGAATGGTTTTCCAGAGTCTTCTTTGCCCTGGGGATGCTGGTAAAATGAGACTGAAACTGAGGGCGGAATCTGGGCTCAGTGGTCTCAAGTATGTGTTTCTCTCTCTCTCCTTCTGTCTCCTTTCTTCCTCTTCTTTCCCCTCTTCTCACTTCCTCTGACACTCTCACTGTTCCCAGACATCTCCCCCTCCCTAGCAAAGAGAAGTTCATTCATTCACCAGGGAGCAGGTAGCTGCTGTGGGCCTACTAAGTGCCAGGCACTGGGGCTATGTGCTCGGGACACAGGGTGGCCCAGTCCCTAGAGCTTCTAGTCTGTGGATGGGGTGCTGGCGTAAGGATGGGGGACAAACTCAGCTACTTAGATAATGGTTGTTAAGTTGCTAATTCATATTGGACTTTTTGCGACCCCATGGACTACACAAGGCTCCTCTGTCCTCTATTTAAATAAACATGGCCTGATAAATCGTGACCTCTTGAGAAGATTCTTGAGAGTCCCTTGAACTGCAAGGACGTTAAATCAGTCAACGCTAAAGGAAATCAACCCTGAATAGTCATTGGAAGGACTGATGCTGAAGCTCCAATTCTTTGGCCACCTGATACAAAGAGCTGACTCATTGGAAAAGACCTTGATGTTGGGAAAGATTGAGGGCAGGAGGAGAAGGGAGCAACAGAGGACAAAATGGTTGGATGACATCACCGTTTCAATGGACATGAGTTTGAGCAAGCTCCAGGAGATGGTGAAGGACAGGGAAGCCTGGCGTCCTGCAGTCCATGAGTCACAAAAAGTCAAGACACGACTGAGCAACTGAACTGAACTGACTGGGCGCTTCCCAGGTGGCACTAGTGGTAAAGATCTTGCCTGCCAATTTGGTAGATGTAAGATACGCGGGTTCAATCCCTGGGTCAGGAAGATCCCCTGGAGGAGGCATGGCAACCCACTCCAGTATTCTTGCCTGGAGACTGCCATGGACAGGGGAGCCTAGAGGGTTATAGGATCGCCAGGAACTGGAAACAACTGAAGCGACTTAGCACCCACACATTATACTTAAACACACAAGCTCTGGGGATGAGGGCGTGGACATCACTGGGGGCCATTATTCTGTCTACCCCCACCCGACCCAAGAGAAATGAGCGTGACATCCACCCAAAGACTTGTATAAGAATATTTGTAGTGGCCTTGTCCACTAGAGCCCCAAGCTGGAAAAAGCTGCAACAGCAGAATAAACAGACAAATCATGGCATATTTATCTAATGAAATATTATTTTTATTTAGTCCAGCTAAGTTGTGTCTAACTCTTTTGTGAGCCCATGGAGTATAGCCCACCAGGCTCTATCCAGAATACTGGAGTGGGCTGCCATTTTCTTCTCCAGGGGATTTTCCTGACCTAGGGATCAAACCTGCGTCTTCTGCATTGGCAGGCAGATTCTTTACTGCTGAGCCACTAGGAAAACCCTAATGAAATACTACACAGCAGTAAAAGGAGTGAATTCCTGGTACACACAATAGTGTGGATGAATCTCACAGACATAATGTTGCATGAAAGAAGCCGGACACAAAAGAATGCATGCTCTGATTCCATCTTTAGGGAGTTCAGAAACAGACAGATTGAAGGTATAGGCATACAAATCATGTTTACATTGAGGAGGGAGGTAACTGACCGTTACAGGCACAAAGAACTGAAAATACTCAAACTTAATCCAGGTGTCGTCACAGGTATATACATAGGGGGAAGTTCATCATCTGTACACTTTACTGTGCACCCAGTAAAAATTGGAGTCTGTCCTTTAAGAGTGATAAGAAACCACAACAAGGTTTTAAGCAGGGACATGATATGATCTGATATTCACTTGTAGGAGGTCACTCTGGTGGGTGGAGGACTGATGAGAAGTGGGCGCAGTGAGGAGCCCATGGCAGTGGTCCTGAAGACAGGCAAGGGTGTTCTGTACCTGGGCGGTAGGGGTGGATATTGACAAAAACAGGTAATCGCAAAGATATTGAGGAGGGACAATCAACTGAACATGATTAGGGTATAGGTGGATAGGTGGGTGGATGAAAGAGCTGATGGACAGACAGGTGGATGCATAGATGGATGAATGGATGCGTGGATGAGTAGATGGATGAGTAGGTAAACAGAGGAGTCAGCGGATGGATGAGAAAGTGGGCAATGGGCAGACTGGCTGGAAGAACAGGTGAGTGACTAAACAGGTGGTTGGTTGGATGAATGGGTGAAGAGGCAGGTGGGAGAATAAGTAGGGATTTGATAGGTATATAGGTAGGTAGGATGGATGGATGAACACCCTCAAGAGGACTCGCTACTCTTGTTATTATTGTCCAGAAAGTGCAGATGAATCACACCAGTCAATAAGCAAGCACTCTTTCTCCCGAGACATCTGTGTTTATACTCCCATAGCTCCCCAGCGCCCCAAGGAGAAAAACTAGTTACTACAATCGCCGTTAGGGAACAAACACTTACAAATAGGCTGGTTTAATGAGATGCGAGGATCCCCCGATCCTTTGGGCATTACCGTGAAAGTGTTCGTGATACCAAGTGAACCGAGGATGAGGTGGGAATGGAGAGCCCTCCCAGAACCATCCCCTCGGAAGCTGCAGTCCTCTGCCTCGTCCCTGTCATCACCACCGGGACCACCATCCCTCTCGCCCCCTCCAGCATCTCCACCATCACCACTCCATCACCACAGAGATTTGTTAAGACTGACTCCAAATTATGCTCCCTCGGGTAAAAGGTAGGGGTTGTAGGCTCGCCTCTGGTGAGAGGGGACAAATTGCTTCTTGCACAGGACCTCAGCACATCCCAGGGGTAGCTGATCTTAATCCTAATGGGCCCAGCCTCCTACTTCCAGGCTCTCTGCCCCCATGACCCATTCCTGTCTCTCATGGCAGGAGGAACAAGAAGGCATGAGAGCAGCAATTTGCAGAGGGAAAAAAGGACTGAAATTCTGCCCTGAGCTACCCCGCATGATCCTGAGCTACTGGCTCAGGTGTCCCAAACCCCAGTTCGCATGCACTCCCTAGACCTCGCACCTGGCTAGCTTCTCTCCCTGTGGGAGCTTGACAGCTCAGTCTCTAGAGCTCTTTTCTCACCTCCCCAGGCAAGACAAGTTTGTGCTGTTTGGGTAAACAACATTCCCCTTTGTTGTCAGATGTTAACGTTTACCTGGTGCTGGATCTGAGCCATTCCTTCCCATCCGTCCCATCCTGGGTGCCAGGATTCTGGGTGGAAGCCACTACCCTCCAGCACTCAGAGATGGGGACACCCAGCATTAGTGAGTGACCAATGATCTCACACCGACTACAGCGAAAGTCACGTTCATGATTTCACTCAGAGGCCGCTCTGGACTTGTGCATCTGGGAACAAGCTAAAGTCACCATGGTCAAGGTTGATCTCATTCCTTATCTGGTACCCTGCATCCAAGCTAAAATGTAGTTGTTGGATCTCCCGCGGCCACGAGCAGATACTTTATACTTTAAAACCCTGCATGTTCTGAATTCCCCCTTAAGCCTTAAGCTGGCAGGGCACACTGGCTTTCCCTTCCTCAGGCTGTGAGGAAAGACGGTCCTTCGAACGCAGGGACCAGGGGTCAATGCACTCAGGGGGTGGGTGCCCAGCTCAGGAACCCTGCAGTTGTCTTTCTGCAGGCAGCTCTAACGTGACGCAATCGCGGGCCCAGCGTCCCACCCTGCAGCTGCTGGGAGCCGAGAGTCTGGGGCAGGGCACAGCTGTGCCAGCTGTCGGAGACAGATTACTCTACGGAGCGGGGCCGTGACTCACATTCCAGTACAGGGGAGACGTGCACAACTTATGCCCTGCCTTTGGGGTGCCAAAAATCATCTCGGTTTTGTCTTGCAAGATGTTCAGCTTGCAGAGCGCGGGGCAGACGGAGGAAGGCGGTGGGGAGGAGGCGCGCGAGGGGAGCAGATCCGTCTGTAGCTGCCTCTGCCTGTCACACACCCTCCATCACTCTAATAACAACGCTCAGCATTTAATCAGCCCCTTTGTGGAAGCAGCCGATGTCACACTCATTAATTAGTTAATCCACACGCCCCCCCTGGGAGGAGGAGCCATATTATTATCCCCACTGCAACCCAGAGGGAAACTGAGGCCAGAGTGGGAATTTGGCACTGAGCTGAGGGAACACAGCCCGGCAGCTGGACCGGGACCAATCGATGGCTCGTCGCCCATTTCGGAGCCCTCAGTCTTGTCCCCCTCCCCTGCTTCAGTCAGCTCACAGCTCCGGCGGCTGTCTCAAAAGCCACCTGGCTGGGGTCTGTCCGCACTGGGGCTGAAGGCATTCAGCTGGAAGGGCAGACAGGATGCTGGAGTGGAGAGAGGAGCCTGGTGGCTGGACCAGGTTAAGGCCTCCAGGGACCATGTGCTTTGAATCAGATCTCTGTTAGGGTCCGCTCCTTCCAAAGATCTCCGAACGAGGGGTAGACACCATGATGTGCGTTTCACCACTGTCAAAAGGTCTGCGGTCTGCCACCTGTTCAGGCGATTCTGAGTTCCGATGGTCTGGTGGTTTTAGAATGGAAGAGAGGAACATCTCCACCAGGGGGCGCTATCACGGTTCTGCTGAATTGGAGCCTGAGACAGCCACCTGGGCCCCCCGGGGAGCCTCATCACACACGCACAGACACACGTGGGAGCGATACAGGGGAACACAGGGTCCCCGTGGAGGACCCCGACATCCTTGGGCCCAGCGGTAAAGGCCGACAGAAGTCGGTCGTGAGGCTCTGGAGCCAGGATCACCAATAGCGCAGGGCCTCAAGGATGAAGACTCGGGTCAGTCCACCAGGACCATAAGAGGCAGGCAGGGGCCAAGTGAACGGAGGAAGAAAGTGTTAGAGGAAGGAAGTCATAAATACCTTTTAGGAGTTGGCAACTGGCTGCAAAAAATAAAGACTGCCGCTGCTGCCTTGTTGGTGACTGTAGTTGCTAAAGGTTAAATAATTAACCCCTCCTGCTTTTCTTTTTAAACAGCAAGGATCACCATTAAAACAAAACACTTTTCATCTATTTCCTTTTCCTTTCCATCCATATTCATAACAAGCAGTGCTTCTCAAACAGCAATGTGCATACATATCACCGAGGGCTCTTGCCAACCTGCTGAGATGTGGGGGCCTGAGCTTCTGCGTTGCTTTCAAGCACCCCCCATGGGGCTACTGCCTCCCTTTGAGCGGCAAGAATGCAAAGGACACGTTGGCGGTAGTTAAATGTACCCTTTAACTCAGTTGTTAGATGCCCAGATGGGATCACCATCCATCTTGAGGAGAAATGAACACGGACCTCACCTTGAAGGTCTTGGATTTGGATCTCGATGATGCCATCAAGTCTGGAGGTAGCTGACCAGGGAATATTGGAACACAATACTGTTTGCTGAAGATGACTTGGATGAATGGGGAGAGGCTGTGTGTGTGTGTACATACGTGTGTGAATTGGAACCCATCTTCCTCTTTTCCTCCTCCCAAATGAACCAGTTCGCCAGTGATCCCACACGCTTTTTTGCCTCTCCCACACTAAACCCGGTCACGTGGGGCCAGAAGGAGGGGGACCCAGGTGCAGTGGGCAGTTAAGGGGATGGCGCATCGCTGCTATGATTGACCATGGCCCCAGCTGGACCAACAGAACTCTTCCTTTTGGAAATCTAGAACTTTGAACCAAGGGACATTCACTTTGGCAGTTTTGAGTCTGATTAATTGCCGTGATTTAGACAGAAGGTCTCCAGATTGCTACATCGCAGTCAGTCCTTAAATCCTCCCTGATACCCTGCCCTTGCTGAGGCTGGAAAGGTCCAGCTCCTTCTTGAGTACCCGAAGGTATCCGATCGGGTGTTTGTCCTCTCCACCTCCATTTTTCTTTTTTTTAAAGGAAGCCGGAGTTTGCCTTCAAAATAACCACAGGATAATCCAGAACTCCTTCCAGAAGTAGCTCCCACATGCCTCAACGGAGAGGAAGGCTGCCCTGGACTCAGTCTCACTTTCTGTCCAAAAGCCCAGAGAATTTTCACGCGGATAGTCCACCTCGGCTCCCCTTCACATAGCTCCCGCCTACCGCAGGCTGCTGACCGCAGGACCCTGAGAACGTTTTCAGAGGCCCTCCCCTCGCTGAAACAGGCTGCTCCCCCTTTTGCCTCTGAAAGTGCCCCATGTAAGAGCTCTACCGCCCTCTCCGCTGAGCTCCTTCACCACAAGCACCCTGTATTGTGATGGTCCAGTACCCCCCAGACCCAGCTCCTCGAGGGCAGGGCCTGGGTTCAGCTTACCTTCGTGCCCACTCACTCCCCAAGCTTAGCACAAGGCGCGGGTGGACAAGGGCGCTCCCGGCTTAAGGCGAGCTCTCAGGGAAGGTGTGTTAAGCAGTTGAACGGATGCGTGTGAAGCAGAATAGGAAAGGGCCGTTTCCTTCCTTGGCCAGGAATTCAAAAGTGACCCAGGGCCCTTTATGGAGACCAGACACCATGCTGGGCCCTGCGGGGGTGGAAGGGGAGGGAAGGACACAGATGCTGAAGATGGGCTCTGACCGCTCCCCACCTCCAAGGAGCGCTCAGCACCCCGAGGAGGTGGAACCCATCTCTCTCTTTTCCTCCTCCCAAATGAACCAGTTCTCCAGTGATCCTACATGCTTTTTTGCCTCTCCCACGCTAAACCCGGTCACGCGGGGCCTGAAGGAGGGGGACCCAGGCGGCTCCCTTCCCCGCATGCAGCGCGGCCGGTCGTGCCCCTCCCGGCCGCCCACGGAGCCGCAGCGGCGGCAGGAGCCGGGCGCCCAACGCCCCCACGCGCCGGGCCCCAGCCCGCGAAGACTCCGCTCGCTGGCGCCGCTCCCCTCCCTGGCACCAGGGGGCGCTGCCGACCCGCGGCCGTCGCCATGGTCACCGCTGGCAGCGGAGTGGGGTTTACGTAAAGGACGCAGCGTCCCCCGGGGGGCGGAGGCGGCTTTCGCGCCGGCGCCGGCGCCCTGCGGAAGCGGCGTTAGTGAATCGGGGCCTTGGGGAGCCCAGGATGGAGGTGGCGGTCGCGGTGGCGGCGGCGGGCCGAGCCCTGCGGCGGGCTGGAGGTAAAGAGGGACGCGGGCGCGGCGGGCCGGGCCCCGGGCTGGGGCGCGGTGCGGGCGGCGCGGCAGCTGGGCAGCGTCCAGGGCGCGCGATGGCCCGCCCGACGGGTCCGCAGGCGAAGGTGCGGCTGCCACGCGCGCCCGTGACAGGTGTGAGATCCGCGGAGCCCCTGGCACCGATGTGGGAACGGTGACACCGTGGTGCGGGCGTGGGCAGCGTGGGTCTGGCACAAGCAGCATGGTTTTTCCGGGCACGGGTGTCAGGAGACTCACCCCTACCTTGGTATGGTGGTGGCCGCTCAGGTGTGAGGCGGGCGCAGCCCTCTGCAGGCAGGTGCCGGGCGCACCCCTTGGACTCCCTCTAGGGTGGCGATGGCCAGCTCGTGGGCGCATGGTGGTGCCCCTGGCAGGGGTGTGAGAGAGTGCTCTTATTAATAAGGTGTGGGATGGTTCTGGCCTTGATACAGTCTGTAGGGATGGCACCTGGGGCTTGAGGAATTCGTGTGCTCAGCGTGGCAGGAGTTCCCAGCAGTGACTGTGAGAAATGGCCCTGGCACAGCGCGGTGGTGCCCGGGCAGCCTGGCCCTGGGAGGGGACCTCACAGGCCCTCGTGGATGGGAAGAGTAGAGGCCTGTCCTCCCACTCGGGGAGTGATGAGGGGCATCGCTTCTGGCACCGAGGCCCACCTTTAATGTCTGCTGGATAGACGGGTGGACTGAGGAATGCAGAAGGCTGGGAGAAGGTTGGTGTCCTTTATAATGGACGAGGAAGAGAGGGATCGGAGTTGCTTCCGCCTCAAGGATCCTGGTGGGGAGCCCAACAGAGACCTGTCCAGGCACTGGCCTCGTCCTGGGCTCATGAGTTCATCCAGCTTTGGAGAAGACGGGAGGGGTGGGTGGTCCTCGGTCTGGTCACTGTCTCTGCACGTGTGTCCTGATGCGTGTGCGGGGCTGCGAGGTGGGCCACGTCGGTGGGCAGGGGCGGCATGGGGCTCTGCCATCTGTGGCTCCTGGACCCTGTCTTTTCTTTCGGGTGGCGGCTTCCTCCTAGAGGTCTGGGACTTGCCTCTCTTCTGTGATGCTCAGAAGCCTTTGGGTCCAGAGGATCGTCTGGGGGCATGTTTGAAAGATGCAGTCTGCAGCCGCCAGGAGTGTGCCGGGGTTGCGGCTGCCCTCGCCAGTCCTTTGGGAAGCTGGAGGTGCGGGTCTCACGCGGCATTGCAGGCACCCTACTTCACAGAGGGGCAGCTTCACAGACTCCTCCCCGCCCCCCAGAGAAGTCTTAGAATATGGGGGAAATTGTTCGGTCTTCATGGAGCGTTTGGGGAAGTGGAATCAGGGTAGAAGCATAAATGAGGCTGCGCCTTTAGGAATCCAGAAAGACCAAGCTGAGGATATGCGAGACTCGGGTGGGGGTGCCAGCTCATGTGCCAAAGTGGGTGCTTGGAGATGCTGCTGAGGTTCCTCAAAGCTGGACTGTTGGCCTGTCCATTTGGAGCCAGAAGACTTGACTTCCAGTCTTGCCTGTGTGACCTTGAGCAGGTGACTTTACCTCTCAGAGCCACGTCAGAAGGTGGTCACAGGATGATAGATGATGCCCGCAGAAACTCTTTGTGAAGACCTGTCCAAAGGTCCAGGATTCTCATCCGGTGGAGAGGCCAGGGCAGGAGGCCGAGGAGAGGGAGGCATAGCCTGGGGCTGGGAAGGGAGGCAGCCGGAGAGAATTAGAGGCCCTGAACCTGAAGGCTCCTGGTGGGGAAAGTGGGATCTGTTGACACGGTAAGTCACCTGCTGAGCTGGAGCCAGGCCCCAGGTCTCCCGAGGACGGTCAGAGTGTGACTGTGGCCACTAGCTCATACCGCAGGAGTGGCCCGAGCAAGAGGAAGCCCTTCGCTGGGGCCGCGGTGCTTACGGCCACGCAGGGCTGGGAGGTGTCTGTGGCTAACCGGCGGGGGAGGCTGGCCTCGTCCTGGGCTCATGAGTTCATCGGGAGGCGGATGGGTGGTCCTCGGTCTGGTCACTGTCTCTGCACGTGTGTCCTGATGCGTGTGCGGGGCTGCAGGTGGGCCACGCGGTGGGCAGGGGCGGCATGGGGCTCTGCCATCTGTGGCTCCTGGACCCTGTCTTTTCTTTCGGGTGGCGGCTTCCTCCTAGAGGTCTGGGACTTGCCTCTCTTCTGTGATGCTCAGAAGCCTTTGGGTCCAGAGGATCGTCTGGGGGCATGTTTGAAAGATGCAGTCTGCAGCCGCCAGGAGTGTGCCGGGGTTGCGGCTGCCCTCGCCAGTCCTTTGGGAAGCTGGAGGTGCGGGTCTCACGCGGCATTGCAGGCACCCTACTTCACAGAGGGGCAGCTTCACAGACTCCTCCCCGCCCCCCAGAGAAGTCTTAGAATATGGGGGAAATTGTTCGGTCTTCATGGAGCGTTTGGGGAAGTGGAATCAGGGTAGAAGCATAAATGAGGCTGCGCCTTTAGGAATCCAGAAAGACCAAGCTGAGGATATGCGAGACTCGGGTGGGGGTGCCAGCTCATGTGCCAAAGTGGGTGCTTGGAGATGCTGCTGAGGTTCCTCAAAGCTGGACTGTTGGCCTGTCCATTTGGAGCCAGAAGACTTGACTTCCAGTCTTGCCTGTGTGACCTTGAGCAGGTGACTTTACCTCTCAGAGCCACGTCAGAAGGTGGTCACAGGATGATAGATGATGCCCGCAGAAACTCTTTGTGAAGACCTGTCCAAAGGTCCAGGATTCTCATCCGGTGGAGAGGCCAGGGCAGGAGGCCGAGGAGAGGGAGGCATAGCCTGGGGCTGGGAAGGGAGGCAGCCGGAGAGAATTAGAGGCCCTGAACCTGAAGGCTCCTGGTGGGGAAAGTGGGATCTGTTGACACGGTAAGTCACCTGCTGAGCTGGAGCCAGGCCCCAGGTCTCCCGAGGACGGTCAGAGTGTGACTGTGGCCACTAGCTCATACCGCAGGAGTGGCCCGAGCAAGAGGAAGCCCTTCGCTGGGGCCGCCGGTGTGCTTACGGCCACGCAGGGCTGGGAGGTGTCTGTGGCTGACAGATCCGGGGTCCCCCGGTGGGAGTGGGACTTGGAAGCATGTGTTTCCTCTTGAGAATTTACTTTGGCTCCTGGCTCAGAGGATGGGAGTGGGCAGCAGGCACGTCTGCGTTTGGGGGGCCGTGGCCTGAAGAAAGCCAAGTGGGTCCAAGTCACCAGAGAGGACACGGAGCAGGGTGGTCCCGTGAGGGAGGTTGAGGCTGGATGGCAGGAAGCTGGGGCCCGTGAGGGATGCCCTCCGACGCACGGGCAAGGAGAAGGGATGATGGACACCCTCAGAGGGGGCCTCCCAGGGTGGACGGGTGGAGCGAGACTCCCGCAGGACGCAGGCCCACTTCTGCCCGAGGGGCCGTCCCAGGTGGAGAGGCCAGAGAGGCTGCCAGTTGCTTTGCTCTCTGTGACCGGGGCCGGTTCCCGATACCCGGCTGCAGAGCCTGCCTGACATAGCCCGCAGCTAGGAGGCTCCGCCCTGGTGGCCGGATTCCGTGAACCCAGGCCTTCCATGTCCAGCAAACCGGTTCACAAGCTAGGCTCCCAAGGCAGAAACTGTCTTACCCTGCGTCCACGTGACAGCGGCACCATACAAAGGAAGGCTCAGGACATGTCCCCACCAGGCCCTGGATGCTGAACTCACCTGTCCAGGGGTTTGCCACCTGGGCACGGCCTGGGCTAAGCGTGCTTCCTGGGCTGCTTGTTCCCAGGTCACGCTCGGGGCGCCGGGGGCCTGTCCTGTGTGCTCCCTGCAGCCCCTTCCACTGCCTCCCCAGGAGCTTCCAGCCCTTCCACGCCTGCTTGGAAAGCTCTCCTAATGAGAGCCCTTTAAGAGGAAGCCTCAGGCCTCCCCGGTGTGAGTGTTCAGCGTTCTGTCTGTCCCCTCAGCTCGCCCTCCACCCCTCCACCTGTTTGTTCCGACGGGTGGCTCGGCCTTATGGTTTGGGGTCCAGGAGCTCTCTGCAGCCATCTGCCTGGAGGCTGGAACACTGCGCAGCCAGGCTGGGTGACAGGCTTGGCCACTAGTCTACCGCAGGAGTGGCCCGAGCAAGAGGAAGCCCTTCGCTGGGGCCGCCGGTGTGCTTACGGCCACGCAGGGCTGGGAGGTGTCTGTGGCTGACAGATCCGGGGTCCCCCGGTGGGAGTGGGACTTGGAAGCATGTGTTTCCTCTTGAGAATTTACTTTGGCTCCTGGCTCAGAGGATGGGAGTGGGCAGCAGGCACGTCTGCGTTTGGGGGGCCGTGGCCTGAAGAAAGCCAAGTGGGTCCAAGTCACCAGAGAGGACACGGAGCAGGGTGGTCCCGTGAGGGAGGTTGAGGCTGGATGGCAGGAAGCTGGGGCCCGTGAGGGATGCCCTCCGACGCACGGGCAAGGAGAAGGGATGATGGACACCCTCAGAGGGGGCCTCCCAGGGTGGACGGGTGGAGCGAGACTCCCGCAGGACGCAGGCCCACTTCTGCCCGAGGGGCCGTCCCAGGTGGAGAGGCCAGAGAGGCTGCCAGTTGCTTTGCTCTCTGTGACCGGGGCCGGTTCCCGATACCCGGCTGCAGAGCCTGCCTGACATAGCCCGCAGCTAGGAGGCTCCGCCCTGGTGGCCGGATTCCGTGAACCCAGGCCTTCCATGTCCAGCAAACCGGTTCACAAGCTAGGCTCCCAAGGCAGAAACTGTCTTACCCTGCGTCCACGTGACAGCGGCACCATACAAAGGAAGGCTCAGGACATGTCCCCACCAGGCCCTGGATGCTGAACTCACCTGTCCAGGGGTTTGCCACCTGGGCACGGCCTGGGCTAAGCGTGCTTCCTGGGCTGCTTGTTCCCAGGTCACGCTCGGGGCGCCGGGGGCCTGTCCTGTGTGCTCCCTGCAGCCCCTTCCACTGCCTCCCCAGGAGCTTCCAGCCCTTCCACGCCTGCTTGGAAAGCTCTCCTAATGAGAGCCCTTTAAGAGGAAGCCTCAGGCCTCCCCGGTGTGAGTGTTCAGCGTTCTGTCTGTCCCCTCAGCTCGCCCTCCACCCCTCCACCTGTTTGTTCCGACGGGTGGCTCGGCCTTATGGTTTGGGGTCCAGGAGCTCTCTGCAGCCATCTGCCTGGAGGCTGGAACACTGCGCAGCCAGGCTGGGTGACAGGCCCGGCAGATCAGAGACGCCGACAGGAGGACTCGGCCCCGGTCTGCTGGGAGCAGAGCAGGACTGGCTTCCGAGGCCTCGGGGTTCAAGGCCACAGGGAGCCCCACCAGGTCACCACCGCCGCTCGTGCGGTGGTATGGATGCTGCCTTTGAGCAGACTCCAGCTGGGGCAGGGGCTGGTCACATAGGAGTGGCCTTCGAGGGCAAGTGGCTCTCTGGAGCAGAGATTGTTTTCCACGCTGGTCCTCAGTCCTACTCCCATTTCTTTGTCCATGTTTCTCCAAAAGTTGCTTAACTCAGCTCCTGGCAACCTTTCCGCCTCAGCTGCCTCATAAATCATGGTGCCCGGCTGCTCCGCTTCAGGGGTGCCAGGGAACCGGGCATCGCTGGGCAGAGGCTTCCAGGCCACAGCCAAAGGCACGGGCGCTTCCTGCAGGCCCTCTTGCTGGGACCAGAGGGGGATCCTGCTCAGAGTTTAATCACCTGTGGGCCCAGTGCCTCCATCTGAGTTCAGTTTCTCCCTGGAATAGGTTTGCCTTGCACTCTAGCAGGGGCTTCCCCGGTGGCTGAGACATTAAGGAATCTGCTCGCAATGAGGGAGGCCTGGGTTTGATCCCTGGGTTGGGAAGATTCCCTTGGAGAAGGGAGTGGCGACCCACTCCAGTATTCTTGCCTGGAGAATTCTCTGGGCACAGGAGCCTGGCCGGGGGAGTCCATGGGGTCGTAAAGTGTCGGACACGACTAAGTGACTCACACACCCACCCACACACTCGAGCGGACCAGGCAAGTGGCGCTGGGGAATTATCAATGAGCATGCGGTCAGAGGACAATAAATCTTTTAGAGCCGTGGAGCCCAGGACATTGTGGGATGTGGTTACATCCCAGTGGGCAGGACTGAGGACTGTTTATCTTGATTTCCCTTTCTCCTTTCTGACACTGACTTTGGCTGGATGGGATCTCTCTGGTGGACGGGGCCCTGGCGTGTGGGCAGGGAGAATGCAGGAAGCTGCCTTCCCCGTGGAGTCCTCTTGGAGGGAGCGGTCCGGGGAGGTGATGTGGAGCGGGGTGGTGTAGCTGCAATTGAGGGTGGCGGGCAGGAGCCCACCTGGGGACCGTGGTGGGGCCGGGCAGGGGTGGGGCCGGGTCTGCCGCAGGGCTGCCCGGCGAGTGCACGTGTGTGCAGCCGCGTGCGCCTGGAAGCAAGCATTGCTGTGGGAAGGGAGGGCTGAGGGGGTGTGGAGCGCCTGGCGGCGGGGGAGCCCGTGGGCTCCCGTGTCTGGCTGGCCCGGTGTCAGTGGGTGCGGGCGCTGGGGTGTTGCTGAGCCCCGCGAAGCAGGAGAGAAGAGTGGGAGGCAGGGGGAGGTCGCCTTCCCGCTCGGGGAGGGGAAGTTTGATGTCTTACGGGAGCAGCCTTTCTGCTTTCTCAATATTCCTTAGAAGGAAGCCCAGGCCGGGGGAGTGGCTGCAATGCCCATACGCGCACACGCCTGCTTCCGCCTCCTCCCCAAGCCCACTGGGAAGCCAGCCGGGGACAGTCCACCCGAGAGCAGTGAAGCCCACGGGCCTGAGGACATGGGACTCTAGAGTCACACAGCCCGGAGTTTGAATCCTGGTGCCTCTCGACCCGCTTCCCTCATAGCTCAGCTGGCAAAGACTCGGCCTGCAATGCGGGAGACTCTGGGTCAACTCCTGGGTCGAGAAGATCCCCTGGAGAAGGGAAAGTGACCCACTCCAGTACGCTTGCCTGGAGAATTCCATGGCTCATCAACGGGGTCGCAAAGTGTCAGCCACTACGGAGCGACTTTCACTTTGCCTCTCTACCCCTCAGGCTCCCCATCCGTAAGATGGGGACAGAGTGTTGTAAGGATTGCCTGTCTGGTGAGCAGAGAGATCACAGTGGTTCCAGGCACACTTGTTAAATGGTTTTGCCCCTGCGGTCAGGATCTTCCCCGCAAACAAAGCAGCTCTATCGTGACCTGTGTACATCAGCACCGGGCGAGATGCCCTAGGTCAGGTCCCTTTTCTTTTTTTTTGGCCACTTCTATTGGTCTTTCATTTATTCATTTTCATCCACCTTTGTTCTTTGGCCTGTGTGGGCCTCCCATCGCAGTGGCCCCTCTCACTGCAGAGCACCGGCTCTGGGCGCATGCACTCCAGAGCTCCGGCTCAGTAGTTGGACACCCCGGTCCAGCTGCTCCGTGGCACGCGGGATCTTCCCAGGCCAGGGATAGAACTGGCGCCCCTTGCATTGCAAGGCAGTGTCCCTACCCGCTGGACCGCCAGGGATGCCCTCTCTTTTCTTGTTAAGGAGGAAGTAGCTCCACCCTGCCCTCGTCATGGATGGAATCCGGCGGTGGTGGTTTAGCCGCTAAGTCATGTTGGACTCTTGTGACCCCTTGGAATCTGGAGTACTGCTGGATAGAATCATACTCAAGATAACGTTTTGGCCCCTGGGGTATGTTTCCCCTCTGAGGGAGCTGATGGGTGTTTCCTGAGCACCTTCTGAGGGTTGAAGGTCAGTGAAGGCCGTACAGATGAAGTGGACATGCATGCCTTCATGCTCAGTCGTGTCTGACGCTTTGCGACCCCATGGACTGTAGCCCACCAGGCTCCTCTGTCCATGGGATTCTCCAGGCAAGAATGCTGGAGTGGGTTGCCCTTGCCTTCTCCAGGGGACCTTCCTTCCCCACCCAGGAATCGAACCTGTGTTTCCTGCAAGCGGGTTCTTTATCACTGAGCCACCTGGGAAACTGAAGTAGCCACACCGGCGCCTATGTATAAGGTGTAGAGTCTGGTGTTTACAACCTGCTGAGAAGATGAGAGACGGACATAGAGGCCTACGCTGTGCCGTCGAAAGGTGGGTGCTACCCAAGGTCAAAGGAGAGAAAGTGACTCGAGCCACCGAGATCAGGGGAGACTTAGGCAGCAGTGGCCTTCAACCTGGGGCAGCCAGGTGATTGCAGAGGAAATGGTAGTTACCGGGATACGGCTGAGAAAGCGAGGGGCTGACCGCTTGTGGTCCGGCTTGACCGTGGGGGCAGGAAATGGAAGTGAGAAAAGGCTGGAAAGTGAGTTGGGAGTCCCCGGGAGCCACGACGGCAGGGCAGAAGGTTCGGTCTGCGAATGTGGACGGTCCCTAATGTGTTCGGAGCGCGAGTGTGGCAGGAAGAGGTGGCCGGCTGGAGGCGCCGGAGGGCTGGGGGACAGGAGTGGGGAGGCCCGCTGGCGGCCAGGGCAGGGGCCAGGGTTGGAGTGCTCGAGCCGGGCTGTGGCTGCCCTGGTGAGGCCGGGGAGGTGGAGGCCACGAGGTCTGTCTCTTTGGTCAGTCGGAGGCGGGCCCGGGCCGAGCCTCTTCCCGGACGCAGAGGCAGCTCCCAGGCTTGCCTTCCAGTGGCTCTGACGCGGGTGGGCTCGCGGAGGGCGAGCCGGAGGCTGTCGGGATCCCCTGACGGAGGCGGCGCTCCTCCCCAAGCGCCCACCAAGGGGTTCCTTGCACTTACTGCCAGGCATCTGATCATTTTCTCACCACATTACCCCTTGAAATTTCGCCTGCCTGAGTTCAGCCCAGGAGGTTACTATTCTGGGAAGTTTCTTCAAAACCCTCGTGGCTTGGAGAGCTCTCTGAGCTCGGGGGTGGCGGGGCCGGGGGAGGACAGTGGGGCTTATCGTCCCCTGTGCTTCGGAGCTGCGCCTGAGAACCGGGTCCTTCACCTGGAGCTGCTCCTGGCCGCACAGCCTGCAGGCCGGGGACAGGCGCGGGGGCCGTGCGTGTAAGGTGAGGCAGGACACCACCCCGAAGGGGCCCCTTGTCCTTGCCTTTCCTGGAGCCATTTAATTAATTTATGATTGATGTTCCTGGACTTCCTCGAGGCTAATTTATTATTGATGTCTCTTCATTATATGCCGTCCCCCCTGCGCCTCCCAGCCCACGGCTGCTCCCGCTGGGCAGGCCTCACATGGGGTGAGCCCGGGGAGGCCGCTCCTCTGGCCCCCACCCCCACCCACCTCGGGGCAGAGTCCTCCCCTTTGCCAGACCCTTTCAGGTCTGGGGGTTGGGAGGCCTCGGGGCGTCTGTCTCCAGGAGCCTTGGCTCAGCCACAAAGTAACGGTCATAGTAACAATAGTAACGGTCCTAGTAACAATAGTTTCCATTTTGTGAATCCCAGGAACTCTGTCTGGCAGAGCATACAGTATAGAGAGGACCCTCCATATTCCTTGTAATACGTATCCCTCTCCTCCCCCATCCCTCTCTCCTCCTGTCTTACAGGAGAGGAGGCTCAGAGAGGATGATTGCCTGCCCAGGGACACACAGCACATAAGTGGGAAGCCAGGGTTTGAAACCCAGGACCCTTCCCTCTCCCTTCTGAGCCCTGCCTCTCCTTCAGGCCCCCACAGTCCCCCTCTCCCGTGACGCCGTTCTTCCCGCCCCGCTGCACGCCAGGACTGTCCTGCCTGGCGCGATCAGGGACGGAGCGCCGACGTCCCTCTGAGCGGGTGTTGTTACAGGTCTGGGGCTTGCTCCGTTCACTAATCTGTGAGCTCACGGAAGACTTACAGTGACGGCAAACGGCACGTACTGAGCCCCACAGTGCTCAGCACTTTTCACACGTTAGCTCCTTTAATCCCCGAAAGGCAGGTGGGATCCACCTGTTTTATAGGTGAGGGGTAGAGCCGTGCTCTGGGCAGCAGGCTGACGGAGAGCAGGGCCTCGGGGCCTCCGGCAGCCCTGAGATGCACGGTGCTGGCCTCATTCTGCCAGCACTTCTCCCGTCGCTCTATCTCCTCTGGCTGATTCATCCAGTATCTGTAGATTTATCCAGTGGCCTCAAGCCTTTTGCCTGTGTGGCCTGATGTGGTGACCTGTGTCAGGTCCCTTCCTCATTTGCCGTGGGGACCCAGAGGAGTACCCCCTCCTGAGGGTCCCGGGATGGGTGATTTTCGGGAGACAGCCAGGCAGGTGGAGGTGCCAGACCTGGGTCCTGCCCCGGGCTCTGCTGGGCGACCTGAGAGGAGTCGCTCCGCCTTTCTGAGCCTCAGTTGCCCGTGTGTGTGACAGCAACAGTGAGACGCAGCCGCCTCCTTCACTGGGGTGCTGAGCTCCGAGGCGATGCTGAGGGAAGCCCCGGAGCTGATCAAGGGTGAGGATCGCTTGCGTGTGAGATCCAAAGCCTCAGGAACTGGCGTGAAGGCTGGGAACGCTTATGGCCGGGCATATACCCAGGCCAGGGATCTGCACCCACACTCTGAGCTGCCCGCACGGGCTAGTGACCGCCGTGGTTTGCCAGCTGGAAGAACCCTTGCTTGAGGACCCTGTTAGGCCAAGAGCTGGGCAGGAGGTCCCTTGAGGAGGCCAGGACCCAATCTGGCGTCCAGGATGGCTGACCAGAGCCTGGGCCCTTGGGCTCCCCCGTCTGTCTTGGGGCCTTGAACCGTGTGACCGTGCATGGGGCCCGCCCAGTGTACCGGGCCTCACGACCTGTCCCATCACCCCACACACCCAGCAGCCGGACGAGGTCACTTCAGGCAGGGTGAGGGAGGAGGAGGGCCCACCACGCAGCTGCCGGGACCTCCCCTCACCCCTCCAGATATGCGGAAAGCCTGGTGGAGAGGTGAGCCCTGCGTCTGCTCCGGAAGGCGATGAGACTGGCAGCCTCTTGATGACAGGCTTCCCAGGGCGTTGGCTAGAAACCCTCTGCTTTCTCATCAGCTTTGCTCTGAGCGCGGCCCAGCGCCGGGCCGGGTCTGGGGAGGGGGCGCAGCGTGTGCTTCCAGGGCTCCCCAGGGCCCTGGAGAGGAGGCCAGAGGCCTCAGACTGTGGCGGGGGCGAGGCCCGCCTGGCATGGCCCTTGGAAATCTGTGGCCGGGCTGCAGTGAGGTGACGGCTGGTTTCGCTTCCCAAGTTTCCGCCCTCTGCAGGCAGGGATGACATCAGACTCGGCTGCATCTGAGCGTGCTCCTGCGTGGCCTCGGGTCAGCTGCCCCGCTCCAACGTCAGGCCGGCCCAGGACCTCCGCCGCGCGGCCGAGGGGACTGTACGGGCGTCTGTAGTCTCGTGGATGCGCGACCTCCTGGTGGACCCTGTCCCCCGCCCCCCAGGACGCTGGGCACAGCTGGTCTTTAAGACCACGCTGCCTCTCCTTCTTCCACTCACCGGCCTCCGATTCATTCTCTTTCTCTGTAAGGGCAGCTTAGCATAGGCCTATGAGCATGGACTTTAGCATAAAGCTCCAGAGCCTCAGTTTCCTCTTCTCTAAAGTGGAGGGGGCGGATCTAGTGGGACTGGACAGATGTTGGGATCAAATGAAAGGTGAGATCCAAGCCTCAGGAACTGGCGTGAAGGCTGGGAACGCTTATGGCCGGGCATATACCCAGGCCAGGGATCTGCACCCACACTCTGAGCTGCCCGCACGGGCTAGTGACCGCCGTGGTTTGCCAGCTGGAAGAACCCTTGCTTGAGGACCCTGTTAGGCCAAGAGCTGGGCAGGAGGTCCCTTGAGGAGGCCAGGACCCAATCTGGCGTCCAGGATGGCTGACCAGAGCCTGGGCCCTTGGGCTCCCCCGTCTGTCTTGGGGCCTTGAACCGTGTGACCGTGCATGGGGCCCGCCCAGTGTACCGGGCCTCACGACCTGTCCCATCACCCCACACACCCAGCAGCCGGACGAGGTCACTTCAGGCAGGGTGAGGGAGGAGGAGGGCCCACCACGCAGCTGCC
Organism: Tragulus kanchil; assembly: GCA_022376925.1. Taxonomy (NCBI): domain Eukaryota; kingdom Metazoa; phylum Chordata; class Mammalia; order Artiodactyla; family Tragulidae; genus Tragulus; species Tragulus kanchil. The sequence goes on along the minus strand of JAIOJX010000006.1, from coordinate 11,860,640 downwards.
GGGACCTCCCCTCACCCCTCCAGATATGCGGAAAGCCTGGTGGAGAGGTGAGCCCTGCGTCTGCTCCGGAAGGCGATGAGACTGGCAGCCTCTTGATGACAGGCTTCCCAGGGCGTTGGCTAGAAACCCTCTGCTTTCTCATCAGCTTTGCTCTGAGCGCGGCCCAGCGCCGGGCCGGGTCTGGGGAGGGGGCGCAGCGTGTGCTTCCAGGGCTCCCCAGGGCCCTGGAGAGGAGGCCAGAGGCCTCAGACTGTGGCGGGGGCGAGGCCCGCCTGGCATGGCCCTTGGAAATCTGTGGCCGGGCTGCAGTGAGGTGACGGCTGGTTTCGCTTCCCAAGTTTCCGCCCTCTGCAGGCAGGGATGACATCAGACTCGGCTGCATCTGAGCGTGCTCCTGCGTGGCCTCGGGTCAGCTGCCCCGCTCCAACGTCAGGCCGGCCCAGGACCTCCGCCGCGCGGCCGAGGGGACTGTACGGGCGTCTGTAGTCTCGTGGATGCGCGACCTCCTGGTGGACCCTGTCCCCCGCCCCCCAGGACGCTGGGCACAGCTGGTCTTTAAGACCACGCTGCCTCTCCTTCTTCCACTCACCGGCCTCCGATTCATTCTCTTTCTCTGTAAGGGCAGCTTAGCATAGGCCTATGAGCATGGACTTTAGCATAAAGCTCCAGAGCCTCAGTTTCCTCTTCTCTAAAGTGGAGGGGGCGGATCTAGTGGGACACGGCACCGTGGACAGATGTTGGGATCAAATGAAATGCGGCCTCTTTGCACGTTCCACCCAATGCCAGGAGTGCTGTAAGTGTCCCCGGCCGTCCACTCGTCTGTCCCTCTTTCCTGAGGCGGCGTCCTCCCGCCAGGCAACCCTGGCACCGCCCCTGGTGCTCCTCAGAGCTGGCAGTGCCCCGTCGTCCCCCTGGCACTCAACCCTGTTCCTGTCCCAGGACTCTCTGAGGCCGCCCGCCCCTCTTTGGTTCCTCTCCTTGTTTGGTTTCCTTCCCTTTGGCGTCTCTTCCATCCGGCTGGCTCTCTTCTCTTCTTCGTCTTCTTTTCATCCACCTTTTCCTCCCCTGAGGCCTTTGGGGGAGGCCAGTCTTTCCGTAGAGACTCTCTGACCCCCATGCCAAGTGGCTGTCCCCTGCACCTCCCCCTCCCACGACCATGGGGAGACGGCCTGTGGGTGAGACTGTGCGCCCCGAGCACAGGGGTCACGACTTAGCCTCACAGCCAGGAGCGCTGGTGACCTTGACAAGTCGAGTCCCATCCCGGTCCTGTCCGACCCAGGCAGCCTGTCTGTCAGGGCAGCCCCTCCGGCGACGGGCGAAGGAGGCCAGCCTGCGGGGCCACAGAGCCCCTCCCCTCCCCCCGGCCCCAGGCAGGAGTTTCCTGTCCCAGCAGACCCTCCTCGTCCTCCTTGGTTCCAGGGACATGTCGGGGGCGAAGGCGAGTCCACCCCCGCGTCCAGGAGCCAGGAAAAACAGCCACATCTGGAGCCTCTTTCCTCCTAGGAAGTCAAAGAATGTTTCTCAAGAGATGGCTTCAGCCTCATACCTTTGAGAGAACTTGGTCTTCTGCCCGACGCCGTCCCTGGGACTGGGGCCAGCCTGCAGAGCAGGGAGTAGTCCTGCCACTCGTGAACTCCTGTCCGCCCCTTCTCAGGGACACAGATCCGGCAGCGACCACAGCCAAGCTCTGTCAGCTGACCACAGACTTCTTCCACTGGCCTCCGATTCATTCTCTTTCTCTGTAAGGGCAGCTTAGCATAGGCCTATGAGCATGGACTTTAGCATAAAGCTCCAGAGCCTCAGTTTCCTCTTCTCTAAAGTGGAGGGGGCGGATCTAGTGGGACACGGCACCGTGGACAGATGTTGGGATCAAATGAAATGCGGCCTCTTTGCACGTTCCACCCAATGCCAGGAGTGCTGTAAGTGTCCCCGGCCGTCCACTCGTCTGTCCCTCTTTCCTGAGGCGGCGTCCTCCCGCCAGGCAACCCTGGCACCGCCCCTGGTGCTCCTCAGAGCTGGCAGTGCCCCGTCGTCCCCCTGGCACTCAACCCTGTTCCTGTCCCAGGACTCTCTGAGGCCGCCCGCCCCTCTTTGGTTCCTCTCCTTGTTTGGTTTCCTTCCCTTTGGCGTCTCTTCCATCCGGCTGGCTCTCTTCTCTTCTTCGTCTTCTTTTCATCCACCTTTTCCTCCCCTGAGGCCTTTGGGGGAGGCCAGTCTTTCCGTAGAGACTCTCTGACCCCCATGCCAAGTGGCTGTCCCCCTGCACCTCCCCCTCCCACGACCATGGGGAGACGGCCTGTGGGTGAGACTGTGCGCCCCGAGCACAGGGGTCACGACTTAGCCTCACAGCCAGGAGCGCTGGTGACCTTGACAAGTCGAGTCCCATCCCGGTCCTGTCCGACCCAGGCAGCCTGTCTGTCAGGGCAGCCCCTCCGGCGACGGGCGAAGGAGGCCAGCCTGCGGGGCCACAGAGCCCCTCCCCTCCCCCCGGCCCCAGGCAGGAGTTTCCTGTCCCAGCAGACCCTCCTCGTCCTCCTTGGTTCCAGGGACATGTCGGGGGCGAAGGCGAGTCCACCCCCGCGTCCAGGAGCCAGGAAAAACAGCCACATCTGGAGCCTCTTTCCTCCTAGGAAGTCAAAGAATGTTTCTCAAGAGATGGCTTCAGCCTCATACCTTTGAGAGAACTTGGTCTTCTGCCCGACGCCGTCCCTGGGACTGGGGCCAGCCTGCAGAGCAGGGAGTAGTCCTGCCACTCGTGAACTCCTGTCCGCCCCTTCTCAGGGACACAGATCCGGCAGCGACCACAGCCAAGCTCTGTCTGGAGCTGGGAATGAGAGAAATTATCTTCGCTTGCTCAGAGAGCTTTAGGGACAGACACGTAAAGAGAGAATATAACAACAGCAACAGTGGCAAAGAACCCCCTCTCTGTCAGGCACCTTCCTAAGGGCTCTGGGCATAGGAACTCATGTAAGGTGACCAGCAACAGCTCCGGGGCCGTGGGCGCTCACCCAGGTCTGTGCTGGGGCCCTGGGAGCGAGGCATGTGTGTTTGACAGCCAAGGGGCAGGTCGGGGATCCCAGCTTCCTTGGAGAAATGAAGAAACCTGCCGGAAGCCGTGTGTGGACAGCTGGCCGGCTGGGCCTCAGGCCCCCATGTGTCTGGCCCCCAGCTGTCTGGGTGTGCCTTTGGGCCCCCCACCCTGCCTCTGGTTGGGGATCCCGTGAGCCACAGGAGGGACAGGTTCCTACCAAAGGAAGGCCCCCTGGGGCCACCCTGGGGCTGAGCCAACCAGCCCTCCCGCTCCTTTGTCCCTGCCCACGTGTGGCCCCGTCGGTGGCGCAGACCCTGTCCTCGCCAGGCAGCACGGAGCCTCCTCTCAGCCCGTTCCCACGCCAGCCGCGCTGAGCTGCTGCAGATTGTTCCCTTCGTCGCCTGCCTGCTCCGCCGCGCAGTGTAATGAGTGGCTTACGGAGGGCCCCGTTCTCCAGGCCCGCCTTCTCCATTTCTGGGTCCCTTCAGAGAGCCTGGCCCCCCCACCTCCACCCCAGGTGAACCCCATTCAGGAGGCTTCCGGTGGCAATCACTAAGCCGGGCGCCCGGCCCACCACCTGCTCAGTACTTTATGAAAGTTTAACCTTAATGGTGTAATGAGCTCCCATCATAAAGCAGCTGGAGCAGTGCATCCTGGGATGTATGCATTACAGGAGCCTCTGAAGTTGTAATTGGGAACGGCAGCCCGTGGAAGGTTGAAAGGGGCCGGCCTCGTTGGGCTGAGCGCAGAGATCCTCCGCTGCCTTTCAGAAGGCACACAGAGCTGAGTCTGACTGCGAAGGAAGAATGCCCGCAGACCACACTGAGCTCCTGGTAGCTCCGCCCCAGTCCCCACTTCCTGCCCCCAACCGCGTCCACAGAGCCCGCAGGCTCAGGCGGTGCAGCCCCCACCCAGACTGGGCCGCTGACAGAGTGGACTGGGCGGGGAAGGATGTGGCGTGGACACAGCAGACAGCCGCCCGCAACTCACCCCAACTCATGTCCCAGGGAGCGCTTCCTGGTGGTTGATCTGACGTCCCCAGTCCCCGAGGTCTCACCTCTGGCCGTGGTCGTGGGGCCTGACGGAAGACTTGGCAGGGGCGTTGCTGTTTGGGGTGAGGAACTCGGGCTCTGGGGCCGGACCATCCAGCTTCCTGTCGCAGCCCCTGCTAGTGACTCTTGTACGACCGTCACCACCTCGTGTGACCTCACAGCTGCAGAATCTCAGCGGTAGGCTCAGGGGAGGCATCCCCCTGCGTCCGTGGAGTGTTAGGATGACACGGGGTGACGGGGCTAAGGTCTCAGCAAAGTGCTACTTGAGGGACTTCCCTGGTGGCCCAGTGGTTGGGACTCCACGCTTCCACCGGTTCAATCCCTGGCTGGAGAACTGAGATTCCACGGAGGCTGGGTGGGGTCCCAGATCTGCTCCTCGGGATGCGGCTCGTGGACCACACCTTGAGTGGCCAGGGCACAGTGGTCCGCCCCTAGGAAGGGCTTACGGAGTGCCAACTGTGGTCACCCCTCCAGGTGTGGTGCACCTGTCCAGTGCCTGCATGTGCCCAGTGCCTGTTCCTGTCCAGCGCCTGCGTGCAGTGCCCGCAGGGATTCAGTCTGAGCACTCCTGCGGGTGGCCCACGAACCAGCAACAGCGCCTGAACAGGTTAGAAAAATAGAATCTCTGGAGGGGCCCAGGACCCTGCTGAATGAGGAGCTCAGAGGTGCCGACGCCACTCGCTCTGGCAGGAGGAGCGTGGTTGGGATCATAAAGCAGCTGGAGCAGTGCATCCTGGGATGTATGCATTACAGGAGCCTCTGAAGTTGTAATTGGGAACGGCAGCCCGTGGAAGGTTGAAGGGGCCGGCCTCGTTGGGCTGAGCGCAGAGATCCTCCGCTGCCTTTCAGAAGGCACACAGAGCTGAGTCTGACTGCGAAGGAAGAATGCCCGCAGACCACACTGAGCTCCTGGTAGCTCCGCCCAGTCCCCACTTCCTGCCCCCAACGCGTCCACAGAGCCCGCAGGCTCAGGCGGTGCAGCCCCACCCAGACTGGGCCGCTGACAGAGTGGACTGGGCGGGAAGGATGTGGCGTGGACACAGCAGACAGCCGCCCGCAACTCACCCCAACTCATGTCCCAGGAGCGCTTCCTGGTGGTTGATCTGACGTCCCCAGTCCCCGAGGTCTCACCTCTGGCCGTGGTCGTGGGGCCTGACGGAAGACTTGGCAGGGGCGTTGCTGTTTGGGGTGAGGAACTCGGGCTCTGGGGCCGGACCATCCAGCTTCCTGTCGCAGCCCCTGCTAGTGACTCTTGTACGACCGTCACCACCTCGTGTGACCTCACAGCTGCAGAATCTCAGTGGTAGGCTCAGGGGAGGCATCCCCCTGCGTCCGTGGAGTGTTAGGATGACACGGGGTGACGGGGCTAAGGTCTCAGCAAAGTGCTACTTGAGGGACTTCCCTGGTGGCCCAGTGGTTGGGACTCCACGCTTCCACCGGTTCAATCCCTGGCTGGAGAACTGAGATTCCACGGAGGCTGGGTGGGGTCCCAGATCTGCTCCTCGGGATGCGGCTCGTGGACCACACCTTGAGTGGCCAGGGCACAGTGGTCCGCCCCTAGGAAGGGCTTACGGAGTGCCAACTGTGGTCACCCCTCCAGGTGTGGTGCACCTGTCCAGTGCCTGCATGTGCCCAGTGCCTGTTCCTGTCCAGCGCCTGCGTGCAGTGCCCGCAGGGATTCAGTCTGAGCACTCCTGCGGGTGGCCCACGAACCAGCAACAGCGCCTGAACAGGTTAGAAAAATAGAATCTCTGGAGGGGCCCAGGACCCTGCTGAATGAGGAGCTCAGAGGTGCCGACGCCACTCGCTCTGGCAGGAGGAGCGTGGTTGGGCCTCGTCCTCTTTAGCAGGGCTTCCCTCCGTGCACGGAGCCTTACCCAGGGTCACAGTCTCCTGGGGGTAGACCACGGTGGCTTGAGAGGGCTTGCTCAGCTGTAGGCTTCCGGGCCCTACCTCAAGCCAACCGTCTGGGGACCCTGGGAGCCTGCGTTTACCCATCTCCTCTCTTTTTACCCACGCTTGGGAGTCCCTGGGAATCCCTCACTGCCTGAGAGCTGTGGAGAAAGGCAAGACCCTTCCACCCGTCTCCCCATGTTGCACATAGGGCTCTGCCTCTGCGGGGAGAGAATGAACCCCGGATGGGAGCCAGGAGCCCCCAGCAGCCAGCACCACCCCGCCTGGGGGCCTGGAACTGCGCATCCTTGGGCCCGGCAAGGGGGCTGTTCTCACGAGCAAGAAGGGGAAACAGCCTCATGGCCACCAGTTGGGAACTGGTTGAATAAACTCAGAGACGGCACGTCCGTGAACTGCTCTACAATAATGAGGGAAGATGGGGCTGGAGAAATCTTTAATGGGGAGAAATGTTCACCTTTCTCTAGCACAGTTAAACAAACAACAGAAAAAGTGGCAGGTACAGAATGATCCTATATTTGAACAGAGAAGAAAAAGGCTCTGCAGATGTTAATGGTTGATAATCTTCCTAGAGGGATCATGGATGATTTCTAGTTTTGTTTTGTCTTGTTTTTAGTGGAGACCATGTTCTCTGTGGTAAGGACAGAGTCGGCACGGGTAAGCAGGTCTGGTGCCGGCCCTCGGGGCACAGGTGCCCATGGCTGCCCAGGACGCCCCTTTCTCTTGGGCTCCTCCCCTCCAGGCCCTGCCCCCACGTTCCCCAGTCCTTCCCCCTGCTTCTTCCACTTTTTCGCTTCCTCCCTTCTTTAAGCCTTCCCTGACGGTCGCAGGCACCTCCTCATCCTCTTTATAGAAGAGGAATGAGTGGGGACGCGAGGTCATGCCATGGGGTGCCCCATGTCTGGGCTTGCAGGCCTCTCGGGGCAGATTTCTGTTTTCATTGGAGCATCACCTAGGAGCCTAGGCCTAAGTTCCAGAGGATGTGCTTGAGAAATAACCATTGCAGCGAATGAGTCTTGGAAGGCAGGTCAGCGATGGGGACCCATAGCTGTGTGACCTTGGATATGTCAGTGTACCTCTCTGGGCTCATTCGCGTCTTCATTTCTAAGATTCAGGGAATCTTGAGCTCTGATTTCTTCTGGGCCCTTTCAGCGCTCCTCTCTGGTGAGTCACGTACCTTCCTGCTCCTGCTCCTTCGCCTGATTTTCTCAGCAGTTTGTGCTGCCCAGGGAGATCTCACCTGTACGCTCTAGCTGCCCAGAGAGACTGTGCAGAAGCAGCCGCTCAGGTCAGGGCCCTCTAGGCGAGGGTGAGGGGAGGCGCGGGAGGCGGGAGAGCCGCCGGTGGCCAAGGGCCTGAGGACGTCCGAGCGTTCCTGGATCTGGCACTGGCCTCCGTCCCTCGAGCCCTTCTTCGTTGCTTTGCCCTGCCCGTGGTCAGGTGTCATTTTTCATCCTCTGCTCAGAGCTGCCTTTATCCCCGTGCCTCTTGCCTGGCTTCACCGCTGAGATTCCGTTTCCGTCAGGCCCCACAGCCCTGAGTCCCTGCTCTCTGAGCCGCTGTCCTCAGAGCACGGCTCAGCGGGGAGAGGGTGGGAGAAACCCATTCAAGCTGTTGGTTTCAAAGACATTTCGGCAAACTCATGGGATGTGCAGTCACCTCTTTTCAGTGCTCTTTCAAAGAAATGGATGGGTCTCTGGGTCTCTCCCACCACCCCCGTCCCTGCCTGGGCAGCGCAGGGAACCCCAAGGCAGGAGGAGGTGGGCGCTCGCCGCACAGAGGGCCTCCAGGGCGGAGGCGGCAGGGGCAGGCGGGTGCTGGCGGGCCCGCACCCAGGGCTGCCCAGCTTCCTCTCCTTCAGGCCCTGCCCCCACGTTCCCCAGTCCTTCCCCCTGCTTCTTCCACTTTTTCGCTTCCTCCCTTCTTTAAGCCTTCCCTGACGGTCGCAGGCACCTCCTCATCCTCTTTATAGAAGAGGAATGAGTGGGGACGCGAGGTCATGCCATGGGGTGCCCCATGTCTGGGCTTGCAGGCCTCTCGGGGCAGATTTCTGTTTTCATTGGAGCATCACCTAGGAGCCTAGGCCTAAGTTCCAGAGGATGTGCTTGAGAAATAACCATTGCAGCGAATGAGTCTTGGAAGGCAGGTCAGCGATGGGGACCCATAGCTGTGTGACCTTGGATATGTCAGTGTACCTCTCTGGGCTCATTCGCGTCTTCATTTCTAAGATTCAGGGAATCTTGAGCTCTGATTTCTTCTGGGCCCTTTCAGCGCTCCTCTCTGGTGAGTCACGTACCTTCCTGCTCCTGCTCCTTCGCCTGATTTTCTCAGCAGTTTGTGCTGCCCAGGGAGATCTCACCTGTACGCTCTAGCTGCCCAGAGAGACTGTGCAGAAGCAGCCGCTCAGGTCAGGGCCCTCTAGGCGAGGGTGAGGGGAGGCGCGGGAGGCGGGAGAGCCGCCGGTGGCCAAGGGCCTGAGGACGTCCGAGCGTTCCTGGATCTGGCACTGGCCTCCGTCCCTCGAGCCCTTCTTCGTTGCTTTGCCCTGCCCGTGGTCAGGTGTCATTTTTCATCCTCTGCTCAGAGCTGCCTTTATCCCCGTGCCTCTTGCCTGGCTTCACCGCTGAGATTCCGTTTCCGTCAGGCCCCACAGCCCTGAGTCCCTGCTCTCTGAGCCGCTGTCCTCAGAGCACGGCTCAGCGGGGAGAGGGTGGGAGAAACCCATTCAAGCTGTTGGTTTCAAAGACATTTCGGCAAACTCACGGGATGTGCAGTCACCTCTTTTCAGTGCTCTTTCAAAGAAATGGATGGGTCTCTGGGTCTCTCCCACCACCCCCGTCCCTGCCTGGGCAGCGCAGGGAACCCCAAGGCAGGAGGAGGTGGGCGCTCGCCGCACAGAGGGCCTCCAGGGCGGAGGCGGCAGGGGCAGGCGGGTGCTGGCGGGGCCCAGCCTCCGCACAGGCTGTGTTTGCCCCCAGGGGCTCCGCGAGGCTCGCGTGTCCAGGAGGAGGACAGGAGTGACAGGTGCCTGCCCCCTCTTCCCGCCGGGGGTGCTCAGCCGTCAGCACCCGACCCAAAGCCTCCTCTGCCCACCCTGGGCTAAGCAGCGGTCCTCGCCGCGGGGTCCCTGGCACTGGAGCCCTGAGCTTGCTGACCCGTGTCGGGGTGTCCTCGTCATCCCGCACTGTGAGCGCCCCAGGGTTGGGGGTTGTCATCTTCAGGTTCACAGCCAGAATGCCATGGGGCACATGTGTTCGGGGCTGGGGGGTCTGCTTTCCCATCCCTGAGGCAGTGGGTTGATTGTGCTCAGAACATCTCCCTTCCCTCCCAGAAGGTGGTCCTCCCAAGGCAGGCGTCAGGCTGGGAGGGAATGGAGTAGCGGAGTGGGCAGGCCCACAGTGAGGCACCCGCCAGGCAGGATCTTGCCCAGTGGGCCCCCAGCACCCTCAGGCAGCCAGCAGCAATGAGGTGGCCACTAACCGGTCCGGCAGGTTTGCGGGGACCTGGCCCGGGCTCTTGAGGGACAGGATGTCCTGCTGGGGGCAGGCCTCGAGCCTGTGCTCGCCTTCTCCTCCCCTCCCGGGCTGCTTCGCTCCCGGCCTCGCTCTGCTCTTGGTCCTGCCTCCTTGCTCCTAGACAGGGCTTTCCCTCCACCCTTCCTGGGGTCCAGGACAGCTTGTGGCGGGGTTCCCCGGCAGGAGACCGGCCAGGGCCCCCCAGGAATGAGGTGGGCCCCCACGGAGCTCTGGAGATACCCCGAGGCTGGGGCAGTGGGTGCTGGGCCTGGCAATGGCTGTGGCAACCGAACTCCTGCCTCCTTCCCCATGGACGCGTCCGGGATGAGGACAGGAGTGACAGGTGCCTGCCCCCTCTTCCCGCCGGGGGTGCTCAGCCGTCAGCACCCGACCCAAAGCCTCCTCTGCCCACCCTGGGCTAAGCAGCGGTCCTCGCCGCGGGGTCCCTGGCACTGGAGCCCTGAGCTTGCTGACCCGTGTCGGGGTGTCCTCGTCATCCCGCACTGTGAGCGCCCCAGGGTTGGGGGTTGTCATCTTCAGGTTCACAGCCAGAATGCCATGGGGCACATGTGTTCGGGGCTGGGGGGTCTGCTTTCCCATCCCTGAGGCAGTGGGTTGATTGTGCTCAGAACATCTCCCTTCCCTCCCAGAAGGTGGTCCTCCCAAGGCAGGCGTCAGGCTGGGAGGGAATGGAGTAGCGGAGTGGGCAGGCCCACAGTGAGGCACCCGCCAGGCAGGATCTTGCCCAGTGGGCCCCCAGCACCCTCAGGCAGCCAGCAGCAATGAGGTGGCCACTAACCGGTCCGGCAGGTTTGCGGGGACCTGGCCCGGGCTCTTGAGGGACAGGATGTCCTGCTGGGGGCAGGCCTCGAGCCTGTGCTCGCCTTCTCCTCCCCTCCCGGGCTGCTTCGCTCCCGGCCTCGCTCTGCTCTTGGTCCTGCCTCCTTGCTCCTAGACAGGGCTTTCCCTCCACCCTTCCTGGGGTCCAGGACAGCTTGTGGCGGGGTTCCCAGGCAGGAGACCGGCCAGGGCCCCCCAGGAATGAGGTGGGCCCCCACGGAGCTCTGGAGATACCCCGAGGCTGGGGCAGTGGGTGCTGGGCCTGGCAATGGCTGTGGCAACCGAACTCCTGCCTCCTTCCCCATGGACGCGTCCGGGATGAGCGACCAGAGGCCACGGATCAAGGCCCCAGGCCGGAGCTCCCGCTCTCGCCGGGCTTCTCTGAGCCGTACCTCCTCCCTGCCCTGCAGCCAGCCAGCCTCCCATCTCAGGGAGCAGGGCTCGGGGGTGGGGAACCGGGGTTCCTCTCACCCCGAGCGCCGGGAGGGGCCCAGCGCCCTGCTCCAGAGGTGTCGAGGCGCTGTCACCCAGCGGGGTGCGGGCGCGGGGATCCCCTGGCTGACTCACCCCACCCGCCCCCCGGCTGTGCCTCAGCCCCAGGCGGGAGCTGTTCCTGAAGGTGTCTGGGTACCGACAGCCACTCACGCAGGGGGAGTCTCGGAACTGGGGGGAGTTGGGGGGCCAGCAGCCCAGGAGGCCGCGGCCAGATCCCCCCACGGAGCCCTCAGGTCTCCGTCCTGTCCCTTGGCTGCCCTCCTCCTGACCGCTCGCCCAGCTGCCTCCCCCAACATCTCCATCTTGCACAGCACCCCCACTCTCCAACAATGGGAGGAAAGCTTGGATCCTCGGGGGTCGCGCGCCAGGGCCTGGCTGCCCCCTGCCTCCCTGAAAGACGCCCCCAAGGGTGGTGAAACGCCTTCCCTCCAGAGAACAGAGGCGCCATTGATCGCCTTGATCCCTAGGCATTTCACAGGCACAGTGACCCGGCGGGGACTGCGAAGCAGGAAATGGGGCCAGCACCGTGACCTAGCCAGGGGCCGAGGACCCCGGGAGGAGGAGAGAACGCTCCAAGAATTCACACGAGCATGTGCCTAGCTTCCGGGGGCACATCGTCAGGCCCTCTGGGCCACCAGCTGCCTGTGCCGCCCTCCGAGAGCAGGCAGCGGGATGGAGGTGCCACCGTGACGGCGTGGGGGGCGCTGGGGGAGGACCGAGCAGACAGAAATGTGGAGCGCGCGGCTGGAGCGCGGGCCTGTGGGGGCGGCCGCAGCAGGGCCGAGTGGGGCGAGCCAGGCTGGGGGTGGGGCGGGCCGTGCAGCTCTGGTGATTGCCCCAGAAACCCTGCCTTCTGGGTGCCGAAGGGAGGGAGCCTCGCCCCCAGACCTCTCCAGGCTGGCATGGCCGTGGCTGGCAGCCCTGCCACCCTCTGGAGGCCGGGCTGCCAGGGCCGGGCAGGCGCGTGGGCCCCCCTGGCCACGTGGTCTGGGGGCGCTGTCACCCAGCGGGGTGCGGGCGCGGGGATCCCCTGGCTGACTCACCCCACCCGCCCCCCGGCTGTGCCTCAGCCCCAGGCGGGAGCTGTTCCTGAAGGTGTCTGGGTACCGACAGCCACTCACGCAGGGGGAGTCTCGGAACTGGGGGGAGTTGGGGGGCCAGCAGCCCAGGAGGCCGCGGCCAGATCCCCCCACGGAGCCCTCAGGTCTCCGTCCTGTCCCTTGGCTGCCCTCCTCCTGACCGCTCGCCCAGCTGCCTCCCCCAACATCTCCATCTTGCACAGCACCCCCACTCTCCAACAATGGGAGGAAAGCTTGGATCCTCGGGGGTCGCGCGCCAGGGCCTGGCTGCCCCCTGCCTCCCTGAAAGACGCCCCCAAGGGTGGTGAAACGCCTTCCCTCCAGAGAACAGAGGCGCCATTGATCGCCTTGATCCCTAGGCATTTCACAGGCACAGTGACCCGGCGGGGACTGCGAAGCAGGAAATGGGGCCAGCACCGTGACCTAGCCAGGGGCCGAGGACCCCGGGAGGAGGAGAGAACGCTCCAAGAATTCACACGAGCATGTGCCTAGCTTCCGGGGGCACATCGTCAGGCCCTCTGGGCCACCAGCTGCCTGTGCCGCCCTCCGAGAGCAGGCAGCGGGATGGAGGTGCCACCGTGACGGCGTGGGGGGCGCTGGGGGAGGACCGAGCAGACAGAAATGTGGAGCGCGCGGCTGGAGCGCGGGCCTGTGGGGGCGGCCGCAGCAGGGCCGAGTGGGGCGAGCCAGGCTGGGGGTGGGGCGGGCCGTGCAGCTCTGGTGATTGCCCCAGAAACCCTGCCTTCTGGGTGCCGAAGGGAGGGAGCCTCGCCCCCAGACCTCTCCAGGCTGGCATGGCCGTGGCTGGCAGCCCTGCCACCCCTCTGGAGGCCGGGCTGCCAGGGCCGGGCGAGGTGCACTGCGGTAGGGGCACCCAGGCCCCTGGCACACGTCGGTCTAGGCGGGCAGGCGTCTCAGCCCCTTCCCCACCCTCCTGGTGCGGCGCGATGCAGTGGTTTTTGTTGGCCGGGTGCCACCGGGCAGCTCCAGTGACTTTGGTGAGCGGGCTGCCCAGCACTCCCACAAGCAAGCCCGGCCTTGTTGGCCACATTAATCCCTCTGTGAGCAGGCTCAGGGCAGGTGACCCGGGGAAGGAATGTGGCCCCTGGGCCCAGCTGCCAGAGCAGGGCTGGGGGCACAGCCACGAGGGCAGGGTTCTCCCTCCCCCGCTCCCCGCTCAGCCCCTGGCTGTGGTCGAGGGGCTCGGAGGACAAGGGAGGCCTGGTCCCAACTGGGATGGGCCCTTCAGGCAGGGCCAGCCCCGCTCAATCCTCCGAGGGCCACTGTCTGTACCGGCCAGAGGACAGGCCTGCGCTGGAGCCTCTGAGACGCTGGGAGCCGGGTCCCAGGCCAGGGTTCATGCTGCTCCGACCTACGGCAGCAGGGCTAGCCTGGAACAGGTCTGTGCGTCTGCATCCATCGCTTTCCTCCCTGAAACGAGTGCGCGTGACTCTATGGCCCAGGAGGTTCCTTCCCACCCAGATGGTCTCCTCTTGCTCCCTGACCCCCCAGCTTAGAGCATATGGGAGGGCCTGAGAACTGTCTCCTGGCGGGCCTAGGTAGCCAGGTACCCCTGCCCCCTGGAGCAGCGTGCAGGTGCCCTCCTGGACTCTCTGTGTCGCCTCCCTCCTCCCTGGGGTGACGGCTGAAGGGAGCTGATGGCCACGCGCCCCTGGTACCCGGCCTTCTGGCAGGTCGCGGGGCTCTCACGGAACAGGAGCTGGTCCTGTTAGGCTTGTTAGCATTATGTTTGTGACGTTGTGATCACTGTGGTGGAGGCAGCTCCTCTGAGCCTGCGGGGGTCTCCCTGGAAGAGGGGGTGCGGCTCCTGTCCTGGGTTGGCCTCCGCCCCCCACTGCCCCCACCTCCGCCCGACCCCAGCACTTAAGAAGCAGGAGGTCAGCCGGGGACAGCCGGAGGGTCTGGGCGGTGGGAGGGGGCCTGGCCCCTCTGGGGCTTGGCGGAGCCCCCAGCGCCCATCTGCAGAGGTTGGCTGGAAGACCTCGGAGCCGAGGAGCATGTGTTCTGGAAACATCTTGTTCGCAGCAGATGGCAGCCACGACTCCCTTTCTCCCTGCAGTTCCGGCTGCACTTCCCTTCCCTGCGCTCGCCCTCCTGTTAACTTTGCATTCTGCTTCTGGAGACGGAGAGGCGGCCTGCAGCCCCCGAAACCGCCTCTGACTGTGGGGCGCAGAGCACAGGGTCCAAGCAGAGGACTCCTTGAGTCCCCATCCGCTTCGACAGGCTGCTGCACGCCGTCTGAGTCTCTTTGGCCAAACAGGCCAGCAACGTGATCTCGGAGGCACAGGACCGGGGCCTGGTTTGACATTTCTTGAGCAGCTTCGAGGCACCAGGCACTGGGACGGGGTCGGGGGGTTGCCAGGGACACAGGCAGAAGGTGCAGCCGTGCCCTCTACCAGCTCCCAGCTTGGGGGGAAACTGGGGTACCTGGGGCAGGAACAGAGAGGCGCCCATCATTTCTGACTCGGGGTTGGCAGGCTTCTGTGGGCTTCACAGAGGAGGCGTGTTTAGGCTAAGCCCTGGCAGGCTGAGGCGTCTGTGGGAGAACAGGATTAGAAAAGGCATCCTGTGCAGTGAGAATGGCCCATGCAAAGGCGCAGAGGCATGGTGATGCTGCAAAGCACTTGAACTTGACAAGGAATAGAGCAGATGGAGGCCAAGTTGTTTCATCAGCGTGTGCTATCAGCCCCAGGGCGGGGTCTGCGAGGAGGAGTAGACAGTGGCCCTCTGGCTGCTTGTGGGGCAGGGCCAGCCTGAAGCAGAAGCCCTGCCCAGGGGCCAGTGGGGCCCTCGGCAGCTGGAGGAAATTGTGGGATCTGACTTATGGTGGCCCTGAGTTTGGGGCCAGCGGGAACATCTGCTGGTGGAGCATCTCCTGCTGGTGGGGCAGCCTCAGTTGGTGGAGCATCCCATCCCCTACTGGCGGAGCAGCCTTAGCTGATGAAGCACCTCCTGCTGATGGAGCAGCCTCAACTGGTGAGGCAGCCTCTGCTGGTGGAGCCATAGTTAGAAGTCTGTCCCAGGGGCCAAGGCCAGGTGGTGTGGTACCCAGACTTCCACGGCGCTGCTGCTCATTCTCTGACCCACCGGGCTTCACCCCACATCTGTGTAGCACAGGACAGAGCTTCCATGAATCGAGACCCTAGTCTATGTGGAGCAGCGTGAAGTGCTTCCACACGGGCCTCCTCCCATTTAACCTTCACAAGAGCAGTGCCTGCGGGCATCCCCCCAATGTCCCGAGACGTGTTCAGGGTCACCCAGTCCGGTCGTGGCCAAGCTCCTGGCCCAGGTCAGCCCTACCGTCCCCAGCAGCCTCCTGCACAGGGACGTCCCCTGCCCCTGGAGGAGGCTCAGTGAGCTGCATGGGGCAGGTGGCCCACAGTGTTTGTTTTTCCCAGCCCTGCGTTTGCTGTGCCACCAGCACCTGGCTGACTGTTTGCCCAAGGACCTGCCCTCCAGGAAGGCGGGTGCGGCTGGCAGGGGTGGCAGGCAAGGGGTCCGCTGCTTCTGGGCATCCAGTGTTTCTTACGACTGAGGAAGGGCCACTCTGCCCGTAAGCACCACGCCCGAGAGTCCGATGCTGCCCCAGGGTGCCTGGCCTCGCCCGCGCAGAGCATGTGACTTTGCAGGGCTGGGCCTGGCGTGCCTGGCGTGCCAGGGCAGCAGTGGCGGCAGCAGCTGGACGGGCAGCAAGGAGCAGGAGAGGTTCCCCAGAGCCCTCGCGTCAGGGCGGCAGCGTGGAGGCGAGGGGCGGCATCAATGGGACTTTTGTGTGGCCAGGGCCAGAGGAACATGTCCCATGCCGGGAGCATCCCACCGGACACCTCTGTCCCTTCCTTTCCTGGGGTGACTGGCCTGTCCATGCCCCCCGCCCTTCCTCCCAGAGGAGAGAGCCTGCCTTTATTCCGTCGGTCCCTGCCTTGCCCTCACCTCCTTTCAAATGAATCAGCCCTGGGAACTTCCCCAGCCCTGGGCCCGCCTCCCGGCCTCTCCTCCTGGGAGCAGCCTTCACTGACCGGGCAATGTGCTGGGGGCGCCCTGAGGCCATGGGCCGGGTCCTCGGGGCCCGTGGGAACAGATTAGGTAATCAGAGGCTGGGAGGGTCTGGCATCCTAGGGGAGAAGGAGCCGTTTCTCCCTCAAAGCTGGAACCCCAGGGAAAGGCCCGGTGAAGTGGACGGGGAGCCGGCACCCCACTCCCTGCAGTCCTGCCAGTAGCTCGGGTCCTGGGAGGATGAGGAATCTCGCCCCACCGCGGGGTGCCCACCTTGTTTTGCACCGTGGCCTTTCATAAGCCCTCTGCTGTGGCCTGTGGTCACTCCACCACCTGTCAGACCAGCCGTGAGAATGAGCAGACTGTCCCCAAGTGACTGGACCCACCAGGGGCAAAGAGCTCTCTACCCAGAGGGCAGCTGGGAGAGCAACCTTGCTCAGGCTTGGGGACCGTCTTCCCAGGTGGGCGCAGCGGCGCGAGGCTGTCTGGTCACTCCCATGCTGGCCCTGGGGGAGCCGGCCGTGTGCCAGGGCCGCGGAGGCAGCCTGAGCCTCCGCCACCACCTTTTTTCTGGAGAACAAGACTGACGTGCACGAGGGGAGTACCAGTCCCCAGAGGTTGTGACTTAAGTCCCGGTGACTGCCAGGCCCTGCTCAGTCCCTTCTGCTGCCAGTCCGTGGGGATACCCGCCTGGGGTTGGACACAAAGCTCGGGTGGCCATCCAGAGGCCTTTCCTCCATGGCTTGGCTCCCCCAGCAGAAGGATGCTCCCCGAAGGCACAGTCCTAGCCCCCTGCCAACCAATGACTGTCCCCGTGGGAACACAGTGAGGCGGGTACCCTGGCCGTCGCCGTTTGGAGGTCCTACTTTACCCAGCATCCCTCAGGTCTTTTCTCTCCTCCCTTTTACAGGGAAAGCCACAGGTAGCAGTGGCTGAACCCAGTTCCAGGCCCGGGTTCTCCGACAACAGACTCCAGTGCGTCTCCACCTCCGCCCCACACCTAAACCAACGTGCTAATAAACGAGTCCAATGACACATAATCCGTCCCTCCTGGGTCCCTCTGGTCTTTTATGTTTTTCCTCTGAGGCGCTCTGAGCCCTTCCCAGATGTGATCTCATGTGTCCCCCCAAGGCCCTGAAGCACCGAGAGGAGACCGGAGGCCAAGGGTGATGGGAGGGCCCCCCAGAGCCAGCCACAGGGCCTAGAAACCAGCCTGCCCCGCCCGTGGGAACAGATTAGGTAATCACACGCTTGGAGGGTCTGGCATCCTACGGGAGAAGGAGCCGTTTCTCCCTCAAAGCTGGAACCCCAGGGAAAGGCCCGGTGAAGTGGACGGGGAGCCGGCACCCCACTCCCTGCAGTCCTGCCAGTAGCTCGGGTCCTGGGAGGATGAGGAATCTCGCCCCACCGCGGGGTGCCCACCTTGTTTTGCACCGTGGCCTTTCATAAGCCCTCTGCTGTGGCCTGTGGTCACTCCACCACCTGTCAGACCAGCCGTGAGAATGAGCAGACTGTCCCCAAGTGACTGGACCCACCAGGGGCAAGAGCTCTCTACCCAGAGGGCAGCTGGGAGAGCAACCTTGCTCAGGCTTGGGGACCGTCTTCCCAGGTGGGCGCAGCGGCGCGAGGCTGTCTGGTCACTCCCATGCTGGCCCTGGGGGAGCCGGCCGTGTGCCAGGGCCGCGGAGGCAGCCTGAGCCTCCGCCACCACCTTTTTTCTGGAGAACAAGACTGACGTGCACGAGGGGAGTACCAGTCCCCAGAGGTTGTGACTTAAGTCCCGGTGACTGCCAGGCCCTGCTCAGTCCCTTCTGCTGCCAGTCCGTGGGGATACCCGCCTGGGGTTGGACACAAAGCTCGGGTGGCCATCCAGAGGCCTTTCCTCCATGGCTTGGCTCCCCCAGCAGAAGGATGCTCCCCGAAGGCACAGTCCTAGCCCCCTGCCAACCAATGACTGTCCCCGTGGGAACACAGTGAGGCGGGTACCCTGGCCGTCGCCGTTTGGAGGTCCTACTTTACCCAGCATCCCTCAGGTCTTTTCTCTCCTCCCTTTTACAGGGAAAGCCACAGGTAGCAGTGGCTGAACCCAGTTCCAGGCCCGGGTTCTCCGACAACAGACTCCAGTGCGTCTCCACCTCCGCCCCACACCTAAACCAACGTGCTAATAAACGAGTCCAATGACACATAATCCGTCCCTCCTGGGTCCCTCTGGTCTTTTATGTTTTTCCTCTGAGGCGCTCTGAGCCCTTCCCAGATGTGATCTCATGTGTCCCCCCAAGGCCCTGAAGCACCGAGAGGAGACCGGAGGCCAAGGGTGATGGGAGGGCCCCCCAGAGCCAGCCACAGGGCCTAGAAACCAGCCTGCCCGCCGCCCAGGCCCCCTCGGTCCTCCGCCTCCAGCAGGGGGACGCTGGGGTGTGTCTCCCGCTGAGCCTGCCCTCAGGACCCGGCCCCAGTCTCTCGACTGTGCAGGTGCGAGCCAGGAGGAGGAGGGACAGGGGAAGAATCCTGAGGAGACCCCGCGGGCGCGGGCATGTCAAAGCCCAGGGCTCCGTCTTAAAGGGAAGTAATCACATTGTGCGGCTTTTTATAGTGCTTTCCTTCCGAGAAGGCTCCGCTCCACCTTGTTTGTTCTCCCCGCGGTCCTAGGAAGTTGGCGGAGAGCAGACGAGGGTCACAAGGAAGAGGCAGCATGAGGATCTGCGGGGCAGGCCCTTCACCAGGTCGTCTCTGGTCCCACAGCCGTCTGGGAGGCAGCCACTGTTCCGGTCTGCCATCGTCCAGAGAAGGAAAGAGGTTTAGCGGCTCTGTGGTCACAGGCGAGTCACCGAAGGCCTAGGTTTTGGCCTTGGTTCTGATTGATCCAAAACACTGGGCCTCGGATGGTCATTCCTGGCCCGTCTGCCTCCCAGGGCAGTGGTGCCGATCGTTCAGCATCTTCCCTGGGATTGGGTCCCCGAGGCAGAGGCGGAAGTCCCTTCACAGCTGAGCGTTCAGGGGAATAAAATAGTAAGTCCTGAGAAAATGGGAGATCATGTGCAGATGCAGGTGCGTGCTCAGTTGTCTGATTCTTTGGGACCCCAGGGACTGTAGCCCACTAAGCCCCTCTGTTCCTGAGGTCTTCAGGCAGGAATACTAGAGTGGGCTGCCATTTCCTCCTCCCGGGGGTCTTCCCGACCCAAGGACTGAACCTGCATCTCTTGCGTCTCCTCTATTGGTCGCTGGGTTCTTGGCCAGCTGCACTACCTGGGAAGCCCAAAACGGGGGGTTGCTGAGGCTCTAGCAGGGGAGTCATTCCCTGGGGGTTCTCTTCCTTGCTGAGTGTCTCCGGGGTCCTGGGGAGCCCCCCTGGCTGCCCGGGCTGCATGTGGATCTCTTAGGGACCCTGTCGCTGGTGGGGGCTTGAGTGCTCACTGAACCCCAAGAGCCAAGCCCCCAGTGCCCTCCCCACTGACGTGTTCCCTCCCTCCACCGGCCGGCTCCGCGGCAGTGGGTGCCACAGGCCACCCTGCCAGGCAGGCCGGGGCACCTGCTAGGAGGCCAGGTCAGCAGGTTCGTCAGTGCAGGGGAGTCCTTCAGCCAGCAGGACCCCCTGGATAACGGGCCGCATCCTGGCTCCACTGCCCACTGTGTCCTCCAAGAAGATCACCAGCACCCCACCCCTTGCTGTTCCTGTGTCAGCAAAACAGCGACAGCGCCGCGTATCTCCCCTGCCTCGCCCACAGCGTGCTCACCGGGCACCCGGGGAGCCCATCCGCGGCCCCCGCTGCAGGAGAGCCGTCCAGGCCTGAGCTGGGATCTCAGGCACGCTGCCGGCGGGTGGAACCGAAAGAGCCAGGGCCGGAAGTCCGGAACCTGGGTTCTGGGCTCTGCTCGGCGCTGGGTTCCCCAGGCTGTGCTCAGATGTGGCTCCTGCCACCGGCCAGGAGGTCCTTGGCTGGGGGCTGGGAACACACCAGGGAAGAAGGCCGGCAGGGCCCCTGGCGGGGAGACTCAGACAGTAATGTACTTGCTAAGTCGCTTCCGGCGTGCCTGACTCTGTGCGACCCCGTGGACTGCGGCCCGCCAGGCTCCTCTGTCCGTGGGAGCCTCCAGGCAGGAAGACTGGAGTGGCCTGCTGCTCAGATAGTAAACACGTCCACAAACGAATAAACCAGAGACGGTTAGACGGTGGAAAGCGCTGAGAGGGAAAGAAACTGGTAACGTGCTGGAGAGGGCCTGGGGGCTGCCTGAGGCCGGGCAGGAGGGCGAGAGCTGAGATCTGGATGATGGGGTTTGGAAAGCGGGGCGGCCGCGCAGAGATGGGCAGTGGGAGCACGTCCAGGAGACAGGGCGCGCTCGGGTGTCTGAGGGGCGGAGAAAAGGCCGAGCGCCTGGGGCTGGTGAGCCAGGGTAGGGTGGCGGTGAGAGCAGGCCTGCGGCAGAGGGAGGAGAATACTTCTGCGCCTAGTGAGCTCTTCGCGGGGACTGGAAATAGGTAGACGCGGGGTTCGGGAGTGGGGGGAGGGTGGCTGAGCAGCAGACAGAAGCGTCCTCTCACTCCGAGCCTATTTCCCTGCCTGAGTGAAGGCCTCCACCCCACCCACCCACCCCGCCCCACCCCTGCGTGGCGGGATTCATGGTCAGAGCCAGTGGCCGGAAGAGTAAAGCGATGAGCACTGAAGGAAGAATGCTTCCAACCTCAGGCTCATTGTGGGGATCCCTCAGCTGTGGGAGTGGAGCCCAGGGGCCACCCCTGAGTGGGGGCCTGCCGGACAGACGCCCTGGCCTGCCGCGTATCCAAGGGCATGACGGGACTGCGCTGAAACCGGGGAGTGGGCTTCCCCAAGATTGGGTGGCACAGGGCGTGGTTGATCCTTTCCTGCCTGGAAGGCTCTGAGCAGGAAGAGACTGAGCAGGAAATGCTCCAAGCGGGCGTCGCAGGGACTGATGCAGGGCCGGCCCCTCGGCCCCTGCGGTGGCCCTGCCATTGGCCTGGGGCGTCCTCGGCGACGCCCAGCCCTTGGTCACTGCTGTCTGCTGCGTTTGGGTCTGGCCCCCACTCTTCTGCCCATCCTTCCCACTGCTCCAGGGCGAAGCTGACTCATGAGGCCCCGGGAGCCCCTCCAGCTCATCCCTCCGCTCTGCTCCCACTGGGCTCGGCTGGCCCTCGCTCCGCGCACACGGGCCTCATCCGAGCTGTGCCCCGGCCGCCCTCTCCTTGTGGCCAGGCTACTCCTCCTTACCCCCAGATCTCAGCTCCTGCTCCCGGTTCTTCAGGCAGCTGCCCCTCAGCTCCCTGCCTGGGCTCTGATGGCACCCTTTTCTGACCACAGGAAGTTTTCAGTGTCGTCCATGAGTCACTTCACTCATTCAGTCGTGTCTGACTCTTTGCAACCCCATGGACTGCGGCAAGCCAGGCTGCCCTGTCCGTCACCATCGCCTGGAGCTTACTCAAACTCATGTCCATGGACTCAGTGATGCCATCCAACCATCTCATCCTTTGTCATTCCCTTCTCTGTCCGCCTTCTGTCCTTCCCATCATCGGGGTCTTTTCCAACGAGTTGTTTCTTTGCGTCAGGTGGCCAGAGTATTAGAGCTCAGCATCAGTCCTTCCAATGTATATTCAGGGTTGACTTTCTTTAGCACTGACTGGTTTGATTTCCTTGCCGTCCAAGGGACTCTCAAGAGTCTTCAACAGCACAGTGCCAAGGCATCAAGTCTTCAGTGCTCAGCCTTCTTTATGGTCCAGCTCTCACATCCTTACATGACTCCTGGGAAACCCATAGCTTTGACTATACGGACTTTTGTCAGCAAAGTGATGTCTCTGCTTTTTAGTACACTGTCTAGGTTTGTCATAGCTTTTCTTCCAAGGAGCAAGCCTCTTTTCATTTCATGATGGCAGTCGCCATCCACAGTGATTTTGGAGCCCAAGAAAATAATGTCTGTCACTGTTTCCATTGTTTGCTCATCTATTTGCCATGAAGTGATGGGACCCGATGCCAGGATCTTGTTTTTGAAGGTTGTTTTAGACCAGCCTTTTCACTCTCCTCTCCTCTCCTTTTTTGGCCTGTCAGATCCGTGAGGTCTGGCCCCACCTGGGCCTTTATGTATTGCTGTGGCCCCTGGCACCTACTGGGCTCTCTGATTGTGTGTTGGAGGGTGGAGGAGGGCCGTGCACAGGGAATTCGTTGTTACGAGGTTTCACCTGTGTTCACGCCCCTGGGCCCCACCCCTGGGGCCGTCCCTGGCTTCCTGTCCCCTCAGGTCCCCGCACTGCCCCAAGCCAGGGAATCTGGAGCCAAACTCTGGCCTCCTGTGAGGGTTGGGGTCCTCACCACCGCCAGGCCTGGGCCGCCTCATGTCCTCTCCTCCCAGGGCAGCTCAGCCTGGGGTTTGGGGTCTGGAACCGCCTGGGGGTCCCTTGAAGAGGGATGGGTCCCTCAGATGCCTGCCACCAGTCGGAAGGAGGACCGTCACAGTCGAGGCTGTCCGGGCGGTGGCAGCTTTGGAAGCCAGGTGGGGTCGCCAAGGAACGGAGGACCGAGGAGGGGGCGGGGACCAGAACCAAGGACCTGGGGCCTTTGCCCCGGGGCTGCCCCTGCGGTGGGTGGTCTCATGGCGTGGACAGGCCATGCCTGTGCTCTAGGAAACCCAGAGTCCCGGGCACTTGCCCCGAGTGATCGAAAGCACGGTCGTGGGAGACGGGGGTTGGGAGGCCGCGGCCATCCCCCCCCCCTCCTCCGCCGGTGTCGGCGTCGCCCCGGCCCTGGCCGGGTCCCGATCGCCGTGGGGGTGGGCTCTCCAGCTGCTAGGACGTTCTGGTCAGGCTGCCACATCTGATGCTAGCAGGGAGGGACACCCAGCAGGCCCGGAGCCCACAATTCTAGGTCACCTCCTGCACCATCCAGAAGCAGGCGCGGTATTTATAGCCGCCAGCGGCCACCGAGGGTGGGTTGGTCAGCGGGAGCCGTGACGCAGGCCTCCCCCGCCCGTCCCCTCGCTCTCGCCGACGCCCTCGCCGCCACCCCCGCTCGGGCGCCTTCCTGGGGGAGCCGCGAAGGGCCGGGCCTGCTGAGGAGACGGGCAGCATCGCCCTCCCCCTGGGCCCCGGCGGGGACACGATGCCCCTCGCTGCCTGGCAGGAGCCTTGCCCGCCGTCCAGCTCCGGATTCCCAGGCAGGCTCTCGGGGCCCGGCCCTGCTGGTCTCTCCGTGGTGCCGTCAGCTCTTGTGGGAAGGTCCGTGCCCTCGAGTCACCAGCAGCTTTGCCGACCTCCCCGGGGACGCCAGGTGCGTCCCTCCTGGCTGCAGGCAGCTGATGAGGCCGCGGGAGCCTGCCCCAGGTGGAGGGGGCAGAGACCCCGCCACATGCCTGTTACCCCCCAGCCGTGACCTTATGACGGGCGCCCCTTGGGCCTGGGAGGGCGGGCGGCAGCCCAGTCTGCGGTCACCAGGGCTGTGCCGGGGATGTGGCCTGGGCGCCACCTCCCGCCGCACCCAGGGAGCTGGCCGGGAAGCAGAGGCCATGGAAGGGACGGTGTGATGCGGCTGGGGCCCCAGGCCCCAAGGGTGAGTCCTCTGGGAAGGAAAGCGACACCCAACTCCGGGCCCAGGTCAGGTCCTGCTCTCTCTGAGCCCTCACCTGCCCGGACAGAAAGCTGGCCATTCAGCCCCGCCCCGGTGCGAGGAGGCGGGAGGCTGATCTGTCAGGGCGGCTCCCCCATGGTGGAGGCCAGTGTTCCCCCCGACTCCTGTCTACATTGCCCTGAGCCTCTGGGGCCCATCTCTGAGGCCAGGAGAGAGGAGGGGAGGCCGCTTCCTTTCTGGGAGCCTCCTGTGTAACACAGAAGGTGAGGCAGGGGCGCCCAAAGCCTGCAGACAGGTGGGCGGTGACGTCACTCATCAGCCATGGGCTGGCCAACCAGGGCTGGGACTTAAGGCCGACTGGATGGGCCCCGGGCTTCAGCAGGGAGGAGCCCCTGAAGGGAGCAGGCTCCCGGAGACGAGGAGGCACCGGGCAGGGGCCGCTCCACTGATGAGCCGACGGGCGTGCGAGCAGGAAGCGAGCCTGCCCAGCAGCGGGGCTGGAGGGTGTGGTTGGTGCAGAGCTTTATAGCTAGGGGTTGGCAGTTTCCATCTTATTTAAGGAATTTAGGGGCTTCCCTGGTGGTTCCACGGTAAAGAATCCGCCAGCAATGCAAGAGACATGGCGCGTTCCCTAGAACGTCCCATGGACAGAGGCTCCTCACAGGCTACCGTCCATGGGGTCGCGAAAGAGTCAGACATGACTAGCAACTAAACAATAAGGCAAATTTAGGAACCAGGATGCACTTTGAGGAGGGAGTTGATTTAGTTAAAGCTATAAACGTGTGTGTGTGTGGAGGCGCGGCCCTCGCCAGACCCGTTTTACCGAGGAGGAGGAGAAAGCAGTCATTGATTCATCCTGACTTTGAAGGTCGTGGCTCAGTGCACGCCTGAGTGGACAGAGGCCCCGGAGCACAAGCCGGGTCTAGCCCTGTTCTCCGTCCAGTGGCCTCCGGAGCCCCCGGCCCTCCCTGGAGACCTGCGGTCACGTGCTGGGGTCTGACCCGCTGCGCCCGTGGAGGTGTGAGGAAACGAGGGGCCCCGAAGGCATCTCCGAGCGCCTGGGTCGATGTTTCCTTTGACGCCCTGGGGCTCAGGCCAGGCAGACCCGCGGAGGGGCTGCATTAGCTCGGGCTCCTGGGTGGAGCCCCCAGGCTCTCTCCTGCACCAAGACCAGCAAGTAGCCCTCTAACCGTCAAGGCCAGAGTGGACCTACCTGAGAGGTCACCGTGTCCAGAGCCTCTCAAACGTCTTTAAGCACGGAGACCGTGTAGCTCAAACGCAGTGTTACGAGGAGCCCCAGTGTGTAAAAGCTAATCGCTGCTCTGACCAGCATAGCCTCCACGCCCAGCCTGCCATGCCCACCTCCCCGCGCCCCCGGGTGCCTAGGAAACCCACTTAGGAGAACGCTGGCAGCTGCTCACTCAGGAGACACCCGCGAGGAGGGCCGGGCAGGCTGGACCCACCCTGATGGGGGGGAGCAGGAAGCGAGCCTGCCCAGCAGCGGGCTGGAGGGTGTGGTTGGTGCAGAGCTTTATAGCTAGGGGTTGGCAGTTTCCATCTTATTTAAGGAATTTAGGGGCTTCCCTGGTGGTTCCACGGTAAAGAATCCGCCAGCAATGCAAGAGACATGGCGCGTTCCCTAGAACGTCCCATGGACAGAGGCTCCTCACAGGCTACCGTCCATGGGGTCGCGAAAGAGTCAGACATGACTAGCAACTAAACAATAAGGCAAATTTAGGAACCAGGATGCACTTTGAGGAGGGAGTTGATTTAGTTAAAGCTATAAACGTGTGTGTGTGTGGAGGCGCGGCCCTCGCCAGACCCGTTTTACCGAGGAGGAGGAGAAAGCAGTCATTGATTCATCCTGACTTTGAAGGTCGTGGCTCAGTGCACGCCTGAGTGGACAGAGGCCCCGGAGCACAAGCCGGGTCTAGCCCTGTTCTCCGTCCAGTGGCCTCCGGAGCCCCCGGCCCTCCCTGGAGACCTGCGGTCACGTGCTGGGGTCTGACTCTGCTGCGCCCGTGGAGGTGTGAGGAAACGAGGGGCCCCGAAGGCATCTCCGAGCGCCTGGGTCGATGTTTCCTTTGACGCCCTGGGGCTCAGGCCAGGCAGACCCGCGGAGGGGCTGCATTAGCTCGGGCTCCTGGGTGGAGCCCCCAGGCTCTCTCCTGCACCAAGACCAGCAAGTAGCCCTCTAACCGTCAAGGCCAGAGTGGACCTACCTGAGAGGTCACCGTGTCCAGAGCCTCTCAAACGTCTTTAAGCACGGAGACCGTGTAGCTCAAACGCAGTGTTACGAGGAGCCCCAGTGTGTAAAAAAAAGCTAATCGCTGCTCTGACCAGCATAGCCTGCACGCCCAGCCTGCCATGCCCACCTCCCCTCGCCCAGGGGTGCCTCGGAAACCCACTTAGGAGAACACTGGCAGCTGCTCACTCAGGAGACACCGGAGAGGAGGGCCAGAGGGCAGGGCCTGGCCGGGGCCTGGGGACCGCTGGACGCAGCACTGGCCGCCTCCAGCAAGGCTGCTGTCGCACACAGGGACTCTGCAGGCCTCCTCCCCTGGGAAAGGGCTTGTGTTACGCAGTCACTCGATCCCTGCCCGCTTCTGCGATGCCCAGGGTATGGCTGAAGTGAAACTCAATAGCCGCGCACAGGCCCGTGCCCTAGATGGCCGGCGCCCTCCCCCACTCCGGCGAGGTGGCCCTTCCGTGGATCCTCCGTGGGCCACGCAGCCTCCCAGAGTCTGGGGAGCATCTTCCCCAGTGCAGGCCGCGGAGGCAGGCGCCCCAGGACCGTGGTGGCTCAGGGTATGCTGGCGTGGGGGCGGGGCTCCCGGCGGGGAGGTGTCAGGCGAGGTGTGCCCACTTAGCATCCTCATTAGCGGCCTCGCTCGGGGGCTCCTCATACCATGGAGGGTGCTAATTCCTCTCCGAGGTGTCGCCAGCATCCGGAACAGGGAGTCTGGCCAGAGCAGCGCAGGGGAACTGCCTGATGGGGGCTCCCAGCAGCTGGTCGGCGGGAGCAGAAACCCCTGAGGGAGGTGAGGGGCCAGGGCGCTGGAGTGGGCCGACGGGCATGCGCTGTGGGCCTCTGCCCCTCGAGGCATCCAGAGTCTGAGCTGAGAAGGAGCCCACAAGGGGACGCCCCCAAACTCCAGACCACGGGGCCATCCACAGGCGCCCGGGGTGGCCTTGGGCGGAGCTCCCCCGTCCAGGCTGAGCCGTGGGAAGGCGACTCCCACGACTCGCCTGGGGTTAAGGAGGCAGGGCCAGTGGGGCCTCGGCCTGGGCAGGCGGGGCTCCTGACGTCAAGGTGGGTCTGGGCATCGTGTGGGCTGGCGCGGGCGAGGGCAGGCGTGGGTCCACCTGACGGCCAGGGGTGGGGAGCAGGACTGACTCGCTCGCAGAAATCGGCGGCGCATCCACACGCCGGGCACCGAGGCCGAGGTCTGAGCACTCTCGGGAGGGATGATAGATAAATGACAATGGTGACAACTACTGCTTGCCACGTGCCAAGTGCTTCCTATGCGTTACTTCGTCTCCTCCTGATGACCCCCTGTGAGCCGGGGCGCTTTGCTGTCCTTGGGGCCGTCCCTCCCCAAGGCCGGAGGGAAGGCAGCCGCGGGCCCCTGGGAGGAGCCCTCCCCCCCCAGGGGTTCCCACTGTGGGAGGCGTGGTCCCAGGGAAAGGGAGGACATGACACGATCACAGGCCAGCATAGGAAAGACTCCACCTGAGCAGAGACAAACCCGGGCGAGGGTCTGCGCCCACCCACAGGCAGGCGGGAGGCACCGGCCAGGGGCTGGGAGACCCGAGCCCGCCCCTCTGGGCAGCCCCAAGGCATGACTGGCCCAGACGCCAGAATGAGTGTGGGACAAAGGCCATTCCTGGTTTCAGGAAAATAAACGGTCTCCAGGGAAGAACTCAGAAACAAAACCTGGCCTGGCCAGAGGGGACTTTCTTCCACTGTCAGAAACAGGTCCTTTCGGGCCCAGGACAAAGCTGGAGGAGGGGACCAGGGAGGGCTGAGGGCAGGAAGGAGGGCCTGGCCTGACTACCACGCCCGGTGGTGGGGGTGTGTGCGGGGCGCCCCGCTGCCTCTCGGCGCCCCCCACCTCGCCCCCAGCAGCCAGCCACCCTCCCAGAACAGCCAGGAGGAAGCGAAAGGCCTCGATTGATTCCCAGGGAGTTGGCTGATGTCAGGGACGGGGCTCGTGGCAGATGGCAGATTCTGCTGGTTGTAGACGAGTGGCAAATAATTAGCGTGAGAACGAGGAGCTGGAGCCTCTGTCATAAAGGGAGCCCTGAGGAGAGCTCATCAGGAGGGGCTGAGGGCACCGGCCCGAAAGCTCGCAGCCTGACTCACTAGCTGAGTGACCTTGGGCCAGTCACCCAGCTTCTCTGGGCCTGTTTCTTCATCTATAAAATGGGAATGATGACCACTTAGCTCAAAGGGTTGCTAAAAGGATGAAATTAAAGTAGGTGATACCTGGGAACTGCTCACTACTGTACCTGGCGCGTAGGAAATGCTACGTAAGAATTAAAAATGTGTATATATATGGCGATAGAGTAATTGTTGGAGTCATCTCTAGGTGCAGCCCAGCATGACCGCAGGCGTGCGGGGCCGCCCCTCTTCACCATCTTCCCTGAACTCTGTGTCCAGGCCCCCGAGGGCTCCTTTGTGGGGAGCCATGGATGCTCGTGGGCGTGGAGAGTCGCCGCAGACAGGCCTGCCTGGCTTCGAGGCCTGACTCGGCCCCTCTCTCCCTAGGTTGCTTCGCCTCAGAAGCTCAGTTTCCCCGTCTGCGACAGTGAACACCGCCCTGCCCACCCACAGGCTCCTAGTGAGGGGGTAGGAGGCGTCTCCCGGGTCCTTCAAGGCTGCCCCGTGGGGAGGGCGGGAGAGGCGCCCACGAGCCCGAGACCCTGGCGGGGTTGGGGGGAAGCAGAGGCCGCAGCGCCCCCTTCCTGCCCGGCCAGCCGCACCGGGACCTGGGCGCGGAGGACCCACCTCCTGCTGAAATCCCCGGCCCGGCCCTGGGCAGGCGGGGCTCTGCCTTGTGCTTCCAGCACAGCTGGCGTGTGAAGAGGAACAGCTTTCAGCCCCGGACTCGGGTTGCACGCGCCCGGGCCTGGGCAGGCGGTGCAGCAGCCCCCGGCCCACGCGTGTTCTCTCTCTCAGTCGCCGCCCTCCCTGCTCCCCTCGCCCCGCCTCTACGCCTGGAGAGGGGCGAGGGACGTGCAGGGCAGGAGCGTGTGGGAAGGAGGAGTCCGACGGATGGGCGCAGAGATTGTTTCCTTTTAAGTAACTCCAGCAGGCTGCCTTGAAGTCCCAGCCCTGCCTCTTCTTGCTGTGGGACCTTCCCTCTCCACCTTCGGCTGCTCCATCTGTAAAGCTGGGGTGGTACCCCTGCCGCCTAGTCTCTAGCTCCAGGCCCACAGCCCCCGCACCTCCTCGCAGCCCGTGGAACGCCCCTCGCCGGCCTCAGTTTTCCTCATCTGCGCATGGGGCCGATGCCCACAGTCTCCCCTTGGTGGTGGGACCCGGAGTCCGGAGCCATAGGAGGACCAGAAGGCTGTCTGTGGTCCCTAAGGCACGGAAAGCCTGCTCACGGGTTCAGAAACACGCGATGAGCTGAGGCCTTCTCCTCCCAAGCAGCGGTTCAGACACAGGCTTAGGACGCAGGCTGTGTGACCCGGGGCAAATCACTTCATTTCATCTGTAAAATACGGTAATAGCGGTGCCTACAGTGGGGATTGAGTTACGTGTGCAAAGGGCCTAGGCGAAGCCCAGGATAGACAGGCAATGGACAAATGCTGGAGGGCGCAGAAGGACCCCGTCCGCAGCTCACAGCGCGGGCGGGGGCGGAGCTCTTCTCCATCAGCCGGGAACTGTCCTGCAGCCTCGTGAGATGGTCCTAATTAGCGAGCACCATGCCCTCCCGCTGTAGGTGCTCCCTATTTAAGCCTCACAAGCCAGCAGGGAGGTTAACGAGCTAACGAGCCACGCAGCTGAGAAGTGGCGGTGCCAGGATTCCGCCACCCCTGGGGCCCATGCGCCGGCCACGGCTAAAGAGGGCAGGAGCTGTCCGCCAGCCCACAGAGGCCAGAAGGCAGTCACCGGTGAGCCTGCCTCAGCTGGGACGGAGCCTCTGGGGGCGCCCCCCTCACCCCGCGGGTTGCCAGGGGCCCAGCCTGCTCGTGGCCAGTCTCTCAAGTCAGATGACTTTTCCAAGACTAGCCAAGCTCCAGCGCCCCACACAGACCCTGAGGGCCTCGGAGGCAGCAGGTGCCGGTCCCTTTCACCGTTCTGGGAGCATCTTCTCATTTCAAAGCCCTGTCGCATGGGGCATCCCATGCGTTATGGGAATGGGAGTCCTGGCCCCTCCCCATCAGGGCTCCGTAGATCCCAGCACCTTTCATAATGCTCAGAGGCCTTGCCTGCGTGCGCATGCTCAGTCACCCAGCTGTGTCCGACTCTTTGCAGCCCCGTGGACTGTAGCCCCCCAGGCTCCTCTGTCCACGGGATTCTCCAGGCAAGAATCCTGGAGTGGGCTGCCATGCCCTCCTCCAGGGGGATCTTCCCAAACCAGGGATGGAACCCGGCTCTCCTGCACTGCAGGCGGATTCCTCACCACTGTGCCATCGGGAATGACCCCATGGATTGGAGCTCACCAGGCTTCTCCATCCATGGAAGTTTCCAGGCAAGAATCCTGGAACAGGTTTCCATTTCCTTCTCCAGGGGATCTTCGCAACCCAGGGATCAAACTCCCATCTCCTGCACCTCCTGTGTTGGCAGGTAGATTCTTTACCACTCTGTCACCTTGGAAGCCCCAAAGAGGCCTCACAGTTTAGCCAATTTCCCTTTCATTCTGGCCACTAGGTAGCATGGGGGACCATGCTAGTTGTACACGCAGCTCCTGTGAGGGCCTTCATGTCTTGCATGTGTGCGCTGACTTCCTGAACCTTCTATTTTAATTTAGTTAGTTTTCATTCTGAAGGGTTTTTTTAAATTGTATATTTATTCTTGGCTATTCTTGTTTTTCACTGTTGTTGCAGGCTCTTCTCTAGCTGCAGGGAGTGGGGCTACTCTCTACTTGAGGTGAGCAGGCTTCTTGTTGCGGTGACTTCTCTTGCTGTGGAACTCGGGGTCTAGAGCACAGGCTCCGTAGTTGTGGCTCACGGGCTTAGTTGCTCCGCAGCATGTGGGATCCTCCTGAATCAGGGATCGAACTCGTGTCTCCTGCATTGGCAGGCAAACTCTTCACCACTGAGCTACCAGGGAAGCCCCTGAAGTTTGGTTTTAAATTGATATTCCACCTTTTCATTGTCTTGAGTTCCAGTATAGGCACATGCAGCCTTGCATGCAAATAAACATTAACAAATACAAAATTCCCAGCCTCCCTTTAGTCCAGGCTCCTCATCCTTCAGAAGCTGTAATTGAGGTCTGGGGGAGCACTGACTTTCTGGCCTGGGGACCCTGCCCTCGGTCTGGGACTAGCAGCTCTGGAGTGTGGCTGGACCTGGCCGGGTCACCCACCTCCGCAGGCAGGGCTGTTCCGGGTCCAGGGAAGGTGGGCTTGGGCGGAGCTGCAGCGCCGTGGGGACCCCGCCCGCCGGGCAGTGGAGAGCTAGCCACTGCCGACTCTGCTTGAAACCGCGCAGGTGATTGATGCCTTCTTGTGGGTTGATCTCCAGCGAGCTCATGTGGATTTTGCCGGCTTCCAAGAGGGCTGTATATCTGGAGTGTGAGAGAGAGGATCTCAGCCCGGGCTCCCCAGGGTGACGCTTTGCTAATGGGAGCGGCTCTCAGGGAGTTCGAGAAGGCATGCTGCGTGGAAGCAGAGGGCGGGGCCGGCTCAGGGACTCTGGCTGCGTGTCCAGCACCCGCCAGGAGGGACATTATGGGAAAGTTGGGAGCCTCTGGGGCCTTCCTGAACCTCAGTTTCCTCACCCATAAAAGGGGGCCCTAGGGCTGTTTCCAGGACCCCTTCCTGCGGGCGATGTGGGCTTTGGATGGCAGAAGGAAGGACGCGCGTCTCTTGCCTATTCAAAAAGTGTGGGGCTGGGTCTCTGAACCTCCTTCTGCAGTAGAAATATTAGCAGAAGAGCCACGGGTGCTGAGTACCTTCTCTGTGACCGGTGCTGGCTTAAGTGGAAATGACTCATTTAACCTTATGACAGGGCCAAGGTAGCTGCTGTTCTTAGCGCCATTTTAGAAACAAGGAACCATGGCACAGAGAGGTTAAGCAACTTGCCCAAGGTCACACAGCCAGAAAGTGCAGAGCTAGGACCCAGACACACACGGAGGGAGAGTGGGGCTGTCACCCTGCCTCACTGCTGTGAAGATGGCAGGTGATCTGTCCGGGACTCGGGCTGTGGCAGGTGCTCCGCTAATGTCAGATGTGGCCTGGACCTGGCTGTCATCACTTCCTTCAGGCTCAACTTCCAGCCCTTCCTTGGCCCCAGATGCCCGAGGCCACCTCTGCCAGCTGGGAAATCTCAAGGGCTCGTCTAGAGGCTGCAGGTGACGCGAGGCAGGCCTCCTGGGGCACATTATCCTGTGCCCTGTGTTCAGCCTGACTGGTGCCCTGGCCCCTCTGCAGGCTAGCGAGGTGACCTCCCACCAGCTCCAAACTGGAATTTTCCACGCCCTCATCCCTTCTCCGGGAGCTCTCCATATCCCACCAGCTGAGACCCACTGCCAAGGGGCACTTCTCCCTGAAACTTCTCCCAGGGCCATGCCCAAGGGGACCTTAGGATTAGAGGATGAGGTGCTCTAAATAGCAGCCCCCCAAGGCCCAGGGCAGGAGTGGGGTGCAGGGTACCCAGTCAGGACTCAAATCAGCTCAGTCCAGCCCTTTCCAATCAGCTGGAGCCAGTCATGGGCACCAGCCACACCTGCCCCAGCCTTGGCACCTGTCGCGGGTCACCCTGCCAGGATGCCCTCGGGAACCCCCCTCCTGAGCCCCCGCCTGTGGATATGACGCCACCATCACTGCCACCCACGGATGGAGCCGGGGCTCTGCCAGGACCCACACAGACTGCTGTGACCTCCTCCCCGCCTGCTCCCGCCCCAGCCTCCTGAGGGGTGGGGTCGTCCCCTTTTTGGCACTGAAGAAACTGCATCGTTAAGACGGCCGGAGGAGAGGGCGTCCTCTGAGAGCAGCTGGCGGGGCGCCGGGGAGGGACGCCTCCCCAGAAGCGAAGGAATGGAGCTAAGAGCTATCAAGGGCCTCACTGCCGCTGCTTCGGGAGGATGGAGCAGTGGCTTGGAGGGGCGGAGGCTGCCTGGGGAGGGGGCTGTGCTCAGACTCAGAGCCAAGGCGGGGCATGAAGGAGAGCAGCGCTGCCCGCCCGGGACAGGCAACAAGGAGTCAGCAAGCACTACCTTGGGACGAGGGGTCCCACAGCGGAGTGGTCTGTTCTGCACGAGAGGGGTGGGGTGCTGTCAGGTGGGGGTCGCACAAGAAGGTGACTTTGGGTGGGCCTACAGAAATGAGTAGGATGTGGCCTGCCCGCGGAGCTGGGGTAAACAAGGCAGATTCCTGCAGGTGTTTTTCAGGAGCAGCATGTTTGGGGGTGAGAAAGGAGGGTGAGAGAGTGTGAGGAGGGCCTGGAGCACCTCCCCGGCCAGAAGGCAGCCTTGGGCCTGTCTGCACCTGGGGTCCCTAGGGGCTGGAAAGTGACTTCCTGCTCTAGGGCTCAGAGAGGGCAAGGCCCCTGCCCAAGGCTGCACAGCCTGCCTGGCACTTCCCAAGGCCCTTAGCTGCTGCCTGAGAAGCTCGGGCTTTTCCTGCAGACCACGGGGGCCATGGAAGGTTTTGAGTAGGGATCAGCGCATGCATTTTAAAAAGAGTACCTCCGAGGATGGTTACTACTTAACTCAGAGGCCTGAACTGCCATCAGGGAAACTGGGCTTTGTGAGTGGAGGAGGAGGGGGCCTTGGAGTGCCTCTCAGGTCATTCCACCCATGTGGCAGGGGTGTCCTGGCACCCCGTTCACACCTGCCTGGACCGTGGGGGTGCCCCGCTAGGAGCACCGCGGGACACCCAGCAATGCTCTGTTCTCCCCCTCTGAAGGGGGCACCTCCCCTCCCCTGGAAAGGCCCCTGACCTGGGTAAGGAAGGGAGGCTCTGCACCCCTCCACTGAGGCCCCCGTGCCCTGGGGGCGGAGGCCGAGGAGGTGCTTTGTGGCCTCCCCAGACCAGGAAGTAGCCTCTGCCTCCCCCATCCTGAGACATTTCCTCCAGATGAAATCACATCCCCAGCAGGGGAACAGGCCCGCATTGTGAAGGGCCGGGGTCTCGAGAGAAAGGGCGCCTTTCAGGCCCTTAAAAATAGCAGCCCTGAGAGTTATGAATCTGCATGGAGTAGTGGGGCCCATCCTCCCCACCGGCTGAAGCCCAGGCCCGTCACCCCCACCCCACCCCGTGACCTGGCGGTGACCAGCTGGAGAATCCGCCGGCCAGGCAGGGGAAGTGCCGCTGGCCCACCCGGTTCACACGCTTTGCCTCTGCTCCGCCCGCCTGAGCCAAGACCGTCGCTGGCCCTGTCCAGCGCTGCGGGGGCCTCGCGTATGGGCCGCACCAGACCCTTAGCAGGCGGGGGCCACCAGCACGGTACAGATGAGGCAGCCGAGGCACACCTTGTATGTCATACCGTTAGTGGGTGACGGAGCCGGGCTTGGAAGCCAGGCAGTGATGGACCCAGGCTCCTGCAGTGGTGGGCTGGCCCCTGAGGGCACGGGGTGCCATCCCCAGACCTGTAGCGGGGCACCCAGAGGGGTCAGCCCGCAGCCACCCTGCCGGGTGAGCCAGGGGCACCGGCACCGGCACGGCTGGGGCAGAGCCTGCCACTGGCCCTGTCACTCGGGTCTTGCAGGGGTGCCAGGGGTGCTTCCCACTTCTGCCAGAGAGCCGGGAGGTTGGGGCCTTGAGTTGAGGGAGTTTTAGCCATGCTGGACTCTCAGAGGGGAAGGGCCGGGGTGAGAGGAGGCCAGTGGGACGGGCTCACTGCGCCTGTCCCCAGAGAAGGCGATGCCCTAGTCTCTGGCAAGCCAGCCCCTCTGGGATGGCCCTCCCCCTTCCTCTGCTGGGGTCTGGCCTGATTACACCTGCTGGGACCTGGCCATGGTTTCATTTGTGTGAGGGGCCCCGAGCCCAGCCCCCCGCCGCACCTTCCCGCTCCGTGGGCCACCTGGAGTCGGGGAGGGGCCGTGGAGACTGGCGGCTGACATCCCAGCTGCTGGCGGCTCTGTCCTTCCCAGCCCCGCCGCCGCCCACGGAGTCCCAGCCCCTCCCATCCCGCTGTCCTTTCAAAGCGAAGCCGGTGCTGCCAGCCACTTGTCCCGGCACCGACGGGAGTCCGGGCCTCCGGCAGTCCCAGACCCCCACCCCCGGGCTCCCCGCCACCCAGCCCCGGCTCCTTCTCCCGCTTCCCAGAATCCGCACTCCCCGACTCCTCCTTGGAGGGAGTGGGATGATGTCACTTCCTGAGGGTGGGGGGAGGAGTAGGCACGACCCCGGCAGGCTAGCCCGCCAGCCCGCCCGCCCGGCCGCCACCTTGCTGGGAGCAGCCTGGCAGCAGCCAGATGAAGTGGCCGCGCCGGGGGGAGGGCGACAGAGACAGCTGGGCAGCCGCGCCGGCCGGCCACCTGGCCCCACACCCCCTCGCCCGCCCCAAGGGCCGTGCCCACCCGCCAGGGAGACTTGGCCAAATCCCGAGTGATGCCGGTCTCCGCAGACACTTTTATCCCTGGAGCCATCACCGGGGAGAGGAGGACGTGCCGCCCACCCCGGACCGGGTGCCATGTAAGCCTCTGCTAGCCTGGGGGCAGCGGCCCACCAGCGCCCAGCCTCCCGCCTCCGGGCTTCCTCCGCAGAGCTGAGCCAGGGGCTACCCTGAGCTCCCCGCCCTGGAGTCTCCCGACCAGCCCCCTGTGGGGCGCCAGTGGCCCGCGCCACTGCCCTGGTTCCTGGGGCTCTCAGGCGTGGGCACCCGGACTCCTGGGCCCTCCTCCCCAAGCTTGCCTGTGGCTAATTTGAATTCAGCTACTTCAGAGAGTTGGGATCCCGGCCGGCCCGAGAGGCTGCACGGCTCAGGGTGAGCATGGGCGGGGGCTTGGTCTGTGGGCAGGAGAGTGGGGTATCCCGGGGGCTCGCCCACTGCCCTTCCAGCAGTGGGGCCACACTCCGGACCCCCACCCCACCCCGCCCCCACCTCAACCACATTCTTCCCTACCAAGAGGCGTAGCCGTGGTTGGACATTCTCTCTGATTGGTGCAAAATCAGGTCATAGTGTGTGCTCTCAGAATTCCCGCAAAACAGAAGACCTCACTCAACAAATGTCTACTGAAGCCCTACTGTGTGCTGGGCACTCCCATACTCCATGGCTGCCAGCGCCATGCCTGGGGTCACCGCCACCGTCCCCAGGGCCTTCAGCCTTCCACCTGCCTGGCTCCGCTCGTGCTGGGAGACAGGCTCAGGCTTGGTCTGGGAAGCCCCCACCCCACACCAAGGAGTGCACGCACTGGGGAGGTGGGTAGGGGTCCCCTGATCCCATGGAGGGAGCCAGGAGGAAGCCCAGATCTTTAATAGAGCTCAGCAGTTCCCACTGGGGTAACCCCAAGCTGAGCTGAGCCCCAGGGGCCTTTGCCACTCTTGGGGACAGGAGCATCCTCAGGGGTAAAGCTGAAGCCAGCGTCTGGCTGCTGCACTTAGATTTTTGTCTCCAGGGGTGGGTACGGTAGGAGGTGGGGTCCTGTCCATGGATGGGACTGGAAGCCCTGGGGATGTAGGGCCGGGAGGACGCCTCTGCTTGTCAGGCCTGCCCGGCCAGGAGTGCGGCAGCCCTGGGCGTAGCCGCGGCCCGGGCAGCCTGGGGTCCTCTGCTCTGTTTCAGGAGGTGAGCGCCAGGCCCGCTGAGCCTCTGCAGAGCCGCCAGCCATGCCCGGGATCGTGGTGTTCCGGCGGCGCTGGTCTGTGGGCAGCGATGACCTCGTCCTGCCAGCCGTCTTCCTCTTCCTCCTGCACACCACCTGGTGAGTCTTGGCGTCACAGGCCTGGGAGGAGGGCTTCTGGCCTCTGTCCTGACCCTGTCCCAGGCATTGGTGCTAAAACACCCACCCATTTAGGGCCCCACCTGCGTGGAGCCCAGGGACCCCGTCTGGCCACCGTCAGAGCTAACCCCGCAGCGGGCTCCCTGCTCTCCCTACCCTGTCCCTGAACACCTGTGTCCTCAGAGGGACCCGCTGCCCCGTGGACAGTCCACCCAGAGCCGTGAAGGCTTCCACCCCGGGTCCGGGCTGCGGTGGGGGCCGCCTGTCGGGGCGTGCGGCCCTTCTCACGCACGCGCTCCCCCAGGTTTGTGATCCTGTCCGTGGTGCTCTTCGGCCTGGTCTACAACCCCAACGAGGCCTGCTCCCTGAACCTGGTGGACCACGGCCGCGGCTACCTGGGCATCCTGCTGAGCTGCATGATCGCGGAGATGGCCATCATCTGGCTGAGCATGCGCGGCGGCATCCTCTACACGGAGCCCCGCGAATCCATGCAGTACGTGCTCTACGTGCGCCTGGGTAAGGGCCGCCCGCCGCGGGAGGGGCTGCTCCTGCCCCGCCCCGCCCTCCCCCGCGCCCCGCGCCCCCTCGGCCCGCACCAGGCCAGCAGCGACCCGGCGGACTCGCTCTCCCCGCTTCTGAACCAGGGCCTGAGGGCCGCCTCCAGCCCGCTGTCTGTTTTTTAAAATAAAGTTTTATTGGAACCCAGCCACACTCATTCATTCAGTACCTGCCACCTCTGGCTGCTTTTGCACAGCCATGGCAGAGCCGAGGAATTGTAAGAGAGCATGACCCACGACGTCTGACATATTTGCTCTCCAGCTCATGTGGGAGAAAGCTTGCCGGCCCCTGCTTTGTCTGGGCAGTGTATATCCCTTCAGCTGCCGTGTGATCCTTCCCCAGACAGTTCCTCCTGACCCTCCTGGGGAGACCCCTCGGGGCCTGGACCTGCTCCCTGAGGACCCACCTGTCTCCTCCTCCTGGGCCCAGGCTCAGGCTCCTCTCCCGGTCACTCACTCCAGCTGGACACTGGCGTGCTCCTGTGGCCCGAGCTTAGCCCTCTTGCTGTGTTAACTCAGGGAGGAGCCATGTTGCAGATGAGGAACCTGGAGCCCAGGGAGGTTCATCAGTTCCCTTAAGGTCACACTAGCCAACGAGCAATCGTCGGGGCTGAGATTTGAACCCAGGTTGTCAGGCTTCAAAGCCTGGACTCTCGGCAGCCAGTGGAACTGGGGCCTCTGCTGTCCCCCGGGGGGCTGTCCACTCTCCCACCTGCCCCTCTCAGCCCCATCTCAGTCCTGGGCTCAGGTCTGGGCCGAGCGCCTTGGGCAGCTGGTTCTTGACGCCTTCCTCTTTTTGCCTCAAGCGCTAGAGGCCGCCACTCAAGAACAGCTCTTTCTGTGAAAGGCACACTCCAGCCCCCAGTTCTCACAGCCCTGGACCATGGACCTCGTCCCCTCCACTTCACAGAGGAGGACACGGAGGCTCAGAGCGAGTAGGTCGCTTGCCTGAGATATGACTCTCATTCCTGAAAGAACAGGGACATGCCTCTTCATCAGCCTTTGCCGTCACCTTTGCAGAGGGAGGTGTTGGGGCCTGAGGCCACGCGAGCCAGAGCAGGTGGGGGCACAGCCACTCTCTGGGCGCCGGCGCCCCGAGGCCTGTGCACCGGGCCCCCGACAGCGGGAGCCGGGCCCAAGCTCCAGGGCCTCCCTGCCCCTCAGCCGGGGCCCTGCTCTGTTTGCAGCCATCCTGGTGATCGAGTTCATCTACGCCATCGTGGGCATCGTGTGGCTCACCCAGTACTACACCTCCTGCAACGACCTCACTGCCAAGAATGTCACGCTCGGTATGCTGCTCGGGCCTGGGGTCGGGGGGCAGGGCCGGCGCAGAGGCCGGGGAGCTCGGACACCGGGAGAGGCAAGCGGTTTCCGTGAGCTCGGCGGACGGCTTGGCCGGGCGAGGCGGTGGCTTCACCCGGGCCCCGCTGTGCCCTCCGGGTCTGGGAGTGGAGCCGCAGGCCCAGAGCTGCCCGGGGCTCTGGAAGCCCCCACAGCCATCTGCTCCGTGCCAAGGGTGGGCCTTGGGGTCCCAGCTCGGCCAGGGGAGGGCCAGGCGGCCAGGGGCGGGGGCCGTGCCTGCGGAGCCCGGCAGTGGGGCCCCCGAAGCGTCTGGGGGAGGGAGGCCCCAGGGCCCCTTTCTTCCACGTCTGAGAGGTGCCCCCTGTGCCACTGGCTTCCCGCCGCCTCTCCTGCAGGGATGGTCGTCTGCAACTGGGTGGTCATCCTGAGCGTCTGCATCACCGTCCTCTGCGTCTTCGACCCCACGGGCCGCACCTTCGTCAAGCTGAGGGCCACCAAGAGGAGGCAGCGCAACCTGCGGACCTACAACCTGCGGTCAGTGGTGGGGAGGGCGTGGGGCTGTCCCTGAGGGGGCTGGCCGGCCCCGGGCGGGCAGAGGCCGGCCCCGTGCCTCCCTCACTGCAGCTCAGCCTGCGGAGCCCCAGGCGCTGGCCCGCCTCGGGTTCCCCGTCTGTGGGAACGCCGTCGTTCCTGCCGCGTGCCGCTGCCGTGAGATGTATCCGCGTGATTCACACTGTGCTCACGGGAGCTTCATGCTCGGATCGTCTTCAGCTCTAAAAACACGAGAGTCATCGTGGGAGGCACTCGGTCAGCGAGCCAAGAATTGCACATTAACTTCCTGTAACTCCCTGAGGTCGCTGTTAGCATCCTGCCCACCATATGGAGGGGCACAGAGAGGTTATGTGACTTGCCTGAGGTAACACAGCGGGTCAGCCGTAGGGCAGGGATCAAGCTCAAACAGTCTTGCCTCAGAGCCCTTGCGCTTAACCACTAGGCGAGGCTGCACCCGGTGCTACCGCCATCGTGGCCGGCTCACCCAGTACTACACCTCCTGCAACGACCTCACTGCCAAGAATGTCACGCTCGGTATGCTGCTCGGGCCTGGGGTCGGGGGGCAGGGCCGGCGCAGAGGCCGGGGAGCTCGGACACCGGGAGAGGCAAGCGGTTTCCGTGAGCTCGGCGGACGGCTTGGCCGGGCGAGGCGGTGGCTTCACCCGGGCCCCGCTGTGCCCTCCGGGTCTGGGAGTGGAGCCGCAGGCCCAGAGCTGCCCGGGGCTCTGGAAGCCCCCACAGCCATCTGCTCCGTGCCAAGGGTGGGCCTTGGGGTCCCAGCTCGGCCAGGGGAGGGCCAGGCGGCCAGGGGCGGGGGCCGTGCCTGCGGAGCCCGGCAGTGGGGCCCCCGAAGCGTCTGGGGGAGGGAGGCCCCAGGGCCCCTTTCTTCCACGTCTGAGAGGTGCCCCCTGTGCCACTGGCTTCCCGCCGCCTCTCCTGCAGGGATGGTCGTCTGCAACTGGGTGGTCATCCTGAGCGTCTGCATCACCGTCCTCTGCGTCTTCGACCCCACGGGCCGCACCTTCGTCAAGCTGAGGGCCACCAAGAGGAGGCAGCGCAACCTGCGGACCTACAACCTGCGGTCAGTGGTGGGGAGGGCGTGGGGCTGTCCCTGAGGGGGCTGGCCGGCCCCGGGCGGGCAGAGGCCGGCCCCGTGCCTCCCTCACTGCAGCTCAGCCTGCGGAGCCCCAGGCGCTGGCCCGCCTCGGGTTCCCCGTCTGTGGGAACGCCGTCGTTCCTGCCGCGTGCCGCTGCCGTGAGATGTATCCGCGTGATTCACACTGTGCTCACGGGAGCTTCATGCTCGGATCGTCTTCAGCTCTAAAAACACGAGAGTCATCGTGGGAGGCACTCGGTCAGCGAGCCAAGAATTGCACATTAACTTCCTGTAACTCCCTGAGGTCGCTGTTAGCATCCTGCCCACCATATGGAGGGGCACAGAGAGGTTATGTGACTTGCCTGAGGTAACACAGCGGGTCAGCCGTAGGGCAGGGATCAAGCTCAAACAGTCTTGCCTCAGAGCCCTTGCGCTTAACCACTAGGCGAGGCTGCCCCTAGGAGTAAGAGGGCTGGAGGGTAAGCAAGGAAGGTGTCCTGGAGTCGGGGATGTTTTGCACTGTGTTTTGGTGGAAGGAGGCACAGAAAATGAGACAGGGCATCCAGGCATGGTCACAGAGTTCCTGTTTATTGACAGAAAAAGAGCAGAGGGGCTTCCTGGGTGGGTCACAGGGGATCCTGTTCCGGGCTAGGCCCCCGCACTTCCACCACCCGCCCATCTCATCCTTTGGCCAACCCTAGTGCAGCAGGGAGACCCATTCTCTGGATGCGTAGTCCAAGTCCCGGAGAGGGCAGGCCATGTGCCTCAGGCCAGGGGGGTGGGGAGTGGAGCTGGCACTCCACCCCCAGCCCAGAGCAGGAGGGTCAGGAGCCCCCGCCCAGGGGAACGGCTTGCCCGAGCCCCCACCCCACCCTTCCACGGGGCACCGCTCCCTCGAGCCCCACTGGGCCCTCCACATCAGCTCGGCCCCTCAGCCAGCGCCGCGCCCACCCCTGGGCTGGCCCCCTCCCAGCCCCAGATGCCAGGGTTCGGAGCCAAGGCCCCAGAGCCCGTTGTTCCTCCTGGCGCAGCTGGCCACTACCGCCCGTCTCATTTTGCTCATTCCGAGCACTGCCCCCACCTGACCTGGTTTCTGGGCTCCTGGGGCCCTGGGGGAAGAAAAAAGAAAAAAATCCCTCCTGACTCTGGGTAAATTGCCTTTGGGGCCCAGTGCCTGCGGAGCCCCAGGCGCTGGCCCGCCTCGGGTTCCCCGTCTGTGGGAACGCCGTCGTTCCTGCCGCGTGCCGCTGCCGTGAGATGTATCCGCGTGATTCACACTGTGCTCACGGGAGCTTCATGCTCGGATCGTCTTCAGCTCTAAAAACACGAGAGTCATCGTGGGAGGCACTCGGTCAGCGAGCCAAGAATTGCACATTAACTTCCTGTAACTCCCTGAGGTCGCTGTTAGCATCCTGCCCACCATATGGAGGGGCACAGAGAGGTTATGTGACTTGCCTGAGGTAACACAGCGGGTCAGCCGTAGGGCAGGGATCAAGCTCAAACAGTCTTGCCTCAGAGCCCTTGCGCTTAACCACTAGGCGAGGCTGCCCCTAGGAGTAAGAGGGCTGGAGGGTAAGCAAGGAAGGTGTCCTGGAGTCGGGGATGTTTTGCACTGTGTTTTGGTGGAAGGAGGCACAGAAAATGAGACAGGGCATCCAGGCATGGTCACAGAGTTCCTGTTTATTGACAGAAAAAGAGCAGAGGGGCTTCCTGGGTGGGTCACAGGGGATCCTGTTCCGGGCTAGGCCCCCGCACTTCCACCACCCGCCCATCTCATCCTTTGGCCAACCCTAGTGCAGCAGGGAGACCCATTCTCTGGATGCGTAGTCCAAGTCCCGGAGAGGGCAGGCCATGTGCCTCAGGCCAGGGGGGTGGGGAGTGGAGCTGGCACTCCACCCCCAGCCCAGAGCAGGAGGGTCAGGAGCCCCCGCCCAGGGGAACGGCTTGCCCGAGCCCCCACCCCACCCTTCCACGGGGCACCGCTCCCTCGAGCCCCACTGGGCCCTCCACATCAGCTCGGCCCCTCAGCCAGCGCCGCGCCCACCCCTGGGCTGGCCCCCTCCCAGCCCCAGATGCCAGGGTTCGGAGCCAAGGCCCCAGAGCCCGTTGTTCCTCCTGGCGCAGCTGGCCACTACCGCCCGTCTCATTTTGCTCATTCCGAGCACTGCCCCCACCTGACCTGGTTTCTGGGCTCCTGGGGCCCTGGGGGAAAAAAAAAGAAAAAAACTCCCCTCCCTGACTCTGGGTAAATTGCCTTTGGGGCCCAGGGCAGCCAGCACCTTTCCAGTGGGGTATGGCAGTGACCGTCATCTGAATTAGTAAGAGTTCCAGCCTTCCCGGGCCCTGAGTGGGTGGTAAGAGGCCTCAGGCTCATAGGTCCCACCTGCTGTGGCTTCCCAGCTCCTGGGTGGGCTGAAGAGGGCGGCCCAGGCCACAGCTGGGTTACTGTGACCGCCTCTCGGGCGCTTCCCTCCCCCACCCCCGCTTTCTGCTCTGAAACCAACACATAGTTTTTCTAACGAGGACATTTTTCAAACCTGCTGACCCTTCTTCTGCTCCCAGGTTTGAGGATGTGCACCAGCCCTGCTGGGATATTTTAGTTTCTGGGAGTCAGGGAGCTGTTGAAATCCTTGGCCCTTCCAGTGAAATCTTGGGGTTTGGGATGGGTTCTTCCCACCACTACGCCATGGGAGCCTGACCTTGGATCTCGGCAGGAGTGTCTGCCCTCTCTTCGCTTTAGTGAGCCCCCAGGGCCGAGGGGTGCCAGGTCCACGAGCTTTCTGTCCAGACGGAGTGTGCTTCTCCCTTGCTTGGTCTCGGTAGCCGGTGTGCCTTAGGCCAAATGAGTCATTGGCTCCATCTGCCCCCTGATGGGCATAAAGGGAACTGCAGCAGAGCGTATGGCACTTTTATCTGCCAGAAGGAAGGAGGGAATTTTCTTTGAATGCTTGAAAGCCAATTAGAATGAGTTAAAGAACACGATGCTCTGGGAACTCGGCTGGCCAACATGTCATCCATCCATCAGGGCCGCGGTAGGGAGGGTGTTGTCTTAGGATATGAGGCACCCCATGTCCCTTCAGGCTATCAGGTTCCAGAAACAGCAAGTCCCTCGCACCGTTTCCTAATGCCTTCCTGTCGCCCCGCGGGCCCTGCGTCTTTCCCTGTCCTGTGGCCCATGACGCCGTGGCCACTACCGCCCGTCTCATTTTGCTCATTCCGAGCACTGCCCCCACCTGACCTGGTTTCTGGGCTCCTGGGGCCCTGGGGGAAAAAAAAAGAAAAAAACTCCCCTCCCTGACTCTGGGTAAATTGCCTTT
This sequence comes from Tragulus kanchil, assembly GCA_022376925.1. Lineage (NCBI taxonomy): Eukaryota > Metazoa > Chordata > Mammalia > Artiodactyla > Tragulidae > Tragulus > Tragulus kanchil. The sequence goes on along the minus strand of JAIOJX010000006.1, from coordinate 11,817,251 downwards.
GGGGCCCAGGGCAGCCAGCACCTTTCCAGTGGGGTATGGCAGTGACCGTCATCTGAATTAGTAAGAGTTCCAGCCTTCCCGGGCCCTGAGTGGGTGGTAAGAGGCCTCAGGCTCATAGGTCCCACCTGCTGTGGCTTCCCAGCTCCTGGGTGGGCTGAAGAGGGCGGCCCAGGCCACAGCTGGGTTACTGTGACCGCCTCTCGGGCGCTTCCCTCCCCCACCCCCGCTTTCTGCTCTGAAACCAACACATAGTTTTTCTAACGAGGACATTTTTCAAACCTGCTGACCCTTCTTCTGCTCCCAGGTTTGAGGATGTGCACCAGCCCTGCTGGGATATTTTAGTTTCTGGGAGTCAGGGAGCTGTTGAAATCCTTGGCCCTTCCAGTGAAATCTTGGGGTTTGGGATGGGTTCTTCCCACCACTACGCCATGGGAGCCTGACCTTGGATCTCGGCAGGAGTGTCTGCCCTCTCTTCGCTTTAGTGAGCCCCCAGGGCCGAGGGGTGCCAGGTCCACGAGCTTTCTGTCCAGACGGAGTGTGCTTCTCCCTTGCTTGGTCTCGGTAGCCGGTGTGCCTTAGGCCAAATGAGTCATTGGCTCCATCTGCCCCCTGATGGGCATAAAGGGAACTGCAGCAGAGCGTATGGCACTTTTATCTGCCAGAAGGAAGGAGGGAATTTTCTTTGAATGCTTGAAAGCCAATTAGAATGAGTTAAAGAACACGATGCTCTGGGAACTCGGCTGGCCAACATGTCATCCATCCATCAGGGCCGCGGTAGGGAGGGTGTTGTCTTAGGATATGAGGCACCCCATGTCCCTTCAGGCTATCAGGTTCCAGAAACAGCAAGTCCCTCGCACCGTTTCCTAATGCCTTCCTGTCGCCCCGCGGGCCCTGCGGCTTTCCCTGTCCTGTGGCCCATGACGCCGTGGCACCAGGACCAGGGTTGGGAGCAGGAAGCGGCTGTTAGCTGCAGAGAGGAGGCGGAGGCAGCGGCCGTGACAGCCAGGCCTGAGTCCTGATGGATGCTAAGGGCCTTGCGGGCATCCAGGGTCCTCAGCGCCCGTCCCTCCTGACCACCCAGCACCAGCCTCTGAAGGGCTGGCGGGAGGGCACATGTCACAAAAAGCCAGCCAGCCCTTCTTGCTCAGTCTGGAAATTTACATTTTTAATATTGGATCTGCGATCTTTATGCTCAAAACACACTGACCTCTGGGCACCCAGCATTGAAAGGGTCCTGTGGGCAACTGACCAACCGCTCTCCCTTTGAGTGCAGACTTCTGGGTACCCTGCCTCCCCATCAGAGTAACCGTACCCAGTGGGGCTCAGGGTGGAGGTGGGGAACAGGGAGGGGCCAGCCATGCAGATGAAGGGTGGGGCTCGTCCCCTGTAATGTACCAGCTCCAAGGAGCTGCAGGATACGGTGTCCCATTCAGCCCCTTCACCTTCCCTAAGTAGAGCCATGAGAAGACCTTTCTGAGAGGACAGGTCTGGCCAGCAGATCTGCTCCCAACATGGAACACATGGGCAGGGAGACGCCGCACCCAGGGCTTCTGGTCTGAGCCTGTGGAGTGGGCTTCAGGGCAGCCCCCAGTTCGGGCTCCCAGCTCTGAAACCCCCCGGGAGTGCCGGGGCACTCTGCCAGAAGCCAGAAGCACAGGCCTCGGCCTCGGCCAGCAGCGGGCCCTCTCAGGCCAGCAGGAGCCCCCCAGGGAGAGCCCTGCAGGCTGAGCCCACCGACCAGCCAGCTGTGGCCGGGCCCAGGCCTGTTCTCTCCGAGACCCTCCTGCGGGGAAGCCCTTTGCTGGGGTCCTGGGAACAGGCTGTCCCGTTTCTGTGACGTCGGGGCCCAGCTCTTCAGGTCCGGCCCCCTGACCTCACACAGATCAACTCTCCCCGACGGCAGGCACCGCTTAGAAGAGGGCCAGGCCACCAGCTGGTCACGCCGCCTCAAAGTGTTCCTCTGCTGCACTCGGACGAAGGACTCCCAGTCAGTAAGTGCCGGGAGGTCACCGCCCGGGGGCGCACGTGCCCGGTGGCACGGGGCTGGGCTTTGAGCAGGAGCGAGCGACAGCCTGCTCCCCGAGGGCCTGTTAGTATTCGCTGCCCGGCTCCCTCCTGTGTGGGACAGAGCCTTTCCCTTGCTCTGTCAAGGCACAGAAAATGTGAAGACTGTCAAGGCCTGTGCACGGGTTGGAAAAGAATTTCCAGACAGGAGGCGGAGTGAGAGGAAAGTAAAGTTTATCAGAGTAGGGGAAGGGAGAGTCGCTCGCTGCCAGTACACCGGCCGGCTTAAGGGAGAATCAGCGGTGTTAAAGTGGAAGATGAGGCTAGAACAGCGGGGTCGGCTCAAAGGAGGGCCGACCTTAAGCAGGGGTCTTTGATTCCTCTTATAGCTAGGGCCTAAGGCGTGGCATGGGGGTCTAGCACTGAACGCCTCCCTTTGAGTGCAGACTTCTGGGCCCTGCCTCCCCAAGGAGCCTGGCGGGGGATGGGGAACAGGGAGGGCCAGCCATGCAGATGAAGGGTGGGGCTCCCTGTAATGTACCAGCTCCAAGGAGCTGCAGGATACGGTGTCCCATTCAGCCCCTTCACCTTCCCTAAGTAGAGCCATGAGAAGACCTTTCTGAGAGGACAGGTCTGGCCAGCAGATCTGCTCCCAACATGGAACACATGGGCAGGGAGACGCCGCACCCAGGGCTTCTGGTCTGAGCCTGTGGAGTGGGCTTCAGGGCAGCCCCCAGTTCGGGCTCCCAGCTCTGAAACCCCCCGGGAGTGCCGGGGCACTCTGCCAGAAGCCAGAAGCACAGGCCTCGGCCTCGGCCAGCAGCGGGCCCTCTCAGGCCAGCAGGAGCCCCCCAGGGAGAGCCCTGCAGGCTGAGCCCACCGACCAGCCAGCTGTGGCCGGGCCCAGGCCTGTTCTCTCCGAGACCCTCCTGCGGGGAAGCCCTTTGCTGGGGTCCTGGGAACAGGCTGTCCCGTTTCTGTGACGTCGGGGCCCAGCTCTTCAGGTCCGGCCCCCTGACCTCACACAGATCAACTCTCCCCGACGGCAGGCACCGCTTAGAAGAGGGCCAGGCCACCAGCTGGTCACGCCGCCTCAAAGTGTTCCTCTGCTGCACTCGGACGAAGGACTCCCAGTCAGTAAGTGCCGGGAGGTCACCGCCCGGGGGCGCACGTGCCCGGTGGCACGGGGCTGGGCTTTGAGCAGGAGCGAGCGACAGCCTGCTCCCCGAGGGCCTGTTAGTATTCGCTGCCCGGCTCCCTCCTGTGTGGGACAGAGCCTTTCCCTTGCTCTGTCAAGGCACAGAAAATGTGAAGACTGTCAAGGCCTGTGCACGGGTTGGAAAAGAATTTCCAGACAGGAGGCGGAGTGAGAGGAAAGTAAAGTTTATCAGAGTAGGGGAAGGGAGAGTCGCTCGCTGCCAGTACACCGGCCGGCTTAAGGGAGAATCAGCGGTGTTAAAGTGGAAGATGAGGCTAGAACAGCGGGGTCGGCTCAAAGGAGGGCCGACCTTAAGCAGGGGTCTTTGATTCCTCTTATAGCTAGGGCCTAAGGCGTGGCATGGGGGTCCTAAGGATCACTGCTGATTGGAGGATGTCCTGGGTGGGATAGAGTGATGCGTACGGCCTGAGGGGAAGACAGCAGGGGCCCAGGAGAGGCCGAGGGGTCTTAAGGATTGGGCAGTGCACTGCAACCCCGGAGGAGGGAAGCACAGTAAGGGTCTGGTTTATCTCTTCTTGCATTCCAAGACCCTCCTTGTTCGAGTTGTTCCGTCCTCCTTGGGGCACCACGAAGGCCTTTTGTCGACCCCCTTGGAACTTCGAGTTGAGTTTAGGAGAAGAGGTACTCAAGTATCAGGGTGACTTGAAGACAAAGAAAAGCAGCATCTCCCAACTGCAGGGGCTTCCCCGATGACTCAGTGGTAAAGAATCCACCTGCCAATGTAGGGGACGCGGGTTCAATCCCTGCATCCGGAAGACCGCCTGGAAGAGGGAATGGCTGGCTACCCACTCCAGTATGCTTTCCTGGAGAATCCCATGACAGAGGAGCCTGGTGGGCCACAGTCCATGGGGTCACAAAAGAGTTGGACATGACTCAGTGACTAGACAGCCACCAGCAGCTGCCAGCCCGTCTGTAAGATCGGTGGAGCCGCGCGGCCAGTGAGGCCCTCGGCCCGCGCCGTCAGTCGTTGGCACCCACTAGGGCACTGCAGAAGGAAGGCGGGTCAGTGGTGGGTGGCCCTCGGGTCGGGGCGGGGAGGCAGGACCCTGAGGGCCCTCGGTGGAGCCCCCTGCTCCAGCGCTGGCAGGGCCCTTAGGGATCATCTAGTCCACCCCCTCATTTTGCAGATCAGGCAGCTGAGGCCCAGAGAGGTGGAGTGACTGGCTCGGCATCCCACAGCTAGGTAGTGGCAGAGCCAGGGAGGTCAGGAGACCACTCCTCCCCGAACCAGACAGCAAGTGGCCTCCACGGAAGCCACCGGAAGCCCCAGTGGGTCCTACCCACCGCAGCCCCTGCTGAGCCATAGAGTGAGTAGCCAAGTGTAAGAAAGCCCCCCCAGGGTTCCCTGGTGGGTGGGAGGCACCCCCATGGGGCCCTCTGGGTGGTCCTCAGCCCAGGACCTGTGGCGGGCGCCCCCGCCCCGGCACCTGGTGGGCAGCTTGGGGGCTGGTGTTGGAGCCTGGGGAAAAGGCAGGTGTCTTTTCTCAAAAGGCAGGGGGAGGTCCCAGAACTGGGTCCCACCAGACACTGATGGTGGTCAGGTCAGGTCAGGGGAGGTCCAGCCCAGAGCACGATTTCGTCAGCTCACGCTGGGTTGCTTATACATCTGAGCTGGATGCCAGCATTTAAACATCAGGGGCGTCTGTGTCAAGTGCGGTATTTCTAGATTCGGCCCTCACGTCAGGCGTTTGAGTTTGCAGCCCTTGATTATTCTTCTCTCACAAGTGCCAGACTCTCAGGGGTGAAACCCAGCAGGAGAGAGCTGGCTGCCATGAGCCGATTCCGACCACAGCCGCTCCCGGCAGGTTAGGGAAGAGGTTCCAGGCTCCCGCTGGTCTCGAGGCAGGAAGGACTCTGCGCACGGCACGGCAGGCTGGTGGGGCTGCCTCTGTCGCAGGGCCTGCCGCGCCCAGCCCCTGCCCCCGGCCCCAAGCATGGGTGTCCTGGGGACAGAGCTTGCAGGCAGCCGGGGGCCAGGGACCCCACATTGCATGCCCCTTCTCCAGGCGTGTGGTGGTGCATGGCCCCTGCACCTCCAGCTATGTGCAGGTCAGGGAGAGGGCCTGAGACCCAGGGCTCCCTGTGGCCCTTGGCGGGCCATTCATGGTCACAGCTGGCGGGAGGTGGAAAGAAACTCAGCTTAGGGAAGAGCAGCTGGAAGCTCAGTTTTGGCTGGAGAGAAGGGCCAAAGCAGAAGCAGGCCGGGCCTGCAGGCCTTGGTTCCTAATCCTGGGGAAGAACAGGAAGTGGCTCTGGGGCGTAACGGGCGTCTGTGTAGGGCGGTCGGGCCTAAGGGCCGAAGGAGCTCCAAGGACAGGAGGGCCGGGAGGTGGGCGCCGGAGAGGGGTCCATGCTGGTGGCACTGCTTCTGCTGGGCCTGTGGGGACCCAGAGCCAGGACCGGGCTCCAGAGAGCCGTGTGGGGGTGGGTGGAGCTCGCACAGGGGCCCCGAGCAGACCCCCAGCCCTGGACATTCACGCCCGGCCTCCGCCCTCTCTCCTGCTCCCTGCCACCGCCGCCCGCCTCCCTGGACCCCGCAGGACGCCTACTCGGAAATCGCCTACCTCTTTGCTGAGTTTTTCCGAGACCTGGACATCGTGCCGTCGGACATCATCGCCGGCCTGGTGCTGCTCCGGCAGCGGCAGCGGGCCAAGCGCAACGCCGTGCTGGACGAGGTGAGCCGCGTCCAGGTCACTGCCCTCCGCCGGGGCCCTCCCTGCAGCTCGGGCCACCCCCAGGTCCCACGCACCCTCTCAGGCCAGAAGGCCGCCGTCTGACACTCGCTCCCTCGGCCCACCCTCTGTCAGCCGCTTCGAGCAGCTTCCCTCTGCGAGGCCCAGAGGCTGCCTCCACCCAGAGGCTAATCACGGGGCCGCGATCCACCCAGCTCTGCGCTCCGGCCTCTGCCTTTGCCTCATCACCCCGCCCCCTGCCAGCACACCAGTCCTGGCTGGGGCTGCCTCTGTCGCAGGGCCTGCGCGCCCAGCCCTGCCCCGGCCCCAAGCATGGGTGTCCTGGGGACAGAGCTTGCAGGCAGCCGGGGCCAGGGACCCACATTGCATGCCCCTTCTCCAGGCGTGTGGTGGTGCATGGCCCCTGCACCTCCAGCTATGTGCAGGTCAGGGAGAGGGCCTGAGACCCAGGGCTCCCTGTGGCCCTTGGCGGGCCATTCATGGTCACAGCTGGCGGGAGGTGGAAAGAAACTCAGCTTAGGGAAGAGCAGCTGGAAGCTCAGTTTTGGCTGGAGAGAAGGGCCAAAGCAGAAGCAGGCCGGGCCTGCAGGCCTTGGTTCCTAATCCTGGGGAAGAACAGGAAGTGGCTCTGGGGCGTAACGGGCGTCTGTGTAGGGCGGTCGGGCCTAAGGGCCGAAGGAGCTCCAAGGACAGGAGGGCCGGGAGGTGGGCGCCGGAGAGGGGTCCATGCTGGTGGCACTGCTTCTGCTGGGCCTGTGGGGACCCAGAGCCAGGACCGGGCTCCAGAGAGCCGTGTGGGGGTGGGTGGAGCTCGCACAGGGGCCCCGAGCAGACCCCCAGCCCTGGACATTCACGCCCGGCCTCCGCCCTCTCTCCTGCTCCCTGCCACCGCCGCCCGCCTCCCTGGACCCCGCAGGACGCCTACTCGGAAATCGCCTACCTCTTTGCTGAGTTTTTCCGAGACCTGGACATCGTGCCGTCGGACATCATCGCCGGCCTGGTGCTGCTCCGGCAGCGGCAGCGGGCCAAGCGCAACGCCGTGCTGGACGAGGTGAGCCGCGCTCAGGTCACTGCCCTCCGCCGGGGCCCTCCCTGCAGCTCGGGCCACCCCCAGGTCCCACGCACCCTCTCAGGCCAGAAGGCCGCCGTCTGACACTCGCTCCCTCGGCCCACCCTCTGTCAGCCGCTTCGAGCAGCTTCCCTCTGCGAGGCCCAGAGGCTGCCTCCACCCAGAGGCTAATCACGGGGCCGCGATCCACCCAGCTCTGCGCTCCGGCCTCTGCCTTTGCCTCATCACCCCGCCCCCTGCCAGCACACCAGTCCTGGCTGGGGTCTCACAGCATCTCATGCTCTCTCCCAGCCTGGGCTAGTGACCTCCCCGGGGACAGATGCTTGGGGTGGAAGGGAAGCCACTGGAAATAGGAGGCGACCTCAGCTTTGGAAAGCAGGCCTGGTTGTGGAATAGCTAGAAACCACCGACCGCTTTGGGTCTCAGGCCCTTGGGAGGCAGACAGGGTGGCGAGCCGGGGCTTGCTCAGCCTTGCGCCTGGGCCTGGGCAGCCACCTCCGCCTGACTGTCTTCCAGGCCAACAACGACATCCTGGCCTTTCTGTCCGGCATGCCGGTGACCAGGAACACCAAGTACCTCGACCTCAAGAACTCGGTGAGTGAGAGCCACCCCTCCCGAGCCCTGGGCTGGGTCCCTCTCTCCCTCCGCCAGGACGACCCAAGCAGACCACCGGCTCCTCTGAGGGTTCCCCCTCGACTCTCCAAGAGGCCCCCTTCTCAGTTCATGCCCCTTCCTCCCAAGCACGCTCTGGCCCCGCGCCTCCTGCCAACTTCCCTCTGGTTCTGCAGGCCTGAACCAGCATCACTGAGCCCAGAGTGTTTGACCCTGGCCTCCTGGGATGGTAGAGTGCTTCCAGGGGCTGAGCTCTTGTTGTCATGGTCGTTACTGTCATAAAAGGCAGCCAGACGCAGCCCTTGGTTTCCAAGGGCAGCAGGAGCTCTTCCTAAGCGCCTTTGGTAGACACTCGGGCGAGTGTGTCCCCGTGAAGGAGAGGCTGGTCCCAGGCTGTGGGAGCCTCGTCCACGGCTGGAGCACACCGATTTAGTGCTCGGCTTCGCCCTGAAGCGCAACGCCGTGCTGGACGAGGTGAGCCGCTCAGGTCACTGCCCTCCGCCGGGCCCTCCCTGCAGCTCGGGCCACCCCAGGTCCCACGCACCTCTCAGGCCAGAAGGCCGCCGTCTGACACTCGCTCCCTCGGCCCACCCTCTGTCAGCCGCTTCGAGCAGCTTCCCTCTGCGAGGCCCAGAGGCTGCCTCCACCCAGAGGCTAATCACGGGGCCGCGATCCACCCAGCTCTGCGCTCCGGCCTCTGCCTTTGCCTCATCACCCCGCCCCCTGCCAGCACACCAGTCCTGGCTGGGGTCTCACAGCATCTCATGCTCTCTCCCAGCCTGGGCTAGTGACCTCCCCGGGGACAGATGCTTGGGGTGGAAGGGAAGCCACTGGAAATAGGAGGCGACCTCAGCTTTGGAAAGCAGGCCTGGTTGTGGAATAGCTAGAAACCACCGACCGCTTTGGGTCTCAGGCCCTTGGGAGGCAGACAGGGTGGCGAGCCGGGGCTTGCTCAGCCTTGCGCCTGGGCCTGGGCAGCCACCTCCGCCTGACTGTCTTCCAGGCCAACAACGACATCCTGGCCTTTCTGTCCGGCATGCCGGTGACCAGGAACACCAAGTACCTCGACCTCAAGAACTCGGTGAGTGAGAGCCACCCCTCCCGAGCCCTGGGCTGGGTCCCTCTCTCCCTCCGCCAGGACGACCCAAGCAGACCACCGGCTCCTCTGAGGGTTCCCCCTCGACTCTCCAAGAGGCCCCCTTCTCAGTTCATGCCCCTTCCTCCCAAGCACGCTCTGGCCCCGCGCCTCCTGCCAACTTCCCTCTGGTTCTGCAGGCCTGAACCAGCATCACTGAGCCCAGAGTGTTTGACCCTGGCCTCCTGGGATGGTAGAGTGCTTCCAGGGGCTGAGCTCTTGTTGTCATGGTCGTTACTGTCATAAAAGGCAGCCAGACGCAGCCCTTGGTTTCCAAGGGCAGCAGGAGCTCTTCCTAAGCGCCTTTGGTAGACACTCGGGCGAGTGTGTCCCCGTGAAGGAGAGGCTGGTCCCAGGCTGTGGGGAGCCTCGTCCACGGCTGGAGCACACCGATTTAGTGCTCGGCTTCCCGCCCGGGGCTGTGACCTCGAGCGCGTCCCTGACCCCTCTGAGCCTGTCCCTGCATCGGAGGCAGTGCTGAGCCTGCCTTTCACCCTGAGCCCTGGTCAGGTGGGGCTGAGCCCGGGGATGAGTGAGCACTGACGTTAGAAAGGATTCAGCCTGCACCTCCGAATCCCCTGGGAAGGCCTGTTCTCCCTCGGCCCCCACTCCCCAAAGCGGGTGTTTGTATCTCTTCTCCAAACAGCCCAGTGATAGCAGGTGCCCGGCTGCCCGCTGCTCCTCACAGCCTCCCTTCAGGGAGGGGCGGGCCGGGGCCGGGCGGGGCTGCCGAGCCCTCAGATGCCCGAGCCTCACCCTCCAGCCGGAGCCAGAGGATAATTACCTGCTCCTGCACCTTCCTCGAGAGCAGACAGAGCGGCCGGGGAGGGTTCCTCCCCTCTGGGCCCTGATTAAGGGCTGAGGTGCTGCTTATTTCACTTCACAAGATGACTAATCACCCTCTTTAACTTTTACAAGGTGACTAATTCGCTCTAAGTGCAACAGTCCCCCGGTGCCTGGGGCGCCCGGGCCGGAAGCCGCTGTGCTGGGACACCTGTGCCTCCCGCCTCCCTCGGCAGGGCAGGCGGCAGATAACCACAGCCACTGGGCTCAGACGCTGGCTTTCAAACTGTCACCTCTCTCGGGCGATCCCAATCTGCCCCAGACGCCCTTGAGTCAAACCGGGGCCTCCCTGAGTGGGGCGGCTGGTCTGGCCCATTCTCTGGCCCCCTGTCTGCGTCTCCAGGGCCGCCCTGCTGCTCGCGGCCTGGCTGGGCCCCAGCCTCCAGAGGGGAGGGTCCAGGCCTCTCGGGGTTAAACTGTCCTTCCCCGGAAGTGGGCCTGATGGCCAGGGCCCTTGGCTCTCACCTCCCCCTCTCTTCCCTTCTCTGGGAAAACCGGCAAGGAAATCGATCCAGTGCTCTGCGTGTTTTTCTGTCCCCAAATCATTAATTCTGAGACTGGAGCAACAGGACAGGTCTCGGGAGGATTCGTGCCCTGGTTGCACGGAGATAATTAGGGAAATACAATTATCATACCTCTGCTGCGGCGTGGGGGTGGGGTGGTCGGCAGCAGGGAGGGCAGCTCCCGCCTCCACCCCCAGCCTCACCCTGGAGGGCAGCCCACAGCGCTAGGTGGGAAGGGTAGGAGGCAGCCCCCTGGCTCTTCTCTTCCAGCACGAGATGCTCCGCTACAAAGAGGTCTGCTATTACATGCTCTTCGCCCTGGCCGCCTACGGCTGGCCCATGTACCTGATGCGGAAGCCGGCCTGCGGCCTCTGCCAGCTCGCCAGGTCCTGCTCGTAAGTACCCGGCCCGGTCCCACCCCCGCCGCGCGAGTGCAGAGGGGCTGAGGTCACCGCGCCGGCCGGCCCGTGGGGGGCTCTCCCGAAACAGACCGTACCTGCTACCCTGGCCCTGAGGCCCACACTGCGGCTCTGCTGCACCGTCTCTGGTTCTGCGTCATCCTGGACGAGGCTTTGAAATCACACAGGATTTGATTCCACAGTTTGGGCCTGAATCCACACTTTGTCACTTGCAGATTGGGCAAGTCAGTGTACCTCGGGGAGCCTCAGTCTCCTTCTTTGTGGAATGGGGATGGGGATGCGTAACTCCCGGAGTGGCTCCGAGGGGGATGAAATGAGACATGGCCCAGCATCTGGCTGAAAGGCCGCTTCCCTCCCGGACCCATCATCTCCCTCCCAGCCACGCCCCTCTGCCCTCAACCACGCCCCTCTGCCCTCAGCCACGCCCCTCTGCCCTCAGCCACGCCCCTCTGCTCTCTCAACCACGCCCCTCTGCCCTCACCTTCCCTTCTCCCGACCCTCCTCCTGTGCTCCACCTTTCTGAAAGAAAGGTCTTTCCTGGTGGAGACCCAATCCATGGAAGCCTCTGGAAGGGCAGCAAGAAGGCCCTTTGGGAAGGGCTCCAACCCTCTTCACCAGGAACTGGCAAGGGCTCAGCTGGGCGCCTCCCTCGGCCCCCTGCCATGCCGGGGTGGACGCTGCCTTCCTAAATGGGCCAGAGGAGGACTCAGCTCCACGAGGGCCCCTCCCCTTTGGGATGTCTCCACGCGCTGCCGGTACAGGGCAGAAGGAGGACGGCTGCCTGGGCTCCGTGTTCCGGACCAGCCGGCATGCATCTATCTTCGACACGCCTGCCCTCGGGGCCCACAGCAGCCACGCCCTCCTTCAGCGTCCTTTCCCCCAGAAAGCCGGGGGCCTCTTTGGCTTGTCGTCACCATCCGCCAGTAACTCACAGAGCTGACCAGGGCACCCCACGCCCCTCCCCGTCTCTGCCAGCCCACACACAGGGTGCTTGGGAACCCCTGCAGCAGCGGACAGGTCCTCAGAGTGAGCCCTGGGCCAGGGTTCCTGAGACCTGGGCTCAGACAGCCCTGCCCCGTGACTCCCTGGGACGGAGCGGGGCGGCGCACCTGCAGAGGCACGGCCTGCGCTGCCTGGAGACAGGACCGTACAGAGGGCGGGGGGAGGATGGCAGCCTGGGCACCTGAGAGGCTCTGCTGCACCGTCTCTGGTTCTGCGTCATCCTGGACGAGGCTTTGAAATCACACAGGATTTGATTCCACAGTTTGGGCCTGAATCCACACTTTGTCACTTGCAGATTGGGCAAGTCAGTGTACCTCGGGGAGCCTCAGTCTCCTTCTTTGTGGAATGGGGATGGGGATGCGTAACTCCCGGAGTGGCTCCGAGGGGGATGAAATGAGACATGGCCCAGCATCTGGCTGAAAGGCCGCTTCCCTCCCGGACCCATCATCTCCCTCCCAGCCACGCCCCTCTGCCCTCAACCACGCCCCTCTGCCCTCAGTCACGCCCCTCTGCCCTCAGCCACGCCCCTCTGCTCTCTCAACCACGCCCCTCTGCCCTCACCTTCCCTTCTCCCGACCCTCCTCCTGTGCTCCACCTTTCTGAAAGAAAGGTCTTTCCTGGTGGAGACCCAATCCATGGAAGCCTCTGGAAGGGCAGCAAGAAGGCCCTTTGGGAAGGGCTCCAACCCTCTTCACCAGGAACTGGCAAGGGCTCAGCTGGGCGCCTCCCTCGGCCCCCTGCCATGCCGGGGTGGACGCTGCCTTCCTAAATGGGCCAGAGGAGGACTCAGCTCCACGAGGGCCCCTCCCCTTTGGGATGTCTCCACGCGCTGCCGGTACAGGGCAGAAGGAGGACGGCTGCCTGGGCTCCGTGTTCCGGACCAGCCGGCATGCATCTATCTTCGACACGCCTGCCCTCGGGGCCCACAGCAGCCACGCCCTCCTTCAGCGTCCTTTCCCCCAGAAAGCCGGGGGCCTCTTTGGCTTGTCGTCACCATCCGCCAGTAACTCACAGAGCTGACCAGGGCACCCCACGCCCCTCCCCGTCTCTGCCAGCCCACACACAGGGTGCTTGGGAACCCCTGCAGCAGCGGACAGGTCCTCAGAGTGAGCCCTGGGCCAGGGTTCCTGAGACCTGGGCTCAGACAGCCCTGCCCCGTGACTCCCTGGGACGGAGCGGGGGACGTCATCTGCATAGGCAGGGCCTGCGTTGCTTGCCGACAGGATCTTACAGAAGCCGGGGAGTCTCTGGCAGCCTGGGCACCTGAGAGGCTCTGCCGATAGGACTGGGGCTGCATTAGTATCAGCGTCTCAGTGCTGCGGAGAGAGGCAGCAGAAGGAGCTCAGACCTGCGAGGGCCCCGCCGGGTCCCTGCCTAGAAGAGCTGAATGTCTAGGGCGGGGCGGAGAAGAGGCAGGCCTGAAGTCCTGGCTTCCAGCCCAGGGGGGCGGGAGGGAGGCCACAGAGAGGGCTGGGCCCCTTGCTCTGGGTCCAGCCTGTTCCCAGCCCCCCAGGGTCCCAGCACTAGCTGGAGGAAGGAGGGCTGCCCACCTGCCTCAGGCCCAGGCCTGTCCCCTGGCGCGGTTTTCCCTCCCATGCCAAGCATGGCAAGCCAGACCTGCCTATGGCCCTCCCCAACCCTGGGGACACCCCATTCAGCCCCAGCCCTTCCCTGCCCTGGACAGGTCTCATGTGGGCAGGAGAGACTCTGCCAGAGGCCAAGCAAGTGCTCGGGGCTCCCACAGCCTCTGAGCTGCTCAGGGCCCGGCCTCCTCTAAGACTGAGGCCCCTCTCCCTGGCTGCTGTAACCCGCTGCCCTCAGGACGCCCCTGGCTCAGCGGCTGCCCTCTCCCCGGTGCCCGTCATAGGCCAGGCTCTTTCTGCGTCTTGGGCCTCTGATCGCACCCCGGCCTTGTGATGTCGCTCTTGGCCCCTGGCCCCCAGGACCCTTGCCATCAGGAAGGGCTGCCCAAACAAGGATTCTAGCCCAGGTTTCTGTCTCTGCAAGCCACGCTATGGCAGTCACGTGCTTAGCGCTCGAGGGCCGGGCTGAGGTTGGAGAAGGGTGATAGCTGCCTGAAAACAAGAGCCTGACCCACAGAGCCAGAGCTGTGCCCACTTGGACCCTGCGGTGTGGCGGGGAGGGGATGGAGGTCTCCCAGAGTAAATGGCGGTGGCCCATCCCAAAGGGTGCTTGGGAACCCTGCAGCAGCGGACAGGTCCTCAGAGTGAGCCCTGGGCCAGGGTTCCTGAGACCTGGGCTCAGACAGCCCTGCCCGTGACTCCCTGGGACGGAGCGGGGCGTCATCTGCATAGGCAGGGCCTGCGTTGCTTGCCGACAGGATCTTACAGAAGCCGGGGAGTCTCTGGCAGCCTGGGCACCTGAGAGGCTCTGCCGATAGGACTGGGGCTGCATTAGTATCAGCGTCTCAGTGCTGCGGAGAGAGGCAGCAGAAGGAGCTCAGACCTGCGAGGGCCCCGCCGGGTCCCTGCCTAGAAGAGCTGAATGTCTAGGGCGGGGCGGAGAAGAGGCAGGCCTGAAGTCCTGGCTTCCAGCCCAGGGGGGCGGGAGGGAGGCCACAGAGGGGGCTGGGCCCCTTGCTCTGGGTCCAGCCTGTTCCCAGCCCCCCAGGGTCCCAGCACTAGCTGGAGGAAGGAGGGCTGCCCACCTGCCTCAGGCCCAGGCCTGTCCCCTGGCGCGGTTTTCCCTCCCATGCCAAGCATGGCAAGCCAGACCTGCCTATGGCCCTCCCCAACCCTGGGGACACCCCATTCAGCCCCAGCCCTTCCCTGCCCTGGACAGGTCTCATGTGGGCAGGAGAGACTCTGCCAGAGGCCAAGCAAGTGCTCGGGGCTCCCACAGCCTCTGAGCTGCTCAGGGCCCGGCCTCCTCTAAGACTGAGGCCCCTCTCCCTGGCTGCTGTAACCCGCTGCCCTCAGGACGCCCCTGGCTCAGCGGCTGCCCTCTCCCCGGTGCCCGTCATAGGCCAGGCTCTTTCTGCGTCTTGGGCCTCTGATCGCACCCCGGCCTTGTGATGTCGCTCTTGGCCCCTGGCCCCCAGGACCCTTGCCATCAGGAAGGGCTGCCCAAACAAGGATTCTAGCCCAGGTTTCTGTCTCTGCAAGCCACGCTATGGCAGTCACGTGCTTAGCGCTCGAGGGCCGGGCTGAGGTTGGAGAAGGGTGATAGCTGCCTGAAAACAAGAGCCTGACCCACAGAGCCAGAGCTGTGCCCACTTGGACCCTGCGGTGTGGCGGGGAGGGGATGGAGGTCTCCCAGAGTAAATGGCGGTGGTTGCCCATCCCAGACCCCGGCCGCTTCTGAGACGTGGCTTGACCCTGTTGTCGTTCAGTCGCTCAGTCCTTTCTGACTCTTGGCGACTCCGTGGCCTGCAGCATGCCAGGCTTCCCTGTCTTTTCCTATCTCCCGGAGTTGTTCAAATTCATGTCCAGGGAGTCAATGACCCCGGGCTTCCTTGTGGAGGCCTCTTCCTGTTGGGACGTCTGCGTCAGTCCCTCAGTGCTACTGCAGTGAGGACAGACCTCTTTCGCATCACCAAAATTCTAGGAAAAGCTAGGATTCTTAGGAAAATCTTAGCCATCAAATCAGGAAAGCAGGCAGATTTGGGTCACATGCTCTCTGGGTTCCCAGGCGCCATCTGTTGGGCGCTAGCTCCCTCTGGTGGCCTGAGGAGCGACTGCACCCGAGCTGGGGTGCCCTGCTGTGCAGCTCACCCTTTCTTTCATTTGGGGGGAGCTTACCGTGTGTGGCAAGAATACGTGGAAAAACTGCACAAGAAAGGTCTTAAGAAAGCATTTGGCGGGCTTCCCTAGTGGTCCAGTGGGTAAAGAGTTCGCCTTGCAGTACAAGGGGCGCCGGTTCGATCCCTGGCCTGGGAAGATCCCATGTGCCGTGGAGCGGCTGGACCCATGTGTCCAACTACCGAGCCGGAGCTCTGCAGCGAGAGAGACCGCTGCAATGGGAGGCCCATGCGGACCAGAGAACAGAGATGGATGAAAATAGATAAATGAAAGACCAATAGAAGTGGCCCACAAAACAACAACAAGAACAACAGCATTTGGAAGGCAGAGCTAGCAGGTGTGCTGGCTGGATGTGGGATGTGAGGTGGATTGAGGGGTCCACTGGCTCTGAGTGTGGGGCTGAGCGCCGAGGGGTGGGTGTGGGGGACTGCCGGAACCCAGGGGGGCGGGGCCTGGGAGACAGCAATCCTGGGGGCTATCTGGGAGGAGGTGTTGCTTAGGAAGTTGCACGTGAGCAGATCTGGGGGGCTCGTTGGCCCTCAGGTGGTATTTAAAGCCCAAGACTGGGTAAGGCCCCAGGAACTAGTGTCGTTAGAAAGCACAGGAGGTCCAGGGCTGACCCGGGCCTCAGAGAAAAGATGAGGACGAGGAGAGCAGTCCAGGAGAGGGGTGCCTCCAGCTGGCTGGAGAGAGCAGAGGGGGAAGGAGAGACCCCCTGGGCCACGGGCTGTCGAGAGGCCGAGGCGAGGGCCGGGACAGGCTGGAGGGCTTTGCCCGGGGGGCCTGGGAGAGGGCGCGGGGCTGGCTGCAGGACAAGCTCCAGAGGGGCCGGGGAGACCGCTGTTCCACCAGAGCCCGGGCTCTGAGCCCTCTGCCGCCGCCAGGTGCTGCTTGTGCCCTGCCCGGCCCCGGTTCGCCCCCGGCGTCACCATCGAGGAGGACAACTGCTGCGGCTGCAACGCCATCGCCATCCGGCGTCACTTCCTGGACGAGAACATGACCGCGGTGGACATCGTCTACACCTCCTGCCACGACGCGGTGAGCGGCGGCCGGGCGGGCCCGGCTCGCCTCGCGGGCAGACCAGAGCTGGCCGCCACCGCCTCCTCCCACATCCTGGCCTGTTCCCACTCTGGGGCTAGGAAGTGGACCCCGGCCCTGCCCCCGGTCTTGGGGCTCCTGGGCCCCAGGCTTTGGGGGAAGGAGTTGAGGGAGGCAGAGAGGCCCTGGGGAGGGGCAGGGCCTTGGGCCGAGCCCATAGGACCTGGCACTTGGCACCTGAGTCAGCAGGGTGGGGAGGGCAGGGTGGGCTGCGTGCTGGGCTGGGAGCGACTCACGGTGACCCTTGCAGGCGTCAGGGGCCTGGGGGCCAGTGAAGCCAGAGTCACGGGCCCCGAATGAGACCTGCCTCTGTCACGTCCCCAGTCTGGCCCCATCCCAGGGGCCGTTCAGGCTCACAGGCTGCCCTTCTCCCAGGTCTATGAAACCCCCTTCTATGTGGCAGTGGACCATGACAAGAAGAAGGTAGTGATCAGCATCCGGGGAACCTTGTCCCCCAAGGTACGCTGCCCAGTGACGCGGCCCACCCCCCGGGCCCCCTCCTGGCCCCCAAGAGGCGCCCACTTTCTTTTTCCCGTTCTCAGTCCGCTCCTCACCGTCCCCTCTCCCTGCCAGGACGCCCTGACAGACCTGACCGGTGACGCCGAGCGCCTCCCCGTGGAGGGGCACCACGGCACCTGGCTGGGGCACAAGGTACCCCTCCTCATGGGCCCCAGTGGGCCCCAGCCTTCTCCTTCCTGCTGCCAGCATGCAGGCCTGTCCCGTTGCTGGCGTGGGGGCTCCTCGGGAGTCGCTGGGCTCACCCAGAGAGATTGGTCAGGGCAGTGTGGGTCGGTCTGGAAGGTCCACTGCCCACCACCTGGCAGGACCCCCACAGCCTGCGCCGCCCAGATTCTGTCTCATAAGAGCTCAGGAAGATAACTGCTAAGAGCTCTCACTGGTTTCTGTGAGACACACAGTCCCTCTGAGCCTCGGTTTTCTCATCTGTAAAATGGAAATGATGTGCTCACGTGTCCACCAGCCCCCACCGCCAGGTTGCCGTGAGGCCCGCAGGGGAACGTGGGCAGGACAGGGCTGATGAGTTTCACGACACTGGTCTCGCTGGTCCCTGACGGGCCCCGCTCCCTCCCTGTGGCAGTAACACCCGCTTCTGCTCCTCCTCACCCAGGGCATGGTCCTCTCCGCGGAGTACATCAAGAAGAAGCTGGAGCAGGAGATGGTCCTGTCTCAGGCCTTCGGGCGAGACCTGGTGAGGCATCTTTCAGGCCCCGAGCCCTCACCACAGCCCAGCTCTCCCTCCCCGAAGGCAGCAGGCTGGGAGCAGAATGGGTGAAGGCTGCCCACCTCCGCGAGCCGGGCTTGGACACTCTGCCTCCATCCCTGCCTCCCACCCCTCCTCACTGCTCGGTGCCCCCACCCCGTCTGGCCCTGTCTGTTTTTCTACCAGCTCCTCTTGGACATCTCTGCTCAGCCCCATCTGGTGGTGAGCACCTGCTCGGTGCCGGGCACCAGGGGCACAGAGGTGGTTCAGGGCCGGGGTTTCCAGGACATCGAGCAGAATAAACACAGGGAGTGATGGCCAAGCGGATAGAAGGGGCACGGCTCTGGTTGGGGTGCTCTGGGCCCGACTCACTGCCCACCCTGCCCCGTGCAGGCAGGCAGCTCCTGCGGTGCTCCCAAGGGCCCTTCCCGGAGCCGAGCCGTCCCTGGCCTCAGGGGACCCCAGGCTGCTTGCTGGGGCACAGGGATGGAAGCAGGTGACCGAATGATTATAACAGAACATAATCACTTACATAAAGGTCTATGGAAGGCCCCAGTGGGCCCCAGCCTTCTCCTTCCTGCTGCCAGCATGCAGGCCTGTCCCGTTGCTGGCGTGGGGGCTCCTCGGGAGTCGCTGGGCTCACCCAGAGAGATTGGTCAGGGCAGTGTGGGTCGGTCTGGAAGGTCCACTGCCCACCACCTGGCAGGACCCCCACAGCCTGCGCCGCCCAGATTCTGTCTCATAAGAGCTCAAGAAGATAACTGCTAAGAGCTCTCACTGGTTTCTGTGAGACACACAGTCCCTCTGAGCCTCGGTTTTCTCATCTGTAAAATGGAAATGATGTGCTCACGTGTCCACCAGCCCCCACCGCCAGGTTGCCGTGAGGCCCGCAGGGGAACGTGGGCAGGACAGGGCTGATGAGTTTCACGACACTGGTCTCGCTGGTCCCTGACGGGCCCCGCTCCCTCCCTGTGGCAGTAACACCCGCTTCTGCTCCTCCTCACCCAGGGCATGGTCCTCTCCGCGGAGTACATCAAGAAGAAGCTGGAGCAGGAGATGGTCCTGTCTCAGGCCTTCGGGCGAGACCTGGTGAGGCATCTTTCAGGCCCCGAGCCCTCACCACAGCCCAGCTCTCCCTCCCCGAAGGCAGCAGGCTGGGAGCAGAATGGGTGAAGGCTGCCCACCTCCGCGAGTCGGGCTTGGACACTCTGCCTCCATCCCTGCCTCCCACCCCTCCTCACTGCTCGGTGCCCCCACCCCGTCTGGCCCTGTCTGTTTTTCTACCAGCTCCTCTTGGACATCTCTGCTCAGCCCCATCTGGTGGTGAGCACCTGCTCGGTGCCGGGCACCAGGGGCACAGAGGTGGTTCAGGGCCGGGGTTTCCAGGACATCGAGCAGAATAAACACAGGGAGTGATGGCCAAGCGGATAGAAGGGGCACGGCTCTGGTTGGGGTGCTCTGGGCCCGACTCACTGCCCACCCTGCCCCGTGCAGGCAGGCAGCTCCTGCGGTGCTCCCAAGGGCCCTTCCCGGAGCCGAGCCGTCCCTGGCCTCAGGGGACCCCAGGCTGCTTGCTGGGGCACAGGGATGGAAGCAGGTGACCGAATGATTATAACAGAACATAATCACTTACATAAAGGTCTATACCAGGTACAAGCTTCCCTGGTGACTCAGTGGTAAAGAATCCACCTGCCGATGCAGGAGATCGGGTCCAATCCTTAGATCGAGAAGATCCCCTGGAGGAGGAAATGGCAACCCACTCCAGTATTCTTGCCTGGAGAATCCCCTGGACAGAGGAGCCTGGCGGGGTACAGTTTATGAGGTTGCATAGCGTCGGGCACGACTTAGAGACTAAACACCAACCATCCCAAGTACAGATGCAGTGTCTTGAAGGGAGAGAGCCTCTCCTGGAAAATCAGGAAGGCCTTCTCCAAGGAGGTCACCTCTGAGCAAGGTTTTGAAGGATGTGTAGGAGTTTTTTGTTTTTTGGGGTTTTTTGTAAACAGTGAATTCTTTTTTTTTTTTTTAACATTTATTTATTTATTTGGGGGAGGGGCGGGTTGGGGAGGGAGAGGGTGGGCGGGCCACTTCTATTGGCCTTTCATTTGTCTATTTTCATCCGTCTTTGTTCTTTGGCTCCTGTGGGCCTCCCATCGCCGTGGCGTCTGTTGTCGCAGAGCACCAGCTCTGGGAGCATGCGCCCCAGAGCTCCGGCTCGGCAACTGGACACATCAGTCCAGCCGCTCCGCGGCACGTGGGATCTTCCCAGGCCAGGGATCAAACCGGCGCCCCTTGCACTGCAAGGCGGTGTCCTTACCCACTGCGCCACCAGGGAAGCCCTTTGTAGGAGTTTGATAGCGAGTCCGAGAAGTTGCTCATGGGGGCCTAGCGTGGCTCTTCCTTCGCGCCAGCAGCCATGCCACACAGACAAGACCCCAGAACTCTGGGAAGCCCCCTCTGCTTCCCGGGTGTCCGCTTGGCAGGCAGCAGGGCACGGCTCTCAGGCTGCTCTCGGTCCCCAGGGCCGCGGAACCAAGCACTATGGCCTGATTGTGGTGGGCCACTCCCTGGGCGCGGGCACCGCCGCCATCCTCTCCTTCCTCCTGCGACCCCAGTACCCAACCCTCAAGTGCTTTGCCTACTCGCCCCCAGGGGGCCTGCTGAGGTGAGCGGTCGGGGCCCCAGACGTGGCTGAGGCTGGGGGAGCGACGGGCGGACCGTTGTTGGGGGAGCTGACTCCGGACAGGGGCCTGGGCCGGGCCGTCTGGTTTCCGGTGGCCAGGGACCCTGGGAGTGGCCTGGAGGGAGGAGGCGGGCGCTCTGTCAAATGCCAGGCCCACCCTGGGATCCAGCCCCGGAAAAGCCTTGCTGGCTGGGTAGGCAGGACAGGGAGCAAGCGGCCCCATTCCCCAGCGGGGCGGCGGGGGTCGGGGTGGGTCCTCTTTATTTAATTTCTTTGTTTGGCTGCACCAGGTCTTACCTGTGGTTCTTGCAATCTTGGATCTTGGCCACATGCAGGATCTTTTTGGGTGTAGCATGTGGGCTTTAGTTCCCTGACCAGGGATCACACCCAGGGCTCCTGCGTTGGGAGTGTGGAGTCTTAACCCCGGGACCGCCAGGGAAATCCCCCAGAGGGTCGAGAAGCTGCCCCCCAGGAATGCAGGAGCAGAGGCCCCTGGGGAACACGACGCCCCTCCCCTGCCTCAGCAGCCCCTCGGCTTCCCTTGCAGCGAGGACGCCATGGAGTACTCCAAGGAGTTTGTCACGGCTGTGGTTCTGGGCAAAGACCTTGTCCCCAGGCAAGTCGCTCCCTGTGTCCGGCGGCCTGCTCTGGGCTGCCCTCGCCCTCAGGCCCTCACCCAGGTGCTCTGTCTCTCTCGCTGAGATTCCCGTCTGCCGAGGGACCCCAGAGTTCCACTCCCAGGTGTCCAGGGTGAGAGGACAAGATGGGCCCTCCCTGCCTGGCGCCTCTTCCTGGCTGGTCCCTGCTGAGCTGCAGGCTCTCCTCCACCCACCCCGTGACCCCCGATGGGCTGGTCTTGCTCTGGGGGTCCTGCTGCCCCTCAGCCCCCACACCCCCTCCCTGGCCAGCGCCGGCTGACACGCCGTCTTGCTCCCTCCGCCAGGATCGGCCTCTCCCAGCTGGAAGGCTTCCGCAGGCAGCTCCTGGACGTCCTGCAGCGAAGCACCAAGCCCAAAGTGAGCTTGCTGCCCTCCCTCCGGCCTGGGCCTCCGGGGCTCTGGGCTCCCGACTGTCTTCTGCCCCGCGTGTCCCTCGGCAGGAAACACCAGAGGCCCCGGCCGTTGTGGGAAGCCAGGCTGGGTGTGGCGGGTGTCCGGGGGCCTCCGCCTCTCAGCTTCTCCGCGTCTCCCAGCTCCCTCCCCCGCCCCCGGGCTGTCCTTGTGCAGGTGGAGACGCTGAGGCCGGCAGTGGGCCAGGGACTCACCTATGCTCATTAGCAAGTTGTAACGCAGTGGGCACTGGAGCTGAGTCCTGGCCCCTCTGGGCAGAGCTGTCCACAGTCGGCTCAAAGCAGTCCTGACGTTGAGTGCTCCCGTGTGACTGGAAGTCCTCCTCCAAAGCCCACTGAGAACCCCCAGGCTTGGGGGGCTGGAGGTCACCTGCAGAGGGGACCTGGGGACAGCTGGTTCTGCTTTTCCCTGTGACTGAGAGGGAAGGACCAGCCCTCCTAACCTCCCTCAGGCCTGTAGAGGGAGAGACCCGGGGCGCTCCTCCTGCAGCAGGCCGGCCTTCAGCCTGTCAGGCCCGGGGAGCATGCCGCATCTGCATCCGGAGGCAGGCAGGGCTCTGTGCCCCCAGGCCGGCCCTCACCCCGCTCACCCTCTCAGCCCAGGCGGGACTGTGCCCAGCCGCGGTGCCCCAGACCCTCTGGCACCCAGGTGCTGGGTGGGCAGGCCACGGAGTCCTAGCAGGAGCCGGGTTCCAGGACGTGGAACTGCCTCTCTCAGACCCAGACCTGGGTGCTTGTCAGGCCCAGGAGGCCGTGGGGGGACCTGACCCCGGTGTGGCCGGGGCCTGGTGGGTGCAGCTGGCCTGAGCTTCACGGTCTGCTCTGCCTCTGACTTACAGTCTAGCACAAGTGCCCTCCCTTCGCTGGGCCTGTTTCCCATCACTCGATAAGGGCTTCTCTGGTCTTGTAGCCCCGAAATCCAGCCATCCCATGCCATCTGCCCTTGGCACCTTTTGACCATCGTGGCTGCTGCCCCGTCCCTAGGCGCTTCCCAACCCCCTGCCCCATGGCCATCCCAGCTCCCCCGCCACCCGTGAGCCCGCCTTCTGACCACTGCCTGCCCACCCAGCCAGCGCTGCTCAGCCCCGCTCAGCCCTGTCCTCCGCTTCCCCCTGTGCCCACAGTGGCGAATCATTGTGGGGGCCACCAAATGCATCCCCAAGTCGGAGCTGCCCGAGGAGGTAGAGGTGACCGCCCTGGCCAGCACGCGGCTCTGGACCCACCCCAGCGACCTGACCATCGCCCTGTCGGCCAGCACGCCCCTCTACCCGCCTGGCCGCATCATCCACGTGGTCCACAACCACCCCGCGGAGCAGTGCTGGTAGGTGGGGATGAGGGGTAGGCCGGCCTTTGCTCCATCACCCTTGGGGCAGGGGGCAGAGGCTGGGTGACGATGGCCTGGAGCCCCCACGCCGGGGTGCCCCAGCCTCAGGCCCTGGGAGTGGAATGACCGGCCAGCCCAGGGCTGGACTCCAGGCTCCTCTCTTCACGGCCCCCTTCTCTGCCCGCAGTGACAGCCCTTCCCTGGGGTCCCCCAGACAGCTCTCCCCATTTGAGTCCATTTAAAACCCTGGAGGGTCCCCCGAAGGCCCTGGCCAGCCCGTACCTCAGCTGTTGGTTGGCATCCCTGCTGAGAGTAGCTGGCAGACAGCTGGTGGGGGCAGGAGAGAGGGAAGGCGAGGGGCAGCACTTCGTCTTGCTTCCCGGACTCCGCGCTCTCAGAGGCGTGGGCTGTGAGCTGGGGCGCTGCCCCGGGGGGAGCGGGAGTGGCCCAGGCCAGAGGCTGTGTGAGGGTCAGGGCTGAAGCCCTAGGCCAGCCTTTCTGGCTCTCTTTGGCACCAATGTTCCCAGCTGGGGTGAGAGTGGGGCCGGGGGCCGGGGTGGGGCAAGACCCCAGGGACACAGCCCTGCCGGCCCGGCGAGGCGGGGGGTCTCCAAACCCAGCCAGGGCAGAGAGCGGGGCCGGGGCCTGGGGGCCAAGGCCGGGCTGCCCGCCGCCCCTGCTTCCCTCTGGCCCCTGTGCCCCGCCCCCTACAGCTGCTGCGAGCAGGAGGAGCCCACGTACTTCGCCATCTGGGGCGACAACAAGGCCTTCAACGAGGTGATCATCTCGCCGGCCATGCTGCACGAGCACCTCCCGTACGTGGTCATGGAGGGGCTCAACAAGGTGAGGCCGCGGGCCCTGCTGGCGGGGCTGCCCCACGCCACACACAGGGACATGGCCGCTGGACACTCAGTGGGCCAGGGAGCCCTTCCGTGCCCTGGCCTCCACAACCCTGCTCTGTCCACACCACCGTGTGGTCCTGGGGTGGGAGAGCGTAGGAGACATGTGGGGACCTGCCCCTGAGGCAAGCGGGGCTCAGAAGCCCTGAAGGCTGCCCGGCACTGGGCAGACGCACAGCCAAGCGAGGGCAGCCTTGGTCCTCTCCCAGTCTGGGAAAAGCCAACCCAGTGTAGGAAAGCGCCAACTAGGCCCATCTATGGGGCAGAGCTCCATCTACAGAGCCCATCCCTGGCCATCCTGGAGGAGCAGGGACCTGGTAGGGGCAGGAGAATGGGCCTGAGAGGCCTGGCCTGCCCCCTCGCCCCCCCCAGGCGATCGCCACCCCCCGGCCGCCCCCAGCTTCCCGTCCTGCCCCCAGGTGCTGGAGAACTACAACAAGGGGAAGACAGCCCTGCTCTCTGCTGCCAAGGTCATGGTGAGCCCCACGGAGGTGGACCTGACCCCCGAGCTCCTCTTCCAGCAGCAGCCGCTGCCCACGGGGCCGCCCGTGCCCGCCGGCCTGGCCCTGGAGCTGCCCGCCGCGGAGCACCGGAACAGCAGCGTCAGGTCAGGGCTGCCCCCACCCGAGAGGGCACGCCGCGGCCACGAGCGTGCTTTCAGAGCGCGGCCGCCTGTGGGCCTGTGCCTTCTCTGTACACCTGGGCCCTCGGAGGTTCCCACAGCCCTGCACACACGCGCTGGAGGGACTGAACTTGCCCCCTGCTTGGGGTCGCTCCTGGTCTGCCCCCCGTGGCCCCCAGCCTGCCACTGCCGAAGCCCGTGTAGGTTAGTGGGCATCTAGAGATGCCCAGCCACATAGATTCACTCATGGCCATTTAGACCCAAACAGGTGGACACCCGATCACTCTCTCTCACACACACACACACACACGTGTATTGAAGCTTGCTGCTGCTGCTTAGTCACTTCAGTCGTGTCCGACTGTGTGTGACCCCACAGACTGCAGCCTGTCAGACCCCTCTGTCCATGGAGTTGTCCAGGCAGGAATACTGGCGTGGGTTGCCACGCCCTCCTCCAGGGAGATCTTCCCAATCCGGGGATGGAACCCGTGTCTCCTGCATTGCAGGCAGGGTCCTCACCCCTGAGCCCCAGGGAAGCCCTAACTATACGTGTGTATTTGAGACTCCACGGTCTGTAGCTCTCCAGGCTTCTCCATCCACGGACGTTTCCAGGCAAGAACACTGGAGTGGGGACTTCCCTGGCGGTCCAGTGGTTAAGACTCTGTGCTTCTAATGCAGGGGGCCCGGGTTTGATCCCTGGTCAGGGAACTAGATCCCACATGCCACAGCTAAAACCCAGTGCAGCCAAAGTAAGATAAATAAAGCAATAATTTAAAAAAAAAAAAACAAACAAACCCTGGAGTGGGTTACCATTTCCTTCTCCAGTATTAAAGCTTACACGTGTCTGCACGCGTGTTCACAGACAGGAGCTCTGAGGGCACAGAGCCCCATGTAGGCAGACGCACGTGTGGGACACACACCAAGACAGCAGCTGAGACACTCACGCGCAGGGACACGCTTGCACGGGCAGCCAGGCGTGTAAATGAGGGATCCGTGCAGATACCACGGCCGGCTGACCCACAAACGCCTAGTGTGCACACTGCACCCGGAAACACAGGCTTCAGACACGCACACCCTGCACTCATGCACACTCTTTGGGTGGGTGGGGAGCCTCCTGCCTCTCTGGGACCCTTCCCGCCTGTGTCCGGGGTCCAGGTGGCAGATCGGGCCTGGAGGCTGCTGAGAAGGGTGGTGGGTAGGCCTGCCTGGACTTCTCACCCCACCTGACAAGCATTTCCTGCAGCGGGCCAGACGGGGGAGCCCGTGTCCATGCGGCCGCAGTAGCACCTGCCGCCCCGTCCCTGGTCCTTCATTCCCTCCCTGCAGGCCATGTGGGGAGCCTGGGGCTCCAGCGCCCCGTCCAGCGGAGGGCTCCACACCATGGGAGATGTGGGAGGAACCCCAGGGTGAGGAAGGAAGTGATCACCGCTGGAAGGGGCTGGGCCCGGCGGGTCTCCCTCGCTGACTTCCCTCCTCTCTTCTCCCCTTCACCTCCGCCTTCAGTGACCAGGGGGTCAGCCAGTCTCTCTGAGCCTCAGTTTCCCGGTCGGTCCAGTGACCGGCACCAGTGCCCCCACCCCCGGCTCAGCCCTGCATCGACCCTCCTGTCTTCTATCTTGGGGTCACCTGAGCTGGTTTTAAAATGAGCATTCCCTGTCCCCAAACGGTTCAACCACTTCCCCGTCCTCTCCCTCCCAAGCTCCGTCCAGCCAGCCAGCTGGGGGTGAGTCTCCCTGCCTCTCTGAGTCTCACCCCTCTCTGCCCCCTCCCCTCACAGGAGCAAGTCGCAGTCCGAGATGAGCCTGGAGGGCTTCTCGGAGGGGCGGCTGCTGTCCCCAGTGGCCGCGGCCGCGGCGGCCCGCCAGGACCCGGTGGAGCTGCTGCTGCTGTCCACCCAGGAGCGGCTGGCGGCCGAGCTGCAGGCGCGGCGGGCCCCGCTGGCCACCATGGAGAGCCTCTCAGACACGGAGTCGCTGTACAGCTTCGACTCGCGCCGCTCCTCCGGCTTCCGCAGCATCCGCGGCTCGCCCAGCCTCCACGCCGTGCTGGAGCGGGACTAGCGCCACCTCTTCTACATCGTCCCCCCCATCCCCGACGAGAACGCGTCCCTGAGCTCGCGCACCGAGCCGCTGGCGGCCGACAGCCTGTCCAAGCACTCGCAGGACACGCTTGGAGGCCGCCCTGCACTCATGCACACTCTTTGGGTGGGTGGGGAGCCTCCTGCCTCTCTGGGACCCTTCCCGCCTGTGTCCGGGGTCCAGGTGGCAGATCGGGCCTGGAGGCTGCTGAGAAGGGTGGTGGGTAGGCCTGCCTGGACTTCTCACCCCACCTGACAAGCATTTCCTGCAGCGGGCCAGACGGGGGAGCCCGTGTCCATGCGGCCGCAGTAGCACCTGCCGCCCCGTCCCTGGTCCTTCATTCCCTCCCTGCAGGCCATGTGGGTAGCCTGGGGCTCCAGCGCCCCGTCCAGCGGAGGGCTCCACACCATGGGAGATGTGGGAGGAACCCCAGGGTGAGGAAGGAAGTGATCACCGCTGGAAGGGGCTGGGCCCTGCGGGTCTCCCTCGCTGACTTCCCTCCTCTCTTCTCCCCTTCACCTCCGCCTTCAGTGACCAGGGGGTCAGCCAGTCTCTCTGAGCCTCAGTTTCCCAGTCGGTCCAGTGACCGGCACCAGTGCCCCCACCCCCGGCTCAGCCCTGCATCGACCCTCCTGTCTTCTATCTTGGGGTCACCTGAGCTGGTTTTAAAATGAGCATTCCCTGTCCCCAAACGGTTCAACCACTTCCCCGTCCTCTCCCTCCCAAGCTCCGTCCAGCCAGCCAGCTGGGGGTGAGTCTCCCCGCCTCTCTGAGTCTCACCCCTCTCTGCCCCCTCCCCTCACAGGAGCAAGTCGCAGTCCGAGATGAGCCTGGAGGGCTTCTCGGAGGGGCGGCTGCTGTCCCCAGTGGCCGCGGCCGCGGCGGCCCGCCAGGACCCGGTGGAGCTGCTGCTGCTGTCCACCCAGGAGCGGCTGGCGGCCGAGCTGCAGGCGCGGCGGGCCCCGCTGGCCACCATGGAGAGCCTCTCGGACACGGAGTCGCTGTACAGCTTCGACTCGCGCCGCTCCTCCGGCTTCCGCAGCATCCGCGGCTCGCCCAGCCTCCACGCCGTGCTGGAGCGCGACGAGGGCCACCTCTTCTACATCGACCCCGCCATCCCCGAGGAGAACCCGTCCCTGAGCTCGCGCACCGAGCTGCTGGCGGCCGACAGCCTGTCCAAGCACTCGCAGGACACGCAGCCCTTGGAGGCCGCCCTGGGCAGCGGGGGCGTCACCCCCGAGCGACCCCCCAGCGCCGCGGCCGCCGAGGAGCCGGAAGACGGCGGCGGGGGCGCGGCCACCCGCGGCAGCGAGCTGGCGCTGCAGGACGGGCGCCTGGGGGACTCGCCCAGCCCGCAGGTGCTGGAGTTCGCGGAGTTCATCGACAGCCTCTTCAACCTGGACAGCAAGAGCAGCTCCTTCCAGGACCTCTACTGCATGGTGGTGCCCGAGAGCCCCACCAGCGACTACGCCGAGGGCCCCAAGTCCCCCAGCCAGCAGGAGATCCTGCTCCGGGCCCAGTTCGAGCCCAATCTGGTGCCCAAGCCCCCGAGGCTCTTCGCGGGCTCGGCCGACCCCTCCTCGGGCATCTCGCTGTCTCCCTCCTTCCCGCTCAGCTCCTCCGGTGAGCTCATGGACCTGACGCCCACGGGCCTCAGCAGCCAGGAGTGCCTGGCCGTGGACAAGATCCGGACTTCTACCCCCACTGGCCACGGGACCAGCCCCACCAAGCAGGACGACCTGGTCATCTCGGCGCGCTAGCACCCGGGCGTGGCTCCCGACTCTGGCTGAGGCCAGAGCCGGCGGCTCCTCGGGCTCCTGGTGGCGGCACCCCTGGGCCGGGCAGCTTTGGGGAAAGGCCTCTGCCAGGCCAGTGTCGCCTCAGGCGTGAGCACTGCTGCTGAGCTGGGGGTCCGCATCCCTACCTCAGCTTAGGAACCCCCAGAGCCAAGGCAGCTGGGACCTGGGCCCCTCAGATAGGGAGCGACGGGGAGGGGCGTGGAGCAGGGCGGAGCCTGCAGGAACAGGGGCCTGGGGCTGGGGCAGCATTCTGCCCCACAGGTATCCTGGCACCCCTAATCCAGGACAGGCCACGCGTGTGCTGGCTCCCCGTCACTGCCCTCTGGCTGCTCTCCCAGGGCCGAGAGGGCGAGTGACCCCCTCCCCACACGTTCTCGTCTGTGGTCCAGGCTGGCATCTGCCCTGGCCACCCCCAGATCTGGTGCCTGCTGGCCATCCCCCCACTTGGGGGGACCCTCCAAGTGGCCTGCAGTGCTGTGTATGTTTACAGACGCTGCTGGGCTGGGCTCAGGATGCGTCCTGGGCTTGCAAGCCCCCCACCCGCACCCTGGCAATCATGTTGAGCAGCCCCTTTCTCAGCTGCCAGGAGCCAGCCTCCACAGGGCCTGAGGCAGCCGTGGGGCCTAGAGGGGGCCCGTCCGTCTCTGCTTGATGTCCCTCATGCGGATCCCTCTGTCGATGGGTCCCGGGTACTCAGGCATGCCCCGCCAGCCTGCTGCTTCCTGGCCTGCCCTCTACCCTGCGGGGATCCTGGCCACTCAGAGGGTGGAGGGCCCCGGTGTGACCACCCCTGGCTGCAGTCCATGCCCTGGGAGGAAGGAGGGCCCCACCAAGCCTCCTTTTAATCATCTCCCTCAGGCCTAGGCACCCCAAGCCCTGGGATCTGAAACCAAACAAGCCTCTGCTCCCCACAGCTCCGCGCCTTGCCGCTGGTGTGGGCTCTGTTCTGGGAGCTGGGCTCACCTCCTCTCACCTGCAGTGTTCTGTCGTCCCAGCACCGCGAGCGTGGGCCTCCACGGGACCAGCCCCACCAAGCAGGACGACCTGGTCATCTCGGCGCGCTAGCACCCGGGCGTGGCTCCCGACTCTGGCTGAGGCCAGAGCCGGCGGCTCCTCGGGCTCCTGGTGGCGGCACCCCTGGGCCGGGCAGCTTTGGGGAAAGGCCTCTGCCAGGCCAGTGTCGCCTCAGGCGTGAGCACTGCTGCTGAGCTGGGGGTCCACATCCCTACCTCAGCTTAGGAACCCCCAGAGCCAAGGCAGCTGGGACCTGGGCCCCCCAGAGAGGGAGCGACGGGGAGGGGCGTGGAGCAGGGCGGAGCCTGCAGGAACAGCCGGCCTGGGGCTGGGGCAGCATTCTGCCCCACGGGTATCCTGGCACCCCTAATCCAGGACAGGCCACGCGTGTGCTGGCTCCCCGTCACTGCCCTCTGGCTGCTCTCCCAGGGCCGAGAGGGCGAGTGACCCCCTCCCCACACGTTCTCGTCTGTGGTCCAGGCTGGTATCTGCCCTGGCCACCCCCAGATCTGGTGCCTGCTGGCCATCCCCCCACCTGGGGGGACCCTCCAAGTGGCCTGCAGTGCTGTGTATGTTTACAGACGCTGCTGGGCTGGGCTCAGGATGCGTCCTGGGCTTGCAAGCCCCCCACCCGCACCCTGGCAATCATGTTGAGCAGCCCCTTTCTCAGCTGGCAGGAGCCAGCCTCCACAGGGCCTGAGGCAGCCGTGGGGCCTAGAGGTGGCCCGTCCGTCTCTGCTTGATGTCCCTCATGCGGATCCCTCTGTCGATGGGTCCCGGGTACTCAGGCATGCCCCGCCAGCCTGCTGCTTCCTGGCCTGCCCTCTACCCTGCGGGGATCCTGGCCACTCAGAGGGTGGAGGGCCCCGGTGTGACCACCCCTGGCTGCAGTCCATGCCCTGGGAGGAAGGAGGGCCCCACCAAGCCTCCTTTTAATCATCTCCCTCAGGCCTAGGCACCCCAAGCCCTGGGATCTGAAACCAAACAAGCCTCTGCTCCCCACAGCTCCGCGCCTTGCCGCTGGTGTGGGCTCTGTTCTGGGAGCTGGGCTCACCTCCCTCTCACCTGCAGTGTTCTGTCGTCAGGATGTGTATCAGGGCTAAGAGTGGGGCATCGTGGGACCTGGCTAGAGACCCAGGAGGGCCAGGGGCTTAGCCGGAGGCCTCCACAGCCCCCGCTGGAGGGGTTCCTTCCCTGCAGGGCTGGGGAGCAGTGGGGGTGGAGTGGAGACCCTGCCTGTCCCCAGGGGGCTGCGCAGGGAGTTGG
Organism: Tragulus kanchil; assembly: GCA_022376925.1. Classification (NCBI taxonomy): domain Eukaryota; kingdom Metazoa; phylum Chordata; class Mammalia; order Artiodactyla; family Tragulidae; genus Tragulus; species Tragulus kanchil. The sequence continues at coordinate 11,786,923 of JAIOJX010000006.1, read as the reverse complement.
TGCATGCCGGGGGCGTGTGTGTGTGTGTGTGTGTGTGTGTGCATGTGCATGAGTGTGCACCGCAGGTCCCAAGGACGGGGCTGCAGGGGCGCCCTCCGCCCGCCCGCCCTGCCTGCCAGGAAAACAGGCGGCGAGCACCGACGATCTCTGTGCAGCCGGGCCAGGGGAAGAGCTCGACTTGGAACACACCTGCCCCCTCGTCTCGCCCGCTGCTGGAACGCTAGTGTATGCTGAGGCGTTGACCGCCCGCTTGTGCCTTCATCTCCTCGGAGGCATGGTTCCCCGCCCCCCGGGCTCACCTGTGGCCTCCCTGGGTTGGCTAGGCGTCCCTCAGCAAGACCCCCGTCTCATGATCCCTGGTATCTGGGACCTCCACCCACCCTGACACGTGGGGACAGAGACCTGGGAGCTGGGCCTCGCTTACCCTCTGTGACGCCCTCCCCGGGCTCTGTCAGTCCCCCGCCCCTGCCGGCCCAGCCTCCTCCCCGCGCAGAAGCAAGATGAAATCAGTGGCTTTTAAGAGGTTTTCTGTTTGTTCGTTTTTTTTAAAAAAAAAAGACAAATCATAAATCAGAATAAAGTTCCAACAAGCACCCCAGCCAATAGCAGGGGGACTTGGGGCCTGGCCTTTTACTTCCTCCCCCAGCAGGGTGGGCCTGGGACCTCTGAGGGGCGTGGTGCCCACCCAGGCCCAGGACTGAGTCATCAGGGACAGACTCCCCACTCCCAAGGCCGCAGCCGCACAGGGTTACAGGCTTGGGGCTGGGGCAGGCTCGGACTCAGCCCTGGACGCCCCCGGGGCCAGCCCACCCTTCCCTCCCCTCGCCTCGCCCCAGAGGACGGGCCTGCTGCGTGTCTCTCCCTCCACACACAGCACTCGGGGGGTCTGAGCCACCCCCCTCAGCCCAGCTCGGCTCAGACCGCTCCCCACTCTGTCCCCCAGACCCGCAGCACAAGGTCTCCCGGACGGCACTGGCCCGTCCTCCCCGGGGCCTGGGTGACCTCCATATGCAATCCGTAGTGAGCAGCTGGGCCCAGACACTCCTGCACTGGACGTGCCATTCTCCCGTGACTTTTTTTGTACTTAATGTATGAAAGATCCAAACTAATATTGCTGTAAAAAGGAGAGACAAATTAATATAGCTTATTCTATAAATATATCTGTATATAAAGGTTTCTGTATATTGTATAGAGCTGTGTATAAACTGGACGTAGAAGCACGCTGGCCGCCTGGAGTGAGCTCTCTTCCCCACAGGCTGGGTGGGGGTGGGCCTCCGTGGCAGAGGGGTGGGAGGAGACCCCTGAGGCCGGCTCTCACTGCGGTCAGGGGCCTGGTCCAGGAGCACCCGTGGAGTCACGGCGAGAGACCCGACTCCGTGTTCTTGTCCCCGGAGCGCCCGGTGGGCTAGGCGTCCCTCAGCAAGACCCCCGTCTCATGATCCCTGGTATCTGGGACCTCCACCCACCCTGACACGTGGGGACAGAGACCTGGGAGCTGGGCCTCGCTTACCCTCTGTGACGCCCTCCCCGGGCTCTGTCAGTCCCCCGCCCCTGCCGGCCCAGCCTCCTCCCCGCGCAGAAGCAAGATGAAATCAGTGGCTTTTAAGAGGTTTTCTGTTTGTTCGTTTTTTTTAAAAAAAAAAGACAAATCATAAATCAGAATAAAGTTCCAACAAGCACCCCAGCCAATAGCAGGGGGACTTGGGGCCTGGCCTTTTACTTCCTCCCCCAGCAGGGTGGGCCTGGGACCTCTGAGGGGCGTGGTGCCCACCCAGGCCCAGGACTGAGTCATCAGGGACAGACTCCCCACTCCCAAGGCCGCAGCCGCACAGGGTTACAGGCTTGGGGCTGGGGCAGGCTCGGACTCAGCCCTGGACGCCCCTGGGGCCAGCCCACCCTTCCCTCCCCTCGCCTCGCCCCAGAGGACGGGCCTGCTGCGTGTCTCTCCCTCCACACACAGCACTCGGGGGGTCTGAGCCACCCCCCTCAGCCCAGCTCGGCTCAGACCGCTCCCCACTCTGTCCCCCAGACCCGCAGCACAAGGTCTCCCGGACGGCACTGGCCCGTCCTCCCCGGGGCCTGGGTGACCTCCATATGCAATCCGTAGTGAGCAGCTGGGCCCAGACACTCCTGCACTGGACGTGCCATTCTCCCGTGACTTTTTTTGTACTTAATGTATGAAAGATCCAAACTAATATTGCTGTAAAAAGGAGAGACAAATTAATATAGCTTATTCTATAAATATATCTGTATATAAAGGTTTCTGTATATTGTATAGAGCTGTGTATAAACTGGACGTAGAAGCACGCTGGCCGCCTGGAGTGAGCTCTCTTCCCCACAGGCTGGGTGGGGGTGGGCCTCCGTGGCAGAGGGGTGGGAGGAGACCCCTGAGGCCGGCTCTCACTGCGGTCAGGGGCCTGGTCCAGGAGCACCCGTGGAGTCACGGCGAGAGACCCGACTCCCGTGTTCTTGCCTGGAGACGCCCATGGACAGAGCAGCCCGGTGGGCTACAGTCCATAGCGTCACAGAGCGTCAGGCCCAACTGAGCAACTTGGCACGCATGTTAAGGGAGACCAGAGGGCTTCCCTGGTGGTCCAGTGCGTAGGGACACCGCCTTGCAGTGCAAGGGGCACCGCTTCGATCCATGGCCTGGGAGGATCCCACGTGCCGCGGAGCAGCTGGACCGATGTGTCCAATTACCAAGCCGGAGCATGCGCCCGGAGCCAGTGCTCTGCGAAAACAGAGGCCACTGCGATGGGAGGCCCACATGGCCCAAAGAACAAAAGATGGATGAAAATAGATAAATGAAAGACCAATAGAAGTGGCCCACCGGCTCCCCTCTCTCTCCAACCCGCCCCTCACCAAAAAAAAGAGACCAGAAGGACTGAAGCCCTGTTTGAATGGGGCAGCCCCCATTGAGCTCTGCCTGGGCCAGACATGTAACAGGAGATCTGTCTGACCTCATTAGGACCTTGAGACATGGCACTTCCTAGCCCTTGTTTCCCTGACGGGTCCGGGACCCAGAGAGGGTGAGGAAACTGTCCCAAGAACACAGAGGAAGTGATGGAGGACCAGGCAGCTCTGATGGGGCCCGTGCTCCCCTCCAGGGCTGAGAGCGGGCTGGGGTTGGGGCTGGGGGTCAAGGGGGAGGACAGTAAAACTCCCCACCTATGTGGTGCTAGAATGCTGGGGCACCGGACACCTTTGCTGAGGGCTTCCCTAGGAGGGTACAAAAGACCCGGCCAGGCCCAGGGAGCCCCTTCCAGCCTGGCCCCAGGCCCGTGAGGCCTCAGGAGGGATGATTGTATGAAAGATCCAAACTAATATTGCTGAAAAGAGCAAATTAATATAGCTTATTCTATAAATATATCTGTATATAAAGGTTTCTGTATATTGTATAGAGCTGTGTATAAACTGGACGTAGAAGCACGCTGGCCGCCTGGAGTGAGCTCTCTTCCCCACAGGCTGGGTGGGGGTGGGCCTCCGTGGCAGAGGGGTGGGAGGAGACCCCTGAGGCCGGCTCTCACTGCGGTCAGGGGCCTGGTCCAGGAGCACCCGTGGAGTCACGGCGAGAGACCCGACTCCCGTGTTCTTGCCTGGAGACGCCCATGGACAGAGCAGCCCGGTGGGCTACAGTCCATAGCGTCACAGAGCGTCAGGCCCAACTGAGCAACTTGGCACGCATGTTAAGGGAGACCAGAGGGCTTCCCTGGTGGTCCAGTGCGTAGGGACACCGCCTTGCAGTGCAAGGGGCACCGCTTCGATCCATGGCCTGGGAGGATCCCACGTGCCGCGGAGCAGCTGGACCGATGTGTCCAATTACCAAGCCGGAGCATGCGCCCGGAGCCAGTGCTCTGCGAAAACAGAGGCCACTGCGATGGGAGGCCCACATGGCCCAAAGAACAAAAGATGGATGAAAATAGATAAATGAAAGACCAATAGAAGTGGCCCACCGGCTCCCCTCTCTCTCCAACCCGCCCCTCACCAAAAAAAAGAGACCAGAAGGACTGAAGCCCTGTTTGAATGGGGCAGCCCCCATTGAGCTCTGCCTGGGCCAGACATGTAACAGGAGATCTGTCTGACCTCATTAGGACCTTGAGACATGGCACTTCCTAGCCCTTGTTTCCCTGACGGGTCCGGGACCCAGAGAGGGTGAGGAAACTGTCCCAAGAACACAGAGGAAGTGATGGAGGACCAGGCAGCTCTGATGGGGCCCGTGCTCCCCTCCAGGGCTGAGAGCGGGCTGGGGTTGGGGCTGGGGGTCAAGGGGGAGGACAGTAAAACTCCCCACCTATGTGGTGCTAGAATGCTGGGGCACCGGACACCTTTGCTGAGGGCTTCCCTAGGAGGGTACAAAAGACCCGGCCAGGCCCAGGGAGCCCCTTCCAGCCTGGCCCCAGGCCCGTGAGGCCTCAGGAGCGGCTGCAAGGCCAGGGTGGCCAGGCAGCTGTGCCTCCGGCCAGCCCTGTGCCCGGGCCTGCCCCCTCCACACAGCAGATGGTGCTGTTCCTCCAGCCCGTCCAAGGGGCCCCGCACGGGTGCAGCCCAGGTGCTGACCCAGCCAAGTTCTGAGCAGACCTCGACCTTCTTCCCCCAGCGCTGCCCACCCTGCCAGCCCTGAGTCCTGACTGGGGCTGGGGAGAATGACAGAGCACTTCTGTCTCAACCAGACCTCTGTGAACAGAAGAAACTGAGGCCAGTCAAGGGTGGGAACCTGCTCAGAGTCACTCAAGCCCGGGGATGGACCGAGGACCAGAATCCAGGCTTCCCAGCCCAGGACTGTCTGGCCTCTACCCTCGCCTAATGATTTTCCAAGGTTCTTCACATCTTGTCTCATTTGGTCTGCAAATTATCCCATCAAAGGAGAGAAGTTGAGGGTCAGAGAGGTTCTATGACTTGCCTGAGGTCACACAGCCAGAGTGTGGAATGGGGAGAGGCTCTTCTGAGGAGCGATTCTGGGAAGGGCTGGAGCAGCTCTTTGGCTCCCAGACCCCACTCGGACCTTCAGATGGCCCGTTCCGGTTCAGCTGGGAGGGAGGTGGGAGAGAGGTAACCCTGTGGGGCCCTCGCTCACCTACTCCCAGGGTTCACACTCATCACCCTTTGGACCCACCTCTTTTCCTCTGCAAAGTAGGCAGATGCCAGGACTGTGGGGGCCCACGGGCGGCCAGGAGCCCCGTGGGCTGTGGTAGGGAGGATTCTGTCCACAGCGCTCCACCCTCCCCTAGGCCAGCTTCCAGCCTGTTACTTCTTAACCCTCAAGTCCCTGCCTCCCTTTCCCCAGGGCTGCCCCGACCCTACTGCCGCTCGAGGGCCAGCGTGGGGCTCTGGGAGCAGACTTGGAATCGGAGAAAGTACCATGTATCAATCACTTGCCTGGTCCTTTACCTACACCGTGAGGTGAAAATAATGGACTGATTTAGAGATGAAGGAGGGCTTCCCTGGGTAGCTCAGTGGGTAAAGAGTTCGCCTGCCATGCAGGAGACCTGGGTTGGGAAGACCTCCTGGAGAAGGGATAGGCTACCCACTCCAGTATCCTTGCCTGGAGAATTCCATGGCTCATCTATGCGGTCGCAAAGAGTCAGGCACGACTCTGAGTGACTTTGACCTCACTTAGAGATGAGGAACCAGAGGATGGGCCTTTGCAGGGACAGCCATGGCTGCCGGGCCAGCGTTGACCTCTCAGTCCCTCACTCATGCGGCTCCGCGAGCAGGTGAAGCTGGTGGAACGTCTCTCCACCAGACGGGTCCCTCAAGGTCCTGGTGATGCAAGGCTCTCTGAGGCTCCCTCCCCAACCTTAACCTCCTTCATGATAAAGTCGGAGGTGGCAGCCTTGGCTCTTAGCTGAGCCCTGGAGTCTGGGATCTTGCAGCCACCCTGCATCCCCAGTCCAGTGATGAAGATCCCGGGACCACTGCTCCTTCGCTCATTGGTCTACTGGAGTCGGAGAAACAGCAGGACTAGAGCCCCCTGAGTGAGGCCAGCTCCCACAAGATTAACAGGAAGCCCCATCCCACCCCATGTAACTTCAAGTCTAACGTAGAGACGCAACAATCCAGCCTGAGGAGTTGGCTGTTGGGGACAGAATGCCCGTAGCCCACCCACCCATGGCAAAGGCAGCACATAGCTCTTGGAAAGGCTCTCTCTAATGATGGACTATTCGGGCACCACGGCAGAAAGACCTGCGCACCCTTTGGACCCACCTCTTTTCCTCTGCAAAGTAGGCAGATGCCAGGACTGTGGGGCCCACGGGCGGCCAGGAGCCCGTGGGCTGTGGTAGGGAGGATTCTGTCCACAGCGCTCCACCCTCCCCTAGGCCAGCTTCCAGCCTGTTACTTCTTAACCCTCAAGTCCCTGCCTCCCTTTCCCCAGGGCTGCCCCGACCCTACTGCCGCTCGAGGGCCAGCGTGGGGCTCTGGGAGCAGACTTGGAATCGGAGAAAGTACCATGTATCAATCACTTGCCTGGTCCTTTACCTACACCGTGAGGTGAAAATAATGGACTGATTTAGAGATGAAGGAGGGCTTCCCTGGGTAGCTCAGTGGGTAAAGAGTTCGCCTGCCATGCAGGAGACCTGGGTTGGGAAGACCTCCTGGAGAAGGGATAGGCTACCCACTCCAGTATCCTTGCCTGGAGAATTCCATGGCTCATCTATGCGGTCGCAAAGAGTCAGGCACGACTCTGAGTGACTTTGACCTCACTTAGAGATGAGGAACCAGAGGATGGGCCTTTGCAGGGACAGCCATGGCTGCCGGGCCAGCGTTGACCTCTCAGTCCCTCACTCATGCGGCTCCGCGAGCAGGTGAAGCTGGTGGAACGTCTCTCCACCAGACGGGTCCCTCAAGGTCCTGGTGATGCAAGGCTCTCTGAGGCTCCCTCCCCAACCTTAACCTCCTTCATGATAAAGTCGGAGGTGGCAGCCTTGGCTCTTAGCTGAGCCCTGGAGTCTGGGATCTTGCAGCCACCCTGCATCCCCAGTCCAGTGATGAAGATCCCGGGGACCACTGCTCCTTCGCTCATTGGTCTACTGGAGTCGGAGAAACAGCAGGACTAGAGCCCCCTGAGTGAGGCCAGCTCCCACAAGATTAACAGGAAGCCCCATCCCACCCCATGTAACTTCAAGTCTAACGTAGAGACGCAACAATCCAGCCTGAGGAGTTGGCTGTTGGGGACAGAATGCCCGTAGCCCACCCACCCATGGCAAAGGCAGCACATAGCTCTTCGGAAAGGCTCTCTCTAATGATGGACTATTCGGGCACCACGGCAGAAAGACCTGCGGATGGGGGAAGCTTATACAGCCTGTCCTGGGCAACTCCTAAAATGAATTCATTTTTAAAAACCACACAGCGGCGTAGGCGCAGGCAGGCCTGACCCGAGTCGGGGAGGGGGCCGAGCAGAGAATAACAATTGTCTTAAGGGAGGCTGCAGAGGGAGAAAAGCCTCTGGGGTGGATCAGCTGGAAAAGAATAGGCGTCTCAGTGTGGCCTCCTCCCCCCAGCCCCTGCGGGGGGAGCGCCGGTCAGCACACACAGCTGGGGCCTCCAGCAAAATCCCATTCTATATATCTAAGAGCATCAGCTCCGCGCCCGGCCCCCGGGGACAAAACCTCATTGTGAGACGCCCGCCGGCCTGGGCACCCCCTCCCCCAACCCCAGAACTGTCGTGGCATTGACCCTCCTCGGCGGGCCACCACGGGCCTGCTGACTGGGCCACATCTGGGGCTCAGGCCCTGGCGGCCCCTCCCACATGGCTGGCTGCGGGGGAGGGGGACAGTGACCTGGGTGGGAACCGCTTTATAGGCTCTCATCCTCGCCCCCAGCAGGCAGCCCAGCTCGTCCCCCACTCTTCTCTGTGCGGGGGCCACCGGTCGGCGGGCTAGACTGGCGTCTTGACCTACCAGTGGGTCCTTCCCACCCCGCTTGGCCTCAGTTTGTCTTGTCATCTGACAAGCAGTCCTGAGGAAACAACCCTCAATAGTCACTGGAAGGACTGATGCTGGAGTTGAAGCTCCAGCCCTTGCCCCTGATGTGAAGAGCTGACTCACTGGAAAGGACCCTGATGGTGGGAAACATTGAGGGCAGGAGAAGAGGAGACAAAAGGTGGAGCTGCTCCCAGTCAGATGAAGATCCCGGGACCACTGCTCCTTCGCTCATTGGTCTACTGGAGCCAGGACTAGAGCCCCTGAGTGAGGCCAGCTCCCACAAGATTAACAGGAAGCCCCATCCCACCCCATGTAACTTCAAGTCTAACGAGAGCGCAACAATCCAGCCTGAGGAGTTGGCTGTTGGGGACAGAATGCCCGTAGCCCACCCACCCATGGCAAAGGCAGCACATAGCTCTTCGGAAAGGCTCTCTCTAATGATGGACTATTCGGGCACCACGGCAGAAAGACCTGCGGATGGGGGAAGCTTATACAGCCTGTCCTGGGCAACTCCTAAAATGAATTCATTTTTAAAAACCACACAGCGGCGTAGGCGCAGGCAGGCCTGACCCGAGTCGGGGAGGGGGCCGAGCAGAGAATAACAATTGTCTTAAGGGAGGCTGCAGAGGGAGAAAAGCCTCTGGGGTGGATCAGCTGGAAAAGAATAGGCGTCTCAGTGTGGCCTCCTCCCCCCAGCCCCTGCGGGGGGAGCGCCGGTCAGCACACACAGCTGGGGCCTCCAGCAAAATCCCATTCTATATATCTAAGAGCATCAGCTCCGCGCCCGGCCCCCGGGGACAAAACCTCATTGTGAGACGCCCGCCGGCCTGGGCACCCCCTCCCCCAACCCCAGAACTGTCGTGGCATTGACCCTCCTCGGCGGGCCACCACGGGCCTGCTGACTGGGCCACATCTGGGGCTCAGGCCCTGGCGGCCCCTCCCACATGGCTGGCTGCGGGGGAGGGGGACAGTGACCTGGGTGGGAACCGCTTTATAGGCTCTCATCCTCGCCCCCAGCAGGCAGCCCAGCTCGTCCCCCACTCTTCTCTGTGCGGGGGCCACCGGTCGGCGGGCTAGACTGGCGTCTTGACCTACCAGTGGGTCCTTCCCACCCCGCTTGGCCTCAGTTTGTCTTGTCATCTGACAAGCAGTCCTGAGGAAACAACCCTCAATAGTCACTGGAAGGACTGATGCTGGAGTTGAAGCTCCAGCCCTTCGGCCCCCTGTTGTGAAGAGCTGACTCACTGGAAAGGACCCTGATGGTGGGAAACATTGAGGGCAGGAGAAGAGGAGACAGGGGATGAGATGGTTGGATGGCATCACTGACAATGGACCTGAGTTTGAGCAAGCTCTGGGAGACGGTGAAGAACAGGGAAGCTTGACATGCTACAGTCATGGCATTGCAAAGAGTCAGACGGTACTTAGCAATAAACAACAATAACAGCAACAAACAGCGCTGAGGTGGGGGTGGGGGCGGGGAGGCGTGGTTTCCAGCTCTAACTTGCTGTGTCTGAGGACCCAGGGCGGCTATGAGTTGATCCGCTCTGTAGTAAGATGGAGCGCTGGGTCTGGGCTTCCAGAGTTCTCTGCTTCTGAGGTTTCAGAACCCTAAGATTCTGCAGTTTGAAGACGCCACCATCCATTCATTCATCACATATATTAATATTTTAAGCGCCTACCCTGTGCCAGATAACATTCTTGGTGCTTGAAGCCAGATCAGTGGCCAAGCCAGAAAAACCCCTTACCCTCACAGAGCTTCTGTTCTTAAACAAGGAGAACAGTGATAACAGAGTAGATGTAATTCTTTACATGGTAAGAAAGAAAGGCCTAGGTAGGGGGAATGGGGCTTCCCAGGCGGTGGTAATGGTAAAGAACCCGCCTTCCGATGCAGGAGACACAGGAGATGCAGTTACAACTCCTGGGTTGAGGGCGTGGCAACCCACTCCAGTGTTCTTGCCTGGAGGATCCCATAGACAGAGGAGCCTGGTGGGCTACAGTCCGTGCTATCACAGAGTCGGATACAACAGAGCAACTTGGCACTCATGCAAGTGGGGAAATTGCTTTCAGCTGGATGGTCAGGGAGGTAATGAGTGGGCAGAGACTGACTACTCTGGAAGAACGAGCTCTGGGGGGCCAACGCTGCAGACAAATGGAAGAGCATGTACCAAGGCCCTGCAGTAGGTGTGAGTCTGGCATGTTCGAGTGATCGTGAGGAGGGCTTTTTGTGGTTGTAACTTAGCAATGGAGAGAAAAGTAGGAGATGAGGTCAGCAGCACAGGCAGGGGCAGATCATACACAGCCTTGGAAATCAGGGCAGGAGCTAGATAGTGTTTTGAATTTTTACTGGAGTATAATTGATTTACAATGTTGTGTTCACTTCTGCTGTATAGCAAAGCAAATCAGTTATGCATGTGTGTGGGTGCTAAGTTACTTTAGCTCTGCCTGATTCTCTGCGACTCCACGGACTGTAGCCCGCCAGGCTCCTCTGTCCATGGGATTCTCCAGGCAAGAATACTAGAGTGGGTGGCCATGCCCTCCTCCTGGAGATCTTCCCGACCCAGGGATCAAACCTGTGTCTCTTACGTCTCCCGCACTGGCAGGCAGGTTCTTCACACTAGTGCCACCTGCGAAGCCCTATCAGTTATGCATATACATATATAAGGCCATTTGCAGCAGCGTGGGAGGACCTAGATATTGTTTTGGTTGCAAAGGGAAACAACAGGTTTTAGGAAAGAAGTAACATAATCTGAATTACAGGTTGTTTTTATTTTTCTTTTTTTGTCTATTCTGGGTTTTCACTGCTGCTGTAGGCTCTTCTCTAGTTGCAGGGAGTGGGGGCTACTCTCTAGTTGAGGTGAGCAGGCTTCTTGTTGCCGTGACTTCGCTTGCTGTGGAACTCGGGCTCTAGGGCACATGGGCTTCCATGGTTGCAGCTCTGAGGCTCTAGAGCACAGGCTCCATAGTTGTGGCTCACAGGCTCAGTTGCTCCGCAGCATGTGGGATCTTCCTGGGTCAGGGACTGAACTCGCGTCTTCTGCGTTGGCAGACGAACTCTTCACTGCTGAGCTACGGGGGAAGCCCTGAATTTTTTTTAAAAGAGAAATTTGGGTGACCTCCCTGGCCATCCAGTGGTGAAGACTCTGGGTTTTCCAATGCAGGGGTACAGGGGGCAAGGGTTCTATTTCTGGTTGGGGAACTAAGATCCCACATGCTGTGTGGTATGAGCAAACAATAAATACATAATAAAGATAAATGAAAAGAGTGATTTGGGAGGATTATGGAAGAAATTGGTGGGGAGACAGACTGTGCTGTTTGGCAGAAGAGAAATGAGGTGGCGCTTCCAGGGATGGAGGCACAGAGAAGACTGGTGGACCCACCTGGGTGACCCAGGGGCAGTTTTCCAGGTCAGCCAGCATCTGGCTCTGATGCTGTCTTTGGCCTTAATTACTTTGAAGCCCTTAGGCCTGTACTGCCCAATACTGCAGCCACATACAGCTTTTTAAATTTGAACCTAGAATTAACTCACATTGGGAAGTCGGTTTCTCAGTCTCAATAGCCACATTTCGAGTGCTGGACAGCCAAATATGGCTGGCGCCAACCATGACGCAGGACAGAGAGAATTTCCCTCATCACCTAAGGTTGTACAGTAGGATAGACTTTCTCGGGCAGTACTGAGCCTCAGTGCCCTCATGTGTAAAATCACATCATGGTCTCACCTTGATAGGGTACCTGAGAGGACGAAAGGAAATAACCCCTGTAGAGCGCTCAGGGTGGACCTGTGGAAGTCGCTCGGGCGTGTCCGATTCTTTGCGACCCCATGGACGAGCCATGGAATTCTCTAGGCAAGAATACTGGCGTGGCGCTTTTCTGGTAGTCCAGTAGGTAAAGAGTCCGCCTTGCAGTGCAAGGGGCACCGGTTCCATCTCTGGCCCGGTAGGATCCCACGTGCCGCGGAGCAGCTGGACCAGTGTGTCCAATGACGAGCCAGCGCGCTGGAGCGCACGTGCCCAGAGTCGGTGCTCTGCAGCGAGAGGGGCCCGCTGTACTGGGGGCCCAACACAGGCTAAAGAATAAAGATGGATGAAAATAAATAAGTAAATATAACAATGAAAGAGGCTATAATTAAACAAACAAACAAAAATACTGGAGTGGGAAGCCTTTCCCTTCTCCAGGGGATCTTCCCAACCCAGGGATCGAACCCAGGTCTCCCGCGTTGCAGGCGGATTCATTACCGTCTCAGCCCCACGTTGGGAAACAGAGTGGGTCTAGCACCTAACAAATGTTAAAGAAATGCAGGATTTTACTGCTGCGAGGGGCGGTGGGTGAGCAGAGGAAATGGTGGCTGTCTCTGCGGGTTTGTTTCTGAAAATCTAGGCTTCGGAAGCCCGCTCTCTTCTCTTACCCTAGGGTCGGAGAGACTGCGGTGTCCTGCTAGCTCCTGCAGGGGCACAGAGGTTGGGTCGCGCCGCGACCCCCAGCCCGATCAGGACCCCGCGCCGAGCGCCCCCTGGAGGAGCGCGCGCCTCCTGCCCGCCGCGGGGCCGCGGCGCGGGCGGCGCGGGGCCGGCAGGGGGCGCTGCGCGCGGCCGGCGGGCGGGGCGCGCGGGGCGGGCAGGGGCCGGGCCAGGAGTGCGCGGGGGGCGAGCGCGGCGGCGGGTCGGACGGGACCGCAGCCGGAGCCGAGCCGGGACTGTCGCGCGGGCCGCGCCGGCGATGCCGCGCCCCCGGGCCGGGCTGTAGCGGGGCCGGGGCGGAGTGCGCGCCGGGCAGGCCGGCCATGGAGGTGGTGGACGAGACGGAGGCGCTGCAGCGCTTCTTCGAAGGTGAGCCACCGCGGGCCGGCGGGGATGGCAACTCTCTAGCGCTGGGAACCCGCGGCCGATCTCCTCGGAGACTGGGACCCCTGACTGTGTTTTCACTACGCTGGGACCCTCCAGAACGCCTGCTCTGGGCCGGGGCTCTCCTCCGTCTCTTGGAGGCTACGACCCACCTCCGCTGAAATTGGGCTCCCTCTCCCTGTCCCCCTACACACAACTTCCTCGGAGCTGTGTCCCCTTCCCTACTCAGCCCTCCTTCCCGTCTTCCAGGACCTGCAGTCCCCCCTAAAATCGGACACGTTCCACCCCCAGCTCTCTTCCGGACCCCAGGGATCGTCCGTGCTTCCGGAGGGGCCCATCCAGGGGGGAAAGAATAAAGTGATGAAAATAAATAAGTAAATATAACAATGAAAGAGGCTATAATTAAACAAACAAACAAAAATACTGGAGTGGGAAGCCTTTCCCTTCTCCAGGGGATCTTCCCAACCCAGGGATCGAACCCAGGTCTCCCGCGTTGCAGGCGGATTCATTACCGTCTCAGCCCCACGTTGGGAAACAGAGTGGGTCTAGCACCTAACAAATGTTAAAGAAATGCAGGATTTTACTGCTGCGAGGGGCGGTGGGTGAGCAGAGGAAATGGTGGCTGTCTCTGCGGGTTTGTTTCTGAAAATCTAGGCTTCGGAAGCCCGCTCTCTTCTCTTACCCTAGGGTCGGAGAGACTGCGGTGTCCTGCTAGCTCCTGCAGGGGCACAGAGGTTGGGTCGCGCCGCGACCCCCAGCCCGATCAGGACCCCGCGCCGAGCGCCCCCTGGAGGGGCGCGCGCCTCCTGCCCGCCGCGGGGCCGCGGCGCGGGCGGCGCGGGGCCGGCAGGGGGCGCTGCGCGCGGCCGGCGGGCGGGGCGCGCGGGGCGGGCAGGGGCCGGGCCAGGAGTGCGCGGGGGGCGAGCGCGGCGGCGGGTCGGACGGGACCGCAGCCGGAGCCGAGCCGGGACTGTCGCGCGGGCCGCGCCGGCGATGCCGCGCCCCCGGGCCGGGCTGTAGCGGGGCCGGGGCGGAGTGCGCGCCGGGCAGGCCGGCCATGGAGGTGGTGGACGAGACGGAGGCGCTGCAGCGCTTCTTCGAAGGTGAGCCACCGCGGGCCGGCGGGGATGGCAACTCTCTAGCGCTGGGAACCCGCGGCCGATCTCCTCGGAGACTGGGACCCCTGACTGTGTTTTCACTACGCTGGGACCCTCCAGAACGCCTGCTCTGGGCCGGGGCTCTCCTCCGTCTCTTGGAGGCTACGACCCACCTCCGCTGAAATTGGGCTCCCTCTCCCTGTCCCCCTACACACAACTTCCTCGGAGCTGTGTCCCCTTCCCTACTCAGCCCTCCTTCCCGTCTTCCAGGACCTGCAGTCCCCCCTAAAATCGGACACGTTCCACCCCCAGCTCTCTTCCGGACCCCAGGGATCGTCCGTGCTTCCCGGGAGCCCCATCCAGGCTGGGGTCCCAGCATGCCTTCTAGAGTCTTCCTTGCCTCTTAGTCTGGCACCCCAGCGTGCCTCCCAGATACCGGGACCCACTCCGCCCCACCTCGTCCCAGCAACCCAGGTACCCTGGGTGCTTTTCAAGTTGGCACCCTCCCCCCAGCCTGGCTCCTAGGGGCTGGGACCTCCCCTACGGGGCTTCCTGGAGACTGGGACCCCCATTAAGACAGGGACCCCCTTAAGGATCGTCACCCACCTTCTACAAAGCCGCTCCCTCCCCCACGGCTGGACTTCCCCTTGAAGCAACTACCCTACTTGGGGCAGGGAGCCCCTCCCCAGCATTCCTCTGTGGGCTGGATTCCCCCCCTTCAAATGCTCTTCGTCTGTCCGTCCGCTGGAAGCTTCTTGAAGGTGGCATCGCCCCCCTCCCCCATGAGCCACCTCGCACTCTGAGACCCTCCCACAGCCGCATCCTGCCAACCCTCTGAGGCTCCTCCATGCTGGGCCACTCACACCTGCCCCTGGAGCCCTGCCTCCGCTGGCGGTGCCCCGTCCCAGGAGTGACCTCGTCATCGCCTCGCCTTGACCCTGTTGGGACCCTCTGCAGCGCTGGGACTTACACTCACCCTGTTGTGTTTTCTTCTGCCCTCTCCCCGCTCCCCGCCAGTGGTTTGGGGGATCTGCCCCTTCATCTCACCCACTGCTCTCCCCTTTCCCTGAGGAGCACCTGCCCCTCCCCCAGGCTGCCCCCCTCTTGGGTGCTGAGTTCAGGAGGGATGGGACAGAGGTGCTGACATTTTCAGCTTCTCCAACCCTCGCCCGAACACCCAGCCAGGTCCTCTGGGTCCTTCTGTGTCCCTCTCCACCACCTGGGTAGCCCACCCTCGGCCCCTACCCTCTCCCCAGTCCCTTAGCTCGTATCCTGCACCTCAGTGCATTCAGAGGGCAAAACTGATCCAGAACCTTCCGTTAGTGTGTGAACCTGCCCCAGCAGGGCATGGGTGGCCTGCAGGGCGCACCAGGCAGGGAGTTAGGACCCAGGTTTCAAGCCCAGCACCCAGATCTCTTTGGAGTCCCATGAGGGAGTGAGGAAGGCTTTCTCTGACTCGGTTTCTCCCTGTCTGTGACTTCCGGAAGGTGGGGATCAGAGCCTTTGTCCACTCGGCTTGCTGCTCCCCCCACCCCGGAAGTCGCAGACAGGGAGAGAGCTTGCTGAACAGCCCAGGTAAGGGCACCCCAAACCACTCCAGGCTTTGGGACACCCAGCAGCCCCAGATCCAAGGAGTCAGGCTTGCACTGGGTTGAGTGGCTGATCCTGAGCGACTGGGCCATCTGAGGGTCCTGGCGTTTCCCCATCGGTCCCAGGGGCTCTGAGTCTCCCCAGATCCTGTCCATCCTTTAGGAACCATTGAGGGGCTTTATGGGGGCTGGGGACCCTGGGGAGGGAGGAAGGGGGCACTAGTCCTTGCTTGGGGGCTACTCTTTTGGGGGTGCCCTGAGCCTGCCAGACGTCCCGATGACTCGCAGCCAGACCCCCGTGCTCCCTGCAGATATCCCCAAGGCTCCTCCCCCAGGACCCTGGGCCCGGACAGAGGGGTGGGCCTGGCTGGCCCAGGCTCCCTGTCTCCGGAGCCAAACTCTCCCTCCTGGCCGTGGGTGGGGGGTGGGGTGGGGGCTGACGCCACGGCTCAGCCATGCGGCGGCCTGGCCGGCCTGGCAGGGAGGCTCTGCGGCTCCCTCCAGAGAGATAAGAGGAGACTCAAGAATGTCTGTGGAGGGAGCCAGGGGCTGGAGAATTGCTCCCAGCGCCCAGACGGGGAAGGCAGGGCGGGCGCTGAGGGCTGGGGTCTCCGGGACCGCTTGGGTGGGCAAGGCCCGGCCGGGAGTCCAGAGAGCAGTGGCACGTGGGGGACTCCGTCGGGGTGTTAGGGAGCCCCTGGGCAGCGGGGGTCTGGCGAGTGTGCTAGAGAGGGTGAGTGTGGAAGTGTGAGGTGCTTTGGTGGGCGTGGATGTGTAGTTCCAGGTGGGAGGGGAGGCCGTGCGTGTGCGTCCCCTGGGGCTGGGGGACACCTGAGCTCTCATCCTGGGTCCCGCTTGGCCACGGTCCCCCTGCCCCCAGGACTGTGGGCACCCACAGACCACTTCAGCTCTGGGCTTGGAGGCGGGAGAGGGCTTGGCTAGAGGGCATAGGGCGTGTCCGGGTCCCTCGGGTGACCTGGCCCCCTCTCCCAACACGTCAGGCCTATGTCCCAGGTCCTGCCCGCGCAGGGTGGGCCAGGCTGTACCCGGCCCCAGGGTGGTGGGCTGGAGGCTAAGGCGCTTTGGGCCTCAGGTGGGAGGCTGGGACAGGGCGGCCCCCTTGAGGCTGGTACAGCCGGGCCCCCGTGACTGCCTTGCTAATCCCCTAGAGGGAGGCTGCGGCCGCCCAGATCGCCGGGCACAGGGCCTGCAGAAAGGGACCCTCCGGGCAGGATGCACTGGCTCCCAGCAGGTAACCAGGACACTGTGGCAGGTGGACTCCTCCTCACCTCGACGGGCTGGGACTCCCAGAGCTGGTCAGGGACGGGGACAGGGACAGGCAGCCTCGGAGGATCCCTGTAGGACCTTAGAGGCTGGGGGGCAGGCTCGGCCTCTGAGAGCTGTGTGACCTTCTGCAGAGCTCTTGCCCTCTCTGGACCCCTTTTCCTCACCTGCAAGACAGGAGAGGGGGCTGAGAAGGTCTTGAAGATGCCCTGGACTCTGAGGAGCCTCCACCTCCAGCCCTGGGGAGGAGGGACGGTTAGAAGGAGGAGGTGCTGGCCTCGGCTCCCGGGGCACGTGGGGTGTGAGCGGACAGCAGCAATCGGTCCTCAGAAAGACGGTGGGGATGGAGGAAGTGACGGGGGAGAGCTAGGCTTCCAACGCAGGCTGGAAAGGCGACCTAGAGCTGGGGGATCTCCCCCTGCCTCTGGAGCCCCGCCAAGCTGGAGGCGGGAGCCGGGTTTTTACTTCTTCCAGACTTCATGGGTAGCTTGAGCTGGCGACGTCCCTTCTCTGGTCTCCTGTCCCCTCCTGGGGTAGGCAGGTGGGCTGGACCCGAGCGGGGCTTCCAATATGATTCTTTTCAGCCGCCAAACAGAGACAGCCTCCCAGCCTCCCAATAGGGTGTATAAACTGGGCGCAGAGGGGGCTGGGTTCCTCAGAGGCCTCAGAGCCCCGGGTCCTAGTTTTGACCCTTCCGCAGCTCTGGCGGAGGCAGCGTGGGCCGGCTTTCTCGGGGCCCCGGCTCTGAGAAAAGGGAGGCAGGTGACGCCCAGGCCTCCGCACGCCCCTCCATCAGGGCCTTGGGGAGGGAGGGTGGCCTTCCTGTGGGGACCAGCCTCTCTGCCTCCAGAGGAGGCCCCAGGGGAGACCACCTGACCACTTACGGGAGAGAACGCCCGCCCCGGACGGCAGTCTGGGACTGAGCGGCAGTGCGTGACCAGGCACTGGGCCCCTGTCTGTCTGCAGGGCGCCCTGGAGAGTAGGTGATGGGGGAGACCATCAGACAGACCCCTGATCTCCAGGAGACACGCTGGGGTGCCTCTTGCGCCACCCAGACCCCCCTGGAGGACGCCTGTCCCAGCTCCGCCTCCCTGGGTCCTGACTCCAGCCGGAGGGGAAGCGGTAGCCGGGGTCTGGCTCGTGCCCTGGCTCGTGCCCCTGTCCCCAGCACCCAGCGCAGGGCCGCGGGGTGGGAGGGGGCAGGAGAGGGAAGCAGCGGCGATTGTGTGAACAGAGGGGCGGGGTGGGGGGCCGGCTCAGTCCAGGGGAGCCGATGGGCTATTTCCAGCTTGCCCGTCTTGGGACCTGTCCTGAGTCTGGCGGCCTGGGCGGAGGGTCCCTGGGGGTTGTAGGCAGAGCCAAGCAGAGTGTTTGGGGGAAAGACAGGCTGCTGACTCCCGAGGGCCTGCAGGGTCGGGGGCCCTGGCAGCAAAGGCTGCTGAGTAACTGCCCGGCAGAGCTGCCGATCTCCCCTGCCTCTGGAGCCCCGCCAAGCTGGAGGCGGGAGCCGGGTTTTTACTTCTTCCAGACTTCATGGGTAGCTTGAGCTGGCGACGTCCCTTCTCTGGTCTCCTGTCCCCTCCTGGGGTAGGCAGGTGGGCTGGACCCGAGCGGGGCTTCCAATATGATTCTTTTCAGCCGCCAAACAGAGACAGCCTCCCAGCCTCCCAATAGGGTGTATAAACTGGGCGCAGAGGGGGCTGGGTTCCTCAGAGGCCTCAGAGCCCCGGGTCCTAGTTTTGACCCTTCCGCAGCTCTGGCGGAGGCAGCGTGGGCCGGCTTTCTCGGGGCCCCGGCTCTGAGAAAAGGGAGGCAGGTGACGCCCAGGCCTCCGCACGCCCCTCCATCAGGGCCTTGGGGAGGGAGGGTGGCCTTCCTGTGGGGACCAGCCTCTCTGCCTCCAGAGGAGGCCCCAGGGGAGACCACCTGACCACTTACGGGAGAGAACGCCCGCCCCGGACGGCAGTCTGGGACTGAGCGGCAGTGCGTGACCAGGCACTGGGCCCCTGTCTGTCTGCAGGGCGCCCTGGAGAGTAGGTGATGGGGGAGACCATCAGACAGACCCCTGATCTCCAGGAGACACGCTGGGGTGCCTCTTGCGCCACCCAGACCCCCCTGGAGGACGCCTGTCCCAGCTCCGCCTCCCTGGGTCCTGACTCCAGCCGGAGGGGAAGCGGTAGCCGGGGTCTGGCTCGTGCCCTGGCTCGTGCCCCTGTCCCCAGCACCCAGCGCAGGGCCGCGGGGTGGGAGGGGGCAGGAGAGGGAAGCAGCGGCGATTGTGTGAACAGAGGGGCGGGGTGGGGGGCCGGCTCAGTCCAGGGGAGCCGATGGGCTATTTCCAGCTTGCCCGTCTTGGGACCTGTCCTGAGTCTGGCGGCCTGGGCGGAGGGTCCCTGGGGGTTGTAGGCAGAGCCAAGCAGAGTGTTTGGGGGAAAGACAGGCTGCTGACTCCCGAGGGCCTGCAGGGTCGGGGGCCCTGGCAGCAAAGGCTGCTGAGTAACTGCCCGGCAGAGCTGCCGATTGGCTGCTGCCCTTGGACTTTGCCCGCTCGATAAGGACGAGGAGAAGAAATCATTAACCGAATTATTAACTGGGGGTGGCCCCACCCCACCCAGGCTGCCTGCCCTTTTCTTCCACCTTCTTCCTCTTCACGGGCCCCTCCTCCGGGCCTCAGTTTCCCCCACAGCCTGGGGGTGTGTGTGTGAGGGCGGGGCATCCTCTCCCATCTCCATCTCCAGCCCCAGCTGCCAGTGTGTGGGGCAGCCCCTCGTGCCCATGGGAGTCACACAGTCACCGGAGTGGGCTGTGGGGCTGTCCCCAACCCTGCCGCTAACCCTCCTCCTCGTCCGGTGGCTAAACCTCTGTGTGCCTCCACCTTCCCGTCTGTAGAATGGGAATATAGCTGCAGGCGCAGGACCCGCCTCTCAGTGCTTCCGTGGGGATTATGTAAAGGGGGCCTGAGCAGGGCCTGGGACAGTGCCTGGCGGGGTGCTGTCTGTGGCTGCAGCTTGGATTGTCATGGTTCTCCCCCGGGAGTCTCCCAACAGGTGTTATGCTTCCCACTCTGAGGCTTTCTAGGTCCATGGGTAGGTCGGTGGCCCCAAGCTTGGGCGGGGGCCATGACTGGCTCTTTGTGTCTTGGGAAAGCCCCTCGCCCTCTCTGGGCTGTTTGTTCCCGGGATGAGGGGAAGCTGTCTTGCTAAGCACGCTGGACTCAGGGGTCCGCTCGCCGGCCCCAGCTGGTCCTCACGCTGCTCCTGGTTCCCCGTGCCTCCCACGGGCCACGCCCCGGCCTCTGGCTCACAGATGCGGAACTTGGGCAGGTGGCCCGCGGAAAGGGCTTGACCATCCTTTGTCTTTGCCGGCCACACCCGGGCCGGAGGTTTCTGTGTTTCTTGTCTCTCAGGAGTCCTGTGTGGACTGGCGTCCCCTTGCTTCCGAGAGGGGCTGCTGAGGCAGGAGGGGAAGGCAACGGGGGAGGCTCACTCAGGGCCGTCATGGCAGAGCTGGGCTAGTGGGCTCGTCTCCTGACCGGCAGCCCGTGACAGCTGGGTGCCAGCGTGGAGTGGGGCAGGAGGAGGCCTCTCCTCTGCATGCCAAGGGTCCTGACCCGGCACCCACGGCCGTGCTGCTCTCCAGCTCCTGGACCTCTCTGGGCCTCGGAGCCCTCACTCAGGTGCTCGGGGTTGTGTGATGTCAGCAATGAGACCCAAGAGTGTCGAGGCCGGAGCGGGAAGTTGTTTAGTTGCTCAGTCGTGTCCGACTCTGCGATCCCATGGACTGCAGCCTGCCCGGCTCCTCTGTCCATGGGATGCTCCAGGCAAGAGTCCTGGAGTGGGTTGCCTTTTCCTTCTCCAGGGGAGCTTCCCAACACAGGGATCGAACCTGGGGCTCTTGTGTCTCCTGCGTTGGCAGCTGGGTTCTTTACTACTGAGCCACCAGGGAAATCCCGGAGTGGGAAGGAAGAGAGGGAAAACCCTGAGTTGGGGGGCAGTTGGCTCTTGAGCCCCCCTGCCTGGACTACGGACAGAGGGCTTCAGGGCCTCCTGCCGCTCCCCTGCCTCCAGAGCTCATCAGTGGGAAGGATTTTCCTCCGTCTGACCTGGACCCACCCAGCGCCACTAATGCACGGCCACAGCCTCTGTCTCTCTGAGGAGCCTGGGGACCCTCCTCTCTCCCCTCTGCGTCACTTCAGTCCCCCGTGCTCCCTTCTCCCCTGACAGGTCTTCCTCCTGGGGTCTGGGGGCCTGGTGGGAAGGGGGAAATCCTCATCCCCTGCTTTGCTAACTTGGGCTGCCCTGGGCGGTGGCGTTGGGGGGTCTGTCATACTGAGCTCCGGCCGCTGGACCGGCTCCCGCTGGAGCTGCGGGTGGGGAGGTGTGCTGGCCGGGGCTGGTGCTGGGTCAGCGAGCACTGTGGGCACGCGTGTGTGCTCAGCCGCTCAGTCCTGTCCAACTCCTTGCCACCCGATGGGCTGCAGCCTGCCAGGCTCCTCCGCGGGACTTTTCCAGGCAAGAATACTGGAACAGGATGCCATTTCCTCCTCCGGGGGATCTTTCTGACCCAGGGATCGAACCTGCATGTCCTGAGTCTCCTTCACTGCAGGCAGATTCTTTACCACTGAGCCGCCGGGGAAGCGCTGTAGGCACGAGTGTACACAGGGGAGGTGTGCAGAGGTGCGAACTTGCCTCAGGGCCTTTGCACGGGCTCCCCACTGCCCGGTCTTCCCGGAGGCTCTTCACCTCCTCCTTCCTATCTTGGCTCCGGGAAGCTTTGGCTGCTCTACTGCTTCAAATGGCAACTCCTCCCCCCGCCTCGCAGCACCCCAACCCCGTCTTCCTGCGTCATTGTCCCCGTAACATTTGTCGCCTGAAACGTTGTGGATTTTACCTGTCCCTTATGTCACCTGACTCTTCTTCCAGAATATCAGCTCCGTGTGGGCAGGAGTTTTTAGTTTTAGTTTTTTAAGGAAAGCATGATTTATCTATACAACCAGCAAATCTGATACAGGAGACTGGGACAGACCCGGAGTGGGTATGAAGAGGCAGGGAGAAGGGCAGCTGGAAAGTGAAGGGGGGCAAAGAAGAGGGGGGTTCAGCACGCACACTGCCTCTTGCCCAGCTCCTCCTGGGCAGGACCGGGTGCCCGTGTCTCCCCCTTCTCTGCTCTATTGCTCGGGTCCCAAAGGCAAGGTAGTCCCCCGACGAAGCCGCCTTGCCTGACCCACGAACAGGACAAGGCAGGGCGTTTTGTCTCTTTACTGCTTTGTCTCCAGAGCCTAACGCTGCACCTGATGCATCGGAGAAGCTCAGTAAGGAATGATGTGAATGAACGAATGAACGCGCACCCTTGGAACACGTGTGCTGGTGTGTGCACATGGGTGTGCCCGTGTTTGGGGGTGTGCCTCTGCCTGTGTGCATGTGTGGATGTACACGTGTGCTGGTGGATACGTGCCTGGGAGTGCGCCCTTGTGCACATGCTTCCATGTAGGGCGTGCGGGCGTGTGAACACGGATGGGCGGGGTGGACCCTGGTAATCCCGCCCCGCGACGCCAGGTGTCTAGTCTGCCTCTGTGGAGAGGGGCCTTCCCCAGCCTGCCTGGCCTGGTCGCTGCAGGAGAGCGTTGAGGGTCACCGAGCAAAATGGAAACCCCTAGGAACACATGTGGGTTCCCTAAGAAGGGGCCAGAGCTGCTGGCCCAGCTCCACTGGACCTGGCTTGGGAGCATCTTGGGGTTGAGAATTCAGGCTTGTGTGGGCCTCAGGATAAGGCAGCAGCTGTGTGGGGACTCGGGAAGGACACAGCTATACCCCGGAGGTGGCGGAAGATTTCAGGTCCCCTGGAGTAGGTGGGTCTCTACAGACAGGATGCAGGGCTCTACGGTAGTTTTTGGCAAGAAGCTGAGAGGGAACGAAGCTGTCTTTGTTCAGATTTAAGGACCTGATGGCAATGGCTCCAGAGCTGCTTCCTGGTCAGTCGGCCCCAGGCTACCTGGGGGTTTGATCCACAGAAGCAGAGGGTAGCTTGCAGAATCAAGCCTTTGACCTGAAGGTGTTCTTGGGTGAGAAGGCCCTGGTCACAATTTGAATTCGTTATCATATGCATCATAGGTCATATTAATAAAGATAGGAAGTCCAGACCAGGGGAGGTGAAAGCCTATGTGCCCTGTCCCAGTGTGAACTAGTTTGGTGGATGTTGATCAGCTCAGTCAGTATTGGGAGATGAGTCACAGCCCGGGGGGCCCTCTGTGGTTGAGGAGGGACGACCAGGACAGGCAGGCGGTCACAGAAGGGTTACCCACCAGAGGCGGGGTGGCTAGAGCCACGTCCTGGAAGCTGGACTGTGCCACGGGATGTGCCACAATAACAGCATGGCGCTGGCCGTGCCTGGGCAGGAAAGGAGACAGGAGTCCCAAGGCTGCTGAGATGGGTCAGGTAATGCTGACTGAGGCACGGCCTTCTGGGCTGAGGAGCTCTCACACCAGCTCAGTCAAGACCCACGACCACCCCGTGGTGCAAGGATCTCTTGTACTTGAAAGAGAACAAAGCTGAGGCCCAGAGAGGTCGGGCCACTTCCGGAGGGTCACACAGCCATGCAGGAGGGGCCCACGTTAGCAGCCAGGCCTCTCTGACCCCAGGGGTCCATTTCGAGCATTATGGGAGTGTCCAGGTGGGCCGTCCTCTGAGCACGGCCACCCTGGCCCAGCCCTGGCCTGGAAGCCGGATGCCTGGAGCGCACACTTGACCGTGGGGGACAGACCTGTGCCCCGTCAGCCCCAGGTTCTGACCCGCTGGGCCTGGCCGGCATCCTCCCGCCCCGGCCTGCCCTGCCCACAGCCACGTGGCCGACGGGATTTCCGCCATGTTTGGGGCATGAATTGACAAGTGCCCCATTGACGGGTGGGGGGTGGGTGTGGACAGGGCACAAGCCTCCCACTGTGCCGGCCCCCACCCTCCCCCGTTCCCCGGGACAATGGCAGAGACTCAGCCAGCGGCCACAGCTGTTGGTGGGGGGTGGACACGAGGGGGAGGAAGGGAAGGGTCCCGGGGGGAGGACCACCTGGGCCCCCACCCGCCCTCGGCCCACACCTGGCTTGTGTCCCCTTCTGCCCAGCTGGGTGGCCTCAGAGGGAGGAGGAGAGAGGAGGGCAGGGGGCTTCCTTCCCACAGGCCCGATCCCTGCCTCCCCAGGAAGGAGCAGCGTCTGGCTCCTGTTAAAAGCAGGTAATAAAGAGCCTAATGAATGAGGTGAAGCCGGGTGCGTAGCTCTGCAGGGCAGGGGCGGGGCCTGGAGAGTCCGTGTCTAGCCCGGGACCCTGAGCACAGCACAGCCCGGTGGAGGTCCCCGGCCCCGGGCAGGCCTGGTCCCGGTGCCCCGCTTGCCATGCGTTGCTCATCACCCCACGACCACGTATTGTCCGCCTACAGTGTGCTTAGATGCTTACGCCCCCGAGAGGCGGAACGGGGCGAGGGGCTTATCCTTTCTGAGCCCCCGTGTCCTCACCTATGAAACAGGAATCAAGAAAACCACCTACCCTCTAGGGTTGTTACGAGAATTAAATATGAGTCCTCTCTGGCCCGTGGTTCAGATCCCTCGCTTCTCCATGCTGGGGGCTTGGGTTCAATCACTCGTCGAGGAGCTACAATCCCACAGGTGTGCAGCCAGGAACAGACAGGAGCTGTGTCGAGCGTGTGACAGGGGGCTAGGCAGAGTGCCGCCTTGGCGACGGTGGGCTGTGGGTGGGCAGAGGACCGGCCCTTGGAGTGTCCAGGTGGGCCGTCCTCTGAGCACGGCCACCCTGGCCCAGCCCTGGCCTGGAAGCCGGATGCCTGGAGCGCACACTTGACCGTGGGGGACAGACCTGTGCCCCGTCAGCCCCAGGTTCTGACCCGCTGGGCCTGGCCGGCATCCTCCCGCCCCGGCCTGCCCTGCCCACAGCCACGTGGCCGACGGGATTTCCGCCATGTTTGGGGCATGAATTGACAAGTGCCCCATTGACGGGTGGGGGGTGGGTGTGGACAGGGCACAAGCCTCCCACTGTGCCGGCCCCCACCCTCCCCCGTTCCCCGGGACAATGGCAGAGACTCAGCCAGCGGCCACAGCTGTTGGTGGGGGGTGGACACGAGGGGGAGGAAGGGAAGGGTCCCGGGGGGAGGACCACCTGGGCCCCCACCCGCCCTCGGCCCACACCTGGCTTGTGTCCCCTTCTGCCCAGCTGGGTGGCCTCAGAGGGAGGAGGAGAGAGGAGGGCAGGGGGCTTCCTTCCCACAGGCCCGATCCCTGCCTCCCCAGGAAGGAGCAGCGTCTGGCTCCTGTTAAAAGCAGGTAATAAAGAGCCTAATGAATGAGGTGAAGCCGGGTGCGTAGCTCTGCAGGGCAGGGGCGGGGCCTGGAGAGTCCGTGTCTAGCCCGGGACCCTGAGCACAGCACAGCCCGGTGGAGGTCCCCGGCCCCGGGCAGGCCTGGTCCCGGTGCCCCGCTTGCCATGCGTTGCTCATCACCCCACGACCACGTATTGTCCGCCTACAGTGTGCTTAGATGCTTACGCCCCCGAGAGGCGGAACGGGGCGAGGGGCTTATCCTTTCTGAGCCCCCGTGTCCTCACCTATGAAACAGGAATCAAGAAAACCACCTACCCTCTAGGGTTGTTACGAGAATTAAATATGAGTCCTCTCTGGCCCGTGGTTCAGATCCCTCGCTTCTCCATGCTGGGGGCTTGGGTTCAATCACTCGTCGAGGAGCTACAATCCCACAGGTGTGCAGCCAGGAACAGACAGGAGCTGTGTCGAGCGTGTGACAGGGGGCTAGGCAGAGTGCCGCCTTGGCGACGGTGGGCTGTGGGTGGGCAGAGGACCGGCCCTTGCCCTGGAGGAGTGTGAGCATAGAGCCCGATGAGAAAGGAGAAAGGAGGCCATCACTCAAGAGAACGGGAAAGTCAGACCGTCTCTGGGGAGATCTCACGTGTCAGCCAGAACCTCGAGTGACGAGGCATGGGAAGGCCCCGGTGCGCAAGTGGGGTTCTCTGTCTCAGGATGGAGTGAGGCAGGGGCTGAACAGCGGAGAGTTGCGGAGGGCCGTAGGGGTGGGCAGAGGGCTCAGCGGCCAGGCCTCAGACGGGGCTTCTGGTTGCCCCAGCAATGGGACCTGGAAGGCTCTGGGGAGAGGGAGGACGAGGATGCTGGCCTGTGACCTGGTGGTGCCACCTTCAGGCTGTGGGGCCTTGGGCAGGCGCCCACCTCCCAGGGAGGTCTTGAGGATCAGCAGGCAACACTCTCCGCTTCCTACCCGACAGGCCTCTGCTGCTGCCTCAACGATTTCCAGGGTTCTTGGGGGAGTCGTGAGGAAGGGGCACCCCCAAGAGTGTGCCCAGGGCACCCTGCCTTCTTCTTGGGTGCCTGGGGCCTCTGTGCCAGCCTCGGGAGTCCCTGGGCTCCTGCAAGTCCACCGGCCACCCTGTCCCGCTGAGCATGGGGTTAGAGATCTCCAGTGTGGGTTCATGGACAGACGGGGGGCATCGGCTGGGTGTCTGCACCCTTGCAGACGGGTGTGTGGGGAGAGGACCCGGCAGGCCTCGAGAACCCCCAGAGAAAGGGAAGATGCGCCCTCGGCCTCAGGAGGCCCACCAACCCCCCCAGACTTCGTACTTCTCTCCCACCCCACGCCCCCACCTCGCCCTGCCCCAGCGGCTCCCCTCCCTCCTGCGTCCTCCGTCCGCCCGGCCCCTGGCACCGGAGGGTCTCTCCTCCCCCAGCCACATCTGGTTCTCGTTAGGGTCTCCCAGGATGCCTCTGTCTGAGGCCCCCCTCCGTCCTGGGGGGAGGGGGCTGAAGGATTAGGGGTGATTAGCCGTGCTCCTGGCCAGGGGAGGAGGGGAGGGGAGGGAGGAGGGGCCTGGCCTGTTATAAATAGCAACACCATGACTCCATCACCCCATCATTCACTGTGGATTCCAAGTTCAGTCTCAAAAACCTGCAGCTCCAGCGGCCAAGGTGGGAGTGACGCCGGGTGCCTCCGCCCTCGGTGTTCCCTGCGCCTGACCCTCCCTCGCCACCATCCCCTACCCCTCCCGCGGGGCCGCCCGGGTGCTTGGGAGTCTCCAGGACCACCACCAACCACACCGTCCCTCTTGGAGGCAGGCCCCTGCCCTGGTTTGGCTTCTTGCGATGTGGCCTTGGGCAAAAGGCTTGGCTTCTCTGAAAAGGGAGAGAGGCTAATGATAAACACCACGTCTCCAGGGGGGCGATTGGGAGGTAAAGCCGTTAAGCGCTTAGAGGAGTGCGGGGACCTGGTGGGCATTCAGTGTGAGCGTGGTCACTGTCGTCCTGGTCACACCACCACTACAGGTGGGGAGGACGAAGTGTCGCTGCACGGGAAGAGCCTGTAGGATGCCTGGCATGGAAGAATCGCCTTTGATTAGTAATGCACGTCGTCCACGTCGTGAGGAAGGGGCACCCCCAAGAGTGTGCCCAGGGCACCCTGCCTTCTTCTTGGGTGCCTGGGGCCTCTGTGCCAGCCTCGGGAGTCCCTGGGCTCCTGCAAGTCCACCGGCCACCCTGTCCCGCTGAGCATGGGGTTAGAGATCTCCAGTGTGGGTTCATGGACAGACGGGGGGCATCGGCTGGGTGTCTGCACCCTTGCAGACGGGTGTGTGGGGAGAGGACCCGGCAGGCCTCGAGAACCCCCAGAGAAAGGGAAGATGCGCCCTCGGCCTCAGGAGGCCCACCAACCCCCCCAGACTTCGTACTTCTCTCCCACCCCACGCCCCCACCTCGCCCTGCCCCAGCGGCTCCCCTCCCTCCTGCGTCCTCCGTCCGCCCGGCCCCTGGCACCGGAGGGTCTCTCCTCCCCCAGCCACATCTGGTTCTCGTTAGGGTCTCCCAGGATGCCTCTGTCTGAGGCCCCCCTCCGTCCTGGGGGGAGGGGGCTGAAGGATTAGGGGTGATTAGCCGTGCTCCTGGCCAGGGGAGGAGGGGAGGGGAGGGAGGAGGGGCCTGGCCTGTTATAAATAGCAACACCATGACTCCATCACCCCATCATTCACTGTGGATTCCAAGTTCAGTCTCAAAAACCTGCAGCTCCAGCGGCCAAGGTGGGAGTGACGCCGGGTGCCTCCGCCCTCGGTGTTCCCTGCGCCTGACCCTCCCTCGCCACCATCCCCTACCCCTCCCGCGGGGCCGCCCGGGTGCTTGGGAGTCTCCAGGACCACCACCAACCACACCGTCCCTCTTGGAGGCAGGCCCCTGCCCTGGTTTGGCTTCTTGCGATGTGGCCTTGGGCAAAAGGCTTGGCTTCTCTGAAAAGGGAGAGAGGCTAATGATAAACACCACGTCTCCAGGGGGGCGATTGGGAGGTAAAGCCGTTAAGCGCTTAGAGGAGTGCGGGGACCTGGTGGGCATTCAGTGTGAGCGTGGTCACTGTCGTCCTGGTCACACCACCACTACAGGTGGGGAGGACGAAGTGTCGCTGCACGGGAAGAGCCTGTAGGATGCCTGGCATGGAAGAATCGCCTTTGATTAGTAATGCACGTCGTCGCTCTAGAAGTGCCCAGCTCACAGCAGGCGCTCAGTAAATGGGACCTTCAGTTAACAGGAAAGGACGGGGTGGGGGCCAGAGCATAGAGGGGAGTCCTAGAACCTCGTCCCGGAACCTGGACACTCCCTGACTGAAGGTCCCCTTGCCCTGGGCGGCCACTGGCGGAGCTTGGTTGGGTGTCCCTTGCTCCCGGCCGGGTGAGGCGGCGTGGGGGCCAGCAAGGGCAGCGCGTGACTCCTCGGAGGGCTTAACCACTCATTAATCACCTAAGCGGGGCTCAGCATTCTTGAAATGCCGGCCGGGGCCAGGGAGGCCTGGGCTGGGGGTTCCTGGGACCCCAGGGCTCCGGGCACAGCGATAAGGGCAGCCCCTCTCCTGTCTGCTGGGTGCCCACTGTGTGCTGGGCACCTTGGGTGCCTTGTTTCATCCTCAGAACAACCCCGTAAAGTGTGAGTCCCTATTTTATTGAGGCAACTGAGGCTCAGAGAGGGTGTGTGACCTGCCCAGGATCACACAGCAGGGAGTAAGGGATCTAGGATTTATCACTGGACCTGAGGTCTGTCCCCAGGGTTCACCGGGGGAGGGGGTGTGAGGTACAGACCCCAGAGTCAAGGCCTGGGGGAGGGACACCTCCTGCCTCCGTGGGACCTGCCAGGCCAGGCCAGCGGCGCGGGCAGGGCCGACAGCCATGATCGAGGCTGACGCATCTCCCACGTCAGCCCCTTATCACCCCGCCCTCCAGCTCCCCCTGCAAGGTGACCCGGGAGGGGCGAGGCCAGCCTCCCCGTCTCCTCCCTTGCGGGAGGAGGGGCGCCCAAGAGCACCCAGAGTCTTTTCTGAGAGCCTCTCCCCTTGGTGGGGCCAGCCTGGGGGGAGGGCCCAGGGCCCCACTGTTCCTCACAGAGCCTCTCGGGTCTGTCTGCTCCTCGGGGCTCAGCCCTCGTTGTGAGGGTATTGGGCACACGCAGTGAGGGGCGGCTGGGCTCTCCAGACCCTGACCCTGACGCCCTTTCCACCGGCAGCTGGGCCTGGGGTTCAGGCGTCTCCCCTAGCCCCGTGGGCCCCCCAGGACGTGTGGTCCAATCCGGCCAGGCCTGACGCTCCCGGCTGCCCGCAGCTGGGCCATGTGGAACTGCCACCTGGGGCCCCGGCAGGACAGAGTCAGCCGCTCAGGGTCCAGTGTTTGAGAATGGCAGCGCCTCGCTTGCTGTTCACAACAGCCCCTAAGATGGGGACCCGTCTACCCCATGTTACAGACACGACAGAGGCACTTGCGCCTGTCCCGCGCCCAGGAGGGCGAACGGAGGGGCAGGGAGCGCGGGTCTGTTTCGATCCAGACTCTGGGCCCCGCCCCTCCTGGAGAGCCCGGGTGGCCTTGTTGGCCGGGGGTGCGCAGCCGGACCTGCGGGAGGGGTGGCAGGTGGGGACGCTGAGAGGCTCTCCCTGCGCTGAGGGGCCCGGGGCTCTCCTGGCTCACCGCCTCCTCCCGCAGGCCACGACATCAACGGCGCTGGCTCCAACATCGAGGCATCCTCCCATGCTGACTGGGCCTTTCACCAACCCCGTAAAGTGTGAGTCCCTATTTTATTGAGGCAACTGAGGCTCAGAGAGGGTGTGTGACCTGCCCAGGATCACACAGCAGGGAGTAAGGGATCTAGGATTTATCACTGGACCTGAGGTCTGTCCCCAGGGTTCACCGGGGGAGGGGGTGTGAGGTACAGACCCCAGAGTCAAGGCCTGGGGGAGGGACACCTCCTGCCTCCGTGGGACCTGCCAGGCCAGGCCAGCGGCGCGGGCAGGGCCGACAGCCATGATCGAGGCTGACGCATCTCCCACGTCAGCCCCTTATCACCCCCCCCTCCAGCTCCCCCTGCAAGGTGACCCGGGAGGGGCGAGGCCAGCCTCCCCGTCTCCTCCCTTGCGGGAGGAGGGGCGCCCAAGAGCACCCAGAGTCTTTTCTGAGAGCCTCTCCCCTTGGTGGGGCCAGCCTGGGGGGAGGGCCCAGGGCCCCACTGTTCCTCACAGAGCCTCTCGGGTCTGTCTGCTCCTCGGGGCTCAGCCCTCGTTGTGAGGGTATTGGGCACACGCAGTGAGGGGCGGCTGGGCTCTCCAGACCCTGACCCTGACGCCCTTTCCACCGGCAGCTGGGCCTGGGGTTCAGGCGTCTCCCCTAGCCCCGTGGGCCCCCCAGGACGTGTGGTCCAATCCGGCCAGGCCTGACGCTCCCGGCTGCCCGCAGCTGGGCCATGTGGAACTGCCACCTGGGGCCCCGGCAGGACAGAGTCAGCCGCTCAGGGTCCAGTGTTTGAGAATGGCAGCGCCTCGCTTGCTGTTCACAACAGCCCCTAAGATGGGGACCCGTCTACCCCATGTTACAGACACGACAGAGGCACTTGCGCCTGTCCCGCGCCCAGGAGGGCGAACGGAGGGGCAGGGAGCGCGGGTCTGTTTCGATCCAGACTCTGGGCCCCGCCCCTCCTGGAGAGCCCGGGTGGCCTTGTTGGCCGGGGGTGCCGCAGCCGGACCTGCGGGAGGGGTGGCAGGTGGGGACGCTGAGAGGCTCTCCCTGCGCTGAGGGGGCCCGGGGGCTCTCCCTGGCTCACCGCCCTCCTCCCGCAGGCCACGACATCAACGGCGCGCTGGAGCCCTCCAACATCGACACGAGCATCCTGGAGGAATACATCAGCAAGGAGGATGCCTCTGACCTGTGAGTGCCCCCGCCCCGCCGGCCTCGCCTGGGAGCTGTGACCCCGGCCGCCTCTGAAAGCCGCTCCTCGTCCCTCCCCGGCCACGCGCTGCCCTGCGGTGGGCCCCGGAGGGGCGGGGGGCCCGGCGGGCGCTGAGCTTCCTCCCTTCTCCGCAGCTGCTTCCCCGACATCTCCGCTCCAGCCAGCGCGGCCTCCTACCCCCACGGGCAGCCAGCGATCCCCGGCGCCAGCGGGGTCCACCACCTGAGCCCTCCGGGGGGCGGACCCTCCCCGGGGCGCCACGGGCCCCTCCCACCCCCGAGCTACAGCACCCCGCTCAACTGCAACAACAACAACGGCATGGGTGCCGCGCCCAAGCCCTTCCTGGGGGGCTCTGGGCCCCCCATCAAGGCGGAGCCCAAGGCTCCCTATGCCCCCGGGTGAGTGAGGGCAGGGCGTGTGGGGCCAGGGTGAGAGGCAGGGGCAGGCAGGGCGTGGGCCGGGGACCGTGGGTCTGGGGCCGAGGCCAGGCGGTGGGGAGCGGGCTGCCCCGGGGGTCGTGAGGTGGCCGGGGAGCCAGGCTGAGGAGGCTCTGTGCTGAGGCAGGGACAGTCTGAGGGTTCTGAGCCGGCGTGATGAGGGCCGAGGAAGTGCTAGGGCGGCCTCTGTCCCCGAGAGCTGAGGGGAGAGCGGGGAGCAGGGGCAGGGCCCGGAGGTAGGACTGCTTATGCCCAAGGGCACGTCCACACACACCTGCGGGCACCTAGAGCCCCCAGATCCCGCAGGTCACTGTTCTCCGGGCCCCAGGGAGTTGGCCGACGGCGCGGGTGTGGGACTTGAAGTTGGTGCGGCGGTGGGGAACCGACCCCAGCCAGGCCCCCAGGTCCTCCCCAGCTCCCCGCCACGGAGGCCACACCCGCACCTGACCCAGGGGCTCAGCCTGGGCCCTGCTGTGACCCGCGCGTCCAGGACAGCCCACGGCAGCTGCCTGTGAGGAGAGACGGGGGGCATGGGTCTGCTGAGGGGCTCAGCCGAAGCTCTGGGCTCCCCCAGGCTGGGGGAGGGGCGGGGCCCCGGTCTCTGAGTGGAGGGTTAATAGGGAGCATGACAGCGGTCGGGCAGCCGGGCGGCTTCTCCTTTCCCAGGCTCCACGTTCCCAGCCTATGGCAGCCTCGGTTAGGGCCTTGGCACTCCCGGCCGTAAAGCCAGCCCCACCTGCTCCCGCTCCCTCATGTGACTGTGAAAATCGGGGAGGAAGCGCTGGGGGACCGTGGCCATTTCCTAGCTTCTAGGGGAGGCTCGTGGAGGCAAGCGGGGGCCCGGCAGGGGTGAGCCATTGCGGCAGAAGGCAGCTGGCTCCTTGAGGCCGAGACAGGGTCTTTAACGAAGCCGCCCACCCTGAAGGGCAAGGAGGGAAGAGAGCTCATCCATAACAAGCGCCCGCTGGGTGCCCGCCGCTGTACCCCACGCCTCTGTGTGAGCTCACCCAGCATCCCCAGGAACCAGCTCCTGGGGACCCCCAAAGCAGCCAGCCTGCGAGGAAAGCCCCATCCCGCTCACAGCAGGATTCAGGTGGCCCACTCGAGCCATTTCCCAGAGAGAGGAAGCGGGTGTCCGGAGCCCACACAGGCACGCCATGGGCCCGGGCCGCTCCCAGCACCCCTCCCCTGCCAGGCCCTGTCCTCGGTGGCAAACGAGGCAGGCCCGTCCCTCCTGCGGTGGATTCTACGGTGTAGTTGAGGAGGGAGTTACTAATCAATAAACCAGCCTGCCGATGACTCGTGAGCACAGTGGGGCCTTGGGAGGAGGAGCACAGCGTCCTGTGGACGGGGCGCGTGCCTCTGCAGGGGCCGGAGGGTGAGCACGGCCTCTGCACAGGCCGCCAGGGCGGTGCAGGGAACCGGCGGGAGGCGGACACGCAGCTGGAGAGCCCTGGGCACCCGCGGGGCCGGGAGGGCCACCGCAAGGACTGCGTCCCCATCCCATGTTCCTGCTGTCCTCACACGGGCCCTGGGCACGCGGGTGGGAAGGGCGTGTCCAGGAGAGCTCAGGACCCTTGCAGCAGCCCAGAGCCCTGTCTCCAGGGGCTGGGCTGCCTCCGACGCTGCGGGGGCCTCACGGGGCCCAGCCTTTCGCCATGTGGGGACCGGATGGCCAGAGAGCCAGACCCCTCGAGTGGCCGCGGCTTTCCCGTCTGGGTGAGCGCGGGGTGCATGCAGGACGTGCTGACCTCTCCGACTTGAGTTTGTTCTTTTGCCTGAACCGCTGATAACACACGCCTATGAGCGCAGGCCTGGCGGACTGGCTCCCCGCCCAGCCCACACCTGCCTGTGGCAGGACAGCCCCCTGAGGACCCACTGAAGTGCCCCAGGCCCGGCCCCCGGGGACCCCCTAGAGGTTCCAGGAAGTGGGGCTTCTGTGGGTGCGGGAAGGGAAGAGCTGGCCTGGCCCTTCGGTCTGGGAGGGAGTCCTGGAATCCGTGAGCCGTCTTCAGGGACCCAGGTGACAGGCCCCCCAGTGCCCTGTAGGTCTGAGGGGATGCGGGCGGGGAGCCCAAGGCCCCCACCCACAACTCAGGCCCGGGGCACCCCAAGGGGTCCGGCACAGAGGAATACCCACAACAGGGGCTATGAGGAGGCCTCGGCCCGTGGGTTTCTGATCCGCTGCCCACAGAAGAGCTGCCCGGCCGGAAGGCAGGGGCTCCGCTGCCCACCCAACCGCCCCTCGCTCTTCTCCACAGCACCCTGCCGGACTCCCCCCCCGACTCGGGCTCGGAGCCCTACTCCCCCCAGCAGGTGAATGGTGAGTCCAGCGGGCACCGCCCTCCCGCTCTGGGCTTTGGGCAAGTGGTTGGGGCGGCCTTATCGGGAGGGAGGGAGCGGGCCAGCAGCCGCCCAACAGGCCCCGATTATCGCTGGTCAAATACTCCCCGGCGCTGGCTATTGTTTCCCCGTGGGCGGGTGGGGAGCCAGGCCCGGCCTCTGAGCAAGTGTCCCTGCCGGTGATGCCACCCGCCTGCCCGCCTGCGCCATCATGGACGCGCCCTTTGGCGGTGAGTGGATGGCTGGGGGAGGCCGGGTGCAGCCTGGACCCGGGCCTCGCTGCCGGCCAGGCCTACCGTAGCCCCTTGTGGGGTGCCCAGGGATGCAGCAGCTCCCAGGTGGCCAGGCGCAGAAGGACTGCGGGCAGCCATCTCCCCACAGCCCAGAGAGGGGTCAAGAGTTCTGTTTATCTTACCAAAAACATCTCTGGAATGCTTCCTGGGGAACAAAGGGAGCTGGGGCCTCCCCCCTCAGGCTGGGGGGCTGGCCCCGGGGAGCCCGGTAGAGGGGCTGCCGATGGGAGGAGGCCCCTGCAGGACTGTGCTGGGGGTCCCAGGAGACTCCTTCCGGAGGAGGAGCAGGTCTGTGAGGGGCTGGGGGCAGCCCTGGGATGCGGGACCTCCCCAGGGAGCTCGGCCAGGCCCAGCCCAGGGGAGGGAGCTGGCTCCGATGGGGTGAGAGGCTGCTGACCCCCTGGACAGGATCTGGCCTCCCTGCCCAGGCCGGTAGTGGCCAGCCACCGGGCTGCCCAGCCTGCTCCCACGTGGGACTGGTGGAAGGGCCGCCCCCAGGCTGGGCTCGGGTCGGGTATCAGGAGACCCAGCCCTGGAGAGAGCTGGCACCTGGAAATCTGATGTCCATTCCCCCCGACCCCATCTCTCCCACAGACCCCCATCTCCTGCGCACCATAACCCCCGAGAGCCTGTGCCACGTGGGGGTGCCCTCCCGCCTGGAGCACCCACCCCCACCTCCAGCCCACCTGCCAGGGCCCCCGCCGCCCCCGCCGCCCCCACCGCACTACCCCGTCCTGCAGCGGGACCTGTACATGAAGGCCGAGCCTCCGATGCCCCCCTACGCCGCCATGGGGCAGGGGCTGGTGCCCACTGACCTCCACCACAGCCAGCAGTCCCAGATGCTGCACCAGCTGCTGCAGCAGCACGGAGCTGAGTAAGAGCTGGGCAGCCTTCCTGGGGGGTGGGAAGATGGGCAGGTGGGGGCGGGGCAGGAGCGACTCAGGGCAGCAGCCACAAGGACGGAGATGGAGATCGGGGCAGGGATGAACCCAGGAAAGGCAGAAGACGCTCACCCCAGAGATGGGGCTCAGTGGATGTATATGTGTGTGCCCCGGCAAGGCCGCGGGGACGTACAGCCAAGGCCAAGCGCTCCAAGTTCCCTTAGGCCAGGCTCACTGTAGCCCCTTGTGGGGTGCCCAGGGATGCAGCAGCTCCCAGGTGGCCAGGCGCAGAAGGACTGCGGGCAGCCATCTCCCCACAGCCCAGAGAGGGGTCAAGAGTTCTGTTTATCTTACCAAAAACATCTCTGGAATGCTTCCTGGGGAACAAAGGGAGCTGGGGCCTCCCCCCTCAGGCTGGGGGGCTGGCCCCGGGGAGCCCGGTAGAGGGGCTGCCGATGGGAGGAGGCCCCTGCAGGACTGTGCTGGGGGTCCCAGGAGACTCCTTCCGGAGGAGGAGCAGGTCTGTGAGGGGCTGGGGGCAGCCCTGGGATGCGGGACCTCCCCAGGGAGCTCGGCCAGGCCCAGCCCAGGGGAGGGAGCTGGCTCCGATGGGGTGAGAGGCTGCTGACCCCCTGGACAGGATCTGGCCTCCCTGCCCAGGCCGGTAGTGGCCAGCCACCGGGCTGCCCAGCCTGCTCCCACGTGGGACTGGTGGAAGGGCCGCCCCCAGGCTGGGCTCGGGTCGGGTATCAGGAGACCCAGCCCTGGAGAGAGCTGGCACCTGGAAATCTGATGTCCATTCCCCCCGACCCCATCTCTCCCACAGACCCCCATCTCCTGCGCACCATAACCCCCGAGAGCCTGTGCCACGTGGGGGTGCCCTCCCGCCTGGAGCACCCACCCCCACCTCCAGCCCACCTGCCAGGGCCCCCGCCGCCCCCGCCGCCCCCACCGCACTACCCCGTCCTGCAGCGGGACCTGTACATGAAGGCCGAGCCTCCGATGCCCCCCTACGCCGCCATGGGGCAGGGGCTGGTGCCCACTGACCTCCACCACAGCCAGCAGTCCCAGATGCTGCACCAGCTGCTGCAGCAGCACGGAGCTGAGTAAGAGCTGGGCAGCCTTCCTGGGGGGTGGGAAGATGGGCAGGTGGGGGCGGGGCAGGAGCGACTCAGGGCAGCAGCCACAAGGACGGAGATGGAGATCGGGGCAGGGATGAACCCAGGAAAGGCAGAAGACGCTGACCCCAGAGATGGGGATCAGTGGATGTATATGTGTGTGACCCGGCAAGGCCGCGGGGACGTACAGCCAAGGCCAAGGGCTCCAAGTTCCCTTATTTGATGACCATGGCCATCCCCATTGCCCAGACAGGAAAACTGAGGCTTGGTGGGGCAGATGCTTGCCCCACCATGGAGGGGGCAGATCATGGAGGTAGGAAGGGGCAGAACCAGAACTTGAACCTGGAGCTGCGCTCTCACCCACACACCAGCGTCTTTCTGACCACCTCGGAGACCTCAGGCTTCTGAGGACGCTCTGGGTGTAAACCCAGGCTGCCACTCTGACACCAGAGGCAGAATTATCTTTGTTTCGCACGTGGCGATTTCTTGAAAGATGTCCGACAAGGAAAGATCCCCCTGGCAAAGCTTCTTGTAACCCAGAAGGGGAAGGGATGCTGTGTCTCCCCTGAAATCGTCAGCCCCATTTCCCAGGAAACTCTCCCAGCCTGCGTGGTCCGGCCCTCCTGTGGCTTGTTGCTCACCGCGGAGGCTGCTCTCCAAGGGCCCTCACTCTAACGGGTGGTGCTGAGGATGACCTTCCGGGGACAGACTCATTCATTCCATGACCGATCCTGAGCGCTTTGTGTGCCAGGCCTGTTGCTGGCTCTCGCGGGGATACGGGTCAGGGGTGGCTCTGCCCTCGTGGCTCCCAGTTTCGGGGCAGAGAGGAGGGACGGACGCAGAATGGTCATGGTGGGTGACGGGACGGGGCACAGAGGCGCGAAAGGCACGCGCTTCCTGCAGGAGGCGTCCACTGAGCGGAAGCAGGGCAGAGAGCGGAGGGGTGCTGCCCCCCGGGAGGGGTCCCAATGACGCACACCTGCATCCCCCAGGCTCCCCACACACCCCTCCAAGAAGAGGAAGCACTCCGAATCACCCCCCAACACCCTCAACGCCCAGATGCTGAACGGAATGATCAAACAGGAGCCCGGGACCGTGACAGCGCTGCCCCCACACCCAGCTCGGGCCCCTTCCCCACCCTGGCCTCCCCAGGGCCCGCTCTCACCCGGCCCCGGCTCCCTGCCCCTCAGCATCGCCCGGGTCCAGACGCCACCGTGGCACCCCCCAGGGGCACCCTCACCAGGTACACAGCCCGCTCGAGCCTTGGAGTGGGGGTCCGGGCCTGGGGTCCAGGGCCCACGGCCGGTGCCTCTCCCCAGGTCTCCTGCAGGACAGCGATAGCCTCAGCGGCTCCTACCTGGATCCCAACTACCAGTCCATCAAGTGGCAGCCGCACCAGCAGAACAAGTGGGCGACGCTGTACGACGCCAACTACAAGGAGCTGTGAGTGGGCTCAGCCCCTCCCCAGCCCTCCTGGCCACACCCTCGGGGAGCCCCCCAGCCCTGGCATCCCGATCCTCGAGCAGTGCCGGGAGCACCCCGGGGATGAGATGGTCCCGCTTCACGGAAAGGGGCTTCCCTGGTCGCTCAGTTGGTAAAGAATCCGCCTGCAATGCCACAGGCGCCAGTTCGAGTCCTAGGTCCGGAAGATGCCCTGGAGAAGGAATAGGCTACCCACTCCCGTATTCTTGCCTGGAAAGCCCCCATGGACAGAGGAGCCTGGCGAGCTACCGTCCATGGGGTCACAAACAGACGTGACTGAGCCACTGGGCGTGGCGCAGCGTCAGAGACGAGGCCTCCTTAAGAAGGCCACGGGTGAGAGGGCTGTTCTGGCTCCTCCTCCCCTGCCTCTCCTCCACGCCTCCTCCTGCATTCCAGGAAGGTAGCCGGAAGCCCAGGGTCCACGAGGCCCTTCCAGCCTCCTCCCTGCCCCCGCCGCAGGGGTGGGAGGACCGGGTCAGAGGCTGCCCGGCATTCCTCACTCGCCTCCAGCACCCACCCTTGTGGATTCAGCTCCCTGGGACCCGGCCAGGAGCACACTGGGACCACTCCCCGCCCTCCCACAGAAGGCCAGCGAGGGGTGAAAGCCTGGCTCACCATCAGTTCAGTGTGGACACTGCCAGGCCTGGGCAGGGTGGCCGGGACTTGGCCTTCTCACAGCCAGACCAGCTTACTGGAACTGGGCGTCCCAGGCTATGGGGGGTTGTTGGCTAGAAGCCCCCAGGGTGGGGCAGGGGGTGCTCCAGCGGATGTAGTGGCTAGACCCCGTCTGGGTGGCGGAGGGAGGTCTTTGGGTGCCTAGCCCTATGGCCTGGGGAGGACTCCCCATTCCTATGGCCATACTTCTCAAGCCAGCCCTGACACCCCAAGTCCCGAGGCCAGGAAGTTGGCACCTGAGGCCCCCAGTGCGGCCCAGGCACTTCTGGGTGTTCCCCTGGGTCAGGCCGATGGGTGGAGCCCACGGCGGGCGGAGTCGTGAGCTGGGTCTTCCCGTAGATGTTGTCCAGGCGCAAGGGCCTCTCCAGGCTTGGCAACCTCCCTGCCGAGCTTCCTCCAGGCAGGCTGGAGCATCAGGGGCACTGCTCGTCCCCGGGGACCTAGGTGAAGGTGGGCCAGGTCTCCCTATTTCCTGTCACCTGGAAATTCCCCAGAGTCCAGACTTGGAACATCTTCCCAGCAACTGATGGGTAAACTGAAGCCAAGTCCAGGCTGCCCAGAGCGCCCCCTCCCCACCTGGGGAGCGAGAGGAGTCAGGATGAGGAGGTTTGGGGGCTCAAGCAAGCTGGTGGGCCGGGGATGGGCCAGCGCAGAGCAGGCGCCTGGTTCCACCGTTTCCATGGCAACCAGCTGTCAGGCCTCGTGAGGCTCCGCAGACACATCCCCTCTCGCCCCGTCTCCCGCGAGGGAGGGGGCTTCAGGCAGCGTCCTGGGAAGAGGCCAAGTGTGGCGAGGGGCTGTCAGGCCCCTTCATGGGAGCTGCCTCCCGTCCAGAGGTCTCACCCAGCCTCCCGCATCCCCGGGGCGAGGTGGTCCCAGGCACGTAAGGGAGGACTGTTGGGTGAGGCGTTGGCAGAGCTGAGCTCGGATCCTTCTGGGGGCTCAGTTTCCATTTCTGAGAAGTGGGAACAACCCCGCGAGGGCTTGAGGATGAGGGCGCCAGGTCGGACTTGGCTCCGGGACGCAGGCGCGTGGGCGAGACGGGCAAGGCCGGCGTGGGCGCCCCGGGTAAGTGTCCTCCCGGCCTGCAGGCCCATGCTCACCTACCGCGTGGACGCCGACAAGGGCTTCAACTTTTCGGTGGGCGACGACGCGTTCGTGTGTCAGAAGAAGAACCACTTCCAGGTGACGGTGTACATCGGCATGCTGGGCGAGCCCAAGTACGTCAAGACCCCCGAGGGCCTCAAGCCCCTGGACTGCTTCTACCTGAAGCTGCACGGAGTGAAGGCAGGTCGGGGGCTCGGCCGGGGGTTGGGCAGAGGGCCGGAGGCCGGGAGCGCTGACAGAGCCCGAGGCCAGGCCGGTGCGTCCGAGGAGACGCAGCTGAGCTCAGCCCCGTGTCCCACCTGTCCTGGGCGTGTCCCCTCGAGGGTCGTGCCCCTCGGCCCTCTGCTCAGTTCCACTTCCCCTTTCCTCCTCTTCCCTGTGACCCCACGTCCGCGCCCCCAGCCAAGACCCCTCTCCGGACCCTGCTGTCGGCCATCTTCAGCGCACAATGAGCTCCCGGCCGACGCCCTCCCCTGGCCCCCCTCCTCGGGAACGGGGCTCCAGGGCTCCGGTCACCCGAGCCCCGGCACTGGGCCCTCTTGCCAGGCTCACTGTGCGCCAGGCCCTGCTCGCTCCCTGGGACTCCCCTCGGCCTGCCCCCCTCTGCTCCTCCCGGACTCCCCCTAGACCAGCCCCTCTTTGTCTGAACATCCACAGCAGCTTCCACCCTGGCTCCCAACTTGTGTTCCATCTGAGTCACGGGAGCCCGACAGTCGCCATGCGAGGCCCCCAGGACCCTGCCTCTGCCACCCCAGCAAGGTCCTGACTGCCAGGCTGAGCTGGCAGAGGCCTCTGGGACCCCAGCCGGCCCGGGCCTGGCTTGCTGTGCCGAGTCACAGCCCCTGCCTCCCCTCGGGCGGCTCCCGTTCTCTGGGATGCCCTCGGACCCGCCCGCCTCCCTCCTCCCCTGGCTGACCACTCCTTGACCTTCACCGTCCACTCTGCTGCATTCTGGGGGACACTTGCCCTGAGGCGCACGTGGACTTGAGGACCCTCCTCTGCGACTCCCTGACCACCCCAGCAGTGGTTGATTTTGAGCCCATGAGCTCCCTGGGGGCTTGGCCGGGTGTGTCTCCTTCGGGGCTATGAGCAGGGCCTGGAAGGGGGTGCTCAGCCAGTGGCTGTGGAGGGCTTGAGGGTACTGGGCGTGGGATGGGGTCTGGAAAGTGTGGGTTTGGCTGTGACGGGGTGTTTGTGGATGGGCCGGCAGTATAGGAGACGTGGGCTCGATCCCTGGGTCGGGAAGATCCTCTGGAGAAGGGAATGGCCACCCACACTGGTCCTGTTGCCTGGAGAATCCCGTGGACAGAGGAGCCGGGCGGGCTACTGCCCATGGGGTTACAGAGAGTCAGACATGACTGAAGCGGCTTCGCATGCACGCATGGATGTTTCTGGAGGCTGGCTTGGGGGGGCTGCCCTTGGAGATGGGTAGAGTGCACGTGTGTGAGCTGGGGGCCAGTGCAATTGCCCGCGTGTGCTCTCATGTACTGACATAGGTGGGGAGAGTGATGTGCGTGTGGGTCTGCGGGGTGGGCGGCGGTGTAGGAGAAGGCACAGGCGTTTGCAGGCCGAGGGAAAGGTGGGCCTCAGTTTCCTCAGGAGCTCCAGCTGGGCCTGCGTGGAGATGCGGAGGGAGGGCAGGACCCTGTGAGGACCCTGGGCCCTGAGGTGCCTTGGCCTCTGCTCCTCCCCCAGCTGGAGGCCCTGAACCAGTCCATCAACATTGAGCAGTCGCAGTCAGACCGAAGCAAGCGGCCCTTCAACCCCGTCACGTGAGTGTCTGAGCCGTGGTGGGGGTGGTGGTCGCCAGGGGGCTCCCCTGCAGGAGCTGAGGGGGGCTGGGAAGACACCGGCAACATGCACGCACCCCCAAACACACACCTGATCCCGGCCCCCCCGCCGCGGCCAGACTCTCTGCAGCTCCCCTTCTCTGCCCCCTGAGTCCCCTACCCCTCCTCTGCAGGGTCAGTCTGCCCCCCGAGCAGGTCACGAAGGTGACCGTGGGGAGGCTCCACTTCAGCGAGACCACCGCCAACAACATGCGCAAGAAGGGCAAGCCCAACCCTGACCAGAGGTGAGCGGGCTGCCCCGGAGCGCCTCCGTTTCTGAGGACCACGGGCAGGAGGGCGGCCTCCCTGTAGCTCGCCAGGCACAGGGCCCCAGAGATTGACCCATTTCCCAGATGAGGAGCAGGGGTTTCAGAGCCCTTAAGCACTGAAGGATGGGCGCGCAGAAGCCGGCTTCCTGGCTGCGGGTCCTGGGGCGCTTCCGCCCCCTAGTGGAGACTCGGGTTCCTCCTCGATAGGGGTGTGCACGTCCCCGGAAGACCCGCTGCTGGGATCCTGGGGGAGATGACCATGGACACTATATATCTGACCCAGGAAGGCCGCTGAGGGTGCGAGGGGGATGGGAGGACCCTGAGCGCCTCTGAGACCCCCTTGTGTCCAGGTACTTCATGCTGGTGGTGGCCCTCCAGGCCCATGCGCAGAATCAGAACTACACCCTGGCCGCCCAGATCTCCGAGCGCATCATCGTGCGGGTGAGGGCCACCTCCCCCGGGGTTGAGTGTTCCCTCCCGACCTGGAGAAACGGCGCCCGGGAGAAATGCAGGGGTCGACAGGAGTCAGG
Source organism: Tragulus kanchil (assembly GCA_022376925.1). Taxonomy (NCBI): domain Eukaryota; kingdom Metazoa; phylum Chordata; class Mammalia; order Artiodactyla; family Tragulidae; genus Tragulus; species Tragulus kanchil. The sequence continues at coordinate 11,744,968 of JAIOJX010000006.1, read as the reverse complement.
AGCTAGGGTGCTGAGCCTGCTGGACACCCCTACCCTCTCTGGGCCCGTGTCTCTTCACCATCAAGTGTGGAGGTGGCTGGACCCGGTTGGTGCCTTTCCCGACAGTTGCCACAATGGAAGGGACCGTTTACGCTGGGCATGGTGGTGCGAGTCGCTCTGGCTGCAGCTGGAGGGGTGGCTGCCGGGGACCCACCCCCCAGGACTGATCCAACCCCAACTCCCACTAGGCCTCCAATCCAGGTCAGTTTGAGAGTGACAGCGACGTGCTGTGGCAGCGGGCGCAGGTGCCCGACACGGTCTTCCACCATGGCCGTGTGGGCATCAACACGGACCGGCCCGATGAGGCGCTGGTGGTGCACGGCAACGTCAAGGTCATGGGTTCGCTCATGCACCCCTCGGACCTGCGGGCCAAGGAACACGTGCAGGAGGTGGGGGCAGGCTGGGGGCGGGGGTAGGGGCGTGGCCGGGGCGGGGCGGGGCTCCGTGGGGGCGGGGCTCCAAGGGAAGGACTAGGCGGAGACTGTCCTGGATCTCTGGATCCCGCGAACCTGGTGGTAGCAGGGTCTCCCTCCGCCCATTTCTGCTGCCGGAAGGGCCTGGGAGGGGAAAGGTTCAGCTGGGCCCTGGCTCCCGCGCAGGTGGACACCACCGAGCAGCTGAAGAGGATTTCCCGCATGCGGCTGGTGCACTACAGGTACAAGCCGGAGTTTGCCGCCACCGCCGGCATTGAGGCGGCGGCGGAAACAGGTAAAGATCCAGAGCTGGGAGCTGGCATCCGGTAACCCCGTCCCTGTCCCCGTCTTACGGAAACCCTACTTCCAAGAGCCCGTTCCCTTGACTGCTGGAATCCTGCCTCTGGGAATCCTGGCCCTCTGAAAGACCTGCCCTTTAGCCCGAACTCCCTGCACTTTGACCCCGGATGTCTGCGGACTGTGGCCGCGGGATCCCCGCTCCTCTGTTCCCCGGATGATTGTTGCTTTTATTCTCCTGGGTCCCTACCCTCTTTCCCTTGGGGTCCTTATTTCTGGGCATCTGCCCCTACCCCCAACCCGCAGAACCCCATAACTGGATCCCTGGAACTGAAACCCTGTCCCTGGGAAACGGCTCCTGGGCTCCCTGGAGCTCCCGTCTCTGGCTCCCAGAGTCTCACCCTCACCAGTCCCAGCCTCTGCTTGCCTTCTGGAGCTGTGGGCAGTCTTCCCCGCAGCACGCACTGGGCTTGTCTCTTCCCAGGTGTCATTGCCCAGGAGGTGAAAGAGATCCTGCCCGAGGCCGTGAAGGACACTGGAGATGTGGTCTTTGCCAATGGGAAAACCATAGAGAACTTCCTGGTGGTGAACAAGGTCTGTGGGTGGGAGCTGGAGGGAGCCCCAGGGGCAGAGGTGGGGCGCTGTTCAGCGGCAGGCGCAGGGCGCAGTGGCCTCTGGGGCGGGGTGAGAGGCGAGGCGGGCCTGGAGGGGAGGCGCCCAGGGCTCCCATCCGGCTCCCCAACGGGCCGTAGCCTGGGGCTCCCAGGGTCTGACGGGGCCCTCCATGCTGGCCGTCGCCCGGCAGGAGCGCATCTTCATGGAGAACGTGGGTGCCGTGAAGGAGTTGTGCAAGCTGACCGACAACCTGGAGACGCGCATCGACGAGCTGGAGCGCTGGAGCCACAAGCTGGCCAAGCTGCGGCGCCTGGACAGCCTCAAGTCCACCGGCAGCTCGGGCGCCTTCAGGTGGGGGCGCGGGGCGGGCTAGGGCAAGAGCCCTCCCCGGAGGCGCCTCTGACCCTGGCCCTCTCGCTGCAGCCATGCGGGAAGCCAGTTCAGCCGGGCGGGCAGCGTCCCCCACAAGAAGAGGCCCCCCAAGGTGGCCAGCAAGGTGAGGGTGGGCAAGAAGGGGGCCGGGGGGACCCCGTCGTCGTGGCCTCTTTCCAGCTGGTGCCTCTCCCGGCTCACTGCCTCCAGGTGCTTCTGGTTCCCGACCCTCCAGCCCCTCCGGCTCCCGCAGGCCCCGGTTCCTCCTTCCTCTCTCTCTGCCCCCGAGAGGAGGAGCAGCCTTCACCCCCACCTGCAGCAGAGCCCACAGTGGGTAGGACCGTGGCCTCCCTAAATCTGGGCCTTGGTCCCCTTTCCTCTCGGCCCTTAGTCATCGTCTGTAGTCCCGGACCAGGCCTGCATCAGCCAGCGCTTCCTGCAGGGGACCATCATTGCCCTGGTGGTGGTCATGGCCTTCAGGTGACTTGTCCTCCAGACTCTGGGGGTGGCTGGCTTGGGGCGCTGGGCCGCCCACAGGCCCAGGACGGGGGGAACCGGAGGGTGTGGCCTGGGAGACAAAGTGGCCAAGCCCTCGGGGAAGAAGTGGGGGGGCTGCCTCATTCTGTCTCTTCCTCTCCCTGGGCCTGGGGAGGCCCACGGACCACCATCACTTGCGGAGCCCCTCCCCGGGGACCAAAGACCACAGGCCTCGTCCTGGAGCGGGGCGCTGGTCGGCGGCTCCAGCTCTGACCGCCGCCCTTTCCCGTGGCTCCCAGCGTGGTGTCCATGTCCACACTGTACGTGCTGAGCCTGCGCACCGACGAGGACCTGATGGAAACCGATGGGTATGTCCCGGGAGGCCTGGCTGCCAGCTGTCGCCAGGCCGGGGTGAGACTTGGTGGGCCAGCCAGGGTCCGAGGAGCCCCCCGGAGCCTCTCAACCTGCCGGGGGTTTGTGAGGGTAGGGGGAACGGTCCCCTGGCGGAAGGGGAGGGGAGCAGCCGCGTCGCAGCCCTCCTGAAGCGGGAGTGGCTCCCCGGCTTACTTAGGGCTTCTCTGGGCAGCTCAGGCTCTGAGAGGCCAGGGGGCATCGGAGGGGTCCAGGGGCGCAGGGGGCAGAGGCCGGGGTGGGACCTTGGGCCCTTCTGCCCACTGTCACCTTCAGCCCTTGGGCCACCTCTGACCATGTCTTCTCTCTCTCTCCTCCCCCGTGCCTGCCCCCCCAACCCCCGTTTCCTCTCTGCTGCCCCTTAGCTCTTTTGCCGTTTCCACTTCCTGTCTTCTGGCCCTGCTCCGGTCCCCACGCCCTGGGGGGAGCGAGGCCATGTGCCCATGGTACGTGTCTGGACCAAGCCCTCTCCCCACTGTCTCCTTTCTGCCTTCCTGGTCCACCTCCTCCCAGCCCTCCTGCTTGTCCGAGACTCCCAGCCCAGGCTCCCCCAGCCCCTCTGAGCTCAGCCCCCCCTTCCCCAGCAGGTCCAGCCAGAGCCTTGGTCCCCTTTCCTCTCGGCCCTTAGTCATCGTCTGTAGTCCCGGACCAGGCCTGCATCAGCCAGCGCTTCCTGCAGGGGACCATCATTGCCCTGGTGGTGGTCATGGCCTTCAGGTGACTTGTCCTCCAGACTCTGGGGGTGGCTGGCTTGGGGCGCTGGGCCGCCCACAGGCCCAGGACGGGGGGAACCGGAGGGTGTGGCCTGGGAGACAAAGTGGCCAAGCCCTCGGGGAAGAAGTGGGGGGGCTGCCTCATTCTGTCTCTTCCTCTCCCTGGGCCTGGGGAGGCCCACGGACCACCATCACTTGCGGAGCCCCTCCCCGGGGACCAAAGACCACAGGCCTCGTCCTGGAGCGGGGCGCTGGTCGGCGGCTCCAGCTCTGACCGCCGCCCTTTCCCGTGGCTCCCAGCGTGGTGTCCATGTCCACACTGTACGTGCTGAGCCTGCGCACCGACGAGGACCTGATGGAAACCGATGGGTATGTCCCGGGAGGCCTGGCTGCCAGCTGTCGCCAGGCCGGGGTGAGACTTGGTGGGCCAGCCAGGGTCCGAGGAGCCCCCCGGAGCCTCTCAACCTGCCGGGGGTTTGTGAGGGTAGGGGGAACGGTCCCCTGGCGGAAGGGGAGGGGAGCAGCCGCGTCGCAGCCCTCCTGAAGCGGGAGTGGCTCCCCGGCTTACTTAGGGCTTCTCTGGGCAGCTCAGGCTCTGAGAGGCCAGGGGGCATCGGAGGGGTCCAGGGGCGCAGGGGGCAGAGGCCGGGGTGGGACCTTGGGCCCTTCTGCCCACTGTCACCTTCAGCCCTTGGGCCACCTCTGACCATGTCTTCTCTCTCTCTCTCCTCCCCCGTGCCTGCCCCCCCAACCCCCGTTTCCTCTCTGCTGCCCCTTAGCTCTTTTGCCGTTTCCACTTCCTGTCTTCTGGCCCTGCTCCGGTCCCCACGCCCTGGGGGGAGCGAGGCCATGTGCCCATGGTACGTGTCTGGACCAAGCCCTCTCCCCACTGTCTCCTTTCTGCCTTCCTGGTCCACCTCCTCCCAGCCCTCCTGCTTGTCCGAGACTCCCAGCCCAGGCTCCCCCAGCCCCTCTGAGCTCAGCCCCCCCTTCCCCAGCAGGTCCAGCCAGAGCCTTGGAACCACTCAGCTCCGACAGTCGCCCGTGACCACCAGGTTGCTGGGCACACAGCCCTCCCTGCTGCCGGGTGTGTGCTTGGGGTGGGTTTGGAGGGGTAGGATGGGGAGAGAGGGCTGTATTCTGGGCGGGGGCCGTGCTGACCCTCTGGCTCACACAGCCTTTGGTTTCCACAGGCACCACCAGCCCGACCAGCTCTGCCCCAGCTCCAGCCCTCCGTGCTTTGGGCCTGTGTTCTACCCGCCCCTGCCCGGTCATCTGCTGCTCCTTGCTTGGCCCCACCCCCACCACGGACCCTCGTCCCGGCCCCAGCTTTAATCCTGGCCCCGGTCTTGGCCCCAGTCTTGGCCCCAGTCCCAGCCCTTCCTTCAACCGCTCAGGTATGGCTTGCTTGGGGCTAGGGTTTGGACTGAAGAGTTTTTACAGGAGGCTTAAGAAAGGGCCCTAGGACCCATTGCTGGGAGGGTCTCATCTCCTGGAGAAAGACTGGGATGTCCCCCTGACCAGCGAGACCGAGAGACAGATGGGAGTCACCCAGAGCCCAGGGGGGCCCTCGCGACAGCGGGGCAGGCGGCCGTGCGTGCCCTCCTCTCAGCCTGGGTTCTCTCCACAGGCCCCAGCCCGATGGCCCCGCTGCCAGTCACCAACATCAGAGCCAAGTCTTGGGGCCTGTCAGCCAATGGCATCGGCTACTTCAAGCATCCGAAGAGCTCGAACCCTATGGCCAGCCCCGTGGTCCCCTTCCCTGGGGCCCAGGGCAAAGCCAAGAACAGCCCCAGTCTCGGTCTCCATGGCCGGGGCCGCCGAGGGGCTCCCAAGCCTGGCCTGAGCCCTGCTCAGCCCACGCAGGCCCGGGGCCAGCCAGGTACCTGCCCTGTCCTCTCCCCGACTCGGCCCAGCCCAGCGGGGCTCGTTTCAGCCCGTGACCAGACTCCTCGCGTTGTCAGTCCACATTCACGGGGCATGACTGAATCCCAGGCATCAGGCCAGACTGATTCTGTAGCCTGGTATTGATCGCCGTGGCTGATCCTTACAACACTCCTGTGAGAAAGGAATCGTCCCCATTCTTCAGATGAGGAGTTGGAAAGTTGGGTGAAGGGACTTGCCCAGAGTCATACAGTCTTTTGGTGGCAGAAGTGAACTTTGATCCCACATCTGCCTGGCGCCTTCTGTGCCACCCGGCCAGGGCCAGGAGGGTGCTATCCAGGGTCTCCCCAATCTTCTAAACCTCAAGCTTTGGGTTTTAACAAAAGAGAACCCTTTACTGTGTTGGTTTTCAAGCCGGGTTTCTCCAAAGCTTCCCCCGGGCTGCCTGGGAGGTTGGTGGGGCAGCCGAGCGCCTTCCTGGTTTCAGCCAGGCACTTCTGCTCTAGGTATTGGGTCTCCTCATCAACTTTCATTTGATGGGTTTTGTGGCCTACAGAAAAAAACAAAACCCAAAACCCCCCAAAAAGGTTAGAAACTGGTTTGCTGCAATTGAAGCTCAAAGAGAAGGGGAAACCCCACAGGGTAGATGCTCACCAGGCCCCATTTCCTGGGCCCCTGCTCTGTGGCTGCCTCAGTGCAGGGCCCTCAGAGGCGGGATGGGGACGGTTGTGCCCTGCCCCCAGGGGCTCACAGACACGAGAACAGCAGTGTGGTGAGGCTCTGAGAGGACACACAGGCGGCTTGGCAACTGGGGAGGGCACGGACTCTGGACTACCGTGGGAGGTAGCCAGGGAGGCTTCCTGGAGGAGGTGACATAGACGCTGAGCCTCTGAAGGACAGTGGGGCCCTGATTTGTATGTGTGAATCCTCGCCATGGCTAAACGATACTGAGCCCTATGGCCAGCCCCGTGGTCCCCTTCCCTGGGGCCCAGGGCAAAGCCAAGAACAGCCCCAGTCTCGGTCTCCATGGCCGGGGCCGCCGAGGGGCTCCCAAGCCTGGCCTGAGCCCTGCTCAGCCCACGCAGGCCCGGGGCCAGCCAGGTACCTGCCCTGTCCTCTCCCCGACTCGGCCCAGCCCAGCGGGGCTCGTTTCAGCCCGTGACCAGACTCCTCGCGTTGTCAGTCCACATTCACGGGGCATGACTGAATCCCAGGCATCAGGCCAGACTGATTCTGTAGCCTGGTATTGATCGCCGTGGCTGATCCTTACAACACTCCTGTGAGAAAGGAATCGTCCCCATTCTTCAGATGAGGAGTTGGAAAGTTGGGTGAAGGGACTTGCCCAGAGTCATACAGTCTTTTGGTGGCAGAAGTGAACTTTGATCCCACATCTGCCTGGCGCCTTCTGTGCCACCCGGCCAGGGCCAGGAGGGTGCTATCCAGGGTCTCCCCAATCTTCTAAACCTCAAGCTTTGGGTTTTAACAAAAGAGAACCCTTTACTGTGTTGGTTTTCAAGCCGGGTTTCTCCAAAGCTTCCCCCGGGCTGCCTGGGAGGTTGGTGGGGCAGCCGAGCGCCTTCCTGGTTTCAGCCAGGCACTTCTGCTCTAGGTATTGGGTCTCCTCATCAACTTTCATTTGATGGGTTTTGTGGCCTACAGAAAAAAACAAAACCCAAAACCCCCCAAAAAGGTTAGAAACTGGTTTGCTGCAATTGAAGCTCAAAGAGAAGGGGAAACCCCACAGGGTAGATGCTCACCAGGCCCCATTTCCTGGGCCCCTGCTCTGTGGCTGCCTCAGTGCAGGGCCCTCAGAGGCGGGATGGGGACGGTTGTGCCCTGCCCCCAGGGGCTCACAGACACGAGAACAGCAGTGTGGTGAGGCTCTGAGAGGACACACAGGCGGCTTGGCAACTGGGGAGGGCACGGACTCTGGACTACCGTGGGGAGGTAGCCAGGGGAGGCTTTCTGGAGGAGGTGACATAGACGCTGAGCCTCTGAAGGACAGTGGGGCCCTGATTTGTATGTGTGAATCCTCCTGCCATGGCTACCAACTTGACCTCACTGAGCCCCGAGTTGGAAGAGACAGGTGCAGTCAGGAACAGAGTCCCAATGCATGGGCTCCTGTATGCTCCTAGCAAGGGATGTGGAAGACCCGTCCCCGCTCCTGGGCATTCTGGGTCCGTCAAGGAGGCAGACTTCCAGGCTCATGGAAAATGGAAAGTCCTGGGGCTGCTTGGGAAGATGGTGAAGTGACCTCAGTGTTTGTGGGAGTCTGAAAAGAATAACCTGACACTTACTCACCCTCAAGTGCGAATGACTGATCCAGGTTGGGCAAGGAAAGGTCTGGCAGCTTCTCCCCTGTATCCTGCCCTGGCACCCTCCTTCCTGCCCCAACGGCGTCTCTGCTTGCAGATCCCGTGCCCTGCTTGACGTCTGTCCAGGTGCTGGAGAATTCGATGCCCATCACCTCCCAGTACTGTGCTTCAGAGGATGCCTGCAGGTGGGCTTGGACAGGTGCCCTCAGGTGACATGAGCCCAGGGGACATGGTCTCGCTCCCCTCAGGGAGGACGTTTACCCCGCAAGGTGGGGCAGCCCCTTTCCAGGCCCTTACACAGCTCCGCTCTAGACGGGGGGCTGAGGCGGTGGTGGGTGTAGGGGTGGGGTGGCCGCGTGACCTCGGGCTGAGGAGCCGGCTTTGCCCTTTCAGGCCTGGAAACTTCACCTACCGCATCCCCGTCAGCAGCAGCACCCCACTGCACCTCCGCCTGACGCTGCAGATGAAGTGAGTGCCCATGTGAGGGATGGGACACGGAGGCCCCGGGCAGCCTGGGGAAGGGGTTGGGGAAGGATGCCAGCTTTACCGCCCTGCTCTGTGCCTCATGGGCTGTGCGACCCGGCAGTCTCCGGGCTTCAGTTTCTCATCTGTGGAGTGGGCTTCTGCCTCCCGGGGCTGTGAGGACCGTGTGGGATGGTGGACGGGAAAGGCTTTGTAGCCATGTAGGCCCTTGACGGCCATGTATCATGCAGAGGCCTTTAGGATGCAGGGCCCAGTTTCATGGGGGCAAGGGAGGCGGAGTGGAGAGCTAGCTAGGAGGGAATGGGGTGGAGGACTTCGGAACCCCACGTCTCTGCTCACCGGGCCTTCCCCAGCTCCTCGTCCCCCGTGTCCGTGGTGCTGTGCAGCCTGACGTTAAAGGAGGAGCCGTGTGAAGAGGGGGGTTTTCCGCAGAGCCTCCACACCCACCAGGACACGCAGGTAGGGTGTGACCGGGAACCCGTGGGCCGGCCGGGCTGGGGCTTCCTTTCACAGGCACAGCCGAGCCCCCAGGTGGGCGAGAGGAAGGAGCCCGTTAGAGTGAAGGCATCTTCACAAGGGACACTTGGGGACCTGGGCCTCTGTGCCGCAGGGAGGGGGCATGCATGCCCTCTCGGGGCTGAGCGTCTTCTGGCCCCGGCCCAGCCCCGGCCAAGGCCTGGGGAGGGCCGGGTCCACGAGGCCTAGCCTGGGGTGAGCCCAGTGGTGGAGACGGAGCAAATCCTGGGAGCTCGGCAGGGAGGGCTGACCTTGTCAGGATGGCTGCCCGCAAATCATGTTTGATGAAGACGAGACCTGAAGGACGATATGGGATCCGCTGGGGGTGGAAAGGGGACAGTAGGGGAACAGTGTGTATGGTGGCCTGACCTCCAGGGAGGCTGCGGCACGTGGGCCGAGTTGGAAACATGGGGAGGACTCTGTGGCCAGGGGAACCGGGAAGGAGGCTGGACCTCAGGCTCAGAGGGGCGGCGGCTCAGTCCCATCTGTGACTTGGGAAGGTCTCTTGGGCTGCAGGGAAGGTGCTGCCTCCTTTCTGGGAATTGAGCGGCTGGACGCTGCCACTGTCCAGCCCCTTCTGGCCGCATGACCCCATGTTGTGACTCTCAGCACAAGTTAAGGCACTTACTCATGTGTTTATTCAACAAATATTTATTGGGGGGCTCCCTGGCGGCTGAGCCAGTAAAGAATCTGCTTGCAGCGCAGAAGACCACGGTTCAGTCCCTGGGTCTGGAAGATCCCCTGGAGAAGGGCATGGCAATCCAGGGTTCTTGCCTGGGAAATCCCATGGACAGAAGAGCCTGGCAGGCTACAGCCCACGGGGTCACAAAGAGTCGGACACGACTGAGAGACTAACACTTTGACTTTCCTGGGTCCCAGGCCCCGGGCTGGGCCCAGCTGAGGGGAGACGGGGAGCTAGAAACAGGCTTTGCCCCCCAAGAATGCACTCCCTAGCCAAGGAGAAAAGAGGTGCAGAAGCCGCTTGTGTAGAGGAGGGAGTGGTGAGAGCCCTCGAGAGGCCGGGCCCTGGGGCTCCGCAGACAAGGGAGAGCAGGGTGGGGGAGTCCCTCGTGGCCTCACGTCTCTGCGAGTTGAGGCCCATAACTCCGCAGTGTCCACGCCTCTAAGCAGCAGCTCCCCAGTGTGGGGCAGGAGGATGGGCTTCGTGAAACAGGTCCACGCGCCCGGAGCACAGTGATGGGAGGGAACAAGGGAAGAGACGGGAGGCTGTGGCCAAGGGAAGGAGACCTTGCAGCCTTGTCTCCCCTTTGTGAAAGCTGCCGCAGAGCCCAGGGCTGGATGGCCATGGCCATGGCGAGGGACGCTGGCTGGGACGGGAAGGGGCGGGTGGGGGACGACACCACGACACTCTCCTGATCCCTCCCCACTCCCTCCCCAGGGCACCTCCCACCAGTGGCCAGTGACCATCCTGCCCTTCCGCAGATTCACCTACCACTTCCGGGTGGCACTGCTGGTGAGCCGGGCGCCCCGCCTGCCCCCGAGGCTCAGAGTGGGCTGGGGGAGCAGGGGGTGGTGGTGTGGCAGCGCACGTGGCAGGGCGTGGAGCCGCACCCCCTGCCCTTCCGCCAGGCAGGCCAACTGCAGCGTGAGGCGCGGCCCGGGCCACCGACTACTTGGGAAGGTCTCTTGGGCTGCAGGGAAGGTGCTGCCTCCTTTCTGGGAATTGAGCGGCTGGACGCTGCCACTGTCCAGCCCCTTCTGGCCGCATGACCCCATGTTGTGACTCTCAGCACAAGTTAAGGCACTTACTCATGTGTTTATTCAACAAATATTTATTGGGGGGCTCCCTGGCGGCTGAGCCAGTAAAGAATCTGCTTGCAGCGCAGAAGACCACGGTTCAGTCCCTGGGTCTGGAAGATCCCCTGGAGAAGGGCATGGCAATCCAGGGTTCTTGCCTGGGAAATCCCATGGACAGAAGAGCCTGGCAGGCTACAGCCCACGGGGTCACAAAGAGTCGGACACGACTGAGAGACTAACACTTTGACTTTCCTGGGTCCCAGGCCCCGGGCTGGGCCCAGCTGAGGGGAGACGGGGAGCTAGAAACAGGCTTTGCCCCCCAAGAATGCACTCCCTAGCCAAGGAGAAAAGAGGTGCAGAAGCCGCTTGTGTAGAGGAGGGAGTGGTGAGAGCCCTCGAGAGGCCGGGCCCTGGGGCTCCGCAGACAAGGGAGAGCAGGGTGGGGGAGTCCCTCGTGGCCTCACGTCTCTGCGAGTTGAGGCCCATAACTCCGCAGTGTCCACGCCTCTAAGCAGCAGCTCCCCAGTGTGGGGCAGGAGGATGGGCTTCGTGAAACAGGTCCACGCGCCCGGAGCACAGTGATGGGAGGGAACAAGGGAAGAGACGGGAGGCTGTGGCCAAGGGAAGGAGACCTTGCAGCCTTGTCTCCCCTTTGTGAAAGCTGCCGCAGAGCCCAGGGCTGGATGGCCATGGCCATGGCGAGGGACGCTGGCTGGGACGGGAAGGGGCGGGTGGGGGACGACACCACGACACTCTCCTGATCCCTCCCCACTCCCTCCCCAGGGCACCTCCCACCAGTGGCCAGTGACCATCCTGCCCTTCCGCAGATTCACCTACCACTTCCGGGTGGCACTGCTGGTGAGCCGGGCGCCCCGCCTGCCCCCGAGGCTCAGAGTGGGCTGGGGGAGCAGGGGGTGGTGGTGTGGAAGCGCACGTGGCAGGACGTGGGAGCCGCCTCACCGCTCTCCCCTGCCCTTCCGCCCAGGGTCAGGCCAACTGCAGCGCGGAGGCGCCGGCCCCGCGGGCCACCGACTACTACTTCCACTTCCACCGCCTGTGTGACTGAGCCGCCCCCGGAGGCAGCGCCACGTCTGGGCCCTGGGGCCCCGGCGCCCCTTCCACACTGGATGCGATGGTGTTACACTGGAACCCGCCGCTGGCACGTCCGGCTTGGCCCTCCCCACGCCTGGTGAAACTGGATGTCCTCACACTGGCGCTGCTCTTCCTGCTGACAGCACCCCTACACCACAGGTGGAACTGGAGAGACCAGAGTGGCCAGGCTGGGCCCCGCTCACATCTGTCCAGACATGGCCGGTGTCAGGTGCCCAGAAGGCAGGGGGAGCCCAGGACTCTGTCCAGAGCCCACCCACCCCGCCTCCTCTCCCACTGGCGGCCACTCCTCTTTGGGGAGAGGACCTGTCCATCTCTGGCGTCAGCGGGGGCTTGGCTCAAGCCCTCCGAGACTTGGCGGAACCCAGGAGTCAGTGGAGGGTGGACCGCCACCCTCGCTCTCGAAGCTGCTCCCTGGGAGGGCGAGGTAGTGAACTTCCTAGGCTTTGACTGTTACTGGACTTGGACTTCTAAGCTTTAACTGTGGCCCGGGAGGTCCCTTCTCCCTGCAAGAGCTCAGCTCCAAGAGCTCCCAGGGCAGCTGAAGCCAGCCCTGGACGGGCTGGCGACTGACCATGTGCCTTCTGTACTCAGTGCCTGGCTGAACCAGGGTGGCCAGTGGGTCAGGTGGGCCTCTGGACCCTTGAGCCTGGAGTATCCCGAAGGGAAGTGTCCCATGTGGCCCCGCGGCCTGGGCTCCGGGGAGCTTCCAGGGCTCACGGGGGTCTCTGAGCAGAGGAGCAGGAATCCCTGCAGGCAGCAGGCTGGTCTTGGCTGGTGGGTGGGTGGATGCAAGTGGTTTTTGCTGTTGTTGATGAAGTAATTCCTAAAATGCACTTAAACCAGGGAAGGGGTAGACTAGAGATGGAGAACCCCGAGAGGGGGCACTGGAGAGGCAGGGCCCTGGCTCTGATCCGTCCCTTGAAGCCTTGAGACGCCTACCCCAGTCCGACCCCCAGGACCGGGCCCTCCTTTCACGCCTGTCTGCCGGTGGCCTCACCTCCCCAGACCCCGGGTCCCATGCTGGACTTGGACAGCCAGGCTGGGGGCCCCGTGCTCACCTGCAGGCCCCCGTTCTGCCCACTCCTCCCTGAAGCAGAGCAGCGGGCCTGGGTACAGAGGTCTCTCATCTCAAGTGCCAACGTTCACCCGTCTTAGTGGGTGCCTGGAGCCTGCCGGGGCCACAGCCAGGCTCACGGAAGGAGTGGAACTTACTGTGCAGTGTCGGCCGTGGGTTCAGAAATGGGAACGAAGTGCCGTCCTTGCCCCGTGGCCTTCTGCCACCTCTTTGCCTCTCACTCTCAGCTTTGAGCAGGAGCCTTTCTCGGGGAGACCTGAATCCTCAAGAAGCCTAGGAACCATGCGACCCTTCTGCTGTGGACATCCAAGCGCCTGTCCACACCAGCAGGATGGGGCAGCCAGGTATCACCGCCCAGCCTCTCCGCAGTGTGGCTCCACACCCACCTCCTGACATAGGAACCCCGTGGCTCCCCACCCCACCCAGACGCCGAGCCTCACTCAGCACTACTGTTCTCGCTCCTATTGGGGGAACCCTCCCTCATGCCATAAACCGCCGAGCCTTGCCCCTGCTGAGAGGATTCTGGGGTTTCCTCAGAGGGTGTGCAGGCTTCTTGGACCACAGCACGTCTGTGCTTAACTGGAAAGTGACCCTCCACTGCCCGCTGGAGCCCCGGGCACAGCATGGCCCCAATCTGGTTAGCAGCTGGCTGTTTCCATGCCTGGGGAGGGCGTCCTCAGTGCAGAGGCTGGGCCAAGTAGGGGCTCCAAGCTGCTCAACGTGGGGTCAACCTTGGACCAAAGTTCCCTTAAGCCCAGGGAGGTAAAAGGGCTTCGGGGAAGGCCAGGGGCCACCTGCTGGAGGGGACGGCTGCCCAGCAGCTGCTGGTAAGTGGGTGTCTTGGCTCCACCCCCTATCCGTGGTCCAGCAGCCCACCTCTCCCTACTTTGGCATTTCCTCCTATAGCCACTGGGCTAGTCTCCCCAAGCTTCAAGCTGTACATAGGGCCTCTCAATGCACAAGTACCCCCATCCATGTTATAGCCCCTGAGAAAGCCTGGGTGTGCCTAGCGCACCCCTCCCCTCACTTAACTGCCCCCCCACCCCCATCCTGCCTCTGAGCTTTGCCTCATATTTATCATGTACCAACTCTGACTCCGGAGTGGGCAGAGGGACGCGGCCCCAGGCCTGCTTGCTTCCTGCTTCCTGTTCTTTTTTGAAGTAAATATACATATATAAATAAATGTATAAATACTGCTTTGTATCTGAGCTTGCCTCCCCATCTTCTTGAGACTGTTCTGGGGTGGGGGGTGGGGTCGCCGTGGGGCTGGGACCCAGAGGGGCCCCTGAGCCTGACGGATGCTCTTTACCCCGTTACCCCTCGTAGCGTCAGGTCAGGCCTGGGAGCAGGACGCGGCAGCTCCTCCTCCTAGCCACAGCCCGGACCCACTGCTGCCTGGCCTGGGTCAAAAGTGGCCTCTGTCGGGAAAAGCTGGGCCTTTCGAGAGTCCCCGGCTACACTTAACTGAGGGGAGGGGGCTGGCCTGGGAGACCTGCCTGGTGCGGGCTCCTGAGGACGTTTACCCCAGAAGCCACGGAAGAGCCACAGGCTCAGTCCCCTCCTGCCCACAGGCTAAGACACTCCCTCCGCCCGTCCAGGCACGGCACAGAGCTGCCCAGCGGTAGAGACCCCGGGAGTCCTCCCCCCGGGAGGGGGGCTGAGGAGCCGTGGGTCCCGCCCCTGCACCACCTCCACCAGGCGGGACTCACGCCAGGCCAGACCAGACGACAGGCCGTCACATCTGCCTTTATTGTGAGCAGCAGGTGCGACACCTGCAACAGTTAGAAAAAACAGCTTAATTTACAAAAGCAGGGATTCAGCGAGGCCTGGCTGGAACCTGAAAGAGAAGGGTAAGAGAATGAGAGCGGGGCCCCAGCTTTCCACCAGCGTTCCCCACAGCGCCCCACAACCCCGGGCGAGGGCTGCCGGCCCGGTCCGCCAGCAGGGCCACCCGCTCCGCGTCTCGGATCTGTTTGGTGGGGTCTCTGCAGCAAGGTTCTGTTTTCTTGTCGCGAGCCCACCTCTCCCTACTTTGGCATTTCCTCCTATAGCCACTGGGCTAGTCTCCCCAAGCTTCAAGCTGTACATACCTCAGCCATCCCATCGTTATAGCCCCTGAGAAAGCCTGGGTGTGCCTAGCGCACCCCTCCCCTCACTTAACTGCCCCCCCACCCCCATCCTGCCTCTGAGCTTTGCCTCATATTTATCATGTACCAACTCTGACTCCGGAGTGGGCAGAGGGACGCGGCCCCAGGCCTGCTTGCTTCCTGCTTCCTGTTCTTTTTTGAAGTAAATATACATATATAAATAAATGTATAAATACTGCTTTGTATCTGAGCTTGCCTCCCCATCTTCTTGAGACTGTTCTGGGGTGGGGGGTGGGGTCGCCCGTGGGGCTGGGACCCAGAGGGGCCCCTGAGCCTGACGGATGCTCTTTACCCCGTTACCCCTCGTAGCGTCAGGTCAGGCCTGGGAGCAGGACGCGGCAGCTCCTCCTCCTAGCCACAGCCCGGACCCACTGCTGCCTGGCCTGGGTCAAAAGTGGCCTCTGTCGGGAAAAGCTGGGCCTTTCGAGAGTCCCCGGCTACACTTAACTGAGGGGAGGGGGCTGGCCTGGGAGACCTGCCTGGTGCGGGCTCCTGAGGACGTTTACCCCAGAAGCCACGGAAGAGCCACAGGCTCAGTCCCCTCCTGCCCACAGGCTAAGACACTCCCTCCGCCCGTCCAGGCACGGCACAGAGCTGCCCAGCGGTAGAGACCCCGGGAGTCCTCCCCCCGGGAGGGGGGCTGAGGAGCCGTGGGTCCCGCCCCTGCACCACCTCCACCAGGCGGGACTCACGCCAGGCCAGACCAGACGACAGGCCGTCACATCTGCCTTTATTGTGAGCAGCAGGTGCGACACCTGCAACAGTTAGAAAAAACAGCTTAATTTACAAAAGCAGGGATTCAGCGAGGCCTGGCTGGAACCTGAAAGAGAAGGGTAAGAGAATGAGAGCGGGGCCCCAGCTTTCCACCAGCGTTCCCCACAGCGCCCCACAACCCCGGGCGAGGGCTGCCGGCCCGGTCCGCCAGCAGGGCCACCCGCGCTCCGGCGTCTCGGGGATCTGTTTGGTGGGGTCTCTGCAGCAAGGTTCTGTCTTTTCCCCTCCCCATCACTTAGTCTAAATTTATCTCAATGACTGAGAATACTGAAGCTAAAATGGTGCCCCTGGCAGCAAGCCCCGGCCCCCGGCCCCCTGCGGGAGCACTCCCCGGCGGCTCTCCAGCCACGCTGGAAGGAGGCAGATGTGGACCCACACGAAGCCTGCACCCGCGGCCCGAGGTGGTACATTCCAGAGCCAGACCAAGGCTGTGGACAGTGTGGGGACCTCAGACCTGACAAAGGCAGGCCCATTTGGCTCGGATCCCCATCAGGGGACATGGAGGGAGGCCCCTGTGGTGTCTGGCGTCCCCGTCCCTCCTGCCCAGTCCATCTCCACCAACCACGGGGTCACGCTGGCCCGAGGGACCTCCACCTGGGTGCTGGGGGAGCTTCTCAAGTGCTCTTACCTTTGGGAGCTCATACGTAGATGCCAACCCAGAGCAGCAGGAAGAGGACTCCAAAGCCCATGAAGAGTGAGGCCACCAGGGAGATGAGGAGCTCCTTGTAGATGTCCCGGGTGTACTTGGTGGACGTGACCTCATAACTAGCGCGGTGATTAAGGAGAAGCTAAGGGGTGGATGTGCAGGGCAGGGGACCTGGCCAGGGCATCTCTGGGAGAAAGGTAAGGGCTGAAGGCTTTCCAGGGGGCCGGTCTGGTTCCGTGTAGCCGGGCAGAGGGCTCCAAGAGACGAGCCACACTCTGGTGCTGCTCCCACGCTCACACCACCCACGAAGACAGTGAAGCCAGTGGAGTTAGGTCACGTTCTCGGGGCCACACTGCTCACGAGCAGCAGAGCCGGGACGAGCCCCTCAGATCTGACACCCGAGCACACCACTCCTCGTCCCACGTGTCCAGTTCAGGTCCCTAGAACGAGCCTCCAGTTCAGCCAGGCTCTCTGCTTGTTGTCCTGGAAACCGAAAGAGCAAAAGGAGCTCACCTGAACCCAGAAAATAAGGCCCCAGCCTGACTCTGGACCTCAACCATGTTAGCCCTCAATCTCCTCACAGGGCGCACAGACCCACTGTGGGGGGACCTCCATTTCCCACATCATTAATTCTGGCCCAACAGCTGGTCGGTGAAAGGATACACAAAGAACCAAGCGGTGAAGAACATGCCAATGGCCAGCAGCACCACGGTCAGGTGGGGAAAGACAGCCGGGTTCACCGGGCTGGTGTATCTGCTCATGGCCTCGAGTTCCTAGGGGAAGGCGTGAGATCATAGCCAGTGAGGACTCCCATGCCTTCAGCCTGGCGGGGCAGGGGGCGATCCCAGAGCCTCCTGCTTCTGTGACTGCGGGAAGCTTATTTCAGCCTGGGAGACGAGAATATCCTCAGAACCACCGTCGAACAATACCATGTGGGAATGACAATGGTTACATCTTAAAGTAAGCTGGCACTTTGTCTTTTCAGTGTGAGAGAGGAAGCGCAGCTGAGAGTCAGGCTGAGCCACAGATGGTGACGAATTAGCTACAAATCGATGGTCCTTAACATTTTTTTCCCCCTCTTTTTTGGGCTCTACCACACAACATGAGGGAATCTTACTTCCCTGACCAGGGATCGAACCTGCACTCCCCACACTGGGAGTGCAAAGTCTTAACCACTAGACTGCCAGGGAAGTCTGGTCCAGTGACCATCACGAGAAAAAGAAAATGTGATGAAAGGTCTGGACTTCTCCCTGGGACAAACGATCTATAAGAAAACGTGCAGGAAAGGAGTCTGGGGAGAATAGAAACGTGTATGTACAGCCGTGTCCCTTCACTGTTCACCTGAATCTATTACAACATTGTTAATTGGTTATTCCCCAATACAAAATAAAAAGCTTTTTTTTTTTTTAAAAAAAAAAAAAAAAAGAGAAAAAGTTTATGATTTCAGCAGTTTTATGGATGTATGTCTGTAAACACCAAGCTCAGAATTCCTGCTAAAAGGCAGACTCTGAACTGGTACCCAGATTTCAACTTCTAATTATCCATTCTTTCCATACACAATTAAGGAATCCCAGGATCTACAAGAAAGCCTAGCAAAAGGCCTACAAAACCGGGCTGAACCCAGAAAATAAGGCCCCAGCCTGACTCTGGACCTCAACCATGTTAGCCCTCAATCTCCTCACAGGCGCACAGACCCACTGTGGGGACCTCCATTTCCCACATCATTAATTCTGGCCCAACAGCTGGTCGGTGAAAGGATACACAAAGAACCAAGCGGTGAAGAACATGCCAATGGCCAGCAGCACCACGGTCAGGTGGGGAAAGACAGCCGGGTTCACCGGGCTGGTGTATCTGCTCATGGCCTCGAGTTCCTAGGGGAAGGCGTGAGATCATAGCCAGTGAGGACTCCCATGCCTTCAGCCTGGCGGGGCAGGGGGCGATCCCAGAGCCTCCTGCTTCTGTGACTGCGGGAAGCTTATTTCAGCCTGGGAGACGAGAATATCCTCAGAACCACCGTCGAACAATACCATGTGGGAATGACAATGGTTACATCTTAAAGTAAGCTGGCACTTTGTCTTTTCAGTGTGAGAGAGGAAGCGCAGCTGAGAGTCAGGCTGAGCCACAGATGGTGACGAATTAGCTACAAATCGATGGTCCTTAACATTTTTTTCCCCCTCTTTTTTGGGCTCTACCACACAACATGAGGGAATCTTACTTCCCTGACCAGGGATCGAACCTGCACTCCCCACACTGGGAGTGCAAAGTCTTAACCACTAGACTGCCAGGGAAGTCTGGTCCAGTGACCATCACGAGAAAAAGAAAATGTGATGAAAGGTCTGGACTTCTCCCTGGGACAAACGATCTATAAGAAAACGTGCAGGAAAGGAGTCTGGGGAGAATAGAAACGTGTATGTACAGCCGTGTCCCTTCACTGTTCACCTGAATCTATTACAACATTGTTAATTGGTTATTCCCCAATACAAAATAAAAAGCTTTTTTTTTTTTTCAAAAAAAAAAAAAAAAAAGAAAAAGTTTATGATTTCAGCAGTTTTATGGATGTATGTCTGTAAACACCAAGCTCAGAATTCCTGCTAAAAGGCAGACTCTGAACTGGTACCCAGATTTCAACTTCTAATTATCCATTCTTTCCATACACAATTAAGGAATCCCAGGATCTACAAGAAAAGGCCTAAGCCAAAACGCTGACTCTACTAAGTAACACGGGCTTCAGTAAAGTGATTCTCTTCTCTCCCAAGGGGAATGCATGACTGAAGACAAACGTCAGAGCGTCTCACTCACTGCCTGGCATAGGGTGGGCTGCTCAATAGGTGTTTGTCTCCTTCCCAAGGTATAGGGAAGGTGATGAGCTAATGCTTGTGAAAGAGGGCTGCAAAGTTAAAGTTCTGTACAATCTGAACTTCCATTGTCACCCACCAGCCAAGGCTTTTAAAGCCAGAACATAACAACTCAAGTCAATTGACCCCATTGTTCTAAGAGACACTGGCAATCAATTTAGTAAACACTGATGCCCCACTAAAAACGATAAAGACAATGGGTACCATTGACCGAGCCTTTCATTGCAGGCCCTGTGTTTGGCACTGGGAGTACAAAGATGAATAGACATCATCCCAGGGCTAGAGGCACGTCAGAGGGTGGTCATAGGAGGCATGGCAGATAACAAAGAAGCCCATGACACGTGGTAAGAGGACCATACACAGGTTGTGGGGGCTCTGAGGACAGAGGGGACATGTGCCCGAGACAGTCGGAAGTGCCTCATCCAAGGGGACTTTTGCCCAGGGCCGTTGTAGTAAGAGTACAAGTTTGGCAGGGGCGAAAACTTTCCAGAGAGAGGTAACAGCCTGATCACAGGGTAACAGAGAGAAAAGCTCGAAGATGTTAAAAGTGCACCCCCACGCTTCTCACCCTGATAAATCGCGAGATCAGAAGCCCGGTGCGATCAACACCTTAGCCTAAGGGGTCCGCCCCTTCCCCGCCCCTCAGTCCAAATCAAAGGATCCAGGGGCCTCCCGCCCTCTGGATCTCGGGCATCTGACGCCTCTGTGAGAGCAACAGGCATAGTCCTGGCCCCGAGGGGCCCCCAGAGCCCTGTCCGGAACTCCCCTCAACCCTCTCACCATTTTGCCGGGCACACGGGAATCCGCCACTTCGCCACCGGAAGAACACGTCGGCAAGAGCAAGCGCTCTGTTCAACCGGAAGAAGAAGTGCAGCCGCGCGGGGAGCATTGTGGGACTTGTAGTCCCGAGCTTTCGGTCGTGGCGGGATGTGGGGGCCTTTGGGAGCCCGAGGTGGAGTCGGGGCAAGCAGTGGAGAAGGGTAGGGTCAGGTCGCGGAGCAAGTTCGTCCGCCCTGGCGAGACTGCCTGCTGTGAGGGAAGCGGGCCGAGGGGGCCGGGGCCTGGACTACACTTCCCAGGAGGCTGTGCGCCGCCTCGGGTCACGTGACCGGAGCGCGGGCTTTGGAAGGCGGCGGAGCGAGAGGGTCCGAGCGGCGGGTTCGGAGGCGGCAGCGCGGCTGCAGAGGGAGTCCACGCCGAAGCGCTTCTGAGACCAGGTAAGACCCGGGAAGCGTCTCGGAGAGCGGCGGGCCCGTGTTGCGCCGGGCGTTGGGGAAGGCGGGAGGCTGCCGCGCGCGGGCCCGGGCGAACGCAGGGTTCCCAGGCAGGCCCGGCACTTTCGCGCTCGCGGCCGGGGTCTGCTTCGTCACCTCTGAGCCTCTTTCATGCTTAGTAGAAAGAGGACGCTCGCGCCCACCTCCCGAGGGCGTTGTGTGTCGTTGCTGAGCTCCTGGAGAGGGACACTGTTCCGACCTGCACTAGTGATATCGCCGTCCTCCCGGCCGTTGTCCGGCGCGCGGGGGGAGGGCGCGCAGCCAGAGGCCTGGACCCCTCGTTCCAGCCAGGCAGGTCGCCCGAGGCGCGACCCGAAAGACCGAGGGGGCTCTGCGCGGGGAACGTGTCCAGGGCACCCGGCGTTTGCAGAGGCTTTTCGTCCGATATCTCCGTTGGCGGTACTTCCGCGGGGCGGGCGTGGCGATCGTCTTGCTGGGGAGACGGGAAGAGCCTGCCTCGGTGGCTTAGCGACGTCACACTCCAGCGGCTTAGTGATGCTCTCGAGCGGGTGAAGGCTCGACCCTAGATTCACGGCCGCTGCCGTCCACCGAAGAACCAGGACGAGGTGGACCTTGAAGAAATGGCTGCACGGTGGAGGGAGGAGGCACCCCAGGCACAGGCGAGGCAGGGGAGCCCATCCAGCCCCTCTCTGCGTGCCCTCCGGAAAGGCAAGCTAGAGAGTGGGACACCAGTGGGTGCGTAATGACTTTTAAGTGGCACCCCTCCAAGCCTTTTTTTACTTTTTATATCTTGTCGGTGCTGCTGTGGCATGTGGGGTCTTAGATCCCCAACCAGGGGTCAGGCCTGTGCCCTCTGCATTGCGAATTGCGAGCGCCAAGTCTTGACCACTGGACCTCCAGGGAAGTGCTCCCGAATCCTTTTTTTAATTTTACATTTATTTATTTTTTTTTTTTGGGGGGGGGGGGGGGGGAGGGGGGGGGGGGCGGGCCACTTCTATTATCCTTTCATTTCTCTATTTTCATCCATCTTTGTTCTTTGGCTCTTGCGGGCCTCCCATCGCGGTGGCGTCTGTCGCTGCAGAGCGCCGGCTCTGGGCGCATGCGCTCCAGAGCTCCGGCTCGGTAATTGGACACATCCGCCCAGCTGCTCCGCGGCACGTGGGATCTTCCCAGGCCAGGGATCGAACCGGCGCCCCTTGTACTGCAAGGCGGTGTCCTTACCCACTGGACCACCAGAGAAGCCCACTCCCGAATCCTTTTAAATATTAATGCATTTAACAGGTAGTAAAATGTAACTGATAAAGCACCAGAATTATGGCTTAAACTGAACTCTCTTTTGCTGTTTCGTTTTTAGCAAATGGTGTCCATGTAAAGAAAACGTTAAGTGAATGAAAGTGTAGGTGTTGCGGGAAGAGGCACAGGATTGTGAGGGTGGTCGGTGTGTGTGTTAGTCGCTCAGTCCTGTCCGCGGCCTTGGGACCTCAGGGACTGTCGCCGGCCAGGCGCCTCTGTCTATGAGATTCTCCAGTCAAGAATACTGGAGTGGGTTGTCATCCACTTCCTTCTCCAGGGGGATCTTCCCGATCCCTGGACTGAACCTGGCTCTCCCGCTTAGCAGGCAGATTGTTTACCATCTAAGCCACCAGAGAATCCTGAGGGGGATTTAGGCCTGACTGACGTTTGGGATATACTGTCCTAGAAGGAAAACTTTTGTTAAGGGATCCCAACCACAGACCTTGAAGAAATGCTGCACGGTGGAGGAGGGCACCCCAGGCACAGGCGAGGCAGGGGCCCATCCAGCCCCTCTGCGTGCCCTCCGGAAAGGCAAGCTAGAGAGTGGGACACCAGTGGGTGCGTAATGACTTTTAAGTGGCACCCCTCCAAGCCTTTTTTTACTTTTTATATCTTGTCGGTGCTGCTGTGGCATGTGGGGTCTTAGATCCCCAACCAGGGGTCAGGCCTGTGCCCTCTGCATTGCGAATTGCGAGCGCCAAGTCTTGACCACTGGACCTCCAGGGAAGTGCTCCCGAATCCTTTTTTTAATTTTACATTTATTTATTTATTTATTTTTGAGGGGGTGGGGAGGGAAGGTGGGGCGGGCGGGCCACTTCTATTATCCTTTCATTTCTCTATTTTCATCCATCTTTGTTCTTTGGCTCTTGCGGGCCTCCCATCGCGGTGGCGTCTGTCGCTGCAGAGCGCCGGCTCTGGGCGCATGCGCTCCAGAGCTCCGGCTCGGTAATTGGACACATCCGCCCAGCTGCTCCGCGGCACGTGGGATCTTCCCAGGCCAGGGATCGAACCGGCGCCCCTTGTACTGCAAGGCGGTGTCCTTACCCACTGGACCACCAGAGAAGCCCACTCCCGAATCCTTTTAAATATTAATGCATTTAACAGGTAGTAAAATGTAACTGATAAAGCACCAGAATTATGGCTTAAACTGAACTCTCTTTTGCTGTTTCGTTTTTAGCAAATGGTGTCCATGTAAAGAAAACGTTAAGTGAATGAAAGTGTAGGTGTTGCGGGAAGAGGCACAGGATTGTGAGGGTGGTCGGTGTGTGTGTTAGTCGCTCAGTCCTGTCCGCGGCCTTGGGACCTCAGGGACTGTCGCCGGCCAGGCGCCTCTGTCTATGAGATTCTCCAGTCAAGAATACTGGAGTGGGTTGTCATCCACTTCCTTCTCCAGGGGGATCTTCCCGATCCCTGGACTGAACCTGGCTCTCCCGCTTAGCAGGCAGATTGTTTACCATCTAAGCCACCAGAGAATCCTGAGGGGGATTTAGGCCTGACTGACGTTTGGGATATACTGTCCTAGAAGGAAAACTTTTGTTAAGGGATCCCAACCACAACCATGTAGTACTGCGGCTAGCAAATCCCTGGTTAGACAAAGGAGGGGCAAGACAGATAAAAGGCAACCAAACGTCTAAAGGGGTAAAACAAACTGAGGAGTGTTCATCTTCTCATCAGCTTGTGAACAACACATCCGTTGCTCCTTTGGGTCTTTATGAGTGGACTAATATGAATTGAGCGGACCTTCTTGCTGTGCGTTTCTTGATGACTTGGGTGTCCTTCTGCTGTGCTACGTTTTTTAGCCGAAGGCACGACATGGGTGAGGTAGCACCCCTGGTGACCCCCCCTCCTTATGCGTTCTTTCCGTTCCTCCTGTCTCACCTGCCTTTCTCTCTTAGCTGTCCCGCCTGTGTTGCTATGGGGATTCAAGGACTGGCCAAACTGATCGCTGACGTGGCCCCCAGTGCCATCCGGGAGAATGACATCAAGAGCTACTTTGGCCGCAAGGTGGCCATCGACGCCTCCATGAGCATCTACCAATTCCTGATCGCCGTCCGCCAGGGAGGGGACGTGCTGCAGAACGAGGAGGGGGAGACCACCAGCCACCTGATGGGCATGTTCTACCGCACCATCCGCATGATGGAGAACGGCATCCGGCCCGTGTACGTCTTCGATGGCAAGCCGCCGCAGCTCAAGTCCGGGGAGCTGGCCAAGCGCAGTGAGCGGCGGGCCGAGGCGGAGAAGCAGTTGCAGGAGGCTCAGGCGGCCGGGGCCGAGGCGGAGGTGGAGAAGTTTACGAAGCGGCTGGTGAAGGTCACCAAGCAACACAACGACGAATGTAAGCATCTCCTGAGCCTCATGGGCGTCCCCTACCTCGACGCGCCCAGCGAGGCGGAGGCCAGCTGCGCGGCCCTGGTGAAGGCTGGCAAAGTCTATGCCGCGGCCACGGAGGACATGGATTGCCTGACGTTTGGCAGCCCCGTGCTCATGCGGCACCTGACGGCCAGCGAGGCCAAGAAGCTGCCCATCCAGGAGTTCCACCTGAGCCGGATCCTGCAGGAGCTGGGCCTGAGCCAGGAGCAGTTCGTGGATTTGTGCATCCTGCTGGGCAGTGACTACTGCGAGAGCATCCGGGGCATCGGGCCCAAGCGGGCCGTGGACCTCATCCAGAAGCACAGGAGCATCGACGAGATCGTGCGGCGGCTTGACCCCAGCAAGTACCCGGTGCCGGAGAACTGGCTCCACAAGGAGGCCCAGCAGCTCTTCCTGGAGCCCGAGGTGCTGGACCCAGAGTCTGTGGAGCTGAAGTGGAGCGAGCCAAACGAAGAAGAGCTCGTCAAGTTCATGTGTGGGGAGAAGCAGTTCTCCGAGGAGCGGATCCGCAGCGGGGTCCGGCGGCTGAGCAAGAGCCGGCAGGGCAGCACCCAGGGCCGCCTGGATGATTTCTTTAAGGTGACCGGCTCCCTCTCCTCAGCCAAGCGCAAGGAGCCCGAACCCAAGGGTTCCGCCAAGAAGAAGGCCAAGACTGGGGCAGCAGGGAAGTTCAAAAGGGGCAAATAAACATGCGTCCCTTCACTGTCCCTCCGTGGCCCCAGAATGTCGTGTTGTACCTGCAAGAGCTGGCGCTGGAGAACCCTCCGTGGGGTGGGGAGGGGCTCGCACTGCTTCCCTGCTCAGTCGTCCTTTTCCCTTTGTTACTTGATTTCACGGCAGGAAGGCCATGGAGGTCGTCATTTTCTTCATTAGCTCAGGAAAATAGGTCAGGCCCAAGCTGCCTCTGGGGCAATGTAATGAACACTGAATCCACTGTTACGTGGAAGCAACAAGTCTTGAAGAAGAGAGAGGGACAGAAATGATGAGGTGAAAGACTGAGAATGAATCCCTGCCTGGCCCACTGGTGGCTGATGGGAGGCGACCGTGAAACCAGAAAGTGCTTCTCCCGCGCAGCCTCGACCACCCTGAAGGGTGACCACCAGGAAGACGCAGCCTTAAACAGATGGGGAGAGCTGCTGAGACATAAGATAGGCTGAGAGCTGGAGTCCCTGGAGTTGGCAGCAGGGGTTGATCACTGGCTCGTTATCCTGGGGTGGGCAGACACTTCCAGGAAACTTCTGCAGTGGTTATTCAGAGGCATGAGGTGGTGGCGTGGTTCTCCTGGCTTTCCTGGGGCATTCGAGTTGAGACTTTAGGATAAGATGCTGTTTTTAAGATGTGAGAAGAAAAGATTTAATAAAATTATAACAAGTAACCAGAATGTCCTGTTCTTTGAGAACATTTGAAGACCCCAAGCGGGCCGTGGACCTCATCCAGAAGCACAGGAGCATCGACGAGATCGTGCGGCGGCTTGACCCCAGCAAGTACCCGGTGCCGGAGAACTGGCTCCACAAGGAGGCCCAGCAGCTCTTCCTGGAGCCCGAGGTGCTGGACCCGGAGTCTGTGGAGCTGAAGTGGAGCGAGCCAAACGAAGAAGAGCTCGTCAAGTTCATGTGTGGGGAGAAGCAGTTCTCCGAGGAGCGGATCCGCAGCGGGGTCCGGCGGCTGAGCAAGAGCCGGCAGGGCAGCACCCAGGGCCGCCTGGATGATTTCTTTAAGGTGACCGGCTCCCTCTCCTCAGCCAAGCGCAAGGAGCCCGAACCCAAGGGTTCCGCCAAGAAGAAGGCCAAGACTGGGGCAGCAGGGAAGTTCAAAAGGGGCAAATAAACATGCGTCCCTTCACTGTCCCTCCGTGGCCCCAGAATGTCGTGTTGTACCTGCAAGAGCTGGCGCTGGAGAACCCTCCGTGGGGTGGGGAGGGGCTCGCACTGCTTCCCTGCTCAGTCGTCCTTTTCCCTTTGTTACTTGATTTCACGGCAGGAAGGCCATGGAGGTACGTCATTTTCTTCATTAGCTCAGGAAAATAGGTCAGGCCCAAGCTGCCTCTGGGGCAATGTAATGAACACTGAATCCACTGTTACGTGGAAGCAACAAGTCTTGAAGAAGAGAGAGGGACAGAAATGATGAGGTGAAAGACTGAGAATGAATCCCTGCCTGGCCCACTGGTGGCTGATGGGAGGCGACCGTGAAACCAGAAAGTGCTTCTCCCGCGCAGCCTCGACCACCCTGAAGGGTGACCACCAGGAAGACGCAGCCTTAAACAGATGGGGAGAGCTGCTGAGACATAAGATAGGCTGAGAGCTGGAGTCCCTGGAGTTGGCAGCAGGGGTTGATCACTGGCTCGTTATCCTGGGGTGGGCAGACACTTCCAGGAAACTTCTGCAGTGGTTATTCAGAGGCATGAGGTGGTGGCGTGGTTCTCCTGGCTTTCCTGGGGCATTCGAGTTGAGACTTTAGGATAAGATGCTGTTTTTAAGATGTGAGAAGAAAAGATTTAATAAAATTATAACAAGTAACCAGAATGTCCTGTTCTTTGAGAACATTTGAAAACCTCACAAGTACCCCAGGCCTCAGGCAATGTGAAATGCTCTTTTCACTCCCAGATAACAGGTGGTCTGACATTGGCCACAAGGTGGCGCCATGCTTCATGGGATGGCCTAAAGGGCTTTCAGCCTTTTAATGAGGTTGCCTAGTTTACCTTGCTAGGAAAGGAGTTTTAATACATTGAGTGAGTTTCTAGCTTTCCACCTACTGTGTGAGATAAAGGAGCTCCTTTGAGAAATCCTCACAGTTTAGATCAACTGCTTCATAGCATCCGAGCATTTACTTTACCAGTTTGTAAAATCATGACAGCAGTCATTCAGAAATCAGTTTCTTATTCCCTTTGTGACATAAACTTCAGGTTACTACTTTTCATAAGTGTTGGAATGTTGGGGTTCTTTCTTTTTACCAACATAACTTTTACTGATAAAACATACCCTCGGGGCTTCCCCTGGTGGTCCAGTGGATAAGGACACCGCCTTGCAGTGCAAGGGGCGCCGGTTCGATCCCTGGCCTGGGAAGATCCCACGTGCTGCGGAGCGGCTGGACCAATGTGTCCAATTATCGAGCCGGAGCTCTGGAGTGCATGCGCCCAGAGCTGGTGCTCTGCGAGGACAGACGCCACTGTGATGGGAGGCCCACAGGAGCCAAAGAACAAAGACGGATGAAAATGGACAAATGAAAGACCAATAGAAGTGGCCCGCCTGCTCCCTTCCCTCCCCAACCCGACCCCGCCCAAAAATAAATAAGTAAATCTTTAAAAAAAAGAAAAAAAAAAATACCCTCGATAATACAGTGTTGTAATTCAACAATACTTTAGTAAAAAAGTAATAATAAGCAGTAATACAACATTGTAATTAAACTATACTTCAATTTAAAAAATGAAACAAAAAACATATCCTTATCAGGATGACGTGATTTTGATTTGCACTTCTCCCATGATTAGCGACGTTGAGAACATTTTCATTGATCTCTTCCCCAATTTTAATTTTGGAGAGATATCTGGTCAACTGGCCAATTATTCAACTGGATTATGTTAAGGCTGTGGAGGTAAATAGTAACTTGAAGCTGAGGTACAGGTAGCCGTGTCAACGGGGACAGGAAAGCATCGTGGATTATAACTGAATAGCCTTCGTTTGGACAAAATTAACTTTTATTTCTCAGGTTTCATCAACATATGGTAACAAAGTTGGCACACAAAAAGGATTTTGATACAGGGTCTAATTAAAATGCCTCTGGCAAAGTGGTCAGAAGATGAAAGTAACAAAATATACGCCTAGAAGTTGGAGTTTTTAAAAAGTGAGTTCCAATGTTAGTTCTGCCACATCTATGACCAGAGGCAATTTACCTCTGATCCAGTTTTCTCTTGTCATTCTGTGGATTTACGATCACTTGTTATCATGGATTTTGGTCCCTGTTCTGTCCCTTTGTGGCCATCAGATCACACTGAGCCAGGCTAAGGAGAGAAGGCCACAGTGGTTGAGGTGCTTTGAGAACCTGGACTTGGCTCAGTGAGACCCACTAGCTTTGCTCAGACTGGGCAGCCTGGGCCCGAAGCCAGACGGCGTGACTGGCTGGGTTCGCTAGGGCCGAGGAGCCAGTGAAAGTAGAACTCTCCAATTCTGCTTCCGTTCTGCCCCGATGGACAGGATCTAAAGTCTTCTGTGACCTGCTTTCCTGTGTGTGTGTGTGTGCACGTATAAAAGTCTCTTTGGACAAACTTCTAAGTAACAGCAAAGCCTGTTAGGTGGTGCCTCTAACCTCACCCCAACATGCCCTGGGCCCTTCATGTCCTGATGATCACGCTCATCTTGCCATTTTCTTCCTCAACTAAATGGGAATGCTCCCAGGCCTCTGCTTTTTCCTTCTAGTTTAAGGTTCTCTCTTTCCAGTGTTCAAAATACTCAATGTACTTAGAGAAGATGCCTTTGAACAGGTGAGATCTCCTCACCTGAACCCAAAGACGATGAGTGTAGCCAGTGTAGGCAGGGCGGGGATGTGAATGTCACTAACCCCCGGGGCACAATCCTGATGGTCCCTCTAGAGATGGGTTACTCTAAACTGTTTTCTATCTTTTTTTAAAAAACAAGAGATTAAAAAATTATATTAGACTGATACACTTTTAAGAGATTCTCCTAAATCTCTACCTGGTCTCCAGCAGAGAAAGATACTTGAGCAGTTCCCAGAAAGAAGGAGACTAAAGGACAGCCATGCTGAAATTAACTTTTATTTCTCAGGTTTCATCAACATATGGTAACAAAGTTGGCACACAAAAAGGATTTTGATACAGGGTCTAATTAAAATGCCTCTGGCAAAGTGGTCAGAAGATGAAAGTAACAAAATATACGCCTAGAAGTTGGAGTTTTTAAAAAGTGAGTTCCAATGTTAGTTCTGCCACATCTATGACCAGAGGCAATTTACCTCTGATCCAGTTTTCTCTTGTCATTCTGTGGATTTACGATCACTTGTTATCATGGATTTTGGTCCCTGTTCTGTCCCTTTGTGGCCATCAGATCACACTGAGCCAGGCTAAGGAGAGAAGGCCACAGTGGTTGAGGTGCTTTGAGAACCTGGACTTGGCTCAGTGAGACCCACTAGCTTTGCTCAGACTGGGCAGCCTGGGCCCGAAGCCAGACGGCGTGACTGGCTGGGTTCGCTAGGGCCGAGGAGCCAGTGAAAGTAGAACTCTCCAATTCTGCTTCCGTTCTGCCCCGATGGACAGGATCTAAAGTCTTCTGTGACCTGCTTTCCTGTGTGTGTGTGTGTGCACGTATAAAAGTCTCTTTGGACAAACTTCTAAGTAACAGCAAAGCCTGTTAGGTGGTGCCTCTAACCTCACCCCAACATGCCCTGGGCCCTTCATGTCCTGATGATCACGCTCATCTTGCCATTTTCTTCCTCAACTAAATGGGAATGCTCCCAGGCCTCTGCTTTTTCCTTCTAGTTTAAGGTTCTCTCTTTCCAGTGTTCAAAATACTCAATGTACTTAGAGAAGATGCCTTTGAACAGGTGAGATCTCCTCACCTGAACCCAAAGACGATGAGTGTAGCCAGTGTAGGCAGGGCGGGGATGTGAATGTCACTAACCCCCGGGGCACAATCCTGATGGTCCCCTCTAGAGATGGGTTACTCTAAACTGTTTTCTATCTTTTTTTAAAAAACAAGAGATTAAAAAATTATATTAGACTGATACACTTTTAAGAGATTCTCCTAAATCTCTACCTGGTCTCCAGCAGAGAAAGATACTTGAGCAGTTCCCAGAAAGAAGGAGACTAAAGGACAGCCATGCTGATCACAGACTTCTGTCTTCTAAAACTTGCCTAGAAGGTTCAGCTGCTCTGTCTTCCTCCAGCCTGTGAACCTCTGAGGTCTGCTAGCAGGGAGGCACCGAGCGGTGGAGCAGTGGGGTGAGCGCCTCCCCCTCTCCTGGGCAGAATTTCAGTGTGAAACCTCTTCCTGATTTCTGGGCTCAGCAGACCCTCCCTGTTCTAACATCTGTCCGCCTCCTTTGCTCACCAACCACCTGCATCTGCCAAACAGAAAAAGCAAAACCCACCACCCTGTCCCAGCAGCTCCACCCCTCCTTCCGGAAGACTTGTGTGTTCCCCCCACCCCTCTGGGTCTTAGGTCTGTGCCTGGAAGATAAAGGGGAGGGGTTTGAGTTGGAACCTTTATTCCTTCAAACCCACCCCCTCTGAGTATTAGGGCTGTAGTGGCATCGTCCCCGAGCCTCCGTCTGCTTTGGCCCCCTCTTCCAGGGGAGGCTGCCGTTACTGGTGGAGATAGGCGTCCAGCCAGAGCTGCCCATACTCCTTCAGTGAGCTGCGGGGAAGACGAGGACAGGTGAGGGTGACGGGTGGGGCAGAGCCCACAGCCGAAGCCCGCCAGCAGTGCCACAGCGAGGCCCTGCCGCTTCCCTTTGCTTCTGAGAGAAGGCTTGGGCCACGGACTGGGCCTTTGCTCTTGACCTTGGTGACCCGGCAAGCATTCCTGGGGCTCCCGCCCCACGCTTTCCCACCAACCCCACCCCCTCGCCCTCTTCCCGCCCTCCCCACCCTATTCCCAGGCTCAGGTACTCACTGGACAATGTCAGCGAAGGCTGAGAACAGGGACTTGGAGCGGTACTCTATGCCGTGCTTAGCACACAGGGATCCCTAAAAGACGATGAGTCCCGGCGGATGTGAATGTCACTAACCCCGGGCACAATCCTGATGGTCCTCTAGAGATGGGTTAAACTGTTTTCACTCTTTAAAAAAACAAAACGAGATTAAAAAATTGTATTTCAGTGTTAGACTGATACACTTTTAAGAGATTCTCCTAAATCTCTACCTGGTCTCCAGCAGAGAAAGATACTTGAGCAGTTCCCAGAAAGAAGGAGACTAAAGGACAGCCATGCTGATCACAGACTTCTGTCTTCTAAAACTTGCCTAGAAGGTTCAGCTGCTCTGTCTTCCTCCAGCCTGTGAACCTCTGAGGTCTGCTAGCAGGGAGGCACCGAGCGGTGGAGCAGTGGGGTGAGCGCCTCCCCCTCTCCTGGGCAGAATTTCAGTGTGAAACCTCTTCCTGATTTCTGGGCTCAGCAGACCCTCCCTGTTCTAACATCTGTCCGCCTCCTTTGCTCACCAACCACCTGCATCTGCCAAACAGAAAAAGCAAAACCCACCACCCTGTCCCAGCAGCTCCACCCCTCCTTCCGGAAGACTTGTGTGTTCCCCCCACCCCTCTGGGTCTTAGGTCTGTGCCTGGAAGATAAAGGGGAGGGGTTTGAGTTGGAACCTTTATTCCTTCAAACCCACCCCCTCTGAGTATTAGGGCTGTAGTGGCATCGTCCCCGAGCCTCCGTCTGCTTTGGCCCCCTCTTCCAGGGGAGGCTGCCGTTACTGGTGGAGATAGGCGTCCAGCCAGAGCTGCCCATACTCCTTCAGTGAGCTGCGGGGAAGACGAGGACAGGTGAGGGTGACGGGTGGGGCAGAGCCCACAGCCGAAGCCCGCCAGCAGTGCCACAGCGAGGCCCTGCCGCTTCCCTTTGCTTCTGAGAGAAGGCTTGGGCCACGGACTGGGCCTTTGCTCTTGACCTTGGTGACCCGGCAAGCATTCCTGGGGCTCCCGCCCCACGCTTTCCCACCAACCCCACCCCCTCGCCCTCTTCCCGCCCTCCCCACCCTCTTCCCAGGCTCAGGTACTCACTGGACAATGTCAGCGAAGGCTGAGAACAGGGACTTGGAGCGGTACTCTATGCCGTGCTTAGCACACAGGGACTGCACCAGAGGAGCCACTTTGTGGTAATTGTGGCGCGGCATCGTGGGGAAAAGACTTCAGGGACAACGAGGGGACCGTCAGTGGCTCCAGCTCCTCTGTCCCCACATCCTCCTAGGTGCACCCTCCCCAGGCCCCAGCCTCCCCACTCACTGGTGCTCAATCTGGAAGTTGAGGTGGCCACTGAACCAGTCATTGAAGGCCGACTTGTGGACGTTGCATGTTGCCTGGAGCTGGGGGGAAGGTCGGGCAGTGTGGCTCTGGCTACCGGTGGACTGGCCAGCCCAGCCTTCCTCAGGCGAAGCTGACCTGCCCCTGGTTGCTCCATTCTCCACGTGGTGGCCAGAGAGAAGCTGCCCACTGATGAGGCGAGGCTTGGGAACGTCTGTCGTTACCACCATGCACCCCCTACTCCGAGTCTCTGCCCGCCCACCCTTTTTATTAGTTGTGTTAGCCCAGGTGTTTCGAGTGACTGGCCCTCACCTGGGTGGAGACCCAGTCCACGTTGCGGTCATGGCCAATGTGCATGGGGATGTGGTTCATCTGTGTCACCCACACAAACCAGTTGCTCTCCAGGAACCTGGGGGACAAGGCATCCAGACAAGGCCCGTACAGCACCGCCCAGAGGCCTTCCTCTCCCGCAGGCACCTGTCCCGGCCCGGCCCCCTCCCCCGCCGCCGTCTGGTGATCCCTCCTCTCCTGCAGAGGACTACCTGACAACGAAGAGAAGGCCCAGGACGCCTTTCAGTCCCAGCAGCGGCACGTACGTGAGGAAGATGCGCAGGTAGAAGGAGGTCATCCAGGCCAGATCCTGCAGTGAGACCAGAGAGCACTCAGACGCCACAAACACCTCTCCACTCACAGCACCGGGCTGCGCAGAGCGGCCCTCCTCCCGGGTCCCAAGACTGGAGTGGCCATGGTGGCCTCTCTCTGCTGCCCCTTCCGGTGCCATCCAGCACCACTGCTCCTGTTCCTCGTGGCGCCCCCAGCCCTCCCTGCTTGTTTCCTTCATAGGTCCAGCTTCCCCTGGCCCGTCTCCATCCTTCCTCCAGCTGCCAAAGAAATCTTCCAGGACCATGGCTCAGTCCATGCCAGTCCTCTGATCAAACGACCAGCCATTTCTCCTCCCCTGACGCCCGAGTCCTCCACCCCATGTCTCGTGACCAGGTTTGCTCCATAATCCCCAGCCTCTCTGCACAGAGTCCGCCCCCACATCCCCACTCACTGGTGCTCAATCTGGAAGTTGAGGTGGCCACTGAACCAGTCATTGAAGGCCGACTTGTGGACGTTGCATGTTGCCTGGAGCTGGGGGGAAGGTCGGGCAGTGTGGCTCTGGCTACCGGTGGACTGGCCAGCCCAGCCTTCCTCAGGCGAAGCTGACCTGCCCCTGGTTGCTCCATTCTCCACGTGGTGGCCAGAGAGAAGCTGCCCACTGATGAGGCGAGGCTTGGGAACGTCTGTCGTTACCACCATGCACCCCCTACTCCGAGTCTCTGCCCGCCCACCCTTTTTATTAGTTGTGTTAGCCCAGGTGTTTCGAGTGACTGGCCCTCACCTGGGTGGAGACCCAGTCCACGTTGCGGTCATGGCCAATGTGCATGGGGATGTGGTTCATCTGTGTCACCCACACAAACCAGTTGCTCTCCAGGAACCTGGGGGACAAGGCATCCAGACAAGGCCCGTACAGCACCGCCCAGAGGCCTTCCTCTCCCGCAGGCACCTGTCCCGGCCCGGCCCCCTCCCCCGCCGCCGTCTGGTGATCCCTCCTCTCCTGCAGAGGACTACCTGACAACGAAGAGAAGGCCCAGGACGCCTTTCAGTCCCAGCAGCGGCACGTACGTGAGGAAGATGCGCAGGTAGAAGGAGGTCATCCAGGCCAGATCCTGCAGTGAGACCAGAGAGCACTCAGACGCCACAAACACCTCTCCACTCACAGCACCGGGCTGCGCAGAGCGGCCCTCCTCCCGGGTCCCAAGACTGGAGTGGCCATGGTGGCCTCTCTCTGCTGCCCCTTCCGGTGCCATCCAGCACCACTGCTCCTGTTCCTCGTGGCGCCCCCAGCCCTCCCTGCTTGTTTCCTTCATAGGTCCAGCTTCCCCTGGCCCGTCTCCATCCTTCCTCCAGCTGCCAAAGAAATCTTCCAGGACCATGGCTCAGTCCATGCCAGTCCTCTGATCAAACGACCAGCCATTTCTCCTCCCCTGACGCCCGAGTCCTCCACCCCATGTCTCGTGACCAGGTTTGCTCCATAATCCCCAGCCTCTCTGCACAGAGTCCGCCCCCACATCCCCACTCCTGCCGGTCGTCCAAGGCCAGCTAGAAGAGTAACATCACGAAGTCTTTCCTGATTCCTCCCATACAGCCAGGTGCAGTCAGGCCCCTTTTGGAATCCCAGCGCTTTCGACCTGTACCTGTCTCTGGTTGTAATCACATCCTGCTTCATCAGAAGTTTCCTAGAGTGGGGGCCGTCTCTCTCTCCTCTTCCCCCTCCCCAGCCTGGCCCCTATTTTATGCTGAGCACAGTGACTTCTAGAAGACACCTGGCTGAACGAAACAGGGCATCAGGAGTCCTGTTGCCTGCTGTGCCCAAATCACCCAGAGATAGGGAAGGTCTCTACCTGGTTCTGTTACTTTGCTCTAAATTAGGCCGGGAGTAAACCCCAGCGGATATTCCCTGGAGAAGCCCTTTCCCAGCCCTCAGAGTACTGAAGACAAAGGATGTGGGACCTGGGGGCCATGGATACTTACCACCCACTTCTTCCGCTGGATAACAAAGTAGAAAATATACCACTGGAAGTAGAGAGGCACCAAGGCTGGGGGCCCAACTGGGAAGGAAATGGAGACGTGGAAGAAGGGTAAACAGCAAGGGGGGTCACTAAAGGGCCAGCCTGTGCAGGACAGATGGGAAAAAGCAGGGGAACCCTCTGCCATCGCCTCCTGTCACCCCTCCAGCTACCGGGGTACCCCTCAATCCATTAGAACTGACAGGTACTGAACGTGGCACGCATGCAA
Source organism: Tragulus kanchil (assembly GCA_022376925.1). NCBI lineage: Eukaryota > Metazoa > Chordata > Mammalia > Artiodactyla > Tragulidae > Tragulus > Tragulus kanchil. Next base: position 11,710,359 of record JAIOJX010000006.1, on the reverse strand, counting down.
GTCTGAAGAATCTCCCAGTGGATGCGGAGAGGGTGAGGGGAATGTGGCATTCCCCCTGTTGAGTGGCCATGGTGGCCTCTCTCTGCTGCCCCTTCCGGTGCCACCGCCCCTGCTCCTGTTCCTCGTGGCGCCCCCAGCCCTCCCTGCTTGTTTCCTTCATAGGTCCAGCTTCCCCTGGCCCGTCTCCATCCTTCCTCCAGCTGCCAAAGAAATCTTCCAGGACCATGGCTCAGTCCATGCCAGTCCTCTGATCAAACGACCAGCCATTTCTCCTCCCCTGACGCCCGAGTCCTCCACCCCATGTCTCGTGACCAGGTTTGCTCCATAATCCCCAGCCTCTCTGCACAGAGTCCGCCCCCACATCCCCACTCCTGCCGGTCGTCCAAGGCCAGCTAGAAGAGTAACATCACGAAGTCTTTCCTGATTCCTCCCATACAGCCAGGTGCAGTCAGGCCCCTTTTGGAATCCCAGCGCTTTCGACCTGTACCTGTCTCTGGTTGTAATCACATCCTGCTTCATCAGAAGTTTCCTAGAGTGGGGGCCGTCTCTCTCTCCTCTTCCCCCTCCCCAGCCTGGCCCCTATTTTATGCTGAGCACAGTGACTTCTAGAAGACACCTGGCTGAACGAAACAGGGCATCAGGAGTCCTGTTGCCTGCTGTGCCCAAATCACCCAGAGATAGGGAAGGTCTCTACCTGGTTCTGTTACTTTGCTCTAAATTAGGCCGGGAGTAAACCCCAGCGGGATATTCCCTGGAGAAGCCCTTTCCCAGCCCTCAGAGTACTGAAGACAAAGGATGTGGGACCTGGGGGCCATGGATACTTACCACCCACTTCTTCCGCTGGATAACAAAGTAGAAAATATACCACTGGAAGTAGAGAGGCACCAAGGCTGGGGGCCCAACTGGGAAGGAAATGGAGACGTGGAAGAAGGGTAAACAGCAAGGGGGGTCACTAAAGGGCCAGCCTGTGCAGGACAGATGGGGAACAGCACGGGGGAACCCCTCTGCCATCTCCTCCTGTCACCCCTCCAGATACCTGGGTACCCCTCAATCCATTAGAACTGACAGGTACTGAACGTGGGCACGCATGCAAGTCTGAAGAATCTCCCAGTGGATGCGGAGAGGGTGAGGGGGAACGTGGCATTCTCTTCAGTGGAAGAGAACAGCAGCGATAACAAGCTCCAGGCATGGAACCCGCCTGCTCCCCTGCCTTTAAGAAGGTCCTGCTCATCCTGGAGCTGCCCTGCCTGCAGCCCTGCCCCTGCCAGGGGCCTTCTCCTGGCCCTGTGCCTGTCCTTTTGGCCACCTGCCCTCTGCTCCTGGCTGCTCTGCCACACGGGTGAAGGGACAGGAGCAGGAAAGTGTGTCTGTGTGTTGAGTGGGGGAAGGATCAACGCTGCTGATCTGTCACAGGCTGAAAGCTCACTTCCCGTGGACTAGGGAAATGAGTGCATGCCCCTCAGCCTGAAGCAGCCTGGAGATGAGCCTGAAGCAGCCTGTGGAAGGGGTGCGGAGCTTCTCTTAGAGCTGGGAGTTGACGAGTGGATCCCGCCCAGCATGCTAGTCGGTTTCCTTCCGTGTCCCGTCTCTGCAGGGCCTGTGGGGCCCTGAAGGAAAGAGGGCCTTTGCAAGCATAGGGAAGCTTAAGCACATATTTGCAGTTTGGTGCTAAAAAGATGCCTACAGGAAGAGACAGGGCATGATCTAAGGTCCATTGTCAAAACTTCTGATTGATCCCCAGGTTTCCGGGTTTCCGGGCTCTGGGCAATGCATGCTCACCATGAGTTCCTATTGCAATGTAAATACATAACTGCTGACCTTTAGCTTGATTGGTGTAACTATAGGAAGTCCTTTGCAAAGCCCTCTTCATTTGCCTATAAAAACTGTTAGTTTACACTAATAAAGTGGAACTGCCTCGACAGAACCCCTGCCGTGTCTGATTGTCCCAGGCATGCGCAGACGGGCACGGGCTGGGGGGCCGGCAGCAAAGATTCACCTCTCTCCGAGATCTCCTGGTTCAGCCGGGGGCAATCCCGCTGCCTTCCCTTTCTGCAGATGGTCCCCGCAAGGGCCGTGATGGTGCCTGTAACCCAGCATCACGGTGCCCACCCGTGGCTCCTCTCTCCCGACGTATCATGGATTTCAGCCTTTCTTCCCATGTTTCTGTTCCACCTTTCTATCCTACCCCCTCTTCTCTAGAGGGGTGGGGTTCTAGGCAGTTAGGAGAAATTCTGTTGAACTGAAATGGAGTCAATGGACTCATCCCCTCCTTGGGGGAATGTTCGACCTTTAAAATTTCTCAGGCCTTATGGAGCAGGTTTTTAAAACAGCAGAAGTCTTCAGATAGAGCTTAGTGGCCTTCCCTGGTGGTTCAGTGGTTAGGAGTCCTCCTTGCAATGCAGGGGACGTGGGTTTGATCCCTGGCTGGGGCACTAAGATCCCACCTGCCTCAGAGTTACCAAGCCTGCACATCGCCACTCCTGAGGTGGATGCTCTCAGGGCCTACAGGCCACAGCGAGAGTCTGCCAGCCACAGTGAAGACCCTGCATGCAAGCAACTAAAACCTGATGCAGCCAAATATTTTTAAAAAAAGAAGAAAGAAAAGCGCTAAAGACAGCCACAGAAATGTCTTGTCTTCAGCTCTGTCTTGTGGTCCAGTCATTCCATTGCTAGTCTGTCTGCCTGTGTCCCCTTGGGAGTTGCATTGTGCCCCACGGTGGCCCTGGTGTTTGACACAATTGAAAGTAAAGTTTCACAGGCTTGATTGCTCCCCACTACTCAGTTCCCTTGTGGAAGCAAGGGTGGGGCTGGAGGAACCGGTTTACTCCCAACACCAGTGGCCTTTGACAAAACATTAGTCTAACTCTTGACTTGGCCCCTTCAAAGGTACACTGTTCCCTGGCAGGGAGTCATCTGTTCCAGGAGGAGAACTTCCTCCAGCTTTTGCATCAAACACTGTGATCCCCGGGGGCTCACTTCCTCTGCACACCCCTTCAGCAGCCCCTGCAGGGCAGCACCCCCTGCCCGGTGCCGGAGGAGGACACTCACTCAGGAAAAAGTACTTGTGCTGGTGGTTGTAGGGCATGTACTTTTTCTTCTGTTTGCCGAGCTGTGAAGGAGAAGCAAACACAAATCAGCACCCACAGGCCAGCCACCCATCCCCCGCCCCTTGCGACTCTGGCTATTTCCTGGTCCGGAGCAGAGGCCTATCCCAGGGGCCATCTGCTGGCTGGCGCCACGGGAAGACTCCCTCAGGCCAAGCCAGACCGCCAGCTCCTGGCCCATGAAGCCCAGGCTGCCGGATTTCCTGTTTGTTGGCTCACACCTGCACAAGGGTGAGCGCACCAGAGTCTGCAGGTCCTCAGGGCTCCCCACGTTCATCCCGAGACACCCTTGTCAGGGGCGGAGGCCCCTCCACTTCCCCTTCCTGTCTCTATCTGGTACTTTTTTGACACCAGGGTCTCCACTGGCTGCCATCTTCACCCCTAGACAGGCCAGCATTCCCTCTCCATCCAGCTCCAGATCTTCTCCAGAATCTTTTGGTTTCTTCACTTGCAAGCGAAGCCGCGTTAGGCAATATTTGCGGAAAGAGTATCAAGAACAACTTGGCAGTCTGAAGGTTCTGGCGAGCCAGCAGGTGGTGGTGATTCTGTAAGCCGAGCTGCTCCAGAGACCGGCTGCGGCTGCCATCAGCCCAGGTCCCCCAATGGGGCACTCAAACCCCGACAGCCAAACTCAGCACTCTCCTTCAATGGCTCCTCCTGCCCCTTGTGCCCTGGCTGGCTCTGGTGACCAGACATCCACGGGGCACAGGAGGAACCCTACCCAGACCAGGATGCCAGCTTACTCCTCTTTCCTGAGTCTATCTGCTGTTTTGACAGGACCTTTACTGAGACCTCAGTGTGTGCCAGGCACTTTTGCTACATGCAGCGTTCTTCCTACTTGAACTGATTCATTCAACAAATATGTATTAAGCGTCTAATGCCTGCGCTGTTCTAGGTGTGAGGATACAGAGATGTGACTCCTTTGGCCCCGGGGCTCACTTCCTCTGCACACCCTTCAGCAGCCCCTGCAGGGCAGCACCCCTGCCCGGTGCGGAGGAGGACACTCACTCAGGAAAAAGTACTTGTGCTGGTGGTTGTAGGGCATGTACTTTTTCTTCTGTTTGCCGAGCTGTGAAGGAGAAGCAAACACAAATCAGCACCCACAGGCCAGCCACCCATCCCCCGCCCCTTGCGACTCTGGCTATTTCCTGGTCCGGAGCAGAGGCCTATCCCAGGGGCCATCTGCTGGCTGGCGCCACGGGAAGACTCCCTCAGGCCAAGCCAGACCGCCAGCTCCTGGCCCATGAAGCCCAGGCTGCCGGATTTCCTGTTTGTTGGCTCACACCTGCACAAGGGTGAGCGCACCAGAGTCTGCAGGTCCTCAGGGCTCCCCACGTTCATCCCGAGACACCCTTGTCAGGGGCGGAGGCCCCTCCACTTCCCCTTCCTGTCTCTATCTGGTACTTTTTTGACACCAGGGTCTCCACTGGCTGCCATCTTCACCCCTAGACAGGCCAGCATTCCCTCTCCATCCAGCTCCAGATCTTCTCCAGAATCTTTTGGTTTCTTCACTTGCAAGCGAAGCCGCGTTAGGCAATATTTGCGGAAAGAGTATCAAGAACAACTTGGCAGTCTGAAGGTTCTGGCGAGCCAGCAGGTGGTGGTGATTCTGTAAGCCGAGCTGCTCCAGAGACCGGCTGCGGCTGCCATCAGCCCAGGTCCCCCAATGGGGCACTCAAACCCCGACAGCCAAACTCAGCACTCTCCTTCAATGGCTCCTCCTGCCCCTTGTGCCCTGGCTGGCTCTGGTGACCAGACATCCACGGGGCACAGGAGGAACCCTACCCAGACCAGGATGCCAGCTTACTCCTCTTTCCTGAGTCTATCTGCTGTTTTGACAGGACCTTTACTGAGACCTCAGTGTGTGCCAGGCACTTTTGCTACATGCAGCGTTCTTCCTACTTGAACTGATTCATTCAACAAATATGTATTAAGCGTCTAATGCCTGCGCTGTTCTAGGTGTGAGGATACAGAGATGAGCGACACAAAACTGCTACCCTCGTGGAGCTTACAAGCTTAGGGGAGATGGAGAACTCGATGGGAGAACTCGATGGACTGGGAGTATGTTTGAAGGCAGCATCCCATCCTAAGCAACATTAACTGAGGGGAAGCCGGAATTGGAGCACCTGCCATGTTTGGTGGGGGTGGGCGGGCAGAACTCTGGCCTCCTGTTTGGGGACTGTTATGGAAGGGAGCTCTGGCTGCTGGCTGCCTCCCTCCTCCGATCAGATTAAGGCTGTAATGGCCACCAAACAATGCTGGTAAACTGCCCCACTGTGTTTCAACTCCTGGAGGCCAGAAGAGTTATCTTTAGCATGAAGAGTTCCCCGCACTTCCTTGTTCTCCAGGAGAGTTGGGAGGCACTGGGATGGGTGCCACTGGGTCAGCCCAGGAGTTGGTGCCCAGTCTGGACCCACTGAGGCTGAACCAAGAACCAGGCAGCCTGTAGCCCACACATTTCCTAACAGACAGCCTATCCTCAGCCTCATAACTAAACAAATAAAATAAAGTAAAAAAAAAAACAAAAAAACCACAAAGTTATTTTGGTCCCAGAGCATTCTCTATTTTTAGTGTCTGCAGATAGGAATTTCCTAAAAACCCTAGTACTGGGCTTCCCTGGTGGTTCAGTGGGTAAGGACACCGCCTTGCACTGCAGGGGCGCCGGTTCGATCCCTGGCCTGGGAAGATCCCACGTGCCGCGAGCGGCTGGACTGATGTGTCCAGTTACCGAGCCGGAGCTCTGGAGCGCATGCGCCCAGAGCCGGTGCTCTGCGACAACAGAGGCCGCCGCGATGGGAGGCCCACATGGGCCAAAGAACAAAGATGGATGTAAATAGACAAATGAAAGACCAATAGAAGTGGCCCGCCTGCTCCCCTCCCTCCCCACCCCACCCCCCCATAAAAAATTAAAAAAAAAAAAAAAAACCCAAAAACCCTAGTACCAAGAAGCAACAGAGGTAGTGATGTGAGAAGGTTCTCTTCCACTTAAGACTTTCATCCTTTTTTTTTTTTTTTTAAAGATTTATTTATTTATTTATTTTGGGCGGGGGTCAGGTTGGGGAGGGAGGAGAGCGGGCGGGCCTCCCATCGCGGTGGCATCTGTTGTTGCAGAGTGCCGGCTCTGGACGCATGCGCTCCAGAGCTCCGGCTCGGTGATTGGACACATCAGTCCAGCCGCTCCGCGGCACGTGGGATCTTTCCAGGCCAGGGATCGAACCGGTGCCCCTTGCACTGCAAGGCGGTGTCCTTATCCACTGGACCACCAGGGGAAGCCCCAGTTTCGTCCTTTTTTAAAAAACATTTTATTTATTTATTTGACTGAGCTGGGACTTAGTTGCAGCACATGGGATCTTCAGTTGCGACATGTGGGATCTAGTTCCCTGACTAGGAATCGAACACTGGCCCCCTGCATTGGGAGCGTGGAGCCTTAACTGCTGGACCACCAGGGAAGTCCCCCAAACATTTTTATAGTGACAGTACAGGAGCTACCAGGAGCCTCATGCTCTGCCGGATAAACAATCTACACCACACTCAAAAAAGCCAACCTGAGCCAGGGAAAGCCAGGGCTGGTTTGTCATTTGCATAGTGCTGCGAATGTAGCAACCAAGTAAGTCCCTTTTCAGGAAGTAGGAAGATTAGGATCTTGTGACCAGAGAAAATACAAGCCTCAAGCTACGCGCTTCTGGTGCTAGAACATCCACTGCTGCCAGAACCTTCCCACAGAGTTCTTCTCATAGCCAGAGAGGGAAGAAAGCCAGGCTGTCTTTAATTCATGCCTAGAGCAGCATGTATTTAATGACCCTTGAGTTCTGGGTGTGCTGAAATGCCATAACATGTCATGCAGTGGAGGGGGGACCGTGAACTCTGATTACTGCCTAGAGCCTTGGGACAAAAGGTCTTAATTTTTTTTTAATTTTTCAAAGCACTCCAGTGGGCCCCCACAGCCTTCCATGGCTTTGCACTCACTAAAGGCTCACAAGGTCTCCAGCCACCCCCAGGCATTCGTGCAGGAGCAGTCGCACTAGAACGGTAGCTCACAGTCTCAGGCTGCAACGCAAACCCAGTGCTGACCATCCTGAAGGTCAGACCGGGATCCGGGGAGTGGGAAGAATTCCTCAGTGGATGACCGCTCAAGGTGATGGGGGTCAGAGTGACCCCATCTAGCTCTCGTCGGGGAGATGGCGACACAGCCGGATGTGAGTGTAAGAGATGATTACCGAGAGCAGGGGCTGACTGCCTGGGGTGGGGTGGGGTCTAAAAAGCACCTGTGAGGAGGACCACCCATCACCTTCAAGGCTGAGCAGCGTCTGCACAGCCATCTGGTTATCCTCTGAGTCCTGAGCGGTGTGTGGTACCTTTCTGCATTCACTACGAAGGCCTCGGGCTATCCTGGGCAGCCTGTTTGCTGCCCGTGGCCTCCCATGGCTTCCAAACAGCCCGCCAGCCGGGCCCCCATGTCTCAGCCTCATAGCCGTCCTCCCGAGCACTTCCCCGCAAGCCCACAGTGCTGGCTGGTGCCCATGCTCCGAGACCTTCGCGGATCCCTCTGCTCACCTCCACAGAGAGGATCTTCCCCAGGGCAAAGAAGAAGGGGTGCATGTTGATGTCCGGGTCTTTGCGGAAGCAGTTGGGCTTGGCGTGGTGCTGGAAGTGCATGTGGTTCCACCAACTGGCAGGGGCCCCCTACAAAAAAGCGGGGGGCGTGAGTACGGAAGCCTGGTGTCCCCCTCCTAGAGGCAGCCCGTCGCTGACGGGAGTTTCAGAGAGCTGCTCCCCATTCCACTGACCTTCAGGTGACCAATGACAAAATGATGTAGCAGGTGGTTCCATGTGGAGGTGCCGCAGACGGACAGGTGTCCAAAGTCGTGCTGCAGCCAGCCGGCCTGGGCCTGCGTGAGAAGCGTCAGCGCTGAGAGCCGCCCGGCGTCCGTCTCAGCTGAGGCTTTCTCTCTTCCTCAGTGCTGGCCTAACTGAGCGCATCAGGAAAGCAGTCAGGATGTCCGGGTCCTGCCTCTCGCGCTGCCGCTGACTCGGAGAGCCGGGGCCGGTCACGCTCCTTTCTCTGTTCTTTAGAGTCTCCAACTCTGGGGTTCTGTGACTTCTGATGAACTAAACATCCAGACTACAGACTGAGAGAGAGGGACAGACTCAGGCAAATAGGGGGCCTGATTCATAAAGGGGTTCTGACAGCCACGTGTTGGACTGTGTTGTCGTAGGGAGGAAGCCAGGCTCTGCTGAGAAACCAGAACCTTGCTTCCTGGCACGCGGGGCCATGACAGAATCTGAGCATGAGGTTTCAGAGGAGAAATGCCACAGGAAGAAGGAAATCCTAGAGAGGCAGTGGGAGACACGAAGGTGCACACGCAGGAAAGATGAGCAGAGGAAAGCCAGACAATGGAACGGGTGTTCTGGCACCCGCTCCCCCGTGGGTCCTCGGCTCTGCCCGGGTCCTCGGGACCGGGGACTCCTTGGCCTCCTACTCCACATGCTGAGTGCGGCTGTGCTCTCAGCAAGCCCAGGGCTCTTACCTGAACTGTGCTGAGCAGCACTGAACACAGGAGGAAGGGCACGACAGACGTCCCGAAGAGCCAGAGAGTGAGCCAGGCGGTGACGTCCAGCAGCAGGATGTGCAGGAGGTAGAGTAGGAAGAAGATGGGGTTGGCCTTCATCAGACCCATCCGTTCCACCGTGGCCCGCAGCTGCCGGAACTCATCAGTCAGCGCTTTCTGCAGAAGAGTGGAGACGGGAAGGCTGTTATTCTCCCCAGGTGCAACCCAGCACTGGAGACAAGGACCCCCTTAAGCTCAAGGCACCCCCCACCCCCGAGGTAACTGAGGAAGCCCACAGTCCTAGATAAAGCTACCACGAGGCTAAGGCTAAGCGGAGGTGCCAGGGCATCTGGTCTTTGGAGTTAATCAGAATTCAGTCTAGCCCCAGCTCTGCCACTTACTAACAGTGCAATCCTTGGTCGTGTTGCTTCACCTCTCTGACCCTCAGTTTTCTCATTTGTAACTCTGGATTGTATGATGCCATGCCTGGGACACAGCAAGTGCTCATTCGATCGGTCTTACGTCGAGGATGGTGATGGTGGTGGTGGTGGCCTTGTGTGAGCCACAGGTTCCAAAGCCGTGTAACCCAGTGACTATGCAGAAGACGCAAGGATCTCAAGACTCTGCAGAACTACCGACTGTGGTCACCTGTGAGCCTACTCTAGGCCTTCCTTCCACCCCTGCCCCTCAGCCACCACAGCGTCTCACGTTCTTCGTGGGCTCGAAGCTGGGCTCCTCCGGGGAGAGTTCTCCGATCAGGAGGGAGCTCATGTACTTCCTCACAAGGTCCTTGTTGATGTGGAATGCCACAAAAGGATCCTGCAAGGATGGGGAGAAGACAGAACAGGGAGGAAGTCAGGTTGGCCCCTCTGGAACTGTGCGGGCTTCACGCCAAAGGCCATCCTCCTGACCCAGCGAGGAGGCTGCACCCGGCTTCGGACAGACACCGCCTCCCTCCAAGCAGCCGCCCTTTGAGGCTCCTCAGACTTGTCCCTGGTGTCCACAACTCAATCACCCAGCATCTGTGTCCTAGTAAGCAGGGGCAGAGGGACCACAGAAAGATGAGCCTGGCAGGCCTTTCCTCTGGGTGTGCGTCCCTGAAATGTGGTGAGGGAGACTCTTTGTGTCCAAGAGCTGAGCCAGGCGGTGACGTCCAGCAGCAGGATGTGCAGGAGGTAGAGTAGGAAGAAGATGGGGTTGGCCTTCATCAGACCCATCCGTTCCACCGTGGCCCGCAGCTGCCGGAACTCATCAGTCAGCGCTTTCTGCAGAAGAGTGGAGACGGGAAGGCTGTTATTCTCCCCAGGTGCAACCCAGCACTGGAGACAAGGACCCCCTTAAGCTCAAGGCACCCCCCACCCCCGAGGTAACTGAGGAAGCCCACAGTCCTAGATAAAGCTACCACGAGGCTAAGGCTAAGCGGAGGTGCCAGGGCATCTGGTCTTTGGAGTTAATCAGAATTCAGTCTAGCCCCAGCTCTGCCACTTACTAACAGTGCAATCCTTGGTCGTGTTGCTTCACCTCTCTGACCCTCAGTTTTCTCATTTGTAACTCTGGATTGTATGATGCCATGCCTGGGACACAGCAAGTGCTCATTCGATCGGTCTTACGTCGAGGATGGTGATGGTGGTGGTGGTGGCCTTGTGTGAGCCACAGGTTCCAAAGCCGTGTAACCCAGTGACTATGCAGAAGACGCAAGGATCTCAAGACTCTGCAGAACTACCGACTGTGGTCACCTGTGAGCCTACTCTAGGCCTTCCTTCCACCCCTGCCCCTCAGCCACCACAGCGTCTCACGTTCTTCGTGGGCTCGAAGCTGGGCTCCTCCGGGGAGAGTTCTCCGATCAGGAGGGAGCTCATGTACTTCCTCACAAGGTCCTTGTTGATGTGGAATGCCACAAAAGGATCCTGCAAGGATGGGGAGAAGACAGAACAGGGAGGAAGTCAGGTTGGCCCCTCTGGAACTGTGCGGGCTTCACGCCAAAGGCCATCCTCCTGACCCAGCGAGGAGGCTGCACCCGGCTTCGGACAGACACCGCCTCCCTCCAGGCAGCCGCCCTTTGAGGCTCCTCAGACTTGTCCCTGGTGTCCACAACTCAATCACCCAGCATCTGTGTCCTAGTAAGCAGGGGCAGAGGGACCACAGAAAGATGAGCCTGGCAGGCCTTTCCTCTGGGTGTGCGTCCCTGAAATGTGGTGAGGGAGACTCTTTGTGTCCACTAGGGGACTTCCACGTCCCTCCCCCTTGCCTCCACAGCTGTTCTGGTTAATGGTCCCTATTTCTCCTTCTAGTCTGAACACTCCTTGCCCTAGGGGCACTAATTTTGGTTCTGCAAGGTGAGGTCCTTAGTGACTAAATTAACGTCCTGAGTTCAGACAGCCCCGGGCCCTAAGGCGAAGCCACTAGCGAGAAGGGAGCTGGGGCGGAGCCGGAGGCCAGTGGCACCACACATCCGGACCAATCGCGGTCCCTGCAACGGCCTGCCCCGGCCCCAAATCTCACTGCCAGAAGCCCCGGCGTCGGCGTCGGTGCCTGCTCTGTCCACGCATGCGCCAATCCACACCTTCTTCGCCTTCGGACCACTGTCTGAACTCCCCCGCGGTCACTCCGGAGACCAGCGCAGGCTCCGGCGGCCTCCTCGACTCCCAGGCCTGCCGCGTCGGAGGGAGAGGCGGGTCCTCACCCCGTCAGCTTCCACCGCACACAAAAACCCGGGGGCGGGGGGCGCTCGGAGATAGCAGGGAGAAAGCTGGGGACTGTAGAAGGGGTCATGGCGCTAGGCGAAGACTATAGGGTGAGAGGACACAGCGAAACGAAAGCTCCAATCTCTGGGTCCCAAAGAACGGCCCCTCAGCTCCGGAACCCAGGAAGGAGGTGCCGCGTCTAGAAGCGGCAGAATCAGGGCTGGGGCGAGCGCTGGCCCGAGGGAGGAGGGATGCAGCCAGCACCGGGTTTAGGGCCCAGGAGAGCCAATGACGTGCTTGAGACCCCGCTGCACTGAGGCTGAGTGACCTCCCCTCAGGATTCCAGGGCTGCTCTGGGGTCCCAGTTAAGTGTATGCTGAGGCAGGCTCCCCACCTTCGCAGGCTGCTCCCATTCCTTCCTGTGCACAAGCAGGCGCTAGGCATCTCTGGCCGGCGCTGCCCCTTCCCCACTCTCCCGTCTTCACCCTGTGCAGGGGTTCCTAAGGCAGCGGGCGCCCGATGGCTTCTCCCCAACTCAGTTCTCTGCCCTGCCTGCGATCGCCAGTCTAGTCAGGCACGCTCGGTCCAGACGCGGCTACATTTTCCTCCCAGCTACCAAGACAGGTCAAGAACCCCTTTCCCCGCCACTGGCCGCTCCTCCCTCGGTCGCGGCAGTACTGCCGTCCGGAAGCCCCGCATCCCCACTCTCCTCCCTTCTGGTCCTGCTCCCTGGCCGGCCCACGCTTGGAGATCGCAGAGTCCGGGCCGCAAACGGAGTGTACAGAGAGGTGGCGCCGCCCTTTGTGCTTGCACGTTGCCGGCCTCCATCCCTACTCCCTAGACTCCCCTTTTCACCGCCTCTCCTGCCCTTGCATCCCATTTTCGCAGCATCACCCGGCAACAGGTACGCTCCTTAGCCTCCCGGTTTTCCCCAGAATTCGTGAGTGTTCGGCCACGGGTGCCAAACTTCCTGTCTCGCGTGCTGGGTCTCCGGCTCCAGCCGTCCGGTCCCGCCTCCTCCCTGGCCCTAGGCAGCGCTCACCGTCGCATCCTGCCCCGCGTAGTGGCTGATGACCCGGGATCCCCCGGGGTGCCGGCGGACGAATTCGCTGATATTGTACACCTTTCGGTCAATCACGAGCCACCGCTCTTTTTCACGTCCAGAGCGCTTCGCCACCTCGTCCCAGGTGAAGTAGCGCGGGGTCGGCCCCCGGGCCGGGGTCTCGGGGCCCATCGGCTCTGGGCAACGTCGAGCGCCAGCTGGCAAGCGGCGGCCGAGGCGCGCGCACGAGACCCGCGGGATAGCGCGCGCCGACCTCGCGTGCTCGGGTAGGCGGTCCGCTGGCGCGCGCCCTGACCCCGCCGCTGGCGCAGCGCGGTTTCAGCCAGGGGCTGTAGCCCCCGAGCCCCGCTGCGCGTGCTCTTATTGGCCGAACAACGTGGCGCGGGGCGTGAGGCCCCGCCTTCCCTCCGGCCCCGCGTGGGCGGGCGCTCCTCTAGGGTCGAGGTAGGCCCGCTGCGGGCCAGGATGCGCGCCCCCTTGCGGGCTCGTTGGCGGGGTCGCTGCCGGATTCCGCTTCTCGCGCTTTTTGCTCCCAGCCGGGCGCTGCGGACTGGATGAAGGTTCCAGTGGAGACTCCTGGGTGCGGGGGCCGGCTCAGGGGGCGGCGGCACCGAGTGCGCGGGCGCCCTGGGCTTTTAGGGTAGGGTGGGCTCGGCCGGGGCGGGGGAGGCGGTGGGCAGGGGCCGATCCGTGTGAGTGGGCGGGTGAAGGGCGGGCCTCGCTGCCAGGAGGCCTGCCGTGCCCACGGGGTTGAAGGCTGGGGGTTTGGAGAGGGGGCATCTTCGTCAGTCTCCAGACCATAGCCCTGTAGAAATCCACCTGGTGAACTCTCCCGCCTTCTCGCCTCCCAGCGCCACCAGTTATGCGACTGGAAATTAACGAGTCTGAGAACCCTTGGCAATTATCTTGTAATAGCATACGGTGTATTGGCTCTGGGAGGGTGGGGATGGTTAATGCTTTACTATGCTCAGTATAACATTAAAAATGCCCACAATTTTTGTAATCCTGTTTGCCTTTTTCGCTTGTTTTTTACTTTTGTTCTTTTAAATTCTCCCAATTAACTGGAATGTTTAAATAAAAGGAAATGGCCCAGCAACTCCCACCTTCTGGGAGGCCCTGAGTGAAGAGTCCGGTCTTGCAACTAAGGCATCGCTACTGCATCCTAGATGCACCTGGGAGCTGCTGGGGGCCCTTAAATAGATTAGGGGCTCCTAGCTCTGAGCTTTCTGAAGAGGTGACAAAGCACACAGAGGCTTCCGGATTTGGAGACGGGCAGGCAAGAAGCTGTTAGCCTTATGAAGAGGTTCAGTTCATGTGTTGCATTTTATTTATTCAAAAAAGCACTTACTATGTGCTAGGCACTGTTTTTAGTGGGTTGTCAATGTTAAACTCATTTAATTCTCCTAACAGCCCTTTGACAGTAGAAATCTCACCTCCAGATGCAGAAATTGAGCCTCTGAGAGGTCATTTTGTCACATTGTTAAATGGAAGGACTGAGCTTAGAACCTGACAGTACTCTGAACCCCGGGGCTCTGCTGTCTCTCCTCTGGTTGTTTATACTTGTGGGATTCTGCAACTGAGAGAAAGGAGGCTTTATTCCATGCACTCGAGGTAGGGTCTTTGCCCCTAGGAGTCAGGAGACTAGGGGAAATACAGGTAGATTTCTAGTAGACAAGCACTTTCATCCATTCAACCCAAATCCCTCATTTTTGAGATAAAAAATTGAGGTTCAGAATGGGGAAGGGACGTCGGAAGGGGAAGTTAAGGTGTCCAGGCTTCTAGTTAAGGTGCCAGGCCACCGCACCTTTCTCAGGAACGGTAATCCTTGCAGCTGCCCCTTAGCACATCCAGCTTTCCATTTTAAAAAAAGACTTTACCCAACAACTTAGTAGTGTGTAACACTGTACGGTGAGAGGCAGAGGACTTGTGGAGGATGCACTCATGGGATTCCTTAATTCCATTTTTTTTTTTTTTTAAACTGGACAATATATTTTTTTTAAGATTTATTTATTTATTTAATTTTTGGGCGGGGGTCGGGTTGGGGAGGAAGGGGGGCGGGCGGGCCACTTCTATTGGTCTTTCATTTGTCTATTTACATCCATCTTTGTTCTTTGGCCCGTGTGGGCCTCCCATCGCGGTGGCGTCTGTTGTTGCAGAGCACCGGCTCTGGGCGCATGCGCTCCAGAGCTCCGGCTCGGTAATTGGACACATCAGTCCAGCCGCTCCACGGCACGTAGGATCTTCCCAGGCCAGGGCTCGAACCGGCGCCCCTTGCAGTGCAAGGCGGTGTCCTTACCCACTGGACCACCAGGGGAAGCCCCGTTGTATTCTAATTGTATAAATACCTTGCAGACCAGTATAGTAAACCTGCTATTTAACAGATAATACAGCAGATCCAAAGCACAGGAACTGCTGGAGTAATGAGGAAAAAAAAATAAATGGGACAATTAAACTGAAAAGTTTTTGCACAACAGAGGAAGCCATATGTAAGATAACCCTCAGAATGGGAGAAAATACTTGGAAATGAAGCAGCTGACAAAGGATTAATCTCCAAAATACACAAACAGCTCATATAACTCAATTTCAGAAAAACAATCCAATCAAAAACCTCTACTCTGAACCCGGGGCTCTGCTGTCTCCTCTGGTTGTTTATACTTGTGGGATTCTGCAACTGAGAGAAAGGAGGCTTTATTCCATGCACTCGAGGTAGGGTCTTTGCCCCTAGGAGTCAGGAGACTAGGGGAAATACAGGTAGATTTCTAGTAGACAAGCACTTTCATCCATTCAACCCAAATCCCTCATTTTTTGAGATAAAAATTGAGGTTCAGAATGGGGAAGGGACGTCGGAAGGGGAAGTTAAGGTGTCCAGGCTTCTAGTTAAGGTGCCAGGCCACCGCACCTTTCTCAGGAACGGTAATCCTTGCAGCTGCCCCTTAGCACATCCAGCTTTCCATTTTAAAAAAAGACTTTACCCAACAACTTAGTAGTGTGTAACACTGTACGGTGAGAGGCAGAGGACTTGTGGAGGATGCACTCATGGGATTCCTTAATTCCATTTTTTTTTTTTTTTAAACTGGACAATATATTTTTTTTAAGATTTATTTATTTATTTAATTTTTGGGCGGAGGTCGGGTTGGGGAGGGAGGGGGCGGCGGGCCACTTCTATTGGTCTTTCATTTGTCTATTTACATCCATCTTTGTTCTTTGGCCCGTGTGGGCCTCCCATCGCGGTGGCGTCTGTTGTTGCAGAGCACCGGCTCTGGGCGCATGCGCTCCAGAGCTCCGGCTCGGTAATTGGACACATCAGTCCAGCCGCTCCACGGCACGTAGGATCTTCCCAGGCCAGGGCTCGAACCGGCGCCCCTTGCAGTGCAAGGCGGTGTCCTTACCCACTGGACCACCAGGGGAAGCCCCGTTGTATTCTAATTGTATAAATACCTTGCAGACCAGTATAGTAAACCTGCTATTTAACAGATAATACAGCAGATCCAAAGCACAGGAACTGCTGGAGTAATGAGGAAAAAAAAATAAATGGGACAATTAAACTGAAAAGTTTTTGCACAACAGAGGAAGCCATATGTAAGATAACCCTCAGAATGGGAGAAAATACTTGGAAATGAAGCAGCTGACAAAGGATTAATCTCCAAAATACACAAACAGCTCATATAACTCAATTTCAGAAAAAAACAATCCAATCAAAAACTGCATGGTAGGGCTTGCCTGGTGGTCCAGTGGGTGAAGAGTCCGCCTTGCAGCGCAAGGGGCACCAGTTTGGTCCCTGACCGGAAGGATCCCACATGGTGGAGCGGCTTGACCGGTGTGTCCAGTTACGAGCTGGCGCTCTGGAGCGCATGGGCCTGGAGCCCGTGCTCTGCAGAGAGAGAGGCCACTGCAATGGGAGGCCCACAGACCAGAGAATAAATATGGATTAAAATAAATAAATAAACAAGAAAAACAGGCCAAAATTTTAAAAAACTAGGTGGAACACATGAATAGACATTTCTTCAAAGAAAACATCCTGGTGGCTAAAAAACACATGAAAAAAAATGCTCAAAATCACTAATTATTAGAGAAATGCAAGTCAAAACTGCAATGAGATATCACCTCATACAGGTTAGAATGGCTAAAATCTACAAACAATAAATACTGAAGATGGTATGGAGAGAAAGGAACACTCTAGCACTATTGCTGGAAATGTAAATTGATACAGCCACTATGAAGAACAGAAGGAAGCTTCCTTAAGAAACTAAAAACTGCACTACCATGTGACTGAGCAATCCCAATACTGAGCATATATCCAAAGAAAACCATAATTAAAAGACACATGTAGCCCAGTGTTGACTGCCGCACTATTTACAATAGGCAGGACATGAAAGCAACCGAGATGTCCACCAATAGATGAATCGGTAAAGAGGATGTGGTATTACATATATATATATATATATGCTATTAATCAGCTATAAAAAGGAACAAAATTGGGTCATTTGTAGAGACGTGGATAGATCTAAAGACTGTTATACAGAGTGAAGTAAATCAGAGGAAAACAAATATGGTATATTAATGCATATATGTGGAATTAAGGATCAACGGTATGGACGATCTTATTTACAAAGCAGAAATAGAGACACAGACATAGAGAACAAAAGTGTGGACACCAAGAGGAATGCAGGGGATCAACTGGGAGATTGGGATTGACATGTATACGCTATTGATGCTATGCAGAAAATAGATAGCTAATTGGAACCTCCTGCAGAGCACAAGGACCTCTACTCAGTGCTCTCTGGTGACCTAAATGGGAAGGAAATCCAAAGGAGAGGAAATATACATGTATGTTTAGCTGATTCACTTTGCTCTGCAGCAGAAACTTAACATAATATCGTAAGATGAGCTGGCGCTCTGGAGCGCATGGGCCTGGAGCCCGTGCTCTGCAGAGAGAGAGGCCACTGCAATGGGAGGCCCACAGACCAGAGAATAAATATGGATTAAAATAAATAAATAAACAAGAAAAACAGGCCAAAATTTTAAAAAACTAGGTGGAACACATGAATAGACATTTCTTCAAAGAAAACATCCTGGTGGCTAAAAAACACATGAAAAAAAATGCTCAAAATCACTAATTATTAGAGAAATGCAAGTCAAAACTGCAATGAGATATCACCTCATACAGGTTAGAATGGCTAAAATCTACAAACAATAAATACTGAAGATGGTATGGAGAGAAAGGAACACTCTAGCACTATTGCTGGAAATGTAAATTGATACAGCCACTATGAAGAACAGAAGGAAGCTTCCTTAAGAAACTAAAAACTGCACTACCATGTGACTGAGCAATCCCAATACTGAGCATATATCCAAAGAAAACCATAATTAAAAGACACATGTAGCCCAGTGTTGACTGCCGCACTATTTACAATAGGCAGGACATGAAAGCAACCGAGATGTCCACCAATAGATGAATCGGTAAAGAGGATGTGGTATTACATATATATACGTATATATATATATATATATACGTATATATATGTTATATATATATATATATATGCTATTAATCAGCTATAAAAAGGAACAAAATTGGGTCATTTGTAGAGACGTGGATAGATCTAAAGACTGTTATACAGAGTGAAGTAAATCAGAGGAAAACAAATATGGTATATTAATGCATATATGTGGAATTAAGGATCAACGGTATGGACGATCTTATTTACAAAGCAGAAATAGAGACACAGACATAGAGAACAAAAGTGTGGACACCAAGAGGAATGCAGGGGATCAACTGGGAGATTGGGATTGACATGTATACGCTATTGATGCTATGCAGAAAATAGATAGCTAATTGGAACCTCCTGCAGAGCACAAGGACCTCTACTCAGTGCTCTCTGGTGACCTAAATGGGAAGGAAATCCAAAGGAGAGGAAATATACATGTATGTTTAGCTGATTCACTTTGCTCTGCAGCAGAAACTTAACATAATATCGTAAGATGACTGTACTCCAATAAATTTTTAAAAAATAAAAATAGGTCAACTGGCCGCCGCGGCCACCACCACCATGAAGTGTAGGTGAGGCTTGCACCGCCATGAAGCGCCAGTGCGACCATTGCTTCCGTTGCTGGTTTGCCGGGAAGTTCCTCGAGGGGGACGGGTTCTGGGGACCCGTGCACCGACCTCTTCAAGCGCTACCAGCAGTGTGTTCAGAAAGCAATAAAGGAGAAGGAGATTCCTATTGAAGGACTGGAATTCATGGGCCATGACACAGAAAAGCCTGAAAGCTCTTCTTGACCTTGAGAGTCACCTTGACAATGGACTCCTCACATCAGGAAACTGAGGACTTAGGATCGTGTCAATTAAAACTGAAGATAGGGGCTTCCCCTGGTGGTCCAGTGGATAAAGACACCGCCTTGCAGTGCAAGGGGCGCCGGTTCGATCCCTGGCCTGGGAAGATCCCACGTGCCTGGAGCGGCTGGACTGATGTGTCCAATCACCGAGCCGGAGTTCTGGAGCGCATGCGCCCAGAGCCGGCGCTCTGCGACAACAGACGCCACTGCGATGGAAGGTCCGCAGGAGCCAAAGAACAAAGACAGTTGAAAAAACAGAGAAATGAAAGGCCAATAGAAGTGACCCGCCCGCTCCCCTCCCTCCCCAACCCGACCCCCGCCCAAAATAAATAGATAAATAAATCTTTAAAAAAAAAAAACAAAAAAACTGAAGATAGCATTGATTTCATGAGTTTAGGAAGGGGCAGTTTTCTTTCCTCCTTGATATTTTTCTCTCACTTGTGAAAGCTGATCAACCATCACCCTTTGCTTTGAGATTTCTGGCTCTGGCATCTCAGCAGGAACTCAGTGTTCTTGTAAAACAGAATGCGTAATGGTTTACTGATGGTTACTGGTTAGTGATTCATCTGTTACCATTGATTGTTTTCTGTTCAGTCTTTATTGATTGTAATTGACTGCAGTTTACAAAGAAGCCCCTAGACCATTCTGTTGATTGTAAGAGGAAATGAGCATATGTGGTCAATCTCAATCAAAGGGGAGGGTCTTGCGCCATTGATTGGACCAGCCTTTAAAAAACGCCCTTTAC
Source organism: Tragulus kanchil (assembly GCA_022376925.1). NCBI lineage: Eukaryota > Metazoa > Chordata > Mammalia > Artiodactyla > Tragulidae > Tragulus > Tragulus kanchil. Next base: position 11,690,878 of record JAIOJX010000006.1, on the reverse strand, counting down.
CTCCAGTCGGGGCCCTCGCAGGAAACCTAGTTTCTTGTGGGTGGTCGCTAGCGCCAGCCTAATAAACCTCTTTTCCATCTACCATGAGTGGAGTTGGGTGCTTCACTGAGCGCGCCTCACAACATTCTAAATAATGGGATTATTTGGGATTATGGTTGCAGTGCTTGGTCTGGGATCAGTTTTAAATATGCCATGTATGAAAACGCTCATGTGCTTGTCAGGATGACTAAGGGTGCCTGACCTCAAGTCATGCTTTGAAGGACGTTACCTACACTCTACTGGGGTTCTTTGTTCATGGAAGCAACTGGTTAAGATCTCTCTTCTCTCGGTGCTTTAGAAAGGGTTCCCAGCACAACAGTCTGAGTCAATGCTTGGGAGTAGAGTTTTATTTTTAGAGTAATGTAACTGTTAAGATTGCTGGTGGACTAGATGAGCCAAGAGGAAGACGGCTTTCAGCAGTCCCCTGTAATAAGAGCTGTCAGACCTCACGTTACAATGGGAAAGCTTCATGAATGCTGTGGTGAACAGCATTTCAGTGCTCATGTTCAGGAATTAAAACCCTTGAGCAGCTATGGAGGAAGATCCTAAATTACAGAGCTTTGCTGCTGCCGTCTTTCACCTTAAGTCAATGAATAAAGTCAACCTGTGTATCATAAAAATGCCAAAATGCTGCATCTGATTAAATGGTAGGGGGAGGGAAAGGAGGGTTTCTTTTTTTAAAATATCTGTCTTTTCTTTTTTATTTTGCCCCCCCCCCTTTTTAAATTGGTTTCTTATATATTTATTTTCATCCATCTTTATTCCTTGGCCTGTGTGAGCCTCCTATTGCAGTGGCCTCTCTTGTTGCAGAGCACCAGCCCTGGGCGCATGCACTCCAGAGTGCTGGCTCATAATTGGACACACCTGTCCAGCTCCTCCGCGGCAGCATGTGGGATCTTCCCTGGCCAGGGATCAACCCGGTGCCCCTTGCGCTGCAAGGCAGACTCCTTACCCACTGGGCCACCAGAGAAGCCTGAAGGAAGTTGTTTTAATAGCCTTGTTCACTCACCCTGCCATGAAATGCCTGTAATCATGAAGATGGAGTAAAATTGTAACATTGAAAAAAAAAAAAAAGGTCATCTAGGGCTGGACATTTACCTAGGACTCATTTATTCCTTTTAGTTCCTGTATGCAGAAGTTCCTAAACTAAGTTCAGCGAATGAGTTTAATATAACCCCTTCCTGGTTCCCCAGAATGAGGTGGCAGAGTTAGTGTTGCTGTCCTTGTTTCTCTGGGCACCTTCTTTCTCCCAGGCCTTGAGACTTCCCTCCATGAAACCCGGGAAGGCAGGTCTGAACAGATAGGCCCCAGACCTTCAGATCTCCCCAGGAAATCGGTCTGCAGCACCCCAGCCATTTATGTCAGTTCTTTGCTGGTCTTTTAATGCCGCTTTATAGTACGTGCGTGCATTTTAAGTCTCTTCAGTCCTGTCTGACTCTTTGCAACCCCATGGACTGTAGCCGGCTAGGCTCCCCCGTCCATGCGATTCTCCAGGTAAGAATACTGGGCCGGCCAGGAGCTGCTGGGAGGGGACGCTTCCCGCGGGCGCGCGGAGCGAGGAAGGAGACCGTTATGCGTGCACGTGCACGCCCAGCGGCCGCGCAGCCCTGACAGCTTCGCCAGCGGTTGAGAGGCGCGTGGGCTCCCGGCAGCCACCATCTAGAGGCCCCATCCACGGGCGTTCCCAGCATCCCAGCCAGAGTCCCAGAGAGCTGGGCTGTGCCCGCCCCGTTGGTCCTGGATCGCGATCCCTCCCGGTGGCCGTCGGGGTCCGCCCCCACCGACTCCACTTTCCATTCCTGGGCAGGGTCCTCGCGGCCCATGCTGGCCCCTGGGGGCCTGCGCTGCTCAGAGATCATGGGCCATCCTGCCGGCCACCATGGTGGCCCTGAGGCCTGTGCGTCTCCTCCAGGGAGGCTAGAAGGTGCAGGGCACAGGCCTCGGGGTGCGGGGGTCCTTCGCTGGAGCCCCGAGCCACGGCTGGGGCCATCGTATCCCGAATGAGCTTCAGCTCGCTCAAGAGGAAGCAGCCCAAGACCTTCACCGTGCGGATCGTCACCATGGACGCGGAGATGGAGTTCAGTTTCGAGGGCGTCTTGAGAACCACCAGGAGGCAACTGTGAACAGTGATTCTTGCTTGTAAGGAAGTAGAAACCCATATTAGGAGGAGGATTAAGCAAGCCGCCTACCTCTGGGGGAAGGCATGTTGAAAAGTGCAGCCTCATACAAAGTGGAAGGGGAAGGACCTGTTGGACTTAGTGTGCGGGACCCTGGGGCTTTGTGAAACCTGGTTCTCTGGCCTGCAGTAAGCAATCAAGGACGCAGTGGCCTGGGGACAAGAACGTGCTGGATCATGATGTCTCAAAGGAAGAGCCATTGACCTTTCACTTTCTGGCCAGGTTTTACCCCGAGAATGCCAAGGAGGAGCTGGTTCAGGAGATTACTCAACATTTATTCTTCCTGCAGGTGAAGAAGCAGATCTTAGATGAAGAGGCCTACTGCCCTCCTGAGGCACCTGTGCTCTTGGCTTCTTTTTTTTTTTTTTTTATTTTCAGCTCAAATGTGTCTATTTCACTTCCTTTGGACAGGCTTCTCTTAATAAAGTTCAGATGATCATTTCAGGAACCTCCTTTCATTTGAAAAGCAGGACTATCCCTTCTGTACAAGACAACCATTTCTAGAGAGGCTGACATAAAGAGAAAAATAGATTACCAAAATCACGATTAAACATTTGCCAGTTAGTCCTCCGGCAGTGCAAACAGTGCGGACAAATCTGTAAATCACTCTGTGCTCACGGTTATGCTCAAAGTACCACCGTGGAAACACCTGTCCTCTAACTGGATGGAATCGCTCATCAAAGATGGCCAAGGATCTGTTTCCACGTCTGTGCCTTATGCCGTAGTGACTTGTTAGAGTCACCCATTCTAGTATGGTTTCAAAATCAGGCTGGCTGTCTGTGCTGTCATCTAGAAATATTGTTGACCAGGAGCTATACTTTCTCGTAAGCTGCCCTGGAGATACCTGGGCTCTGCGTGATATTTTGGCTAGTTTGACAGCTCATGCTAGAGTTGGACACACTGCCTTGGTTCGGGCAGGCTCTGTTGTTCTCGTCCCCCGTGGTGATGAGACAACAAGGGAAAGCTGGGCCGGAAGACAGGGGAGGCTCTGTTGTCTTCAGAGGAGATTCCACATCCTCTAGAGGTGTGCTCGGGACATTCGTGCTTGCCCTTGGGTGGTCAGAAGGGCTTGAGTCAAAGGCCACGTCTGACTGGTAAGTGGAGGCTGTTTCAGGACTTCTTATATTCCTCTTCACTGCAACCAATGCACCCTCGGGCTTCTCCGGTCGCCGCTGTGCTGCTGGTGGCGGCCTTTGCGGGCTCCGATGTCCAGCTCCACAGACGCCAGGGACGCTGGCGACCGTGTTACTGCCACCGCATCCCCAGCTACCGCCACGTAGACCTCGGCCTCATCTTCTGGCTCTGCTGATATCGAGCACCAGCCTGACTTGCGCTGGCCCGACTTGCGGCTGCCATTGCCGCACACGAACAGCTCAGCATGTTCCCCATGGGGCGCCTGCGCTCCTCGCCGCCTTCGCCTTCGGCTCCAGTGGTCCGCCGACTCGCGGCGCTCAGCAATCACCCCTTCCCCAATAATTGCCCGCATCTTGCCGACCTACCCCACGGTGGGGCCGGGCCTGCTCCTGGCTTCTTATGCCGTCTAGGTCAAGTACAGCAACTCGACCGCTCTGTTCACAAGCAGGATTTTCCGTGGGACTCCGTTAAAGAATTTATTGCCTTCCCTGTACAAGACAACCATTTCTAGAGAGGCTGACATAAAGAGAAAAATAGATTACCAAAATCACGATTAAACATTTGCCAGTTAGTCCTCCGGCAGTGCAAACAGTGCGGACAAATCTGTAAATCACTCTGTGCTCACGGTTATGCTCAAAGTACCACCGTGGAAACACCTGTCCTCTAACTGGATGGAATCGCTCATCAAAGATGGCCAAGGATCTGTTTCCACGTCTGTGCCTTATGCCGTAGTGACTTGTTAGAGTCACCCATTCTAGTATGGTTTCAAAATCAGGCTGGCTGTCTGTGCTGTCATCTAGAAATATTGTTGACCAGGAGCTATACTTTCTCGTAAGCTGCCCTGGAGATACCTGGGCTCTGCGTGATATTTTGGCTAGTTTGACAGCTCATGCTAGAGTTGGACACACTGCCTTGGTTCGGGCAGGCTCTGTTGTTCTCGTCCCCCGTGGTGATGAGACAACAAGGGAAAGCTGGGCCGGAAGACAGGGGAGGCTCTGTTGTCTTCAGAGGAGATTCCACATCCTCTAGAGGTGTGCTCGGGACATTCGTGCTTGCCCTTGGGTGGTCAGAAGGGCTTGAGTCAAAGGCCACGTCTGACTGGTAAGTGGAGGCTGTTTCAGGACTTCTTATATTCCTCTTCACTGCAACCAATGCACCCTCGGGCTTCTCCGGTCGCCGCTGTGCTGCTGGTGGCGGCCTTTGCGGGCTCCGATGTCCAGCTCCACAGACGCCAGGGACGCTGGCGACCGTGTTACTGCCACCGCATCCCCAGCTACCGCCACGTAGACCTCGGCCTCATCTTCTGGCTCTGCTGATATCGAGCACCAGCCTGACTTGCGCTGGCCCGACTTGCGGCTGCCATTGCCGCACACGAACAGCTCAGCATGTTCCCCATGGGGCGCCTGCGCTCCTCGCCGCCTTCGCCTTCGGCTCCAGTGGTCCGCCGACTCCGCGGCGCTCAGCAATCACCCCCTTCCCCAATAATCGCCCGCATCTTGCCGACCTACCCCACGGTGGGGCCCGGGCCTGCTCCTGGCTTCTTATGCCGTCTAGGTCAAGTACAGCAACTACGACCGCTCTGTTCACAAGCAGGGATTTCTGGCCCAAGAGGAATTGCTTCCAAAAAGGGTAATAGATCTCTACCGGATGACTCCGTAAATGTGGGAGGAGAGGATCAGGCCTAGTACGCGGAGCACTGAGGCCAAGCCAGGGATGAAGAAGAGATGGAGTATTCGAAGATAGCTCAGGACCTGGAGATGTATGGCGTGAATTACTTCACTATGGGAATAAAAAGGGCATGGAGCTGCTGCTCGGAGTGGATGCTTTGGGTCTTCACATTTATGACCCCGAGAACAGGCTCACCCCCACGATCTCCTTCCCGTGGAATGAAATCTGAAACATCTCCTATAGTGACAAGGAGTTTACCATTAAGCCATTGGATAAGAATATCAATGTCTTCAAATTTAAGTCCTCAAAGTTTCGTGTCAATAAGCTGATTCCCCAGCCGTGTGTTGGGAACCACGACCTGTTTATGAGGCGGAGGAAGGCTGATTCCTTGGAAGGCCAGCAGGTGAAAGCCCCGGCCAGGGAGGAGAAGGCCAGAAAGCAGATGGAGTGGCAGCGCTTCGCTTGAGAGGAGCAGATGTGGGAGGAGGCCGAATGCACATGGGACGAGCTGAAGAGGAGGCTGCTGCAGATGAAGGAAGAGGCAACCATGGCCAATGAAGCCCTTGATGCGGTCCGAGGAGACGGCCGACCTGTTGGCTGAAAAGGCCCAGATCACAGAGGAGGCAGCGAAGCTCCTGGCCCAGAAGGTGGCAGAGGCCGAGCAGGAGAGGCAGCACATCAAGGCCACAGCCATTCGACGGAGGAGGAGAAGCGCCTGATGGAGCAAAAGGTGCTGGAGGTGAAGGTGCTGGCACTGACGATGGCCGAGGAGTCAGAGAGGAGGGCCAAGGAGGCGGATTAGCTGAAACAGGATGTCCAGGAAGCCCCAGGGGCAGAGCGAAGAGCCAAGCAGAAGCTGCTGGAAATCACCAGTAAGTGCACATGCCCGCCCATGAACCCAGCCCCGCCGTCTCCTGATATACCAAGCTTCAACCTCATTGGCGACGGCCTGTCTTTTGACTTCAAGGACACTGACATGAAACGGCTTTCCATGGAGACAGAGGAAGAGAAAGTGGAAGACTTGGAGAAGAGCAAGCACTTGCAGGAACAGCTCAGTGAGGTCAAGACCGAGATCGAGGCCTTGAAACTCAAAGAGCAGGAGATGGCCTTGGACGTCCTGCACAGTGAGAACGCTGACTGGCGTGGCACCAGCAGCAAGCACAGCACCATCACAAAGCTCACCCTTCAGAGTGCCCAGTCCCGAGTGGCCTTCTTTGAAAAGCTGTAGCAGGTGACCCAGCCACCCCAGGAATGGCCGCTTCCGGCCCCAGCACCACGGGGGCCTTCTGTCCGTCCACCTGTGGGTGGGCTGAGCGGAGAGCCCAACTCTTTCATGTGCAATTGCCTTGAACTATGACCCTGCAGAGGGGTCTCTCGTAGGGTTCTACTTTAGGGTTTTTTTTTTTTTTCCGAAGAAGTATTTGTCTCTCCTTGTCGGATGCAGGATCCTGTGTCTCCTTCATCCACAGTGCCCTGGGGGGTGTCACTGTCCCCGCCAGTCTTGCGGGCCCCAGCTGGGAAGTGGCTGCTGGGAGTGAGGTACACAGGGCCCCTCACCCCCAGGATTCCAGAACGTTCTTCTCCTTCCCTGGTGAGGAACTGGCAGGGGAGAAGGTGGCCCAGCGTGGCCTGCCTGCGCCACATCTGTCATTGGAGAGCTCGGCCGCAGCTAGCCCGGAGAGGGGTACTCGGCCCAGGCCGTGCCCTGGCTGCCAGCTGAGCGGGGAGGCCGGTGAGCCTGTGCCTGGAACCTGCACCCCAGGGAGCTCCCACTGCCACTGTCCAGCCCCCTCAGGCCTGGGTCCAAGGCCCACGCTCACCCCTGGGTTCGGGGCTGCTCTCCTGTCCTTCCTTCCTCCGTGGTCGGTGGGGCCGCCGTGACCCACACCAGCCTGTGCTCACCCTTCCGGCGGGGCCGTGGTGCAGAGCAGGGAAGCGGGAGGAGTCTCAGCCATGAGAAGACGCTTACTACGGGAAGGCGTGCGAGGGCCTAGAGATTTCCCGAGGGCAGAGGTGGTCTCTGACAATCCTAAGAGTCGCTCCTAGAGAGCCTGCCCGATTCCACGGTCAAGCTGCCGTGGTGGTGTCCTGAGTTGCCTGCCACCGTCTCGGGCCATCTTGCCCACGGGAAACCAGCCCCTTAGGACGTGCAGGGTGGGACCCCAAATCTGAACACTGAGCATGAGTGGCTGTGGCCAGGAGGTTCCCCTGTGTCTCCCAACCCCTCCGAGGCCCTTCACCCTGAGACGTGGTCCAGGCGGGGCCCTCTGGCGTCGGCAAGGCTGTCTCCTCAGGCTCACCACCCGTCCCTTACCTGCACCTTTAGTCTGTAATAGTGGCTGTGGGCACAGAGCATGGTGGTCATTTATAAAAACGTCTGGCTTTATTATTATTATTTAAAACAAACAAACAAACAAAAAAGAATACTGGAGTGGGTAGCCATTCCCTTCCCCGGGGGCTCTTCTCAACCTAGGCCTCAAACCCGTGTCTCCTATGTCTCCTCATGGCAGGTGAAAGCACGTCTCACGTCTACTGCATGGACAGGGGTGCTCTGTACCGCCATCTGGGAAGCCCATATTTAAAGTGAAAAGGAAACTTCCCTAGTGATTCAGTGGTTAGGACTCTGCACTTTCACTGCCTTGGGCCTACGTTCAACCCCTGGTTGGAGAATTAAGATCCCACACGCTGAGTGACATGCCCCCCCACTCCAAAAAAGAAACAAACGAAACACTGCAATGCTGAAAAAATTTTAAGCATAGATATTGGTTTATATTTATGAGCACTTTCTTAGGATAAGTTCCATAAGTATAATCAGTGCCTTAAATAAGAACATTTTTAGACTCCTGTTCGGTGCTGCCACGTCGCTTCTCAGCAGCGTTTGTTTACTGAGCACATACTCTGGGCTATTTAGTTTCACCGCAGTGGCCCTCGCCAGAACAGGAGAGGAATGCAGGTCTGCTGCTTCCTGGCCGACGGCCTCCCCACCAACAGGAAGAGCTCTCAACATTCAGGAACGAAGCACGACCTTGGGGTCTCTCCAGTCCCCCACATATTCAGATAGTTTTCATATCAACCTGTGAACGTATTCTCTTCTGCGTGCATTTCAGACCTAGAAAGGACTCCGTCAAGTTCCAACAGGTGGTAGCAAGGAAGGGAGGCAGTGAGACAGAGGAGAAAGAACAAGGATTAGCGTTGGAGAGACCTGGGGCCTTGTCCCGCTGCTCTGCTTGCTGCTTTGTCATGCCATGCAGGAAGTCACGTCAGCCTCTCTGGTTCCAGATTCCACCCCTAAATTAAAGAGGCTGGGTTTCTTTCAGCACTAGCAATCCATGCATTTTTTGATGAAAGTGTTATTTAAGTTTCCATATCTCTGGTCGATATTCACTTAGGACAAGGCTTTTGATAAAAAAAACTTTCTTAGGGGCTTCCCTGGGGGTTCAGTGGGTAAGGACACTGCCTTGCAGTACAAGGGGCGCCGGTTCGATCCCTGGCCTGGGAAGATCCCACGTGCCACCAAGCGGCTGGACCGATGCGTCCAATTACCGAGCTGGAGCTCTGGAGCGAGTGCACCCAGAGCCGGTGGGTGCTCTGAGACAACAGAGGCCACTGTGATGAGAGGCCCACACAGGCCAAAGAACAAAGATGGATGAAAATAGATAAATGAAAGACCAGTAGAAGTGGCCCACCCCGCCCCTCCCTCCCCAACCCGCTGCCTAAGAAAAAACTTTCTTAGGTTAGTTGCCAGTCACTAAAGGCAAATTTGGCACCCTTATTAAGCTTATGCCATTTTATTATTGAAAATTATGGCATTTTAAAAATCGTTATGACTTTTACCACAAATGAACAAATTGTTATCTCGTGTATTTGGTTCAAGCAGTCTGACCAGGCCAATAGTGTTAGCTAAGAGAATATGCATATGGTTCTTCTCATACACCTTGTGTCCTTTGAGCCTCATTATTTAAATGAAAAAGTTAGGACATTTCCTAGTGATCCAGTGGTTAGGACTCTGTGCTTCCACTGCAGGGGACATCTGGTCCAGGAACTAGGATCCTGCCTGCTGTGCCGTGTGGCAAGATGGAGAAACGATAGTCTCCATTTTGCCACGAGGAAACTGAGAGGTTGTGAGACCTACCATCAGGCAGTAAATGATGGAGTAGGAATACTCATGTGGCCTGTGATTGCTTTTGATCTGTGACTTCCCACAGACGCTCTTCGGCAAAACCCAGACCCACTGCTGGATTTGTGGCCTAATCCTAGCCAAGCACAGTGGCTCCTTCCTCTGTCAAGGGTCAGAACGTGATGTCAAGCCCGACAGAACCATTCCTGGGGCACATACGCAGGAAGTAGGGGCTGGGGAAGCATTCTCTTTTCTGGCATTGCTTAGCAGGTGCACCCATGTTTTCTGTCACATGGAGATGACCTTTCTGATGAAAGTGTTATTTAAGTTTCCATATCTCTGGTCGATATTCACTTAGGACAAGGCTTTTGATAAAAAAAACTTTCTTAGGGGCTTCCCTGGGGGTTCAGTGGGTAAGGACACTGCCTTGCAGTACAAGGGGCGCCGGTTCGATCCCTGGCCTGGGAAGATCCCACGTGCCACCAAGCGGCTGGACCGATGCGTCCAATTACCGAGCTGGAGCTCTGGAGCGAGTGCACCCAGAGCCGGTGGGTGCTCTGAGACAACAGAGGCCACTGTGATGAGAGGCCCACACAGGCCAAAGAACAAAGATGGATGAAAATAGATAAATGAAAGACCAGTGGAAGTGGCCCACCTGCCTCCCTCCCTCCCCAACCCGTTGCCTAAGAAAAAAACTTTCTTAGGTTAGTTGCCAGTCACTAAAGGCAAATTTGGCACCCTCATTAAGCTTATGCCATTTTTATTATTGAAAATTATGGCATTTTAAAAATCGTTATGACTTTTACCACAAATGAACAAATTGTTATCTCGTGTATTTGGTTCAAGCAGTCTGACCAGGCCAATAGTGTTAGCTAAGAGAATATGCATATGGTTCTTCTCATACACCTTGTGTCCTTTGAGCCTCATTATTTAAATGAAAAAGTTAGGACATTTCCTAGTGATCCAGTGGTTAGGACTCTGTGCTTCCACTGCAGGGGACATCTGGTCCAGGAACTAGGATCCTGCCTGCTGTGCCGTGTGGCAAGATGGAGAAACGATAGTCTCCATTTTGCCACGAGGAAACTGAGAGGTTGTGAGACCTACCATCAGGCAGTAAATGATGGAGTAGGAATACTCATGTGGCCTGTGATTGCTTTTGATCTGTGACTTCCCACAGACGCTCTTCGGCAAAACCCAGACCCACTGCTGGATTTGTGGCCTAATCCTAGCCAAGCACAGTGGCTCCTTCCTCTGTCAAGGGTCAGAACGTGATGTCAAGCCCGACAGAACCATTCCTGGGGCACATACGCAGGAAGTAGGGGCTGGGGAAGCATTCTCTTTTCTGGCATTGCTTAGCAGGTGCAACCATGTTTTCTGTCACATGGAGATGACCTTTCTAAAGTAAGAGGGGAGCAGGCCAACAGGGAAAGTAAAGCAGAGACAAATATCACGTGTTTAATTGCTCTTCCAGGGGCCCTGGTTTCTGAAGTTATTTAGTTCTCTGACCTATCTGGCTAGTCCTCCAGGCTAGGTGAGTCAATACTTACTTTTTTTCTTACACTAATTAGAATTTCTTTCTTTCTTTTTTGTTACTTGCAGCCAGGAAATGAACCCAGACCCGCTGAATCTCAGGCACCAGGATTCCTTCTTCTAATGTTAATAATCTCAGGGGGTCACTGAGCACTTTCAATGTGCCAGGCAGTATGCTAAACCTGTGTCACTTATTTCCTGGACCAAAACTAGGTCTCAACTCAGAAAAGCTGAATATGGGGCCCTGGAAAGAGAAACCCCTTCCCCAGGTACCATGACATCTGAGTTATCTTTTTTAAGGACACAAAGATTATAGAATTTTTGTAAAAATGTGGCCAAATGATTCTGAAACCGAGTCCCCCTAAAACTGAATTCCCTTACCATGTTTATGATTAATATTTCTATCTAAAACGTATTCGCTTTCTTGTCCTCTCTGACCTTAATCCTGTGCTAGTTGAACACTCATTAATCAGAGTCAGATGACTAAAATTACCATTGTTGATAATGTCATTTGTGTACTAAAATTGCCAATATAGATATCATCATTACACATACAAGCTCAGTTGTTTCTTCAGGGCAAGATGAGCTACTAGATCCCTGAATTATGAACCACTTGGCCTGAGAATTATAAATCAAAGACATCCTGACTCCTGAAATTACATCTAAAAGATGTCATAGAAATTTCACAAGGTGATTAATTTAACCTCTTTGTTCTCCCCCACCTCCATTAAAAAAAGTATTTATTGATTTTGGCTGTGCTGGGTCTTAGTTGCATCATGTCTTCCCACAGGCGCTCTTGGCAAAACCCAGACCCACTGCTGGATTTGTGGCCTAATCCTAGCCAAGCACAGTGGCTCCTTCCTCTGTCAAGGGTCAGAACGTGATGTCAAGCCCGACAGAACCATTCCTGGGGCACATACGCAGGAAGTAGGGGCTGGGGAAGCATTCTCTTTTCTGGCATTGCTTAGCAGGTGCAACCATGTTTTCTGTCACATGGAGATGACCTTTCTAAAGTAAGAGGGGAGCAGGCCAACAGGGAAAGTAAAGCAGAGACAAATATCACGTGTTTAATTGCTCTTCCAGGGGCCCTGGTTTCTGAAGTTATTTAGTTCTCTGACCTATCTGGCTAGTCCTCCAGGCTAGGTGAGTCAATACTTACTTTTTTTCTTACACTAATTAGAATTTCTTTCTTTCTTTTTTGTTACTTGCAGCCAGGAAATGAACCCAGACCCGCTGAATCTCAGGCACCAGGATTCCTTCTTCTAATGTTAATAATCTCAGGGGGTCACTGAGCACTTTCAATGTGCCAGGCAGTATGCTAAACCTGTGTCACTTATTTCCTGGACCAAAACTAGGTCTCAACTCAGAAAAGCTGAATATGGGGCCCTGGAAAGAGAAACCCCTTCCCCAGGTACCATGACATCTGAGTTATCTTTTTTAAGGACACAAAGATTATAGAATTTTTGTAAAAATGTGGCCAAATGATTCTGAAACCGAGTCCCCCTAAAACTGAATTCCCTTACCATGTTTATGATTAATATTTCTATCTAAAACGTATTCGCTTTCTTGTCCTCTCTGACCTTAATCCTGTGCTAGTTGAACACTCATTAATCAGAGTCAGATGACTAAAATTACCATTGTTGATAATGTCATTTGTGTACTAAAATTGCCAATATAGATATCATCATTACACATACAAGCTCAGTTGTTTCTTCAGGGCAAGATGAGCTACTAGATCCCTGAATTATGAACCACTTGGCCTGAGAATTATAAATCAAAGACATCCTGACTCCTGAAATTACATCTAAAAGATGTCATAGAAATTTCACAAGGTGATTAATTTAACCTCTTTGTTCTCCCCCACCTCCATTAAAAAAAGTATTTATTGATTTTGGCTGTGCTGGGTCTTAGTTGCATCATGTGGACTCTTTTAGTTGCCAATAAGAAACTCTTAGCTGGGGCATGCAGAATCTGTTTCCCTGACCAGGAGTTGAATTCTAGGTTCCCTGCATTGGGAGCACAGACTCTTAGCCACTGGACCACAAGGGAAATTCCCCACCCCTCTCTTTTTTTTTTTTTAATATAATTTTGGCTGCCCTAGGACTTCCTTTCCACCTAGGGGTGCTTGATTGCTCTGGCTTTCTCTAGTTGGGGCAAGCGAGGCTCCTTATCTAGTTGTGGTGCATGAGCCTCTCATTGCAGTTGATTTTCTTGTGGAGCATGAGCTCTAGAGCGCAGGCTCATTAGTTGTGACAGGTGGAATCTTCTTGGACCTGGGATCGAACCTGTGCCCCCTGCACTGGCAGGTAGATTCAAACCCTCACTCAAAAATCAGGTTAGAATAAATCTGAGGCTGTCTCCTGTTCCCTTGTTTGGTGCTCTGCAATAAATCCTTGCTTTGCTGCAGACACCCCCTGTGGGAGTTGGGCTGTCTGTGCCACAGGCACCTGGGCTCTTACTGGGTTTCAGTTCTTCCCTGGTACAGAAGGACACCTAACTGTAGGGAAAGGCTCCAGACTGCAGCACACTCTTCTATAACGAAGTCCTTCCCCTGCTTCCTTCCTGCTTAATGCTTCCTCATTCTTATCAGCCCCTCTGAGTTGATCATGTGCAATGGACTTTTTGTTTGTCCCCCACCTTCTGCCCTGCACTGCTTGGCATGTGGGATTTATGATTTCTATCTAAATTCGCTTCTTGTCCTCTCTGACCTTAATCCTGTGCTAGTTGAACACTCATTAATCAGAGTCAGATGACTAAAATTACCATTGTTGATAATGTCATTTGTGTACTAAAATTGCCAATATAGATATCATCATTACACATACAAGCTCAGTTGTTTCTTCAGGGCAAGATGAGCTACTAGATCCCTGAATTATGAACCACTTGGCCTGAGAATTATAAATCAAAGACATCCTGACTCCTGAAATTACATCTAAAAGATGTCATAGAAATTTCACAAGGTGATTAATTTAACCTCTTTGTTCTCCCCCACCTCCATTAAAAAAAGTATTTATTGATTTTGGCTGTGCTGGGTCTTAGTTGCATCATGTGGACTCTTTTAGTTGCCAATAAGAAACTCTTAGCTGGGGCATGCAGAATCTGTTTCCCTGACCAGGAGTTGAATTCTAGGTTCCCTGCATTGGGAGCACAGACTCTTAGCCACTGGACCACAAGGGAAATTCCCCACCCCTCTCTCTTTTTTTTTTTTTAATATAATTTTGGCTGCCCTAGGACTTCCTTTCCACCTAGGGGTGCTTGATTGCTCTGGCTTTCTCTAGTTGGGGCAAGCGAGGCTCCTTATCTAGTTGTGGTGCATGAGCCTCTCATTGCAGTTGATTTTCTTGTTGTGGAGCATGAGCTCTAGAGCGCAGGCTCATTAGTTGTGACAGGTGGAATCTTCTTGGACCTGGGATCGAACCTGTGCCCCCTGCACTGGCAGGTAGATTCAAACCCTCACTCAAAAATCAGGTTAGAATAAATCTGAGGCTGTCTCCTGTTCCCTTGTTTGGTGCTCTGCAATAAATCCTTGCTTTGCTGCAGACACCCCCTGTGGGAGTTGGGCTGTCTGTGCCACAGGCACCTGGGCTCTTACTGGGTTTCAGTTCTTCCCTGGTACAGAAGGACACCTAACTGTAGGGAAAGGCTCCAGACTGCAGCACACTCTTCTATAACGAAGTCCTTCCCCTGCTTCCTTCCTGCTTAATGCTTCCTCATTCTTATCAGCCCCTCTGAGTTGATCATGTGCAATGGACTTTTTGTTTGTCCCCCACCTTCTGCCCTGCACTGCTTGGCATGTGGGATCTTAGTTCCCTGACCAGGGACTGAAGCCACCCTCCTTGCAGGGGAAGCATGGAGTCTTATGGAGTCTTAACCATTAGACTGGCAGGGAAGTCCCTTGCATTGCGTTTTTTTTTCCTTGATGCGGACCATTTTTAAAGTCTTTATTAAATTTGTCATACTGTTGCTTCAGTTATTTTGGTTTCCTGCACTGCATTTTTTTTTTTGCACTGCATTTTGGAGATAAAGGCGTAATATAAGTGCAAGATACTTTCCCTGCTAAATCATATTTTAAAATTTCTAACCCATTGCTTTTTTTTTAGTTATAATGTATATGTATGACAGTTCTTTTATTGCTCACTTGAAACTATGACAACATTGTTAACTGGTTATCCTCCAATACAAAATAAAATGTTTAAAATAATAATTGAGGTATAATTGACATACATTAAGGTGTACAACATAATGAGTGAAAAAGCTGGCTTAAAACTCAGCATTAAAAAAACTAAGATCATGGCCTCCGGTCCTATAACTTCATGACCAATAGATGGGAAAGAAGCAGAAGCAGTGACAGATATTATTTTCTTTGGCTCCAAAATCACTGTGGATGGTGACTGCCGCCATGAAATTAAAAGACGCTTATTCCTTGGCAGGAAGGCTATGGTAGAAAACATACTAAAAAGCAGAGACATCATTTTGCTGACGAAAGTGCAGATAGTCAAAGCTATGGTCTTTCCAGTAGTCATGTATGGTTCTGAGAATTGGACCGTAAAGAAGGCTGAACGCCGAAGAACTGATCCTTTCAAATTGTAGTGCTGGAGAAGATTCTTGAGAGTCCCTCAGACAGCGAGGAGATCCAACCAGTCAATCCTAAAGGAAATAAACCCTGAATATTCTTTGGAAGGACTGATGCTGAAGCTCCAAAACTCTGGCCACCTGATGCAAAAAATCAACTCATTGGAAAAGACCCTGATGCTGGGAAAGACTGAAGGCAAAAGGCGAAGGGGGTGGCAGAGGATGAGATGGTTGGATGGCATCACCGACTCAAAAATCAATGAGTGAAACTGCTATAATACCCTCCCACAAATGGTAGGAATGCTAAGTCACTTCGATTGTGTCCAGCTCTTTGCAACACTATGGACTGCAGCCTGCCAGGCTCCTCTGTCCATGGGATTCTCTAAGCAAGAATAGTGGAGTGGTTTGCCATGCCTTCCTCGAGGGGATTTTCTCAACCCAGAGTTTGAACCTGCACCTCTTATTCCAACTTTCATTGGCAGGTGGTTCTTTACCTCTAGCACCAGCTGGGGAGCCCCATTCTCCACTGTCTCCACTCTACCCAAGTTATTGTCACTTACTCAGATTTCCTCACTAACCTTAGTACCCTCACTAACCTTCCTGCCTTTATTCACATTTGCCTCCCTCCTATTCAATTGCAGAACAGCTAGAGTGGTCTTTGAGAGTTTAAGATCATGTGAATTTCCTAGTTTGGGCTTCCTATAGTACTGGCAATAAAATTTATGTTCGTGTGGCGCCAGCCCACCTCTCCAGGCTCATCTTCTGGCTCTCTTCCCCTCACCAAGGATGCTCCGGCCACAGTTGCTTACCTGTTGCTGAAACCTGCTAAACTCGTTCTTGAATTAGAGCTTTGGTGTATGGCTGTCCCTTCTGCTTGAAACGTGATCCAGTGCTCCTTCCAAGATTCATTCCTTCTCAACAATCTGTTCCCAACTTAAAGTTCATGTCTTTAAATAGTCTTTCCATGACGACCACTTTTCCTAAGGAAGATTCTCCCTACTGCTGCTTACTCATGATTTTGACATCTTCGTTATTTTCCTTTTTTATTTTTTAAACCTTTATTTTGCTTTTAACTTTTACAGAGTTTTGTTGTTTACAGATATGTATGTTCCCAGATTAGTCATATATATATCCCCCCTGTTATTTTCTTCTCACAGGAATTGTAATGATTTGATTCTTTATTTGCTAATTTTCCGGTTTCCTGACCAGGTTATAAGCTTCATAAGGATAAGGACTTATCTTGTTCATTGTGGTATCCCTAATATACTCAATACAATTGGCTGGCTAGATGAATGAAATCAATGAAAAAAACGTTAACTTGAAAGATGTGAACAGGAAGTCATAAGAAAAAATGTATACACAGCCAAAAAACACAAGAGGTTGCTCAGACTCTGCCCCATAATTTAAAAGGAGGGAGACCATACTTTTTGTATATTAGAATGCCAAAATTTACAGGTTTGGCCATGAAGAAAGTTTGGAAAAACAGGTTGTGGGATGGTAAATCCGTACAGCGTTTGTAGAGAGCATTGGACAATATCACTCAAATTATAGAAGGCATATATTCATTGACCCAAGAATTTCAGAGGTATATTTGAAGGAGAATTCAAATAACTATCTTCTAGGGTGTTTATGGTAACTTTTTTTTTGTAATATGAAATCATAACAGCTGACAATTTTGGGTACACATTGTGTTCCAGGACAGTGTCTCATATACTTCACAGAGCAGCTCTATGAAGTGGTTGTTATTATTATATTCCATTTTGCAAGTGGGGTCATTAGCAGGTAAGTCCCCCAAGGGCCTACAGCCAGTAAGTGGCAGAGCTGGGAATTTACCCGAGAGCTGCACTCTTAATTATTATAGTAAGTGCCCTACATATGAACGAGCTCTGTTCTGAGATCATGTTGTTAAGTCCAATCTGTTGATAAGTCCAACAAAGCTAACTTAGGTGCTCAATGAACACAATCAGCTCTATTATACCATACTATAACCGGTTTATAATATTTTCACAAAACTAATACATAAAAACAAACACAAAAATAAAACGGTTTTCATCTTATCATACAGTCCCTTGACAAGTTCAGTAGGGCTGTACAAGAGCTGGTACACAGGGGCTGGCATTGCGTGAACAGGCAAGAAGAGTTACTGACTGAAAGAGGGAGAGAAGGTAGGAGATGGTAGAGCCGAGCGATCATTAGCAAGAGGAGACAGAAGGCAAGCTACACAGCTTGCAGAGGACGCTTGCACATCATGATGTAGGGCAGACACGTGAACTAACTTCTATGACTGGACATGCAAACACAGGTTTGCATCCTTGAAAGTTTGCAACTTGAAGGTTCGTATGTAGAGGATTTATTGTATGCTAGACTATCATTTAGAACCACCTAGCTGTCTGTTGCGGTAGGGAACAAGTTATACAACTATGGCATTTGAAATTCCACAAAACAATCATAAAACTGGACAAAATACATGAAGTGACCACTGCTCCCTCTCCTAGGCATGTACCCTGAGGAAATCAGCATTGAGAAAGAAACATGTACCCCATTGTTCATTGCAAAACTGTTTACAATAGTTAGAACATGGAAACAACCTAGATGTCCATCAACAGAAGCATGGATAAAGAAGCTGTGGTACATATATACAATGGAATGTTACTCAGCCACAAAAATGAGTGCATTTGAGTTGATTCTAATGAGGTGGATGAACCTAGAATCTATAGAGTGAAGTAAGTCAGAAGAGAAGACAAATACTGTACTAACACATATCTAAATGAGGTTCGGATGAACCTAGAATCTATAGAGTGAAGTGGTTGTTATTATTATATTCCATTTTGCAAGTGGGGTCATTAGCAGGTAAGTCCCCCAAGGGCCTACAGCCAGTAAGTGGCAGAGCTGGGAATTTACCCGAGAGCTGCACTCTTAATTATTATAGTAAGTGCCCTACATATGAACGAGCTCTGTTCTGAGATCATGTTGTTAAGTCCAATCTGTTGATAAGTCCAACAAAGCTAACTTAGGTGCTCAATGAACACAATCAGCTCTATTATACCATACTATAACCGGTTTATAATATTTTCACAAAACTAATACATAAAAACAAACACAAAAATAAAACGGTTTTCATCTTATCATACAGTCCCTTGACAAGTTCAGTAGGGCTGTACAAGAGCTGGTACACAGGGGCTGGCATTGCGTGAACAGGCAAGAAGAGTTACTGACTGAAAGAGGGAGAGAAGGTAGGAGATGGTAGAGCCGAGCGATCATTAGCAAGAGGAGACAGAAGGCAAGCTACACAGCTTGCAGAGGACGCTTGCACATCATGATGTAGGGCAGACACGTGAACTAACTTCTATGACTGGACATGCAAACACAGGTTTGCATCCTTGAAAGTTTGCAACTTGAAGGTTCGTATGTAGAGGATTTATTGTATGCTAGACTATCATTTAGAACCACCTAGCTGTCTGTTGCGGTAGGGAACAAGTTATACAACTATGGCATTTGAAATTCCACAAAACAATCATAAAACTGGACAAAATACATGAAGTGACCACTGCTCCCTCTCCTAGGCATGTACCCTGAGGAAATCAGCATTGAGAAAGAAACATGTACCCCATTGTTCATTGCAAAACTGTTTACAATAGTTAGAACATGGAAACAACCTAGATGTCCATCAACAGAAGCATGGATAAAGAAGCTGTGGTACATATATACAATGGAATGTTACTCAGCCACAAAAATGAGTGCATTTGAGTTGATTCTAATGAGGTGGATGAACCTAGAATCTATAGAGTGAAGTAAGTCAGAAAGAGAAAGACAAATACTGTACTAACACATACAGACGGAATCTAGAAAGATGGTACTGATAAATGTATATGCAGAGTAGCAATGGAGAAACAGACATAGAGAACAGACTTATGGACATTGGAGGGGGAGGGAGGAATGGGTGAGATGTATGGAAAGAGTAACATGGAAATTTACATTACCATATGTGAAATAGATAACCAATGGGAATCTGCTATAAGACTAAGGAAACTCATGCAGAGGCTCTGTAACAACAGCAATGAGGAGAGAGATGAGAGGGAAGTTCAAGGAGGGGACATATGTATACCTATGGCTTATTCTCGTTGATATTTGTCAGTAAACAACAAAATTCTGTAAAAAACAAAAAAAGAATTGCACTTTAAATTTACTGACACAAATAAGTAAAAGAATGGAAAATATATGTAATTCACAGGTTAAACATAAGAAAGCTGAGGTGACTGAATTGATTAATATCAGATAAAATAGACTTTAAAATAGAGTATTATCAGAGGGAACTTCATAATAAGGAAGTCAGCAATTCATTAGCAAGACAAAAATCCAAAATTTATATAGATCTAATGATAGAGTTTTGAAGTTTGTGAAGCAAAAATTGACAGATCTAAAAATAGACAAATCCATTCTCATAGTTGGAGTTTTTTAAACATTTTCTTTCAGGAATTTATAAAATAGACAAAAAAGATCAGTAATAATATAGAATGAACAATACCATCAACCAGCTTGACCTACTGAAGTATATCAAATGCTGCATTCAGTTACTGAATTCTTTTGAAGAAAACACTGAACATTCTTCAAGATAAACTACATGCTAGGCCATAAATATATAACACTAAATATAAAATAAAATCATACAAAGTATGTTCTCTGACAACTATGTAAAATTAGGAGTTGATTACAATGGAATGTCCAGAAAATCCCCACATATTTGAAAATTATCAGATTACCAGATAATCCATAGGGTCACAGAGATCTCAAGGAATTAAAAAAATATTTTTAAATGGATGGTGGTGAAAGCATATTAAAATCTGTGGATACAGCTAGCAGGGCTTAAAGGGAAATTATAACTTTAGATGCTTGCTTTAGAAAAGATATGATATCAAGGAAATATAAGATACAAGCAAAGAAAGAAGACAAATACTGTACTAACACATACAGACGGAATCTAGAAAGATGGTACTGATAAATGTATATGCAGAGTAGCAATGGAGAAACAGACATAGAGAACAGACTTATGGACATTGGAGGGGGAGGGAGGAATGGGTGAGATGTATGGAAAGAGTAACATGGAAATTTACATTACCATATGTGAAATAGATAACCAATGGGAATCTGCTATAAGACTAAGGAAACTCATGCAGAGGCTCTGTAACAACAGCAATGAGGAGAGAGATGAGAGGGAAGTTCAAGGAGGGGACATATGTATACCTATGGCTTATTCTCGTTGATATTTGTCAGTAAACAACAAAATTCTGTAAAAAACAAAAAAAGAATTGCACTTTAAATTTACTGACACAAATAAGTAAAAGAATGGAAAATATATGTAATTCACAGGTTAAACATAAGAAAGCTGAGGTGACTGAATTGATTAATATCAGATAAAATAGACTTTAAAATAGAGTATTATCAGAGGGAACTTCATAATAAGGAAGTCAGCAATTCATTAGCAAGACAAAAATCCAAAATTTATATAGATCTAATGATAGAGTTTTGAAGTTTGTGAAGCAAAAATTGACAGATCTAAAAATAGACAAATCCATTCTCATAGTTGGAGTTTTTTAAACATTTTCTTTCAGGAATTTATAAAATAGACAAAAAAGATCAGTAATAATATAGAATGAACAATACCATCAACCAGCTTGACCTACTGAAGTATATCAAATGCTGCATTCAGTTACTGAATTCTTTTGAAGAAAACACTGAACATTCTTCAAGATAAACTACATGCTAGGCCATAAATATATAACACTAAATATAAAATAAAATCATACAAAGTATGTTCTCTGACAACTATGTAAAATTAGGAGTTGATTACAATGGAATGTCCAGAAAATCCCCACATATTTGAAAATTATCAGATTACCAGATAATCCATAGGGTCACAGAGATCTCAAGGAATTAAAAAAATATTTTTAAATGGATGGTGGTGAAAGCATATTAAAATCTGTGGATACAGCTAGCAGGGCTTAAAGGGAAATTATAACTTTAGATGCTTGCTTTAGAAAAGATATGATATCAAGGAAATATAAGATACAAGCAAAGAAAGTAAATATAATAAAAAATTAGTTGTTTGAAAAGAATGAAAAATTTTTATAAATCTCTAGCCAGAATAATAAAGAAAAAAGAAAACTTCTCACAAAATTTCTGTACAAAAAAATTAACTCAAAATGGAATAAAAAAGAAAAAAAAAACTCAAAATGGCTTAAAGACTTAAATATAAGACATGACACCATAACACACCTAGAAGAAAACACAGGCAACACATTATCTCCCATAAATCGTACCAATGTTTTCTTAGATCAGTCTTCCAAGGCAATAGAAATAAAAGCAAAATAAATAAAAGGGACCTAATCAAATTTACAAACTTTTGTACAGGAAAATAAACCATAAACAAAATAAAAAGACAGTCTATAGAATGGGAGGAAATATTTACAAATGACGTGACAGACAAGGGCTTAATTTCCAAAATATACAAACAGCTGAGACAACTCAATAACAAACAACCCAATCAAAAAATGGGCAAGAGACCTAAACAGACATTCCCCTAAATAAGACATACAGCTAGCCAAGAGGCACCTGAAAAGATGTTCAACAACCATCCCTAGTTATTAGAGAAACGCAAATCAATACTACCATGAGGTATCATGCCACGCCCATCAGAATGGCCATCATTAAACATGCTACAAATAACAAATGCTGGAGAGCATGTGCAGAAAAAGAAGCCCTCCTACACTGGTGGGGATGTAAGCTGGTGTTGCTAGTGTAGAAAACAGTATGAAGGTTCCTGAGAAAACTAAAAATGAAATCACCATCTGATCCAGCAATCCCACTCATGGTATAATCCAAAAAAAAAGAAAAAAACTCCTGCACCTCAGTGTTCATAGTAGTACTGTCCAAAATAGGTAAGACATGGAAACATTGTAAGTGAATGGATAAAGAAGATGTGGTACATACATACAACGGAATACTACTTAACATCGTGGATGCACCTTGAGATTATCATGTGAAATTATGGGACTTCCCTGGTGGTCCAGTGGCTAAGATTCCAAGATCCTAATGCAGGGGGTCTGGGTTTGACCCCAGGTCGGAGAACTAGGTCCCACATCGCACAGCTTAAAAATCCCATATGCCACAATCAGAAGAGCCTGTGTGCTGTAAGACCTGGTGCAGCCAAGAGGAAAAACATTGAAATAGACCCACACAAATACAGTCGAGTGAACTTTGACAGAGGAGCAAAATCAATACGGTGTAGAAAAGAGAATGTTTTCAGCACATGATGTTGGTATAATTTAACATCCACATGCAAAAAAAAAAAAAGATTTGGATACAGGTCTTAGGCGCCCCCACAAAAAATAACTCAAAATGAACTAGAGACTTAAATGTGAAACACAAAACTGTAAAACTATAACTTCGGAGAAAAAGTGATCTTGAGTTTGGTAATGGCTTTTTATATACCACACCAAAGGCATGACCCATGAACGAGATCATTGATGAGCTGGTCTTGATTGAAATTTAAAAACATGGGCACTGTGAAAGAGACAGTAAAGAGAATGAGAAACCAAGCCACAGACTGGGAGAAAGGATTTGCAAAAGACATATTAGATATAGGACAGTTATCTCAAATATACAGAGAGATCTCAAAACTCGAAGAAAAAAAAAAAAAACCCTCAAAAATAACAAAACAAATGCGAGAAAATATTTGCCAATCATATATCTGATAAGGAACCCATACAACTCAATAACAAAGAGCCAAATAACCCAATTCAAAAATGGAGAAAGTAGCTTGTGAGGTAATAGAAAATATACATTGGTCTGTGTCCCCAGTTCCTGGAATCCTTGTAATTTCCTGCGTAGACAGAAGTATCTTTTGTTCTAATGAGTTGACTAATCCAGGCCGGGCTCCTGGATGAGGGTCGATCACTAGAAAGTTTAAGCCATAGCCAATAGGTTTGGAGTTTTCAGTCCCCTTCCCCCATCTTCCACAGAAGGGCTGGAAATGGAGTTAATGATTGCGTTGCCTATGTGAGGAAGATTGCATAAATATCCTGAAAGTATGGGACTTCCCTGGTGGTCCAGTGGCTAAGATTCCAAGATCCTAATGCAGGGGGTCTGGGTTTGACCCCAGGTCGGAGAACTAGGTCCCACATCGCACAGCTTAAAAATCCCATATGCCACAATCAGAAGAGCCTGTGTGCTGTAAGACCTGGTGCAGCCAAGAGGAAAAACATTGAAATAGACCCACACAAATACAGTCGAGTGAACTTTGACAGAGGAGCAAAATCAATACGGTGTAGAAAAGAGAATGTTTTCAGCACATGATGTTGGTATAATTTAACATCCACATGCAAAAAAAAAAAAAGATTTGGATACAGGTCTTAGGCGCCCCCACAAAAAATAACTCAAAATGAACTAGAGACTTAAATGTGAAACACAAAACTGTAAAACTATAACTTCGGAGAAAAAGTGATCTTGAGTTTGGTAATGGCTTTTTATATACCACACCAAAGGCATGACCCATGAACGAGATCATTGATGAGCTGGTCTTGATTGAAATTTAAAAACATGGGCACTGTGAAAGAGACAGTAAAGAGAATGAGAAACCAAGCCACAGACTGGGAGAAAGGATTTGCAAAAGACATATTAGATATAGGACAGTTATCTCAAATATACAGAGAGATCTCAAAACTCGAAGAAAAAAAAAAAAAACCCTCAAAAATAACAAAACAAATGCGAGAAAATATTTGCCAATCATATATCTGATAAGGAACCCATACAACTCAATAACAAAGAGCCAAATAACCCAATTCAAAAATGGAGAAAGTAGCTTGTGAGGTAATAGAAAATATACATTGGTCTGTGTCCCCAGTTCCTGGAATCCTTGTAATTTCCTGCGTAGACAGAAGTATCTTTTGTTCTAATGAGTTGACTAATCCAGGCCGGGCTCCTGGATGAGGGTCGATCACTAGAAAGTTTAAGCCATAGCCAATAGGTTTGGAGTTTTCAGTCCCCTTCCCCCATCTTCCACAGAAGGGCTGGAAATGGAGTTAATGATTGACGTTGCCTATGTGAGGAAGATTGCATAAATATCCTGAAAGTATGAGATCGGGAGAGCTTCTAGATCGGTGACCACTTGGGGATGTGTGGAGAGCGGTGTACGTGGATGGGTTGTGGGATCTTAGCGCCCCTTCCCACAGACTTTGCCCTACGCATTTTTTCAATATGGATGTTCATCTGTATCTGTTATCATGTGTGTGAAAAGGCGCTCAGTCGTGTCTGACTCTTTGTGACCCCATAGACTGTAGCCTGCCAGGCTCCTCTGTCTGGAATTCTCCAGGTGAGAATACTGGAGTGGTAGCCCTTCCCTTCTCCAGGGGATCTTCCCATGCTAGGGATCGAACCCAGGTCTCCCTCATGGCAGGCAGATTCTTTTTTTTTTTCTTTTCACTGCTGCTGCAGGCTCTTCTCTAGTTGCGGGGAGTGGGGGCTACTCTCTAGTTGAGGTGAGCAGGTTTCTTGTTGCCATGACTTCTCTCGTTGTGGAACTCGGGCTCTAGGGCACACGGGCTTCAGTAGTTGCGCTCTGAGGCTCTGGAGCACAGGCTCCATAGTTGTGGCTCACGGGCTCAGTTGCTCCACGGCATGTGGGATCTTCCCGGATCAGGGATTGAAACTGTGTCTCCTGCATTGATTGGCGAACTCTTAACCGCTGAGCCACCAGAGAAGCCCCAGGCAAATTCTTTGCCTCTGAACCACCAGGGAAGCCCATGTATTATCATGTCCAATTACAATAAACTGGTAAACTGTAAGTAAACGATTTTCTTGAGTTCTGGAGCCGCTCTAGGAAATTAATTGAACCAGAAGGCATTGTGGGAACCTCCAACTTGTAGCTCGTGGGTCAGAAGCAGAGAAGCACCTGGACTTTCTATTGGCATGTGGAGTGGTGGGAGGGCGGTCTTGTGGGAGTGAGCCCTTACCTTGTAGAATTTGATGCTATCTCCAATTAGAGTGTCAGATTGTCCCACCTTTCCGTTCTAATCCAGGCCGGGCTCCTGGATGAGGGTCGATCACTAGAAAGTTTAAGCCATAGCCAATAGGTTTGGAGTTTTCAGTCCCCTTCCCCCATCTTCCACAGAAGGGCTGGAAATGGAGTTAATGATTGACGTTGCCTATGTGAGGAAGATTGCATAAATATCCTGAAAGTATGAGATCGGGAGAGCTTCTAGATCGGTGACCACTTGGGGATGTGTGGAGAGCGGTGTACGTGGATGGGTTGTGGGATCTTAGCGCCCCTTCCCACAGACTTTGCCCTACGCATTTTTTCAATATGGATGTTCATCTGTATCTGTTATCATGTGTGTGAAAAGGCGCTCAGTCGTGTCTGACTCTTTGTGACCCCATAGACTGTAGCCTGCCAGGCTCCTCTGTCTGGAATTCTCCAGGTGAGAATACTGGAGTGGTAGCCCTTCCCTTCTCCAGGGGATCTTCCCATGCTAGGGATCGAACCCAGGTCTCCCTCATGGCAGGCAGATTCTTTTTTTTTTTCTTTTCACTGCTGCTGCAGGCTCTTCTCTAGTTGCGGGGAGTGGGGGCTACTCTCTAGTTGAGGTGAGCAGGTTTCTTGTTGCCATGACTTCTCTCGTTGTGGAACTCGGGCTCTAGGGCACACGGGCTTCAGTAGTTGCGCTCTGAGGCTCTGGAGCACAGGCTCCATAGTTGTGGCTCACGGGCTCAGTTGCTCCACGGCATGTGGGATCTTCCCGGATCAGGGATTGAAACTGTGTCTCCTGCATTGATTGGCGAACTCTTAACCGCTGAGCCACCAGAGAAGCCCCAGGCAAATTCTTTGCCTCTGAACCACCAGGGAAGCCCATGTATTATCATGTCCAATTACAATAAACTGGTAAACTGTAAGTAAACGATTTTCTTGAGTTCTGGAGCCGCTCTAGGAAATTAATTGAACCCAACGAAGGCATTGTGGGAACCTCCAACTTGTAGCTCGTGGGTCAGAAGCAGAGAAGCACCTGGACTTTCTATTGGCATGTGGAGTGGTGGGGAGGGGACGGTCTTGTGGGAGTGAGCCCTTACCTTGTAGAATTTGATGCTATCTCCAATTAGAGAGTGTCAGATTGTCCCACCTTTCCTTGAATTTAGGGAGGCAACAACTTGCTCCTTTTTCCTGAGCCAGTTGAAGTTTTGCCCCAGGCAACCAGTGAGGCTTTATGATTTCCACTAAATCATAGTGGAAAGAGTCTGGACTTCGGAGGAAGGTCCTTGACAAGATGCGGCTAAAACACTACATTATGCTGTTCGAGCTGTTCAAGTGAAACTGTCACAAGCACTTCTATTAAGCCACTACAGAGGGGACCAGAGACTGGGCTGTTGTCTCAAACACCAGAGAGCACATTCAGGCTGCTATTGTCCTGGAAGACAAAGGTCTTAGATCTATTTGAGGAAAGGAAACAAAACCACAAACATTGTATGTTCATTTTCAGTTCACTTGCTCTTGACAAAGGAACACAAAGTACCATTGATGAATGAAAATTCTCTTCTCCGCCGGTCGTGCTTTCTAATGTTAACATCTTACAGTTGTGTCTGTCTTTGAGAACACAGTATGCGTGTTCTCATGGTTCAAAATTCAAAAAGGGATGCACAAATAAAACATAAAAGTAGGGGATATACATATGACTAATCTAGGAACATACATATCTGTAAACAACAAAACTCTGTAAAAGTTGAAAGCAAAATAAAGGTTTAAAAATAAATAAATAAATAAAAATTAAAACATAAAAGTAAAAACCCTTCCTCTCATCCTTGTCAGTGGCTCCTGGTGTTCTTCCCACGCGCCCAGGCAGCCACAGTAGCCAGTAAAGAAATCTTTCCAGAGATTCTCTCCACATGTACACAGTAGCTTTTGCTGCACAATAAATTGCTCCAAAACTTAGCAGCTTAAACTAACAAGCATTTGTATCCGTTCTAGATTCTATCAGGGCAATTTTTTAAGGTAAACCCTTTGGTAAACTGTAAGTAAACGATTTTCTTGAGTTCTGGAGCCGCTCTAGGAAATTAATTGAACCCAACGAAGGCATTGTGGGAACCTCCAACTTGTAGCTCGTGGGTCAGAAGCAGAGAAGCACCTGGACTTTCTATTGGCATGTGGAGTGGTGGGGAGGGGACGGTCTTGTGGGAGTGAGCCCTTACCTTGTAGAATTTGATGCTATCTCCAATTAGAGAGTGTCAGATTGTCCCACCTTTCCTTGAATTTAGGGAGGCAACAACTTGCTCCTTTTTCCTGAGCCAGTTGAAGTTTTGCCCCAGGCAACCAGTGAGGCTTTATGATTTCCACTAAATCATAGTGGAAAGAGTCTGGACTTCGGAGGAAGGTCCTTGACAAGATGCGGCTAAAACACTACATTATGCTGTTCGAGCTGTTCAAGTGAAACTGTCACAAGCACTTCTATTAAGCCACTACAGAGGGGACCAGAGACTGGGCTGTTGTCTCAAACACCAGAGAGCACATTCAGGCTGCTATTGTCCTGGAAGACAAAGGTCTTAGATCTATTTGAGGAAAGGAAACAAAACCACAAACATTGTATGTTCATTTTCAGTTCACTTGCTCTTGACAAAGGAACACAAAGTACCATTGATGAATGAAAATTCTCTTCTCCGCCGGTCGTGCTTTCTAATGTTAACATCTTACAGTTGTGTCTGTCTTTGAGAACACAGTATGCGTGTTCTCATGGTTCAAAATTCAAAAAGGGATGCACAAATAAAACATAAAAGTAGGGGATATACATATGACTAATCTAGGAACATACATATCTGTAAACAACAAAACTCTGTAAAAGTTGAAAGCAAAATAAAGGTTTAAAAATAAATAAATAAATAAAAATTAAAACATAAAAGTAAAAACCCTTCCTCTCATCCTTGTCAGTGGCTCCTGGTGTTCTTCCCACGCGCCCAGGCAGCCACAGTAGCCAGTAAAGAAATCTTTCCAGAGATTCTCTCCACATGTACACAGTAGCTTTTGCTGCACAATAAATTGCTCCAAAACTTAGCAGCTTAAACTAACAAGCATTTGTATCCGTTCTAGATTCTATCAGCCAGCTGGGCCGTTCTTGGCCAGGCTTACTCGGTGGGATGGATGACCTAGAATGGCTTCAGTCACATGTCTGGCGGTTGGCAGGCTATTGAGACTGGGGAGTCTTCACATGTCTGGAAGCTGGCTTAATATCAGTGAGTGACAGACGGCCACCTCCCAGTATGTAGCAGGCTAGCCCAGCCTCGCTCACGTGATGACAGGAGAATTCTCAGCAGTGAGTGAGGGCATGCTCCGACGCACAAGCATTCTTTGAGCTTCTGCCTTCATCACGTTTGCTAATGAACCTCTGACCAAAGTAAATTAAATCAAAGCAAATGGCCAAGTCCTGAACCAAGGGATCTGGAGAGTCCATATTTTGATGGCAAGAGCTTTACATTTTTTATAGATTTGTTGTTGTTGATTTTGTTGTTGTTGTTGTTGTTTGTTAGGTTTTTGACTGCGTTGGATCTTCATTGCTGCACTTGAGCTTTCTCTAGTTTCGACAAGCAGGAGCTACTCTCTACTTGCAGTACACAGGCTTCTCACTGTGATGGCTTCTTGTTGCAGAACACAGGCTGTGGGGCACTCAGGTTTCAGTAGCTGCGGCATGTGGGCTACTTACCTCACAGTGTATGGAATCTTCTCGGGTTAGGGATCAAGCCCATGTCCCCTGCACTGACAGGCAGATACTTAATCACTGGGCCGGCAGGGAAGTCCAGCAAGAGCTTTAAAACCACATGGTGGGCTTCCCTGGTGGACCAGTGGGTAAGGACATCACCTTGCAGTGCAAGGGGCACTAGTTCGAGCCCTGGCCTGAGAAGATCCCACGTGCCACAGAGCAGCTGGACCAATATGTTCAACTACCAAGCTGCAGCTCTAGAGCACATGCACCCAGAGCCAGTGCTCTGTGACGAGAGGCCACTGTGATGGGAGGCCCACACAGGCCAAGGAACAAAGATGGGTGAAAATAGATAATGAAAGACCAATAGAAGTGCCCCCCAAAAAAGAAAAAAAAAACACATGGTAAAAGGGCATTCATGCAGGAATGAGAATTTGTGGCATTTTTCTTTTCTTTTTTTTTTTGCAGTCTACCACAGCATATGTTTGTGAACATAAGTATATATACTCTGTGTGTGTGTGTCTATACATTTTCCTGTTTTTTACAAAATTGGTAGCACAGTGTTTTATGGCTTTTTTATAAGTATTTAAAACTGGTTTTACAAGCTTTGATGTCTACTATAACAGAAAAGTTATAGATGGTGAAGACAGACTGTTGGCAAACAACTTGACAGGAGACTTATCTCTTTATGTCAAATAAAACAGAAGGATCTGTAATTTACGATAGAGAACAGAACAGACTTCACTTTAGTTTTACTGGTTACTTTTGCCTGAGTTGACTCATCAGCTACTCAAGGATTTTGGTATAATTCCCGAAGATGGGAAAAGTCAGCTTCTTACAGAAGTACGCACACAGTAACTGAATAATCAAAGTCCTTTTTAGTCCAAGGATTTTCTTTAAGGTCTCCATTTAATTAGTGGTGGGGGGCGGGCTCAGTCATATCCAACTCTTTCCGACTGCCTGGACTGTAGCCTAGCAGGCTCCTCTGTCTCTGGAATTTTCCAAGCAAGAATACTGGAGTGGGTTGCCATCTCCTACTCGAAGGAATCTTCCTGACCCAAGGATCCAAGTTGCATCTCTCGCATCTTCTGCATTGGCAGGCAGGTTCTTTACCACTGAGTCACCTGGGAAGCCTAATTAGAGCTGATTCCCTTCTCAAAAGAAGACTCATCTTTCAGTTATCCTTTGTCCAAGATCGTATTCTCTTCTTTCAAGTCTCAAATGTCGCCTTCTCCAGAAGGCCTTCCTATCCAGTATAAAAGAGTACTCTGGAAGAGACTCTGTACTTCCACTGCAGGAGTTGAGAGTTCAATCCCTGGTCAAGAAACTAGGATTCTGTATGCTGTGCAGTGTGGCCAAAATAAATAGTACCCCGCTTCAGCTCCCAGCTTTCCCCTCCTTCTTTCTGGCTTCTTTCTGCCCCATAGTACAATCATCACCTGACCGGGTATATATTTATTTGTTGATTTACTTATTATTCCTCTATGCCTTTCTCTAGGAGGCTAGGGATATTTCTTGCTTACTCCTGAATCCCCTGCACATAGAACAGCACACATACAGAAGGCCCTTGATGCATATTTATTACGTAAATGAAAGTAGCAAATATTACCATACATTAGTTACCTTTCTATACCCCCAATGACCTCACCTTTTTTTTTTTAATTTTTATTTTACTTTTTACTTTTACAGAGTTTTGTTGTTTACAGATATGTATGATCCCAGATTAGTCAGATGTATATCTCCCCCATCCCACCCCTCTAGGCCATCTCACAGTGCCCCTGCAGGATCCCCTTTTCTCAATAGCTATTGACAATAGCTATTTTTTTCACATGTAACAGTATAGGTTTTCATGCTACTTCCTTTATGTCTCCCACCCACTGTTCATTCCCCACAATGTCCATATGTCTATTATCCATGCCAATGACCTCACCTTTAAGGCAGAAAGTTTTTTTTTTCCCCTTTGGCCTCCATGAGGCACATGGGATCTTAGTTCCCTGACCAGGGATCAAACTCCTGCCATGGAAGCTGGGAGTTTTAATCCCTGGACTGCCAGGGAAGGAGGCTCTTACATATCTCCTTCATGAGAGTTCCATGCAAAGGAAATGAGTTTTGTATGTACGACAGCTTATATAACACGTGACATCTAGACAGACGTCTGTTGCTCTGTCGATCAGAAAATGCACTCCCAGGGAATTCCCCAGTAGTCCAGTGGCTAGGACTCTATGCTTTCACTGTTGGGGCCCAAGTTCAATCCCTGGTCAGGGGACTAATATCCCACAAGCCATGTGACATGACCAAAAAAAGAAAATACACTTGCAGCTTTCACTTACATAAGGGCTACACAGTCATACAAGCAAATAGTACCTTTCTTGGGACATTTGAACTTCAGTGTGTATCAAAACCTTGTAAAAAGAAGGAAATTTAGGTTTTTAGAAAGTTATTCTGGACTTCCCTTGCAGCACAGCAAATGGAACACATGTGCTTATCTTCCTCCTCTCTTGATGCTCCACTAAAATTAGAAAAAGAAACAGCTTAGGGAGCTCAGCGCAGTGCTCTGTGATGACTTAGAGGGGTAGGATGAGGCTGGGGTGGTGGTGGGAGGGAGGCTCAAGAGGGACGGGGTGTATGTCTACCTGTAGCTGAATCACCTTCTCGTACCCCAGAAACTAGCACGACCGTGTAAAGCAAGTATGCTCCCGTAATAAAAATAAACGAAATTTTAAAAAAGAAAGAGAAAATCAAACTCATTATACTGAGGAGAAGAGCATGGGCCATCAGTGGCTGATGGATTTCAGTGAATTGCTGGACAATATAAAGTGGATGGAAATGCCTTGATGGGGTAGAAGAAACCACAGCCAAGAATAAGCCCTGGCAGACACAGCCAACCTGCCGAGCAGAATGCCAAGTGAGAGTACCTCCAGAAAGAGTGGAAACAAGATGGTAAGGCTGGGTCAAGGATTAATGAGAGCCCATCTGTCGAGTAAACACACCCATCAGCCCCCGCAGTCCCATACCCTGTTCCTCCGTCCTCCCTTCCTCCTTTGTCATTTAGAGAGCCAGCCATATAGATCCAGCCAAAAAGCCGAGAAACCTATTCTCTAAAGAAACTGAACGGACCGTAGCCAAAGTGAGTGTTGGGGCCCCAGAGAGGGGCCTCTCCGTTGTGCCCTTTACAAGCTTTCACACAGCCCAAAGATTAGCTCTCGGCCCAGTTGCTCATTCTAAAGCAGCACTTGAAATCAACAAGCCCCACCCACGTACATAGATGGGCCATTCTGGAGATTTGCTTTGTGGGCAAAGAGGAAATGCCCACTGACTGTTATTTTGAATAACCAACCTTGCCTTCATGAACAGATGTGAAACCTGAGCCAAGGGTGAAACCCAGCAGCGTGGAAGAGAAAGTACAGAAAGCCAAGGCACAGAAAGCCAAAGGTGCTCCTTCACTGGGGCCTGGGACGTTCTTCTTAGAGGGGAAGATAAGACGGACGACAGAAAAAGAAGTGAAGGAGGAAGAGAAAACATTTCCTCATCATGTACATCTGCCCTTACTGGAGAGCAGAGAAGTGATAAGGTCAATCCCCTCCCTTATACTTGCAGGGATGGGGGAGGGATTCACAGGGAGAGTTCAGCTGAGGGTTTTCTGGATGGTGTGACAGTTTTAATGATATGTGTCAATTTGGTAGTGCCACGGTGCCTGAATGCTTGGTTAAGCATTATTCTGGATGTTTTTGTGAGGGTATTTTTTGGATAAGATTTGCTGTGTATTTATTTATATTTAAAAAGTTATTTATTAATTTGTGTTTGTGCCAGGTCTTAGTAGTGGCATGCGGACTCTTAGTTGCTGCATACAGGATCTAGTTCCCTGGTCAGGGATGTAACCTAGGCCCCCCCGATTTGAGAGCTCAGAGTCTCAGCCTGGACGACTAGGACCATCTCAAGACTGACATTTAAATTAGTGGACTTTGAACTTCCTTTGTGGTCCAGTGACATAAAGGATTTCAGTGAATTGCTGGACAATATAAAGTGGATGGAAATGCCTTGATGGGGTAGAAGAAACCACAGCCAAGAATAAGCCCTGGCAGACACAGCCAACCTGCCGAGCAGAATGCCAAGTGAGAGTACCTCCAGAAAGAGTGGAAACAAGATGGTAAGGCTGGGTCAAGGATTAATGAGAGCCCATCTGTCGAGTAAACACACCCATCAGCCCCCGCAGTCCCATACCCTGTTCCTCCGTCCTCCCTTCCTCCTTTGTCATTTAGAGAGCCAGCCATATAGATCCAGCCAAAAAGCCGAGAAACCTATTCTCTAAAGAAACTGAACGGACCGTAGCCAAAGTGAGTGTTGGGGCCCCAGAGAGGGGCCTCTCCGTTGTGCCCTTTACAAGCTTTCACACAGCCCAAAGATTAGCTCTCGGCCCAGTTGCTCATTCTAAAGCAGCACTTGAAATCAACAAGCCCCACCCACGTACATAGATGGGCCATTCTGGAGATTTGCTTTGTGGGCAAAGAGGAAATGCCCACTGACTGTTATTTTGAATAACCAACCTTGCCTTCATGAACAGATGTGAAACCTGAGCCAAGGGTGAAACCCAGCAGCGTGGAAGAGAAAGTACAGAAAGCCAAGGCACAGAAAGCCAAAGGTGCTCCTTCACTGGGGCCTGGGACGTTCTTCTTAGAGGGGAAGATAAGACGGACGACAGAAAAAGAAGTGAAGGAGGAAGAAAAAACATTTCCTCATCATGTACATCTGCCCTTACTGGAGAGCAGAGAAGTGATAAGGTCAATCCCCTCCCTTATACTTGCAGGGATGGGGGAGGGATTCACAGGGAGAGTTCAGCTGAGGGTTTTCTGGATGGTGTGACAGTTTTAATGATATGTGTCAATTTGGTAGTGCCACGGTGCCTGAATGCTTGGTTAAGCATTATTCTGGATGTTTTTGTGAGGGTATTTTTTGGATAAGATTTGCTGTGTATTTATTTATATTTAAAAAGTTATTTATTAATTTGTGTTTGTGCCAGGTCTTAGTAGTGGCATGCGGACTCTTAGTTGCTGCATACAGGATCTAGTTCCCTGGTCAGGGATGTAACCTAGGCCCCCCCGATTTGAGAGCTCAGAGTCTCAGCCTGGACGACTAGGACCATCTCAAGACTGACATTTAAATTAGTGGACTTTGAACTTCCTTTGTGGTCCAGTGACTTGAGAATCTGCCTGCCAGTGCAGGGGACATGGGTTTGATGTCTGGTCTGGGAAGAGTCCCAGAATTGTGGTGCTTTCGAATAGTGGTTCTGGAGACAACTCCTGAGAGTCCCCTGGACTGCAAGCAGATCAAACCAGTCAATCTTAAAGGAAATCAACCCTAATACACATTGGAAGGACTGATGCGAAAGCTGAAGCTCCAATACTTTGGTCACCTGATAAAAAGAGACAACTCATTGGAAAAGACCCAATGGGAAAGACTGAGAACAGGAAGAGAAGAGGACGGCAGAGGATGAGATGGTTGTGACAGGGTTAGGAGGGAAAGGGGTAGGGCACAATTTTTGGAAAGAATGACAGCCCAAGGACACAGTATAAACCCATTAGAATCAAATGGGTCCAAGATGGCAGACCAGACCTTGATCTTCAGTCAGCAAGCTAAATGACACACCCAAAGGTGCCATGACAGTTCCACCCCTCCCTAAAAGAGCTGGAATAATCCTCTTACTCATTAGCATATGGAATTACCCAGCCTATAAAAGCTAAGAACGCCATGCTTTCAGGGCCACTGGATTTGCTCTGCCATGGCCCACACTCTGTGGAGTGTGCTTTCTCTGAATCTGAATTAATCCATTTCTTACCTATCACTTTGCCTCTTGCTGAATTCTTCTCTGCAAAGAGATACGAAGAACCTGAACCTCAGTGGGTCCAGACATTGGGTGAGTGATTTTAATTACCAGGGTTCTGGCTGGGTTCAAGTCCCAGCTGCGTGGGTTCAAGTCCCAAACAGGGTCTAGGCTGGGTTCGAGTCCCGGCCGCATTGGTTAGAATCCCAAACAGGGTCTACGCTGGGTTCAAGTCCCAGCCGAAGTCCCAAGCAGTGTTTAGGCTGGGTTCGAGTCCCGGCCATGTGGGTTCAAGTCCCAGATAGGTCTGGGCCCTGGGTTTAAGTCTCGAATTGAGATTGAATACTTTGATAGCATTCCCTCACTCAATGGACAGGAACTTGAGTCAACTCTGGGAAATGGTGAAGGACAGAGAAGCCTGGTGTGCTGCAGTCCATAGGGATCCAAACAGTGAGATATGACTTAATGACTGAGCAATAACAACTGGGAAGCTGCCACATGCCTCGGGGCATCTACGCCCTAGAGCTGCAACAACTGAAGCTGATGTGCCCTAGAGCCCATGCTCTGCAACAAGAGAAGCCACAGCAATGAGAAGCCCAAGCACTATGACTAGAGAGTAGCCCCGGCTCACCAGAACTAGAAAAAGTCCACACTCAACCAACAAAGGCCCAGGACAGTGAAAATAAATGATAAATACTAATAAATACATTACTGAACTTTGAGGAAAGTAGATTACTTACTCTCCATAATGTGAATGGGCCTCACACGATCCGCTGAAAGGCTTAACAGACCAAAGACTGACTTCCCCCAAGCGAGAGGGGATTCTGCCCAACAGGTGGCCTTTAGACCTGACCTGCAGCTTTGACTCTTCTCTGCATCTCCAAACTGCCCATTGGGCAGATTTTGGAGTTGCTGGCTTCCATTATCATGAGAAATAATTCCTTAAAATAATATCCTTCTCTCTCTCCATATGTATTTATATTTATATGTGTTCTGCTATGTTCCTCTAGAGAGCCCTGAGTTTACTCATGGAAAAGATGAGTGTTTGACAGTAGACGTTAGAGTGTCAGCCATGGACTAAGTTGAGACCGTCGTTCTATGCTGGGGAGGCAGAAAGAAAGCCAGGGAATTGCTTGTCACAGCAGAGGTTGTTTACGAGCAAGATAGATGTCAACACTGGTGTCTCATCTCTGCCCCTTTACATCTGGGGGGGGGTGGACTTGGGCACAAGGCTGAGCCCTGAG
Organism: Tragulus kanchil; assembly: GCA_022376925.1. Classification (NCBI taxonomy): domain Eukaryota; kingdom Metazoa; phylum Chordata; class Mammalia; order Artiodactyla; family Tragulidae; genus Tragulus; species Tragulus kanchil. Next base: position 11,654,849 of record JAIOJX010000006.1, on the reverse strand, counting down.
GTTGTGGTGATGAGCAGGACTCTAAGAAAGAAGACGTTAAAGTCATAACTGCTTCATCTCAACTGTGCCAAATGCTGCCAGGAAGTGCGGCTGCTAAGGGTGCTGACAGGACCTGGTTGGGAAGCCAGGGAGGGCTTCTCTGAGGAAGTGATTATTATCTAAGATCCAAAGGAGGGGTGGGAGTCAGCTGGGAATGGGAGGGGATGGCCTACAGGAAGACCCAGACTAGGAGGAAGTTTTCAGAGCTAGGAAGTCCAGCGTGGCTGGAGTGAGATGGATGAAGGAAAAAAGTGGTAGGTTGAAACTGGAGCGGTAACAGGGGAGATGGGAAAAATCTTGTAGGTCAGTGTACGGAACATGGGCACTATTTTAAGGCACCTGGAAAATGATGGAATGGTTTTCATTAGGCAGGTGGCCTGAGTATTTCTTCAGCTGCTTTTCCTGTCTTCCCCCCTCCATCCTCACCCCACCTGCCTTCTGCAACTTGAATAACACATACATGAGAGTGTTAGATGTTTCCACAGGTCACAGATGCTCTGTTCATTTTCTGTCCATTTTTCTCTCCATTTTCCAGTGTGGACAATTCATATCACTGTGGCTTCAAGTTCACTGATCTCTTCTTCAGCAGTCTCTAGGTGGCTGTTTATCCCACCCAGTGTGGTTTTCATCTTAGATATTGTATTAATAGTTTTCATCTCTAGGAGTTGAACGTGAGTCTTTTTAAGAGCTATGTCTCATTTCTCTCTTCGTCTTGCTCCTGTTTCCCTCTAGCTTGTTGAACATGTGGAACGGATGTATAATATGATTTAATATCCTCGTCTGATAATTTCATTATCTCTGTCAGTGCTGAATCAATGAATGCTTCTATATGAAAATGTGTTCTGCTATGTTCCTCTAGAGAGCCCTGAGTTTACTCATGGAAAAGATGAGTGTTTGACAGTAGACGTTAGAGTGTCAGCCATGGACTAAGTTGAGACCGTCGTTCTATGCTGGGAGGCAGAAAGAAAGCCAGGGAATTGCTTGTCACAGCAGAGGTTGTTTACGAGCAAGATAGATGTCAACACTGGTGTCTCATCTCTGCCCCTTTACATCTGGGGGGGGGTGGACTTGGGCACAAGGCTGAGCCCTGAGGTTGTGGTGATGAGCAGGACTCTAAGAAAGAAGACGTTAAAGTCATAACTGCTTCATCTCAACTGTGCCAAATGCTGCCAGGAAGTGCGGCTGCTAAGGGTGCTGACAGGACCTGGTTGGGAAGCCAGGGAGGGCTTCTCTGAGGAAGTGATTATTATCTAAGATCCAAAGGAGGGGTGGGAGTCAGCTGGGAATGGGAGGGGATGGCCTACAGGAAGACCCAGACTAGGAGGAAGTTTTCAGAGCTAGGAAGTCCAGCGTGGCTGGAGTGAGATGGATGAAGGAAAAAAGTGGTAGGTTGAAACTGGAGCGGTAACAGGGGAGATGGGAAAAATCTTGTAGGTCAGTGTACGGAACATGGGCACTATTTTAAGGCACCTGGAAAATGATGGAATGGTTTTCATTAGGCAGGTGGCCTGAGTATTTCTTCAGCTGCTTTTCCTGTCTTCCCCCCTCCATCCTCACCCCACCTGCCTTCTGCAACTTGAATAACACATACATGAGAGTGTTAGATGTTTCCACAGGTCACAGATGCTCTGTTCATTTTCTGTCCATTTTTCTCTCCATTTTCCAGTGTGGACAATTCATATCACTGTGGCTTCAAGTTCACTGATCTCTTCTTCAGCAGTCTCTAGGTGGCTGTTTATCCCACCCAGTGTGGTTTTCATCTTAGATATTGTATTAATAGTTTTCATCTCTAGGAGTTGAACGTGAGTCTTTTTAAGAGCTATGTCTCATTTCTCTCTTCGTCTTGCTCCTGTTTCCCTCTAGCTTGTTGAACATGTGGAACGGATGTATAATATGATTTAATATCCTCGTCTGATAATTTCATTATCTCTGTCAGTGCTGAATCAATGAATGCTTCTATTCATTGATTTCCCTCCAGGATATGAACCACATCTGCTGTGGCCTTGCATGCATAGTAATACCTAATTGGTTGCCAGAGATTGTGAAGTGTACATTGATGGATGATGATAATTTTTGTGTTGTTTAAAGAGTGTTGGCCTTTGTTCTGACATGCAGTTAGTTACTTGGAATCAATCTGATTCTTTTGAGACTTGTGTTTAAGCTTTGTTGGGGTAGTCGTGGAGGGGGTCTCTGGCAGCCTTTAATCTAGGGCTCATTCGTTCTCCCTCTCTGGTGGGTGGTGTGGTTGGCACTCTGGATGCTGAAACCATTCCCAGCGCTGTGTGGGCTCCAGGAATTGTTTGTCTTACAGATTTCTGATAGTTATTTCCTTGACATCAAGCATGTTCTGGCACCACAATGCCAGAGGCTCAAGGACATCCTCGCGTGGTTCTCCATGCAGCCCCTCCTAATTGATGCGGACTTTCTTGTGAGCTGGTCAAGTTGAACTCAGGATAGAAACAGTGATATTGATTCTCCTCTCCTGCTCAGAACCCTTCTCTGGCTCCTTGGCCCAGCCCAAGACTCTTGTTGTCCATGGTTTTCGGTTCACTTTCTTATTTCAAGCAGGAAGGTATGGGCTTCTAAGAATGAGGCACCATGGCTTGTGAAAAAAAAATTTTTTTAATATTTTATTTATTTATTTTTGGCTATTCTGGGTTTTCACTGCTGCCACAGGCTCTTCTCTAGTTGCAGGGAGTCGGGGCTCCTCTCTAGTTGAGGTGAGCAGGCTTCTTGTTGCCGTGACTTCTCTTGTTGTGGAACTCGGGCTCTAGGGCACGCGGGCTCAATCGTTGTGGCCCATGGGCTCAACAGTTGTGACTCTGAGGCTTTAGAGCACAGGCTCCATAGTTGTGGCTCATGGGCTTAGGTGCTCCACTGCATGTGGGATCTTCCCAGATCAGGGATCGAAACTGTGTCTCCTGCATTGGCAGGCAAGCTCTTCACCACTGAGCTACCAGGGAAGCCCGAAATTTGTTTTGTTTTTTAAACCAGGAATCATAGATGAAAGCTTAGATGAAACAATGGAAAATGGCATTTTAAGGAAACCCTGCCTGAGGGGTCTCCTTTACCCTTCTGTCCTGGAATTGCTCCCTGAACTAAAACCCATCAACTGATTTTTGACTTGTGGTCTTTCACTTCTTTAATGATCAAGGAAATCTGATTTTCTGACTTACCCTGACTAAAACCCATGGAATTCACCCATGTGAGCAAACCTGAACATCAGGTTTTGAAACAAACCTCTCCAAAAGAGTCTTTTTTTTCCTACTCCTGTAGCAATAGTAGGGCCAATAATGAAAGATGGGGCCACTGTGGCTACCTTAGGCCCAGGGATTCAGACTGACTTGTCAGAAACTTCCAGAGACAGATTATTGAGCTAACATTCCGCCTGTTGGGCTCCAGGATTTTTCACAGATTTCTGATAGTTATTTCCTTGACATCAAGCATGTTCTGGCACCACAATGCCAGAGGCTCAAGGACATCCTCGCGTGGTTCTCCATGCAGCCCCTCCTAATTGATGCGGACTTTCTTGTGAGCTGGTCAAGTTGAACTCAGGATAGAAACAGTGATATTGATTCTCCTCTCCTGCTCAGAACCCTTCTCTGGCTCCTTGGCCCAGCCCAAGACTCTTGTTGTCCATGGTTTTCGGTTCACTTTCTTATTTCAAGCAGGAAGGTATGGGCTTCTAAGAATGAGGCACCATGGCTTGTGAAAAAAAAATTTTTTTAATATTTTATTTATTTATTTTTGGCTATTCTGGGTTTTCACTGCTGCCACAGGCTCTTCTCTAGTTGCAGGGAGTCGGGGCTCCTCTCTAGTTGAGGTGAGCAGGCTTCTTGTTGCCGTGACTTCTCTTGTTGTGGAACTCGGGCTCTAGGGCACGCGGGCTCAATCGTTGTGGCCCATGGGCTCAACAGTTGTGACTCTGAGGCTTTAGAGCACAGGCTCCATAGTTGTGGCTCATGGGCTTAGGTGCTCCACTGCATGTGGGATCTTCCCAGATCAGGGATCGAAACTGTGTCTCCTGCATTGGCAGGCAAGCTCTTCACCACTGAGCTACCAGGGAAGCCCGAAATTTGTTTTGTTTTTTAAACCAGGAATCATAGATGAAAGCTTAGATGAAACAATGGAAAATGGCATTTTAAGGAAACCCTGCCTGAGGGGTCTCCTTTACCCTTCTGTCCTGGAATTGCTCCCTGAACTAAAACCCATCAACTGATTTTTGACTTGTGGTCTTTCACTTCTTTAATGATCAAGGAAATCTGATTTTCTGACTTACCCTGACTAAAACCCATGGAATTCACCCATGTGAGCAAACCTGAACATCAGGTTTTGAAACAAACCTCTCCAAAAGAGTCTTTTTTTTCCTACTCCTGTAGCAATAGTAGGGCCAATAATGAAAGATGGGGCCACTGTGGCTACCTTAGGGCCCAGGGATTCAGACTGACTTGTCAGAAACTTCCAGAGACAGATTATTGAAGTAAATTGACAGCAGGCTTATCTGTACCATAAAGCTAAAATCCCTTGTTGTCTCAGCAACGGTGTCAGTAACCTGACAAATAGGGGAAGGAGGGGAGCTATGGTGCCCAGTCTGTTAAAGGAGAAGCCCTTTTATTTTCTTTCTTTCTCTCTCTCTCTCTCTTTTATCTGGCTATCCCTGTGGTGTGGGGATCCTAGTTCCCTGACCAGGGATCGAACCAGTGCCCCCGGCACTGGGATCACTGGACCTCCAAGAAGTCCCTTCTTTATTTTTCTTTTGAATGAAGGCAAAATTCATGTAACGTAAAATGAATCCCTTTAATGGAGACGATTCAATGTATACATTTAAATGCGTTTAGCATATTGATAATGTTGTGGCGCCGTCACCCTATTAGATTCGGAACCTTTTTCATCAGCCCAGAAGGAAACCCTGTATTCAGTGATCAGTCACTCCCCATCCCTCTCCCACCCAAACCCTGGAGAGAAGCCCTTTTTTTGCACAAGATTTCTGAGTGCTGGGGTTAGTACCAAGAGTATGTTTCCGAGGGCTTTGAGGCCAGGAGGAAAGACCCGTGAGCTTTAGGACCAGGCGGGAGCTGGTTCTAAAGCCAACATTATCACTTAGATGAAGCAACAGACTCTGGGCTGCTTGCTTCCTTTTTCCAAGCCTCCAGCTAGGGATAACACCTACCTTGAATTCAGTGTTGAAATATCTGGAGAGGAGTATTTCCTAAGAATTGAAACTCAGGTATGGTGGCTGCTGGTGCTTGGGCAGCTCTGTATCTTCCAGGGTCTCTATGGAGGGCTCCACGGAGCTTAAACTCGGTCATGATGTCCCTCCATTAGCCTTTAGCTGCAGGGGAGCCTGGGACACTTAGATTCAAGCATATTCCAGGACATCAGCCTCTACTTTCAGTACACACTTAATTCCATGCTTGACCTATGCTATTTCAGAATGAATGAATACAGAAGGCAGTCATTAGGTCCTCAGATTGGAGATTGTCAACGGTAAAAAGGCCCCAATAGTAGGGCCAATAATGAAAGATGGGGCAGTAACCTTGACATTGTCAGAAACTTCCAGAGACAGATTATTGAAGTAAATTGACAGCAGGCTTATCTGTACCATAAAGCTAAAATCCCTTGTTGTCTCAGCAACGGTGTCAGTAACCTGACAAATAGGGGAAGGAGGGGAGCTATGGTGCCCAGTCTGTTAAAGGAGAAGCCCTTTTATTTTCTTTCTTTCTCTCTCTCTCTCTCTTTTATCTGGCTATCCCTGTGGTGTGGGGATCCTAGTTCCCTGACCAGGGATCGAACCAGTGCCCCCGGCACTGGGATCACTGGACCTCCAAGAAGTCCCTTCTTTATTTTTCTTTTGAATGAAGGCAAAATTCATGTAACGTAAAATGAATCCCTTTAATGGAGACGATTCAATGTATACATTTAAATGCGTTTAGCATATTGATAATGTTGTGGCGCCGTCACCCTATTAGATTCGGAACCTTTTTCATCAGCCCAGAAGGAAACCCTGTATTCAGTGATCAGTCACTCCCCATCCCTCTCCCACCCAAACCCTGGAGAGAAGCCCTTTTTTTGCACAAGATTTCTGAGTGCTGGGGTTAGTACCAAGAGTATGTTTCCGAGGGCTTTGAGGCCAGGAGGAAAGACCCGTGAGCTTTAGGACCAGGCGGGAGCTGGTTCTAAAGCCAACATTATCACTTAGATGAAGCAACAGACTCTGGGCTGCTTGCTTCCTTTTTCCAAGCCTCCAGCTAGGGATAACACCTACCTTGAATTCAGTGTTGAAATATCTGGAGAGGAGTATTTCCTAAGAATTGAAACTCAGGTATGGTGGCTGCTGGTGCTTGGGCAGCTCTGTATCTTCCAGGGTCTCTATGGAGGGCTCCACGGAGCTTAAACTCGGTCATGATGTCCCTCCATTAGCCTTTAGCTGCAGGGGAGCCTGGGACACTTAGATTCAAGCATATTCCAGGACATCAGCCTCTACTTTCAGTACACACTTAATTCCATGCTTGACCTATGCTATTTCAGAATGAATGAATACAGAAGGCAGTCATTAGGTCCTCAGATGATTCTGGAGATGTGTCAGGAATGTTTAAAATTAATTCATGGGTTAATTTGGGCTGCACTGGATCTTCCTTGCTGCATGTGAGCTTTCTCTAGTTACTGCGAGCAGGGGTTCCTCTCTAGGTATGGCGCTCAAGCTTCTCACTGCAGTGACTTCTCTTGTGAAGCACAAGCTCTCAGGTGCTTGGGCTTCAGTAGTTGTGGCACACGGGCTTAGTGGCCCTGCAGGATGTGGAATCTTAGTTCCTGGGTCAGGAATCAACCTGGTGTCCCCTGTATTAACAGGAGGATTCTTAATCACTGGACCACTAGAGAAGTCCCAACGTGTTGGGAATTGAGTTTGAATTCTCTCACTGGAGTTTCATGATGGCAGAGGAGAGTGAGTGGGAACCCTGGGGAGGGGTCATGTTTATCCTGTGGCCTTGTGTCCCCTCAGAGGCTCTGGCCCTAAGTCTAAGAGGTGCAGCTGTGAGATAGTCACTGGGCTCCTTGCCCTTCCCATCGGGGAAACCCTCCCCCATGTTCTTAGAGACCTCACAGTGTGTACTCGTCACTCTCGGTCACCGTGGGTTCCAAGGGTTTCTAGGTTCTAGTCTGTGAGTCCGTAAGTGGATTCTGAAGGTTGGGGACAATCTGGTCTGGGCTTTTAGACTGAAGGAGAAAACTGATGGGGGCTTGGGGTCTTTGGGAAGTGAGCAACTTCAGAGAAGGCTTACCAACACAGTCTCTGCAAGCTCTGGAGTCCAAGGATGAATGGAGAGCTGGCCTTTCTTCAAGAGCCGCCTGGGGCACTTCCCAGATGGTCCAGTGGCAAAGACTCTGCACTCCCAATGCAGGGGGTCCAGGTTTGATCCCTGGTCAGGGAACTAGATCCTACATGCTGCAACTAAAAATTTGCCTGCTGCAACTAAAGATCTTAAGTGCAGCAACTAAGACCCAGTGCAGCCGAATAAATGTATATTAAAAAAGAAAGAAAGAGAGAAAGGAAGAAAGGAAAGAAAAAGGCCCTACTGGGCACAGCAGAGCCAAGCAAAGGAACTGAAGACCTCGGGAACTCCTGGGGGTGATCTGATCTGGTGCTGCAATCGGACAAGACAGTTGTGTCCAGCGCCAGTGGTCAGACATAACCCATCCTGTTTAAGCCAGTCTTAGCATGTGGAGAGGTCCCTAAGTTGAGATGAGCTGGAGTCTGTTTCTGCAATGCCAGTGAAGTCCCCAGAATGTCCTCTGGGCCCTGGGGAAGTCTCTGGGGTCAGCAAAGATGACTTATCAGAAGACGTGGTGTTTTGGACTTCAGAGGTTCAGGGAGAAGAGGCTTGGGCTTCTTAGGGCTCAGGGAGAAGGGGGTACCACGGGCTTGGCCAGATCCAGGGTCTGGGTGTTTCCAGTATGGGTTTTGGAGCTCTTCTTTGATTAGAGCTCCCTCAAAGCCTGTCAAAATTCAGTAACAACCTCCTCACTCTCTTCTAGAAGGTGAGTCAAGGTCCACTGCTCACTCGTTAGCCAGAATACTGAGTAAGGCAGCAACATCAGCCTTTCTGAAAGGCTTCTAGCATTACAGAATAAATGCAGACTGTGGGTGCCACTAGCAGCCATGGAACTCTTCCCATGCCTCGAGCTGGTCTCTGGAGACAACCATCAGAAGGAAAGGCATGCCAGAAGCCCTGATGACCAATGGGCCTCAGTTTGACCAGCAATGTGAAGACACCATGGCCCTGCTAGTGAGGACTTGTTTCTCTCTGTCTCTCCTGTCCCTCTGTTGGTAGACTTCTGGAGAAATGGAGAGGGTGTTCGTTTGTCTTGTTCATCTAGGGAGGGGTCGCCTTGGCATTTGTTGTAGTCGTAGTTTCTGTTGCAGGCTTGGGTAATGAGATCTGTGTTCTGGAGAGCAAGAGGGTGGTGCTGTGTAGATGGGTAAAGAGAGGACACCTGAGATCTTAGAAGGAAGGTGGCCCTCTTAGGAACTAGATGTTCAACAAGGAGGAGAAGAATTCACCTGGAGGCAAGATGGGACCTGATAAGAAGGAAACTGGATGTCCAGCAGGCAATCAATCAGGCACTTGGACTATTTGTGGAACAGAATTGAGAAATCTTCCACAGTTTCAAGTTGCAGTGTGGGGGTGGCTGGTGCCCACAGAGGGATGCCAGCAGGGACGTGAGGTCAGAGAGAGGGACAGGCTTGACAGAGCACAGCAAGGCAGAGAGAAACCAATAGTGACTTTTGTCTTGGTGCAAACAGTGGTTCCATTGGCTGAGAAGGAAGAAAGGGTTACAGGAGCAGACCGAGAGGATATGATGATTTCATAGGTTTGGATATCCTGAGTGTGGAAAATGTGTAACACCCAGGCAAGGTGGTCTGGTCAGCAGTTGGAGAGGGAGCTCTGTTTAGAGACAGAGGTCTGGGTATTTCCAGTATGGGTTTTGGAGCTCTTCTTTGATTAGAGCTCCCTCAAAGCCTGTCAAAATTCAGTAACAACCTCCTCACTCTCTTCTAGAAGGTGAGTCAAGGTCCACTGCTCACTCGTTAGCCAGAATACTGAGTAAGGCAGCAACATCAGCCTTTCTGAAAGGCTTCTAGCATTACAGAATAAATGCAGACTGTGGGTGCCACTAGCAGCCATGGAACTCTTCCCATGCCTCGAGCTGGTCTCTGGAGACAACCATCAGAAGGAAAGGCATGCCAGAAGCCCTGATGACCAATGGGCCTCAGTTTGACCAGCAATGTGAAGACACCATGGCCCTGCTAGTGAGGACTTGTTTCTCTCTGTCTCTCCTGTCCCTCTGTTGGTAGACTTCTGGAGAAATGGAGAGGGTGTTCGTTTGTCTTGTTCATCTAGGGAGGGGTCGCCTTGGCATTTGTTGTAGTCGTAGTTTCTGTTGCAGGCTTGGGTAATGAGATCTGTGTTCTGGAGAGCAAGAGGGTGGTGCTGTGTAGATGGGTAAAGCGGGGACACCTGAGATCTTAGAAGGAAGGTGGCCCTCTTAGGAACTAGATGTTCAACAAGGAGGAGAAGAATTCACCTGGAGGCAAGATGGGACCTGATAAGAAGGAAACTGGATGTCCAGCAGGCAATCAATCAGGCACTTGGACTATTTGTGGAACAGAATTGAGAAATCTTCCACAGTTTCAAGTTGCAGTGTGGGGGTGGCTGGTGCCCACAGAGGGATGCCAGCAGGGACGTGAGGTCAGAGAGAGGGACAGGCTTGACAGAGCACAGCAAGGCAGAGAGAAACCAATAGTGACTTTTGTCTTGGTGCAAACAGTGGTTCCATTGGCTGAGAAGGAAGAAAGGGTTACAGGAGCAGACCGAGAGGATATGATGATTTCATAGGTTTGGATATCCTGAGTGTGGAAAATGTGTAACACCCAGGCAAGGTGGTCTGGTCAGCAGTTGGAGAGGGAGCTCTGTTTAGAGACAGAGGTCTGGGTGCTGTGGGCCCCTGAGGGGGTGAGTGAAGTGGTGGAGCAGCTGAGTGACCTCCGGGACACGGTGGAGAGTGAGGAGGAGAACCTGGAGAAAGTGCACAGTGAGAAAGGGGAGCCGGGAGAGGAGAATGAGAAGGTGAAGTTGGGATGGAAGGAGGAGAACCAGGAGAGCCCAGGGGCCTGGCAGCCTGGCTAAGAACGAGTTTCCAAAAGGAGGAAATGGGCAACAGTGTTGTCCATTAGTGTTTCCGGGAGGCTGTGAACAGAGTCCATTGGGTTTTGCAACATGAGACCATTGGTGATGATCTTAAGGAGAGCAGAAAAGTTCCCAAAGCACAGGTGAAGCCCCAACTGGTGCTCAACCACCCCTGGGGAAAGACCAGCATCTTGGACCCTGCCTAGAGAAAATACAAACCCTCATTTACCCGTTGTGGCTTAGTTTTCCGAGGGCTTGGAAGGTGATGGGTGTTACTTATCGGGTCTCCTGATGCCACTTTACTCTTCTCGATGTGGCTTTCTTTTCTTGCTCTCCTTCCGCTTGTCCTTCAGTGACCCCAGTGGTTGGATTACAGACCTAGATTAGATGTCAGAAAATGTGATCCCTGCTATTGCAGGAAGAGATGTTGGCGATTAGTGTGTCAGGAAAGAGAGGAAAGATAGTTTTAATTCTATTGTTTCATACAAAAAATAGAAAATCTGTTTAATGGGAGAAAAAAAAAATAACCCCAATGAACCTCCACATTACCTCAGAAGGAAACTGGATGTCCAGCAGGCAATCAATCAGGCACTTGGACTATTTGTGGAACAGAATTGAGAAATCTTCCACAGTTTCAAGTTGCAGTGTGGGGGTGGCTGGTGCCCACAGAGGGATGCCAGCAGGGACGTGAGGTCAGAGAGAGGACAGGCTTGACAGAGCACAGCAAGGCAGAGAGAAACCAATAGTGACTTTTGTCTTGGTGCAAACAGTGGTTCCATTGGCTGAGAAGGAAGAAAGGGTTACAGGAGCAGACCGAGAGGATATGATGATTTCATAGGTTTGGATATCCTGAGTGTGGAAAATGTGTAACACCCAGGCAAGGTGGTCTGGTCAGCAGTTGGAGAGGGAGCTCTGTTTAGAGACAGAGGTCTGGGTGCTGTGGGCCCCTGAGGGGGTGAGTGAAGTGGTGGAGCAGCTGAGTGACCTCCGGGACACGGTGGAGAGTGAGGAGGAGAACCTGGAGAAAGTGCACAGTGAGAAAGGGGAGCCGGGAGAGGAGAATGAGAAGGTGAAGTTGGGATGGAAGGAGGAGAACCAGGAGAGCCCAGGGGCCTGGCAGCCTGGCTAAGAACGAGTTTCCAAAAGGAGGAAATGGGCAACAGTGTTGTCCATTAGTGTTTCCGGGAGGCTGTGAACAGAGTCCATTGGGTTTTGCAACATGAGACCATTGGTGATGATCTTAAGGAGAGCAGAAAAGTTCCCAAAGCACAGGTGAAGCCCCAACTGGTGCTCAACCACCCCTGGGGAAAGACCAGCATCTTGGACCCTGCCTAGAGAAAATACAAACCCTCATTTACCCGTTGTGGCTTAGTTTTCCGAGGGCTTGGAAGGTGATGGGTGTTACTTATCGGGTCTCCTGATGCCACTTTACTCTTCTCGATGTGGCTTTCTTTTCTTGCTCTCCTTCCGCTTGTCCTTCAGTGACCCCAGTGGTTGGATTACAGACCTAGATTAGATGTCAGAAAATGTGATCCCTGCTATTGCAGGAAGAGATGTTGGCGATTAGTGTGTCAGGAAAGAGAGGAAAGATAGTTTTAATTCTATTGTTTCATACAAAAAATAGAAAATCTGTTTAATGGGAGAGAAAATAACACAATGAACCTCCACATACCTGCTGTCCATCCTCAGCGGTTTCTGCTTTATGGTCAGTTTTTGTTTCGTCAACAAACCAGATCTTTCTTCTCAGTGGTATTTTGAAGCAGCTCTTGGACATCATAAAATTTCATCATCTGTAAGTATTCCTTTATGCATCCCTTAAAGATGCATAAAAGAAACAAGACAATTATCACACTTAAAATTTTTTGAACAGTAGAAGATAGTTTTTATATGGATAAGACATAAGATGAGGAGTTGGGAGAATGTTTTTTAAGAAAATTAGCTGTGCAAGACCTCAGGCAAGACCGTTAACTGTCCCATAGCTCAGTAGTTAGCTACATATAGAGATAGGAATATTTGCTGCAGATAAATAACATTGATTGTATTGATAGAAGGGCTTTATTTGCAAAACTTTTAAAAATAGTTGTTAGGCTGTTCAGGGTCTTAGTTGTTGCACACAAGATCTTCAATCTTCATTGCAATATATGGTCAGTTCTCTGACCAGGGATTGTACCTGGGTCCCCTGCATTGGGAGCGGAGAGTCTTAGCCATTGGACCACCATTTGGCGTTCAGGCACTGAGTCATGTCCAATCCCATGGACTGTAGCCTGCTAGGCACTTCTGCTCATGGGATTCTCCAGGCAAGAATACTAGAGTAGGTTGCCACGCCAGGGGATCTTCCCAATCCAGGATCTTCCTGATGTAGAGACTGAACACAAGTCTCCTGCTTGGCAGGTAGATTCTTTAGCGCCTGAGCCACCAGAGGAGCTGAACACAGTGGACCTTGTTTTTTAAAAAATGAACTTTTTTTTGAACCGTTCCTCTGCATTGTGTGATCTCAGTTCCCCAACCAGGGATTGAATCTGGGCCAAGGCAGCAAAACTCATAATCCTGGGCTTCCCTGGTGGTCCAGTAGGTAAAGAGTGTGCCTTGCAGTGCAAGGGGCACTGGTTCGATCCCCGGCCCAGGAGGATCCCAGGTGCCACGGAGCAGCTGGACTGATGAAATGTGGATCAGGAAAGAGGAAAGATAGTTTTTTTTCATACAAAAAATAGAAAATCTGTTTAATGGGAGAGAAAATAACACAATGAACCTCCACATACCTGCTGTCCATCCTCAGCGGTTTCTGCTTTATGGTCAGTTTTTGTTTCGTCAACAAACCAGATCTTTCTTCTCAGTGGTATTTTGAAGCAGCTCTTGGACATCATAAAATTTCATCATCTGTAAGTATTCCTTTATGCATCCCTTAAAGATGCATAAAAGAAACAAGACAATTATCACACTTAAAATTTTTTGAACAGTAGAAGATAGTTTTTATATGGATAAGACATAAGATGAGGAGTTGGGAGAATGTTTTTTAAGAAAATTAGCTGTGCAAGACCTCAGGCAAGACCGTTAACTGTCCCATAGCTCAGTAGTTAGCTACATATAGAGATAGGAATATTTGCTGCAGATAAATAACATTGATTGTATTGATAGAAGGGCTTTATTTGCAAAACTTTTAAAAATAGTTGTTAGGCTGTTCAGGGTCTTAGTTGTTGCACACAAGATCTTCAATCTTCATTGCAATATATGGTCAGTTCTCTGACCAGGGATTGTACCTGGGTCCCCTGCATTGGGAGCGGAGAGTCTTAGCCATTGGACCACCATTTGGCGTTCAGGCACTGAGTCATGTCCAATCCCATGGACTGTAGCCTGCTAGGCACTTCTGCTCATGGGATTCTCCAGGCAAGAATACTAGAGTAGGTTGCCACGCCAGGGGATCTTCCCAATCCAGGATCTTCCTGATGTAGAGACTGAACACAAGTCTCCTGCTTGGCAGGTAGATTCTTTAGCGCCTGAGCCACCAGAGGAGCTGAACACAGTGGACCTTGTTTTTTAAAAAATGAACTTTTTTTTGAACCGTTCCTCTGCATTGTGTGATCTCAGTTCCCCAACCAGGGATTGAATCTGGGCCAAGGCAGCAAAACTCATAATCCTGGGCTTCCCTGGTGGTCCAGTAGGTAAAGAGTGTGCCTTGCAGTGCAAGGGGCACTGGTTCGATCCCCGGCCCAGGAGGATCCCAGGTGCCACGGAGCAGCTGGACTGATGTGTCCAATTAGGAGCCAGTGCTCTGGAGCACATGCACCCAGAGCCAGTGCTCTGCAAAGAGAGAGGCCACTGCAATGAGAGGCCCACACAGGCCGAAGAATAAAGATGGGTGAAAAATAACTAAATTAAAAAATCAATAAAAAAGAGACCAAAATTTAAAAAAAAAAGGCAATATGCTAAAATTTAAAAAGAAAAAAAACCCCAAAAAACTCAGAATCCTAATCCTACTAGACTACCAGGGAACCTCCCCCACAATTGACTATTGTTTTTATTTATTTGGGCTCCACTGGATCTTTTTGGGGAGTAGGGGGTAGGTTGGGGAGGGAGGGGGGCAGGTGGGCCATTTCTATTGGCCTTTCATTTATCTGTTTTCATCCATCTTTGTTCTTTGGCCCGTGTGGGCCTCCCATCGCGGTGGCCTCTGTCGTTGCAGAGTGCCGGCTCTGGACACATGCACCCCAGAGCTCCGGCTCGGTAATTGGACACATGGGTCCAGCCGCTCCGCGACACATGGGATCTTCCCAGTCCAGGGATTGAACTGGCGCCCCTTGCACTGCAAGGCGGTGTCCTTACCCACTGGACCACCAGGGAAGCCCTCCACTGGATCTTTGTTGCAGTGCACAGGCTCTTCATTATGGCGTGTGGGCTTCTCGGGTTATGGTGAGCAGGCCTCTTCTGTTGGGGAGCACGGGCCCTAGAGGGTGTGCTCTCAGTAGGTGCAGCTCTCAGGCTAATTTCAGCTCAAGGACTTAGCTACTCAGTAGCATGAGGGATCTTAGTTCACCGACCCGAGATCAAACCCACAGCCCCTGCTTTGGAAGGCGATTCTTAACCACTGGACCACCAGGGAAGTCCCTAGACTTAATTTTTTAGGTAAGTTTTAGGTTCACAGCAGAATGAAGCAGACATTACAGAAATCTCCCATAGGCCTCCTACCCAACATGTGCATAGCCTCCCCCATTATCAACATGCCCCACAGAGGGGTACAGTTGTTAAAATCCATGAACCTGCTTTAACACAGCACCGTCACCCAGAGTTTGCCTTAGGGTCCCCTCTTGGTGGTACACATTCTGTGCATTTGGACAGTGTGTAATGACACGGGGCTGTCCCTGGTAGCTCAGCGGTAAAGAGCTCACCTGCCAATGCAGGAGACACAGTTTGATCCCTGATCCGGGAAGATCCCACATGCTGCGGAGCAACTAAGCCTGTGAGCCACAACTATGGAGCCTGTGCTCTAGAGCCTCGGAGCTGCAACTGCGGAGCCCATGGCCACAACTACTGAAGCCCGTGTACCCTAGAGCCCGAGTTCCACAACAGGAGAAGTCACCGCCATGAGAAGCCTGCTCACCTCAACTACAGGGTAGCCCCCACTCCCTGCAACTAGACAAGAGCCCGTGGCAGCAGTGAAAACCCAGAATGGCCAAAAATAAATGAATAAATAAAAATTTAAAAAGTGTGTAATGACATGCACCATCACAGTATGAAACAGAATGGTTTCACTGCCTTTAATAGACTCTGTGCTCCACCTGTTTATTCCTCTCTGCCCCACAAGCCCTGACAACCACTGATCTTTTACTGTATCTGTAGTTTTGTCTTTTCCAGAATGCCATAAAGTTGGGATCACACACTATGTAGCCCTTCCAGTTGGCTTTTCACTTAGTCATATGCATGTAAGCTTCCTCCATGACTTTTTATGGCTTGTATCTCTTTATTGCTGAACAACATTGTTCTCTTTATTGCTGATCAATATTCTATGTCTGGGTGTTTATCCATTCATTGCTAAAAGGATATGCTGGATGCTTCCAAGGTTTGGCAATTATGAATGAAACTGCTACAAACATCTGCATGCAGGTTTTTATGTGGACACATATTTTCAGCTGGGCTTTGACTCTTCGTAGGATTTATCTCCCATCCTTTGAAACAAGTATATCTGGTCAAGGCTTCCCACATACTTTCCACATTTGCTCACTGATGTAGTGGATCCAAGAGATATTCTGCAGAATGTCTAAATGGCCCAAATCTTTTCAGTCTATCCTAGGGCAGAGGAAGGCTTTCCAGGTGGCTCAGTGGTTAAAAAATATAAATCCACGTGCCAATGCAGGAGTCTCAGAAGATGGGGGTTCGATCCCTGGGTTGGGAAGGCCCCCTGGAGGAGGACATGGCAACCCACTCCAGTATTTTTGCCTGGGGAATCCCACGGACAGAGGCACCTGGAGGGCTACAGTCCACGGGGTCACAAAGTTGAATGCGACTGAGTGACAGAGCACAGTCACGCACACACGCAGGACAGAAGAAAGAGAATTGACATAGCCCAGGGGCCAGACCATCCCATAAGCCATTGTCCAGCTCTTGTGAATGTAGACAGCTTCTAGCTCTCCTTCTAGAAAGGACAGAAAAAAAACTCATTCAGCATTATCAAGGGGTGCATACTATATAGTTGAACTCCTCAGAGTTGACTTAAACTGAAGCAGGAGGGCTGGACCTCTGTCATGGCTTCAGCCAGCTGCTAGTTTCATGCTGCCCCAAGGAGAGAGCCTAACTTTGGGTGAGGCAGCTCCCTTCGGCTCCTGAGGAAGAACTTCCCTGGGGGAAATGAGTGCCTGGAACATGAAGAGGGGAAATTCTAGGCAGCCTCTCACAGCAGCCACTGCAGATAAGACAACCAAGTGATGCTGGGTAGGCAGGTGATTCCGGGAGTCTGGAGCAGGGATAGATAGTGAGGGTTGGAAACACAAAGGTAAAAGTGACTGAAGATGTTATCTAAAGTCATGGGGCTCGATGAGATCACCAAGAGAGCGCGTGTTACTGAGTCCAAGCTCATTCTATTCATCACAGGACAGGAGAATGAATATGAGAGATGAGATATTGAGGCAAGGAATACAACTTTATTTGGAAAGCTGACTGACTGAGAAGATAGCAGAGTCATTCTCAGAACAACTTGTCAGGGTCTGGACGCCAGGTTCTTTTACGTAAGAGTCAGAGAGAGAGAGAAACAATAAGGAATTAAAGTCAAAAGGCAGAATAGAGAGGCAGAGGCGATGGAGAAGTAAACTGAAAGGGTCTTCAGTCCTCCAAAGCATCTCTAAGGGAAATGGCTAGCCTTTGGAAGGGGTGTGTTAATTTCTTCTTTTTATTATAGCTATTCACAGGTGGGCAGAGAGTATCTCTCTATGAACAGAAATGGGCACTTTAATTTACAGTCAGGCAGTGGGCCAGGGAGTATTTGGAGATGGGGCTTTAGGGATGTAATTGGGTCAAGAGGGTAGGGCCCTGGTCTGATGATAATAGTGCCCTTTTCAGAAGAGACACCAGAGAGCTTGCTCTCCCTCTGTGCACACTCACCAAGAAAACACCCTGCAGACACACAGCAAGCAGGTGGCCCTGTCTGCAAGCCAGGAAGAGAGCTCGCACCAGGACCTCGCCATGCACACCCTGACCCCAGACCTCCAGTCTCCAGAACTTTGAGAACCCTTCTAAGAAAGGAAACAGAAAAAACTCATTCAGCATTATCAAGGGGTGCATACTATATAGTTGAACTCCTCAGAGTTGACTTAAACTGAAGCAGGAGGGCTGGACCTCTGTCATGGCTTCAGCCAGCTGCTAGTTTCATGCTGCCCCAAGGAGAGAGCCTAACTTTGGGTGAGGCAGCTCCCTTCGGCTCCTGAGGAAGAACTTCCCTGGGGGAAATGAGTGCCTGGAACATGAAGAGGGGAAATTCTAGGCAGCCTCTCACAGCAGCCACTGCAGATAAGACAACCAAGTGATGCTGGGTAGGCAGGTGATTCCGGGAGTCTGGAGCAGGGATAGATAGTGAGGGTTGGAAACACAAAGGTAAAAGTGACTGAAGATGTTATCTAAAGTCATGGGGCTCGATGAGATCACCAAGAGAGCGCTGTTACTGAGTCCAAGCTCATTCTATTCATCACAGGACAGGAGAATGAATATGAGAGATGAGATATTGAGGCAAGGAATACAACTTTATTTGGAAAGCTGACTGACTGAGAAGATAGCAGAGTCATTCTCAGAACAACTTGTCAGGGTCTGGACGCCAGGTTCTTTTACGTAAGAGTCAGAGAGAGAGAGAAACAATAAGGAATTAAAGTCAAAAGGCAGAATAGAGAGGCAGAGGCGATGGAGAAGTAAACTGAAAGGGTCTTCAGTCCTCCAAAGCATCTCTAAGGGAAATGGCTAGCCTTTGGAAGGGGTGTGTTAATTTCTTCTTTTTATTATAGCTATTCACAGGTGGGCAGAGAGTATCTCTCTATGAACAGAAATGGGCACTTTAATTTACAGTCAGGCAGTGGGCCAGGGAGTATTTGGAGATGGGGCTTTAGGGATGTAATTGGGTCAAGAGGGTAGGGCCCTGGTCTGATGATAATAGTGCCCTTTTCAGAAGAGACACCAGAGAGCTTGCTCTCCCTCTGTGCACACTCACCAAGAAAACACCCTGCAGACACACAGCAAGCAGGTGGCCCTGTCTGCAAGCCAGGAAGAGAGCTCGCACCAGGACCTCGCCATGCACACCCTGACCCCAGACCTCCAGTCTCCAGAACTTTGAGAACACACATTTCTGCTCTCCAAGCCACACTCTCTATGGTATTTTGTTATGGCAGTACAGAGTGGTTAATATATTGTCTATCTTGCAAGATGCACTGGCTTTGGCTCAAGAAAATCTGAGTAACAAAAACACATGAAGTCGTTAGCAACCAAGAGCATTCAGCTGTGATTCCAGGCCAGGTCCTGTACAAAACACATTCCAAAGAACAAGACACAAGTGACCAGAGTGGCTGGTGACCAGTCCTGACCTGCTGTTGGGTGATGGTGTCATCTCAGGCAAAGCACCCCGCCTTCATTTTTGGTCAACTGATAAAGTTTTGTGATTATGTACTATTATTATTTTAATATGAAGAGATAATTCGTGTTCCTTTTAAAACTTCAACCATTATAGAAACAGCATACAGGGTCAATCACTCAGTCATATCCTATTCATTGTGGTCCCGTGGATTATAGCCCACCAGGCTCTTTGGTCCGTGGGATTTGCCATGCAAGAATACTGGAGTGGATTGCCATTTCCTTCTCTAGGGGATCTTCCCCACCCAGGGATCAAACTTGAATCTCTGGTGTCTCCTGCTTTGGCAGGTGGACTCTCTACCACTGATCCACCTGGCAGGTCCCTCTTGTAGAAATACAGGGAGTAAAATGTGAAATATTCCCCTTGTGATTCTAGCGTTACCAGTGTGGCAGACATCCTCAGGGGACTTTTTTCACCATGGCCCTGCTCAAATCTTCTCCCCTTCGAGGAGCCTTCCCATGTCTCAGGTCCCATCTTTCCTTTCTTTTTTCCATGAAACTTTATATTGGCAGACACAGGTTAAGAGAGCTGAAGGCAAGAGAAAAATCAGCTTTTGTCAGAGCATCACCCGCTTCAGAGCAAAATCGCTGAAGAATCATTTATGGAACTAGCCAACTCAGTACCCAGTTGACAAATGGAACATGGAGAAAGCAAGGGAATTCCAGAAAAACATACTTCTGCTTCGTTGACAGCATGGGTGCTAAAAGCCTTTGCTTTTATGCTAAAGCATTTGACTGTGTGGATGACAACAAACTGTGGGAAATTCTTAAATAGATGGGAGTACCAGACCATCTTACCTGTCTCCTGAGAAACCTCTATGTGGGTCAAGAAGCAACAGTTAGAAACTTTCATGGAACGATGGACTGGTTCAAAATTGGGAAAGGACTACAACAAGGCTGTGTATTGACACCCTGCTTATTTAACTTATAGGCAGGGTGCAGGTGTGCGTACTCAGTTGCTTCAGTCACATCTGACTCTCTGCAACGCTATGGACTGTAGCCAACCAGCCTCCTCAGTTCATGAGATTCTCCAGGCAAGAATACTGGAATATTCTTGGAGCATTCCATGCAAGAATACTGGAGTATTCCGTGCCCTCGGGGATCTTCACAACCCAGGGATTAAACCCACATCTTTTGCATTGCAGTCAGATTTTTAACCAACCGAGCCCCCGGAGAAGTCCTTATCTGCAGAGTACATCGTGTGAAATGCTGGATTAGATGAATCACAAGCTAGAATCAAGATTTCCAGGAGAAATATAAACAACCTAAAATAGGCAGATGATACCACCCTAATGGCAAAAAGTGAAGAGGAACTAAAGAGTCTCTTGATGAGGGTGAAAGAGAAGACTGAAAAAGCTGTCTTAGAATGCAACATAAAAAAACCTGTTAGCAAGATCATAACATACTCTTCCATCAGTTCATGGCAAATAGATGGGGACAAAGTGGAAGCAGTGAGAGATTCTATTTTGCAGGCTCCAAAATCACTGGAGACAGTGACTGCAGCCATAAAATTAAAAGATACATGCTCCTTGGAAGAAAAGCTATGACAAATTTAGACAGCATATTATAAAGCAGCAACATCACTTTGCTGACAAAGGTCTGTGTAGTCAAAGCTACGGTTTTTCCAGGAGTCATGTGTGGATGTGAGAGCTGGACCATAAAAAGGTTGAGTGCCAAAGAATTGATGCTTTTGAACTGGGGTGCTGGAAGAGACTCTTGTGAGTCCCTTTGTCTCCAAGGAGATCAAACCAGTCAATACTAAAGGAAATTTTCCAAGGGGAACGATGGACTGTGTGGATGACAACAAACTGTGGGAAATTCTTAAATAGATGGGAGTACCAGACCATCTTACCTGTCTCCTGAGAAACCTCTATGTGGGTCAAGAAGCAACAGTTAGAAACTTTCATGGAACGATGGACTGGTTCAAAATTGGGAAAGGACTACAACAAGGCTGTGTATTGACACCCTGCTTATTTAACTTATAGGCAGGGTGCAGGTGTGCGTACTCAGTTGCTTCAGTCACATCTGACTCTCTGCAACGCTATGGACTGTAGCCAACCAGCCTCCTCAGTTCATGAGATTCTCCAGGCAAGAATACTGGAATATTCTTGGAGCATTCCATGCAAGAATACTGGAGTATTCCGTGCCCTCGGGGATCTTCACAACCCAGGGATTAAACCCACATCTTTTGCATTGCAGTCAGATTTTTAACCAACCGAGCCCCCGGAGAAGTCCTTATCTGCAGAGTACATCGTGTGAAATGCTGGATTAGATGAATCACAAGCTAGAATCAAGATTTCCAGGAGAAATATAAACAACCTAAAATAGGCAGATGATACCACCCTAATGGCAAAAAGTGAAGAGGAACTAAAGAGTCTCTTGATGAGGGTGAAAGAGAAGACTGAAAAAGCTGTCTTAGAATGCAACATAAAAAAACCTGTTAGCAAGATCATAACATACTCTTCCATCAGTTCATGGCAAATAGATGGGGACAAAGTGGAAGCAGTGAGAGATTCTATTTTGCAGGCTCCAAAATCACTGGAGACAGTGACTGCAGCCATAAAATTAAAAGATACATGCTCCTTGGAAGAAAAGCTATGACAAATTTAGACAGCATATTATAAAGCAGCAACATCACTTTGCTGACAAAGGTCTGTGTAGTCAAAGCTACGGTTTTTCCAGGAGTCATGTGTGGATGTGAGAGCTGGACCATAAAAAGGTTGAGTGCCAAAGAATTGATGCTTTTGAACTGGGGTGCTGGAAGAGACTCTTGTGAGTCCCTTTGTCTCCAAGGAGATCAAACCAGTCAATACTAAAGGAAATCAACTCTGAATATTCGTTGGAAGGACTGATACTGGAGCTAAAGCTGCAGTAATTTGGTCACCTGATATGAAGAACTGACTTGGAAAAGACCCTGTTGCCGGGCAAGATTGAAGGCAAAAGAAGGGGTTAACAGAGGACAAGATGGTTGGATGGCATCACTGAGTTGATGGACTTGAGTCTGAGAAAACTCTGGGAGACAGTGAAGGACAGGGAGCCTGGCGTGCTGAAACCCATGGGGTCACAAAGAGTCAGATTGAACTTAGTGACTGAACGACAACAGTAATTAGCAATGGTGCACATCTTTTCATGTATAGTACACAGATACTAAGTATACAGCTTGAAGAATTCACACACACACACACACACACACACACACACACACACACCCCACGTCTACGAGTACCATGCGGACCAGGAGCTTTTCCAGCCCTGGGATTTCCCTAGGCTCTTTTCCAAGCAGTATCTCCACCCCAAGGTCATCGCTATTCTGAGCCATATCACCAGCTATTAATTTTGCCTGTTCTTGAACTTCATCTAAACTGGAATCATGCAGAATGTAGTCTTTCGTGTCTGCCTTCTTTTAGGCATCATATACCTGTGAGGTTCTCCCAAGTGCCTATAGGTAGTAGGAACTCTCTCTCTCTCTCTCTTTTTTTATTGCTCAGTAGTAACCCATTGTGGGCTTCCCTCATGGCTCAGTGGTAAAGAATCCCCCTGCAATGCAGGAGACATGCGTTTGATCCGTAGGTCAGGATGATCCCCTGGAGGAGGGCACGGCAATGCTGTCCAGCTTTCTTGCCTGGTGAATCCAACAGACAGAAGGGCTCTTTAAATCACTGGAGACAGTGACTGCAGCCATAAAATTAAAAGATACATGCTCCTTGGAAGAAAAGCTATGACAAATTTAGACAGCATATTATAAAGCAGCAACATCACTTTGCTGACAAAGGTCTGTGTAGTCAAAGCTACGGTTTTTCCAGGAGTCATGTGTGGATGTGAGAGCTGGACCATAAAAAGGTTGAGTGCCAAAGAATTGATGCTTTTGAACTGGGGTGCTGGAAGAGACTCTTGTGAGTCCCTTTGTCTCCAAGGAGATCAAACCAGTCAATACTAAAGGAAATCAACTCTGAATATTCGTTGGAAGGACTGATACTGGAGCTAAAGCTGCAGTAATTTGGTCACCTGATATGAAGAACTGACTTGGAAAAGACCCTGTTGCCGGGCAAGATTGAAGGCAAAAGAAGGGGTTAACAGAGGACAAGATGGTTGGATGGCATCACTGAGTTGATGGACTTGAGTCTGAGAAAACTCTGGGAGACAGTGAAGGACAGGGAGCCTGGCGTGCTGAAACCCATGGGGTCACAAAGAGTCAGATTGAACTTAGTGACTGAACGACAACAGTAATTAGCAATGGTGCACATCTTTTCATGTATAGTACACAGATACTAAGTATACAGCTTGAAGAATTCACACACACACACACACACACACACACACACACACACACCCCACGTCTACGAGTACCATGCGGACCAGGAGCTTTTCCAGCCCTGGGATTTCCCTAGGCTCTTTTCCAAGCAGTATCTCCACCCCAAGGTCATCGCTATTCTGAGCCATATCACCAGCTATTAATTTTGCCTGTTCTTGAACTTCATCTAAACTGGAATCATGCAGAATGTAGTCTTTCGTGTCTGCCTTCTTTTAGGCATCATATACCTGTGAGGTTCTCCCAAGTGCCTATAGGTAGTAGGAACTCTCTCTCTCTCTCTCTTTTTTTATTGCTCAGTAGTAACCCATTGTGGGCTTCCCTCATGGCTCAGTGGTAAAGAATCCCCCTGCAATGCAGGAGACATGCGTTTGATCCGTAGGTCAGGATGATCCCCTGGAGGAGGGCACGGCAATGCTGTCCAGCTTTCTTGCCTGGTGAATCCAACAGACAGAAGGGCCTGGTGAGCTTAGGGTCTGTAGGGTCGAGAAGAGTCAGACACGACTGAAGCAGTTGGGCAAGCAGGCCTGCAGCCCTTTGCGTGACTACAGCACAATGTCTTCATCCTTCCCCTGTTGCTGGACCTTTGCCAAGCTTCCAGTTGAAGCTGCTATGAGTAAAGCTGCCCTGATCACTCTTGTGCTTTTCTCATGGGCACCTGGGCTTGCGTCTCTTGTGTATCCCATCTAGGAATGGATTTTCTGGCTCACAATTTGTCTCTTAAGGGAACATTTAAAAGGCTTTGCAGGGAGTCCTGCTGTGAGCTGGGCTGCTGAGGTGTCCCTTGTCTTGTCCTGGCCGTGAATGCGGAGGCCCCAGAAGGCACCAAAAGAATGTGTGTGACATGGCGAGAAACTGCCTGACTAGGTCATCCTTCTCTGGAAAGAGCAGCAGTCAGAGAATGACCTAAAGTACCCCAAGACTGGGAAGAGGTCATCTTGCCCAATTCCGGCAGCCTGAAGCAGGGCTACGGGACTCTTTCCAAGGTTGGCTTTCCCTAATCTCCCTGGCTGTGTATCTGGTCCTGTGACCCGGCACCCCAGCTTCATGAGTGATGTCGGTGAAGACACGCACGTCCTCGAAGCTGCAGACAGGCTCGCTCGGCTCAGGCCAGGGTCTCTTCCGACCTCCAGGAGGACTTTGAGTTTTTGGGACTTGGCCCTGCCGAGCGGGAAGCCAAGGGACACGTCAGCAGCCCGGGTCACGGCGGGATTCCCGAGGCACTCAGTTTGTGGTGCCACCAGGGCTGGCAAATCAGAGCTGAGAGGTGGAGGGGGCAGTGGTCCCGCGGAGTCAGGTGGGGAGAGGCTTGTCCGCTCAGCACTCCTCAGCCCTGGCAGCCCTCCCGCTCCGTCTCGGATGCGGCCTTCTCTCTGCGGCACCAGAAGCCTAGGCAGCAGTGTACGCGACAGACCCACCATAGCATCACTTGATCAGACTGGAGAGATTTTAGAGGTCGTTTTTTAATTATTTATTTATTTGGCTGCGCTGGGCCGTAGTTGCGGCATGTGGGATCTAGTTCCCTGACCAGGGATCGAACCCAGGCCCCACTGAATTGGGAACACAGAGTCTTAACCACTGGGCCACCAGGGAAGTCCCAAGAGGTCATTTTAATTACAGTCATCAGCTTGATGGCACCCAAGGCAGTGTGATCCCCAGGTGGGAGCGCTACCCCTGTACTGCCAACAAAAGCGGCCGGAGGAGATGGAAATTAGCCCTGCCAGTGGCATCTTGGTGGCGCTTCCCCCCGCCCCCCGAACCACAGTTTCCTCCTGAGCACAGTAGGTTAACAGTATCTGCTCCGAGGTACCACCCAGAGTGATTTAGAGAATCACAGTCTTTGTTCACCAGAAAGAGTAAACACGGCTCTATAAACATAAAGTATTGTATTAGACCTCAGAAGTCGTCTGTGGTCAGAGTGAGAGGCTGATCACTGCAGTGGTGCTAGCTGAGGGCCAAGCCGAAGGCAGGACATGTCCCTTCCTGGGGCGTCCCTGTCACCCTGCCTTTGCAGAGAGCAGGTGGCTGTGACACAGCCTAAGCCCCAGAGGCCAGGGCAGCCGGGAGCACGCGTGAGTCAGGGAGGCTGGGAATCGGTGCAGGGAAGCAGCCCCCTTTGGGTCCCCAAGTTCACAAGTATTTATTATTATCTTTATTTGTAGATGAAAACTCAGACACTCAGAGGTTAAGGAATGTACTCAGGGTCCTGGAGGGCTGGCACCAGGACCCCACTGCGGTCCCATGCCCTCTGAGTTCCACCTGCTTTTGTTTTCTTTCTGGCTGCGCCCCACCACATGTGGGACCTTAGATCCCCAACCAGAGATCGAGCCCAGGCCCCCAGCTCGGAGTCCCCTGACTCCTGTGCTCTCAAATCAGCATCTCCAGAAGCAAGGTCTTGATTCGGTTCCCAGTGCAGCCAGTCCGGCACAGGTTGCTGGCGTAGAGCAGGACGCTGACAGGCGACAAGGAGCGAAGGCTTAGATGCGGGGCCGCCAAGCACTAGCTGTGCGCTCTCACACTGCTTAGTTTATACTTCCTTCTCTGTTTCTTTACATGATGAAAACAGATACAGTAAAACTTCCCATAGAATTTTTTTTTTTTTTGGCTATTCTGGATTTTCACTGCTACTGCAGGCTCTTGTCTAGTTGCAGTGAGTGGGGGCTACTCTGCAGTTGAGGTGAGCAGGCTTCTCATGGCGGTGACTTCTCCTGTTGTGGAACTCGGGCTCTGGGGCACACGGGCTTCCGTAGTTGCGGCACACGGGCTCCACAGTTGCGGCTCCGAGGCTCTAGAGCACAGGCTCAACAGCTGTGGTTCACGGGCTCAGTTGCTCCACAGCATGTGGGGTCCTCCTGGATCAGGGATCGAACCCGTGTCTCCTGCCTTGGCAGGCAAACTCCTTACCACTGAGCCACCAGGGAAGTGTGCCCATAGAATTTTTTATTATTTTTTTTAAGATTTATTTATTATTTATTTATGGGGGGGTGGGGAGGGAGGGGAGCGGGAGGGCCACTTCTATTGGTCTTTCATTTCTCTATTTTCATCCGTCTTTGTTCTTTGGCCCATGTGGGCCTCCCATCGCGGTGGCGTCTGTTGTCGCAGAGCACCGGCTCTGGGCACATGCGCTCCAGAGCTCCAACTTGGTAGTTGGACACATCGGTCCAGCCACTCCGCAGCACGTGGGATCTTCCCAGGCCAGGGATCGAACCGGCGCCCCTTGCACTGCAAGGCGGTGTCCTTACCCACTGGATTACCAGGGAAGCCCTGCCCATAAAATTTTGATGGAATAATGTGAAGGTGCCTGTGGGCCGGCTGCCCCTGCGTGTGGACTCAGGGACTATAGATTTGTGATAAAACTCAGAATCAGAGGTTCTCTCCGGAGGGCTGGCACCAGGACCCCACTGCGATCCCATGCCCTCTGAGTTCCACCTGCTTTGTTTTCTTTCTGGCTGCGCCCCACCACATGTGGGACCTTAGATCCCCAACCAGAGATCGAGCCCAGGCCCCCAGCTCGGAGTCCCCTGACTCCTGTGCTCTCAAATCAGCATCTCCAGAAGCAAGGTCTTGATTCGGTTCCCAGTGCAGCCAGTCCGGCACAGGTTGCTGGCGTAGAGCAGGACGCTGACAGGCGACAAGGAGCGAAGGCTTAGATGCGGGGCCGCCAAGCACTAGCTGTGCGCTCTCACACTGCTTAGTTTATACTTCCTTCTCTGTTTCTTTACATGATGAAAACAGATACAGTAAAACTTCCCATAGAATTTTTTTTTTTTTTGGCTATTCTGGATTTTCACTGCTACTGCAGGCTCTTGTCTAGTTGCAGTGAGTGGGGGCTACTCTGCAGTTGAGGTGAGCAGGCTTCTCATGGCGGTGACTTCTCCTGTTGTGGAACTCGGGCTCTGGGGCACACGGGCTTCCGTAGTTGCGGCACACGGGCTCCACAGTTGCGGCTCCGAGGCTCTAGAGCACAGGCTCAACAGCTGTGGTTCACGGGCTCAGTTGCTCCACAGCATGTGGGGTCCTCCTGGATCAGGGATCGAACCCGTGTCTCCTGCCTTGGCAGGCAAACTCCTTACCACTGAGCCACCAGGGAAGTGTGCCCATAGAATTTTTTATTATTTTTTTTAAGATTTATTTATTATTTATTTATGGGGGGGGTGGGGAGGGAGGGGAGCGGGAGGGCCACTTCTATTGGTCTTTCATTTCTCTATTTTCATCCGTCTTTGTTCTTTGGCCCATGTGGGCCTCCCATCGCGGTGGCGTCTGTTGTCGCAGAGCACCGGCTCTGGGCACATGCGCTCCAGAGCTCCAACTTGGTAGTTGGACACATCGGTCCAGCCACTCCGCAGCACGTGGGATCTTCCCAGGCCAGGGATCGAACCGGCGCCCCTTGCACTGCAAGGCGGTGTCCTTACCCACTGGATTACCAGGGAAGCCCTGCCCATAAAATTTTGATGGAATAATGTGAAGGTGCCTGTGGGCCGGCTGCCCCTGCGTGTGGACTCAGGGACTATAGACCCCCTGCCTGTGCTAATCATGAAGCCCCAGGATGAGACCTCTGTGTGTTGGTGGTTTGTAGGGACTGGCATCGTGGCTCAGGCCTTGAGGCCAGGTGCCTGGACAACACTGGCCAAGTCCACCTGGTTTGGGTCCTCTGGGTCATCGGTAACATGTCTGCTCCCCTCTCATGATGCTCCCGCAGGAAAAGGCAAGGTGTGGGTACTTGTGTGTGGATGCCACATTCCCACAGCATGTGGGACGCTGACAGACTTTCCAGGTCTCTGAGTCTGGTGGATCATCCAATGCTCACTGCCCTGAAAGGCTGACCTGGAGGACGGCTGAGATCTTAGAGACCTCAACCCTCAGATAAGGACATAGAGGTTTGCAGAGGGAAGGCTTGCTTGAGGTCACACAGCAAATCAGTGTCCAGGTGTCATTGCCAGAGATCCTTCACTGAGCTCAAGTCTGACCGAGGGCCAGCACAAGATAGGGTTGGGGAGAGAGCTTTCTTCCCCGGAGACTCTTGACCCACAGCAGAAGGGAGGCAGGCCCTGTATCTGTGGAATCAGGAGCCTCTTATCAAATGAACTCCTGACTGCTCCTCTCTGATCCCTTTTGTGCCACAAGGTAGGTTTAAGGAACATTCAGACAAGCTCACAGTGGGGACCTGTGGTTCTCTTACCAGGTTAGCACTTTGTGTGGCAGCTGAGGGCAGGGACGAAGACTCAGCTGCAGGGTTCGCTGAAGGGATCCAAGCTAAGCCGGGGTATATTGGATCAAAGATTGTGTCTCTCTCTAGCATCATTTTGCTGCCCTCTGTGTTGCCTTCCTGGACCCCAGAGACCTTTTGTTGTTGCTGTTCAGTCGCTGAGTCATGTCTGACACATGCGCTCCAGAGCTCCAACTTGGTAGTTGGACACATCGGTCCAGCCACTCCGCAGCACGTGGGATCTTCCCAGGCCAGGGATCGAACCGGCGCCCCTTGCACTGCAAGGCGGTGTCCTTACCCACTGGATTACCAGGGAAGCCCTGCCCATAAAATTTTGATGGAATAATGTGAAGGTGCCTGTGGGCCGGCTGCCCCTGCGTGTGGACTCAGGGACTATAGACCCCCTGCCTGTGCTAATCATGAAGCCCCAGGATGAGACCTCTGTGTGTTGGTGGTTTGTAGGGACTGGCATCGTGGCTCAGGCCTTGAGGCCAGGTGCCTGGACAACACTGGCCAAGTCCACCTGGTTTGGGTCCTCTGGGTCATCGGTAACATGTCTGCTCCCCTCTCATGATGCTCCCGCAGGAAAAGGCAAGGTGTGGGTACTTGTGTGTGGATGCCACATTCCCACAGCATGTGGGCGCTGACAGACTTTCCAGGTCTCTGAGTCTGGTGGATCATCCAATGCTCACTGCCCTGAAAGGCTGACCTGGAGGACGGCTGAGATCTTAGAGACCTCAACCCTCAGATAAGGACATAGAGGTTTGCAGAGGGAAGGCTTGCTTGAGGTCACACAGCAAATCAGTGTCCAGGTGTCATTGCCAGAGATCCTTCACTGAGCTCAAGTCTGACCGAGGGCCAGCACAAGATAGGGTTGGGGAGAGAGCTTTCTTCCCCGGAGACTCTTGACCCACAGCAGAAGGGAGGCAGGCCCTGTATCTGTGGAATCAGGAGCCTCTTATCAAATGAACTCCTGACTGCTCCTCTCTGATCCCTTTTGTGCCACAAGGTAGGTTTAAGGAACATTCAGACAAGCTCACAGTGGGGACCTGTGGTTCTCTTACCAGGTTAGCACTTTGTGTGGCAGCTGAGGGCAGGGACGAAGACTCAGCTGCAGGGTTCGCTGAAGGGATCCAAGCTAAGCCCGGGGTATATTGGATCAAAGATTGTGTCTCTCTCTAGCATCATTTTGCTGCCCTCTGTGTTGCCTTCCTGGACCCCAGAGACCTTTTGTTGTTGCTGTTCAGTCGCTGAGTCATGTCTGACTCTTTGCAACCAACCACACGGACTGCAGTCTCCTAGGTTTCCCTGACCTTCACCATCTCCTGGAGTCTGCTCAAACTCTTGTCCCTTGAGTCGGTGATACCATTCAGCCATCTCACTCTCTGTTGTCCCCTTCTCCTCTTGCCCTCAGTCTTTCCCAACGTTGGTCTTTTCCAGTGAGTCAGCTCTTTGCATCCGGTGGCCAGAGTATTGGAACTTCAGCTTCAGCATCAGTCCTTCCAATGAATATTCAGGGTTGATTTCCTTGAGGATTGATCAGTTTGATCTCCTTGTAGTTCAAGGGACTCTCGAGAATCTTCTCCAATAGTTTGAAAGCGTCAATTCTTGGGTGTTCAGCCTTCTTTATGGACCAGCTCTCACATCTGTACCTGGCTCCTGAAAAAACCATAGCATTGACTAAATGAACCTTTGTTGGCAAAGTGATATCTCTGCTTTTTAATATGCTGTCTAGGTTTGCCATAGCTTTTCTTCCAAGGAAGCATGTCACACGATGTGAAACACTGCCCAGATTGTTGGGGACATCATTGCCCTCCATGCTGGATCACATTCTACCCTGCCTGGCTCCTCTGTCAATCCTCCAGGGCCTTAGCTCCTGCTGGCTCTCCACACGGAGCATTAGCCAGCACTGGGGAAACTGGGAAGCGTGTCAGAACCCTCAAACCTAATATGTACAGCACTTTCCTCTAGCTCTTCTGCTTCTTTATAAAAATTATTTATTTATTTTTTGGCTCTTGTGGGTCTTTTTTTTTTTTTCATAATTGAGATTTTATTGGTTGTTCTGAGAATCAGTACACAGACATTTCATCTTGTACACAATTCTTCACATACGTACCAAAATCTAAAAAATTATGTAGTTGTGGTTCTTCTTTTAACAGTTATTCCAGTGACGTTCCAGCTTAAAATTTGGCAAATTTTCCTTAACAGGCAAATTTTCAAAAAATTAATCCCCGTTCACGTATAGTCAAATACCAGTATTTGAAGGGATCCAAGCTAAGCCGGGGTATATTGGATCAAAGATTGTGTCTCTCTCTAGCATCATTTTGCTGCCCTCTGTGTTGCCTTCCTGGACCCCAGAGACCTTTTGTTGTTGCTGTTCAGTCGCTGAGTCATGTCTGACTCTTTGCAACCAACCACACGGACTGCAGTCTCCTAGGTTTCCCTGACCTTCACCATCTCCTGGAGTCTGCTCAAACTCTTGTCCCTTGAGTCGGTGATACCATTCAGCCATCTCACTCTCTGTTGTCCCCTTCTCCTCTTGCCCTCAGTCTTTCCCAACGTTGGTCTTTTCCAGTGAGTCAGCTCTTTGCATCCGGTGGCCAGAGTATTGGAACTTCAGCTTCAGCATCAGTCCTTCCAATGAATATTCAGGGTTGATTTCCTTGAGGATTGATCAGTTTGATCTCCTTGTAGTTCAAGGGACTCTCGAGAATCTTCTCCAATAGTTTGAAAGCGTCAATTCTTGGGTGTTCAGCCTTCTTTATGGACCAGCTCTCACATCTGTACCTGGCTCCTGAAAAAACCATAGCATTGACTAAATGAACCTTTGTTGGCAAAGTGATATCTCTGCTTTTTAATATGCTGTCTAGGTTTGCCATAGCTTTTCTTCCAAGGAAGCATGTCACACGATGTGAAACACTGCCCAGATTGTTGGGGACATCATTGCCCTCCATGCTGGATCACATTCTACCCTGCCTGGCTCCTCTGTCAATCCTCCAGGGCCTTAGCTCCTGCTGGCTCTCCACACGGAGCATTAGCCAGCACTGGGGAAACTGGGAAGCGTGTCAGAACCCTCAAACCTAATATGTACAGCACTTTCCTCTAGCTCTTCTGCTTCTTTATAAAAATTATTTATTTATTTTTTGGCTCTTGTGGGTCTTTTTTTTTTTTTCATAATTGAGATTTTATTGGTTGTTCTGAGAATCAGTACACAGACATTTCATCTTGTACACAATTCTTCACATACGTACCAAAATCTAAAAAATTATGTAGTTGTGGTTCTTCTTTTAACAGTTATTCCAGTGACGTTCCAGCTTAAAATTTGGAGGCAAATTTTCCTTAACAGGATATCAAGTACCAGTATCTTCAAATATAAATATGCTGTTACACTCTACGTCCCACGGATTCACTATGTAATATCAGGTACACTACATACTCACATGGTCAATCGTTCACAGCACATGAAAAAAGTCACCAGGAAAATTGGACTACCACGACCAAGATGTTACAGAGGGTACAAAATTCTGACTGGGAGAGCCAAGATCAAGGAGTGAGGTTTGCTGTAGGAAGTAATTCTACCAAAACAGTATGGGAAGAGAAGTAATTTAAAGTGTTCAAGGGGCTTCCCCTGGTGGTCCAGTGGGTAAGGACACCGCCTTGCACTGCAAGGGGCGCCGGTTCGATCCCCAGCCTGGGAAGATCCCATGTGCCGCGGAGCGGCTGGACCAATGTGTCCAATCACCGAGCCGGA
This sequence comes from Tragulus kanchil, assembly GCA_022376925.1. Classification (NCBI taxonomy): domain Eukaryota; kingdom Metazoa; phylum Chordata; class Mammalia; order Artiodactyla; family Tragulidae; genus Tragulus; species Tragulus kanchil. The sequence goes on along the minus strand of JAIOJX010000006.1, from coordinate 11,622,759 downwards.
GCTCTGGAGCGCATGTGCCCAGAGCCCGTGCTCTGCAATAACAGAGGCCACTATGATGGGAGGCCCACAGGGGCCAGAGAACAAAGAAGGATGAAAATAGAGAAATGAAAGACCAATAGAAGTGGCCTGCCTGCTCCCCTCCCTCCCCAACCCGACCCCCGCCCAAAATAAATAAATTAATTAATTAAAAAATAATAATACTAATAAAAAAATAAAGTGTTCAAGACATATATTCACAACTGACTCCAAACTGCCCTTGAGTATGCTTTGTATTATAGGATATAAAAGCTGCCCCCATCTATGGAATGTTAAACTGACACCCCAGACAATCAAAGTCTCCCATTTCAATATCTCATTATTTTCTGGTTGTACCAAAAAATAAACAACCAGCAAATGATTTCACTTCTTAAACAGAAAGGCTAGCCAGCACTGGGAAACTAGCGTGTCAGAACCCTCAAACCTAATATGTACAGCACTTTCCTCTAGCTCTTCTGCTTCTTTATAAAAATTATTTATTTATTTTTGGCTCTTGTGGGTCTTTTTTTTCATAATTGAGATTTTATTGGTTGTTCTGAGAATCAGTACACAGACATTTCATCTTGTACACAATTCTTCACATACGTCAAAATCTAAAAAATTATGTAGTTGTGGTTCTTCTTTTAACAGTTATTCCAGTGACGTTCCAGCTTAAAATTTGGAGGCAAATTTTCCTTAACAGGATATCAAGTACCAGTATCTTCAAATATAAATATGCTGTTACACTCTACGTCCCACGGATTCACTATGTAATATCAGGTACACTACATACTCACATGGTCAATCGTTCACAGCACATGAAAAAAGTCACCAGGAAAATTGGACTACCACGACCAAGATGTTACAGAGGGTACAAAATTCTGACTGGGAGAGCCAAGATCAAGGAGTGAGGTTTGCTGTAGGAAGTAATTCTACCAAAACAGTATGGGAAGAGAAGTAATTTAAAGTGTTCAAGGGGCTTCCCCTGGTGGTCCAGTGGGTAAGGACACCGCCTTGCACTGCAAGGGGCGCCGGTTCGATCCCCAGCCTGGGAAGATCCCATGTGCCGCGGAGCGGCTGGACCAATGTGTCCAATCACCGAGCCGGAGCTCTGGAGCGCATGTGCCCAGAGCCGGCGCTCTGCGACGACAGATGTCACCGCGATGGGAGGCCCACAGGAGCCAAAGAACAAGGACGGATGAAAATAGAGAAATGAAAGGCCAATAGAAGTGGCCTGCCTGCTCCCCTCCCTCCCCAACCCGACCCCCGCCCAAAATAAATAAATTAATTAATTAAAAAATAATAATACTAATAAAAAAATAAAGTGTTCAAGACATATATTCACAACTGACTCCAAACTGCCCTTGAGTATGCTTTGTATTATAGGATATAAAAGCTGCCCCCATCTATGGAATGTTAAACTGACACCCCAGACAATCAAAGTCTCCCATTTCAATATCTCATTATTTTCTGGTTGTACCAAAAAATAAACAACCAGCAAATGATTTCACTTCTTAAAAGAAAGCATTTACACTTAAAAAATGGGATGAGGTGGGACTCCCTCCTTTTTAAAAATGTTTCTAGAGCTACTAAAAAACTTGCATTTACAAAATAGTTGATAAAAATATTCCTCACTGTCAGGACTGGGTGTGTTGTATTAATCAGACTTGGTTTCTTTCTCTTCCACTTTGTCAGAGGCTGGGCTCTCCTCATTTTTCGTCTCTCCATTTTCTGCAGGTAGATCTTCTTTCGTCTCTTGGTTGGCCACTTCTGCCTGTTTTCCCTTTGCTCCTCTTTTCCCTTTTGTTTGCACTTTTTTGTCTGAAGATTTATCATCTCTTGACGCCTTTTTTGGCTTCGTTTCCACTTTTGCAGGAGCCGGTTTAGCTGACAACCACGCCAATCTCCTCTTCCTTTGCCGCCCCCTTGGCGGAGCTGAACTTCCTCTTGGGCATCTTGGCGGGCGGGGCGCGGTGCGACGAGAGCCTTCTTAAGCTGGCTGGCCTGGCTGCTGCACTCCCATCACCCGAGCTGCTGGGACCCGCTGCGGGGGCGGTGGGAGAACCCTCTTGTGGGTCTTCTTGCAGCATATGGGCTTTCTCTAGTTTCAGCAAGCAAGGGCTAATTTCCCGTGTGGTGTATGGGCTTCCCATTGTAACTTCTGTTGCTGCAGAGCACAAGCTGTAGGTGCATGGTCTTTAGTAGTTGCAGCACGAGGGGCCTAGAGTGCAGGCTCAGTAATTGTGCGGCAAGGACTTAGTTGCTCCTCGCATGTGGGATCTTCACGAACCAGGGATCGAACAGGTGTCCCTTGCATTGCAAGCCAGATTCTTTTTTTTTTTTTTTGGCCACTTCTATTGGTTTTTCATTTATTTATCTTTGTTCTTTGGCCTGTGTGGGCCTCCCATAGCAGTTTCCCCTCTTTCTGCCAATCATCAGCTCCAGGTGCACCCGCTCCAGAGCTCCAACTTGGTAGTTGGAAATCTGTGGGATCTTCCCAGGCCATTCCGGACTGCAAGGCGCCCCCATCTATGGAATGTTAAACTGACACCCCAGACAATCAAAGTCTCCCATTTCAATATCTCATTATTTTCTGGTTGTACCAAAAAATAAACAACCAGCAAATGATTTCACTTCTTAAAAGAAAGCATTTACACTTAAAAAATGGGATGAGGTGGGACTCCCTCCTTTTTAAAAATGTTTCTAGAGCTACTAAAAAACTTGCATTTACAAAATAGTTGATAAAAATATTCCTCACTGTCAGGACTGGGTGTGTTGTATTAATCAGACTTGGTTTCTTTCTCTTCCACTTTGTCAGAGGCTGGGCTCTCCTCATTTTTCGTCTCTCCATTTTCTGCAGGTAGATCTTCTTTCGTCTCTTGGTTGGCCACTTCTGCCTGTTTTCCCTTTGCTCCTCTTTTCCCTTTTGTTTGCACTTTTTTGTCTGAAGATTTATCATCTCTTGACGCCTTTTTTGGCTTCGTTTCCACTTTTGCAGGAGCCGGTTTAGCTGACAACCACGCCAATCTCCTCTTCCTTTGCCGCCCCCTTGGCGGAGCTGAACTTCCTCTTGGGCATCTTGGCGGCGGGGCCGCGGTGCGACGAGAGCCTTCTTAAGCTGGCTGGCCTGGCCGCTGCCGCACCTCCCATCACCCGAGCTGCTGGGACCCGCTGCGGGGGCGGTGGGAGAACCCTCTTGTGGGTCTTCTTGCAGCATATGGGCTTTCTCTAGTTTCAGCAAGCAAGGGCTAATTTCCCGTGTGGTGTATGGGCTTCCCATTGTAACTTCTGTTGCTGCAGAGCACAAGCTGTAGGTGCATGGTCTTTAGTAGTTGCAGCACGAGGGGCCTAGAGTGCAGGCTCAGTAATTGTGCGGCAAGGACTTAGTTGCTCCTCGCATGTGGGATCTTCACGAACCAGGGATCGAACAGGTGTCCCTTGCATTGCAAGCCAGATTCTTTTTTTTTTTTTTTGGCCACTTCTATTGGTTTTTCATTTATTTATCTTTGTTCTTTGGCCTGTGTGGGCCTCCCATAGCAGTGTCCCCTCTTACTGCAAAGCATCAGCTCCAGGTGCACGCGCTCCAGAGCTCCAACTTGGTAGTTGGACACATCGGTCCAGCCTCTCAGCGGCATGTGGGATCTTCCCAGGCCAGGGATTGACCCAGGGCCCCCTGCACTGCAAGGCGGTGTCCTTACCCACAGGACCACCAGGGAAGCCCACAAGCCAGATACTTAACCACTGGAACACCAGAGAAGCAAGCCTTAGGATTTGCAGCTTCTGTGTCTCCTCTGCCTCCTTCGGAGAGCCACAAGAACCAGGCCATTGTGCTAGTAGATCCTGAGGTCATGGCTTGCTTTTCCCTCCATGGGAGCAGCAGGAAGTGAGCTGAGAGTCACAGATTTTCAGAGGATTCCCCAAGATGAAGAGTTTGCATGGAAGAAACCCCAGCAACTGGGATTCATTGTTCCTCAGGGAAGCACGGTGCTTGGGGAGGAAATGGGCATGGCCACCCAATGGGGAGTCCTGGGGTTTCAGGTGTGCAGAGGCTTGCTTGGGGGAAGAAGAGAGGCCCTCTGGGGGACACACTCCCAGGTCGAGGCAATAAGGAATAAATGAGCCTTGGGGCAGAGTTCCACCACCTGAACCTGCAGTAAAGAACTGCTTAAACCTTCAGGGTGTTTTTGAGTGAAGAGTGAGTGACCAGTGTTTGGAACTGATGGAGAACTGGCCAACGCACTGGGTATACTGCTCCCCTGTGGGTATCAGGATGCTCTCCTTGTGGATGACACATCCACATAGTGTATACCTAGACATAGAGCCTGCCCATCTCACCAACCCCATCCAGGGTGGACTGTGGTTCCTCCCTTCCCCGCTGGCCTGGCCTCCCTCCAACTCCTGACTGCCCAGTCCCCTCCCCACCAGGCCATCCTGCCACCGCCACCTCCTTCTAAAGTCCTCTGCTCCCCACTTCTTCCCCTCGGGCCCTTCCTCACCACCAGGTCTCACTTGAGTCTCCCTTCCTAACCAACCTGCTCCCATCATTCTTTATGACTGCATCTTGGCTTTTCCTTTATAATACTGATCATTCAGTGATATGCATTCATTTAGGTTTTTTTGGCCCTGCCACGTGGCGGGCAAGATCTTAGTTCCCTGACCAGGGATCGAGCCTGTGGCCCCTGCAGTAGAAGAAGCGAAGAGTCCTAACCATTGTGTGTGCATGCATGCATGCCAAATCGCTTCAGCTGTGTCCAGCTCTTTGTCACCCCGTGGACTACAGTCCACCCGGCTCCTCTGTCCACAGACTTCTCCAGGCAAGAACACTGGAGTGGGTTTCCATGCTCTCCTTCAGGGGATCTTCCCGACCCAGAGACAGCACCCGTGTCTCCTGTGGCTCCTGCAGTAGGGGCGGATTCTTTACCACTGAGCCACAAGGGAAGCCCCCTAACCATTGTTCTACCGGGGAATTCCCTATTTTTTTGTGGTGCAGTTCACACAACATGCAACCAACCATTTTGAAGTGTACAGTTTACCATCATGTACAACAAGTAGAGGGTTTCCTTGGTGGCTCAGTCGTAAAGAATCCACCTGCCAATGCAGGAGACATGGGCTCAATCCCTGGGTTGGGAAGATCCCCTGGAGAAGGTAACCCACTCCAGTATTGTTGCCTAGGAAATCCCATGGACAGAGGAGCCTGGTGGGCTGCAGTCCATGGGGTCAAAAGGAGTCAGATGCAATTCAGTGACTAAACGACAACAACAGAACATGGGAAATGCTGTGCAGCTGCCACCTCCATCCACTTCCAAAACATGCTAATCATTTTACCGATTAAGCAGTCACTCCCTGTTCCCCTTCCTCTCAGTGCCTGACAACCACCAGCCTGCTTTCTGTCTCTATGAATTTTCCTTTTTGGCCATTTTATATAAACAGAATCATACAGTACGTGGCCATCTGGGTCTGGCTTCTTTCACTCAGCATAATGCTTTCGAGGTTCATCAGCCTAGCAAGCATGCATCTGTGCTCCATTCCTTTATAAGGCTGAAGAGTAGTTCATTGTGGGGACATGCTGCAAGCTTGTCAACTATTCTTGGACATTTGAGCTGTTTCCACTTTTTGCTTCTCTGAACATTCATAAACAAGTATTTGTTTGAATACCTAGTTATTTTCAACTCTTTAGGGCATATACTTAGAAGTAAATTACTGGGTCATGTGGGAATTCTGGGCTTCCCTGGTGGCTCAGATAGTAAAGAAGACCCCTGCAATGCAGGAGACCCAGCTTTGATCCCTGGGTCGGGAAGATTCCTTGGAGAAGGGAATGGCTATCCACTCCACTATTCTTGCTTGGAGAATCCCATGGACAGAGAAGCCTGGCAGGCTAGTCCATGGGTTCGAACACTGACTGAGCACAATTGAGCAACTAACACTATGCTATGACACTATGGGAATTTTATGTTTAACGTTTTTTTTTTTTTCATTTTTATTGAAGCATAGTTGATTTACAATGTTGTGTTAGTTTCACATGAACAGCGAAGTGATTCAGGTATGCACACACACATATTATTTTTCAGATTCTTTTCCATTGTAAGTTATAAGGTATTGAGCATAGTTCCCTATGCTACACAGTAAGTCCTTATTGCTTATCTATTATGTTTAACTCTTTGAAGAATCAATTTACTTCTGATGTCTTCCTTGCCCTTAAATATAGACTTGCACTGCCCAAAGCAGTACCCCCCAACTTCGTGCAGTTACTTAAATTTAAATTGTTGTTGTTGTTCAGTCGCTCAGTTGTGTCCGACTCTTTGCAACCCCATGGACTCCAGCATTCCAGACTTCACTGTCCTTCACTATCTCCCGGAGCTTGCTCAAACTCATGTCCATTAAGTCAGTGATGCCATTCAACCATTTCATCCTCTGTCATCCCCTTCTCCTTCTGCCTTCAATCTTTCCCCACATCAAGGTCTTTTTCAAAGAGTTGTCTTTTCCCATCAGGTGGCCAAAGTGTTGGAGCTTCAGCATCAGTCATTTCAGTGCATATTCAGGGTTGATTTCCTTGAGGACTGATTGGTTTGATCTCCTTGGAGACCAAGGGACTCTCAAGAGTCTTCTCCAACAACCAACTACCATTTGAAGGCAGATCCTTAGTCACAGTAGTTACACATCAAGTGCCCAGTAGCCACATGTGGTTAGTGGCTCCTGTATTTCCACTTTTGCTTCTCTGAACATTCATAAACAAGTATTTGTTTGAATACCTAGTTATTTTCAACTCTTTAGGGCATATACTTAGAAGTAAATTACTGGGTCATGTGGGAATTCTGGGCTTCCCTGGTGGCTCAGATAGTAAAGAAGACCCCTGCAATGCAGGAGACCCAGCTTTGATCCCTGGGTCGGGAAGATTCCTTGGAGAAGGGAATGGCTATCCACTCCACTATTCTTGCTTGGAGAATCCCATGGACAGAGAAGCCTGGCAGGCTAGTCCATGGGTTCGAACACTGACTGAGCACAATTGAGCAACTAACACTATGCTATGACACTATGGGAATTTTATGTTTAACGTTTTTTTTTTTTCATTTTTATTGAAGCATAGTTGATTTACAATGTTGTGTTAGTTTCACATGAACAGCGAAGTGATTCAGGTATGCACACAAAATATTATTTTTCAGATTCTTTTCCATTGTAAGTTATAAGGTATTGAGCATAGTTCCCTATGCTACACAGTAAGTCCTTATTGCTTATCTATTATGTTTAACTCTTTGAAGAATCAATTTACTTCTGATGTCTTCCTTGCCCTTAAATATAGACTTGCACTGCCCAAAGCAGTACCCCCCAACTTCGTGCAGTTACTTAAATTTAAATTGTTGTTGTTGTTCAGTCGCTCAGTTGTGTCCGACTCTTTGCAACCCCATGGACTCCAGCATTCCAGACTTCACTGTCCTTCACTATCTCCCGGAGCTTGCTCAAACTCATGTCCATTAAGTCAGTGATGCCATTCAACCATTTCATCCTCTGTCATCCCCTTCTCCTTCTGCCTTCAATCTTTCCCCACATCAAGGTCTTTTTCAAAGAGTTGTCTTTTCCCATCAGGTGGCCAAAGTGTTGGAGCTTCAGCATCAGTCATTTCAGTGCATATTCAGGGTTGATTTCCTTGAGGACTGATTGGTTTGATCTCCTTGGAGACCAAGGGACTCTCAAGAGTCTTCTCCAACAACCAACTACCATTTGAAGGCAGATCCTTAGTCACAGTAGTTACACATCAAGTGCCCAGTAGCCACATGTGGTTAGTGGCTCCTGTATTTCCATCAGCCCAGAAAATACTACCGAACTGTGTTGGTCACCACTCTAAGATCCTCTCTGAACCAAATCTGTCTCGTTTATCACCATATACCCAGTATACCCAATGCCCAGGCAAATGCCTTGTGTTTTATTATTATTTTATGAAGGAAGGAGAGAAAGAGAAAGGAGGAAGGTGAGAAAGAAAGAGGGAAGAAAAAAAGAAGGGAGGGAAGGAGGGAGGATGGGTTGTTTTCAGAGTTGTTGTTTCATCTTTCCAAAGGATCTGTAAGGAGGCAGGAGAAGAATGACTTGCCATTGTTTTGTAGATGAGGAGCTGTCTCGGGAGGGGAACACCCACTGTCACTGATCACGACCCTAGATCCTCCCACTCTCTCCACCAGGCAGACCTGCAGTGGCTCCTGAGACACTGGGACAGAATAGTGAGTAGGCGACCCAGGGACTGGAAAACACTAGAGATAGCGGAAAACTCATTCTGACTCTAGTAGAATCAGGACATTTTTGATCTGAAAAAGACTTTGAGCAGGACCGTATCCCCTCTCTGTATTCTATAGGAGAGAGGCCATAAGAAGTTGTGTGTCCATGGGATTAGGTAAGAAGCAGAGAGGCTAGATTGGGACCAACACTTGAAGTTTAGTAGGCTGTGGCTTTAGAGGGTTCACTGAAGATTACAGCAGAGAAACCAGTTCTGTGGCCTCTTAAAATGAGTCTGTTGGCATCGTCAGAGTGGACCAGACCAACCAAGGTTGAGGAAGAGACCAGTCAGGAAGCAACTGTAAACAGAAGCAGGATGGGATTGGCAGGGATGGACAGGAATAAATGAAATGTGAGTAACATGAGAGAAAGAATACCGAGGAGGGGCTAGAGAGGGCCACAATGATCATGTGTTTTTGTGACTCAGAGCCAGTAAGAATGATAACGCTGGGCAGAAAAGAATTTGGAAAATAAGCTGGCATGTCTAGGAAGGTTAAAGTGGGTCTTAGACATGATGAATGACTCACTCATAGAACATTCAAGCTATTAACAGAAGGGATGTGATCATGTTAGTTGCTCAGTCATATCTGACTCTTTGCAATCCCACGGACTGTAGCCCACCAGGTTCCTCTGTCCATGAAATTCCCAAGGCAAGAATACTAGAGTGGAATGCCATTTCTTTCTCCAATATAATTCTACCTCTTTGTTTTATTTTGGGGAAAACAGTGGACCAGAGAGGTGAGGAACTGGCTTAAATGCACACCGTGTGTATAAAACAAGACTGAGCTGGATCCCAGGCTTCCTGAGTTTCATTCCAGGCTTCTGAAATTCCTCTGATCTTCCTCGTCAATGTCCAAGACCTCCCCAGGCACATTTGCTGGTTGATAAACAGATGCTGTTTAACTTGATTAACATTGAATCCTTTCTAGTGAAATCTAACCTGACCATGGATTACATAGAGGAAGTCTAAATTTATACAGATCTTTATCACATATCCTTAGGATTAAACAACACAATCTGGTCTGATGAAGACCTCTTAATGGCGACCCAGGGACTGGGAGAATACACCCTAGAGATAGCGGAAAACTCATTCTGACTCTAGTAGAATCAGGACATTTTTGATCTGAAAAAGACTTTGAGCAGGACCGTATCCCCTCTCTGTATTCTATAGGAGAGAGGCCATAAGAAGTTGTGTGTCCATGGGATTAGGTAAGAAGCAGAGAGGCTAGATTGGGACCAACACTTGAAGTTTAGTAGGCTGTGGCTTTAGAGGGTTCACTGAAGATTACAGCAGAGAAACCAGTTCTGTGGCCTCTTAAAATGAGTCTGTTGGCATCGTCAGAGTGGACCAGACCAACCAAGGTTGAGGAAGAGACCAGTCAGGAAGCAACTGTAAACAGAAGCAGGATGGGATTGGCAGGGATGGACAGGAATAAATGAAATGTGAGTAACATGAGAGAAAGAATACCGAGGAGGGGCTAGAGAGGGCCACAATGATCATGTGTTTTTGTGACTCAGAGCCAGTAAGAATGATAACGCTGGGCAGAAAAGAATTTGGAAAATAAGCTGGCATGTCTAGGAAGGTTAAAGTGGGTCTTAGACATGATGAATGACTCACTCATAGAACATTCAAGCTATTAACAGAAGGGATGTGATCATGTTAGTTGCTCAGTCATATCTGACTCTTTGCAATCCCACAGACTGTAGCCCACCAGGTTCCTCTGTCCATGAAATTCCCAAGGCAAGAATACTAGAGTGGAATGCCATTTCTTTCTCCAATATAATTCTACCTCTTTGTTTTATTTTGGGGAAAACAGTGGACCAGAGAGGTGAGGAACTGGCTTAAATGCACACCGTGTGTATAAAACAAGACTGAGCTGGATCCCAGGCTTCCTGAGTTTCATTCCAGGCTTCTGAAATTCCTCTGATCTTCCTCGTCAATGTCCAAGACCTCCCCAGGCACATTTGCTGGTTGATAAACAGATGCTGTTTAACTTGATTAACATTGAATCCTTTCTAGTGAAATCTAACCTGACCATGGATTACATAGAGGAAGTCTAAATTTATACAGATCTTTATCACATATCCTTAGGATTAAACAACACAATCTGGTCTGATGAAGACCTCTTAATGGATTTTCAGTTAGTACCTTTGTGGTTTGGTGAACATTATTTATTGTCTCTGAGTCTACATTTCCTCTTCTATAAAGAAGAAATAATAAAACCTACCTCACAGGTAGTGACTCACTTGTGAAATAATACATGGAAGGCACCCAGCATAATTCTAGTATATACTAACTATTGGCTGTACTTCTAGTTCCTTCCCCAGAGTGCTGTACCGGTGATCAGGTCGGCCCACCATAGCATTAGGTTGGCTGAATCAGGGAGATCAAAGACATGAAAATTCCTTGAACATAGAAACCCACTGGTGTTATTGAGAGCATAATAAATTGGCATGGTGGAATCAGGTTGGGGGCTTCCCAGGTGGTGCAGTGGTAAAGAATCTGCCTGCCAAAGCAGGAGACCCAGGAGACAGAGATTCAATCTCTGGGTCAGGAAGATCCCCTGGCATAGAAACTGACAACCTGCTCCAGTATTCCCACCTGGAAAATTCAATGAATGGTGGAGGCTGGTGGGCTACAATCCATGGAGTTGCAAAGAGGTGGATACGACTGAGCACACCTGCACACAGTTAGCTTGTGGGGATATTTTCCATGGGGACAGGGCAGAAGTCATGACAATGTCTTGTAAAGAGGACAATGTAAGCATGTGGGTGTTGCTGACATTGCTAGAAGCATGGTGACCCAGCCCCCTCTTCCTTCCTGTCCAGCCTTGGGGACACTGTCACTGTGACAGGCAGAGAGGAGTCACTCTTCCTATCAACTCATTCCCCAAAAAGGCAAGAATACTAGAGTGGAATGCCATTTCTTTCTCCAATATAATTCTACCTCTTTGTTTTATTTTGGGAAAACAGTGGACCAGAGAGGTGAGGAACTGGCTTAAATGCACACCGTGTGTATAAAACAAGACTGAGCTGGATCCCAGGCTTCCTGAGTTTCATTCCAGGCTTCTGAAATTCCTCTGATCTTCCTCGTCAATGTCCAAGACCTCCCCAGGCACATTTGCTGGTTGATAAACAGATGCTGTTTAACTTGATTAACATTGAATCCTTTCTAGTGAAATCTAACCTGACCATGGATTACATAGAGGAAGTCTAAATTTATACAGATCTTTATCACATATCCTTAGGATTAAACAACACAATCTGGTCTGATGAAGACCTCTTAATGGATTTTCAGTTAGTACCTTTGTGGTTTGGTGAACATTATTTATTGTCTCTGAGTCTACATTTCGTCTTCTATAAAGAAGAAATAATAAAACCTACCTCACAGGTAGTGACTCACTTGTGAAATAATACATGGAAGGCACCCAGCATAATTCTAGTATATACTAACTATTGGCTGTACTTCTAGTTCCTTCCCCAGAGTGCTGTACCGGTGATCAGGTCGGCCCACCATAGCATTAGGTTGGCTGAATCAGGGAGATCAAAGACATGAAAATTCCTTGAACATAGAAACCCACTGGTGTTATTGAGAGCATAATAAATTGGCATGGTGGAATCAGGTTGGGGGCTTCCCAGGTGGTGCAGTGGTAAAGAATCTGCCTGCCAAAGCAGGAGACCCAGGAGACAGAGATTCAATCTCTGGGTCAGGAAGATCCCCTGGCATAGAAACTGACAACCTGCTCCAGTATTCCCACCTGGAAAATTCAATGAATGGTGGAGGCTGGTGGGCTACAATCCATGGAGTTGCAAAGAGGTGGATACGACTGAGCACACCTGCACACAGTTAGCTTGTGGGGATATTTTCCATGGGGACAGGGCAGAAGTCATGACAATGTCTTGTAAAGAGGACAATGTAAGCATGTGGGTGTTGCTGACATTGCTAGAAGCATGGTGACCCAGCCCCCTCTTCCTTCCTGTCCAGCCTTGGGGACACTGTCACTGTGACAGGCAGAGAGGAGTCACTCTTCCTATCAACTCATTCACCAGGTCTTCCCGGGAGGAGGTAAGAGTTTATAACTTACCTCCTGGGTTAATTATCAATAGGCTTTGCAATTGATCAGCAGGGTGATGTCTCCTGGGGTCATTCTGAAATCCTGTACCTCAAGCTGGGACTTGAACCTGGCCAGAAACCCTGATTGGGACTCAAACCCACGCAGCCAGGGCTTGAACCTGGCCAAAAACCAGTTGGAACCCGAACCCACATGGCTGGGACTGAACCCAGCCAAAACCCATGGTCTTCCAACTGAAATCATACACCTGGATTTAGGACTTACTGAGGCTCAAGTTCTTAATGTCTCATCAAAGAAAGAATTCAGGGAGAGACCAAATAATAGGTGAGAAGTGGATTTATTTAGAGAGAAACACACTCCACAGACAGAGTGTGGGCCATCTCAGAAGGTGGTGGAGTCCGAAATATGGCAGGGTTGGTTTTTATGGACTGGGTAACTTCATAGGCTAATAAGTGGGAGGATTCTTCCAATAACTTTAGGGAAGGGGCAAAGACTTCCAGGAATTGGGCCACTGCTCATTTTTTTTTTTTTAATCCAAAATGTGTTTATTGGGATGGTTTCCCTTTCATCTTGACAGAGGGTGCTTTTAGTGCTGCTTCCGTCTGAAGGAGCATCCTTCTGTACGCCTGGCTTTTCCTCCCATAGGCTGGCAGAGGACAGTAGAGCAGCCCACACACAAAACTACTGTTTGTGCATGGCTAAAAACGGTGGTGATTTTATAGCAGCCTGGGCATTTCACATCCATGAAATAGGAATTGGGGCTCTGCACCAGGCGCTTCTTCTTGTGTTTTCTCTTCTCTTCTGGAGAGGGATGAAGGAGATCCTTTGCGAGAGGCATGTTCTCGTGCGGAGGTCATCACTGCCGGAAAGGCACTGCTCACGTTTTGATCTCTGATGGTTGGCCTTGGAACTCTCACGGTGCCTGTGGGTATCTCACTTAGCTTGCCGATGTGTTACAATGAGCTGATGTGTTACAATCAAGGTCTAGTCAAAGTTGACTCGTCCACCATCTTAGACCCATTTGATTCTAATCAGTTGATTTCCTGTCCCTAGACCATGTCCTTCCTTCAAAGATTGTCCCCTGCTCCTTTACCTCCTGTTTGAATTCAGGTCCCATCCCCCAGAGAATATTAGGCAGCACCCTCTCTGGCTTCATTCCCTTCTTATCAACTGCCCACATAAATCCTTCATAGCAGAGCTGGGCCTGAGTGTGGGCGGGAGGTCCAGAGAGAGACAGTCTTCCAGTGTGTGTTCATGCCAGCCTGCCTCTTACAACATGGTGTTCACTGGTGCATGTGTTCACTCACTCAGTAATCATGGAAGCCTAGGATAGGCCAGGCTGTCTGTGAGGGGTGACGTACACGGTAGGGGACCAAAGGATCTGGCCCCGGCTCTCAGGAAGTTTCCAGTCTATTGACAAGAAAGACAACAAACCAGTAAACAAAGAATGACAATTGCCATGAAGGAAACAGGGCAGCAGAGGCCAAGGGGAGGGAAGGGGGGGCTGCTTCGGGGTGGTTTGGGAAAATGCCCCTGAGATATGACTTGGGTCAGATGTGGGAGGGGAGAGAGGAGGAACACTTGGGGGTGGTGAAACAGGAAAGAACTTGACTTTTCAAAACCAGAAAGCAGCCTTGAAGTGAGGAGTTTGGACAATTCTTAAGTGCAGTGGGGGAAAGGTCTCAAGCAGGTGGGTGATAGGACCTGGGGTGGAGCAGGGAGCAGCAGGGGGCTTTGCTGGGGAGGGAGAGGAAGTCTGGAGATGTTGCAGTGGCAGACAGGCTCTCCATGGGGCAGGATTCTGAGGAAGGGCCGTGGAGAGGTGAAGAGGTCCCCATGTGGCGATATGTCTGGAACATCCTGCTGGAAGCTGGTATTAGAGCAGGCACCTGGCTCGTCAGAGACAACCAGTCTGCACCAGACCTCCTAAGTCTCCTCCTGATGGCAGCTTGGAGGCCGCTGTGAGCCAAAGAGTAACCAGTGGATGAGGCAAGGCTTTGCATGAAGCCGACCCGCTGCTGAAGGGTGGCGGGCACGGGAGTCGCCAGAACCTCTGGGGGGCCTGTCTGTGGGATGCTCAGGAGTTTGGGGTTTTTTGTTACTAGTAATGCAACCTGGGTATGAGTGGATCTGAGCGGAGTCCACTGGCCCACTGCATCTGTCTACATCACGGCAAGACTTTGGATCCTCCAGGTCAGTGTGTGCAAACCCTTCTTTATTCTCATGCTCCTAAGGGTCGGTTTTAGATATTTCTCCCCAAATCATAACTCCTCTAAAAAGTTTAATACTGTAGGTGGCTGTCTCCTTCTTGCATGTATATCTATGCTTGGGGCTTCCCTGGTGGCTCAGGCAGTAAAGAGTTTGTTATAACCAGGCTCCAGGAAACAATTCACGCCAAGGGACAAAGTAAGTGAACAGTGGAGGGCATTTATTACACCGGTGTGTCCAGGGCCCCTATTTAGCCAAGGACCCCGAGCAAAACTTGTGGTTAGCATTTATACCTAAAGCCTATGTGCACAAACCAACATCCCAAACACCTGAGGTTGCCTAGGAAACATTAAAGGAAAAACTATGATTTGGTTGCCATCACAAAAGTACAATCGAACATCACCTAAGCATATCACTTAGCTTGTCTACAACAAGAATTGATCACAAATGGTAATGTATCTCGTGATGGATATTTCATTTTCATGGCCGAGGGAGGCTTGGATACGAAGTCTCCCTGGTCAGGTTCTCATCAGCCCGGGAGGCCTAGTAGACAGTTAATGTCTCATCTCCATGGCTACACAGTCCACACACAGTCCAGAAATCACTGGAAGTGCAATATGGAGTCCTCTTCCTCAAGATGGAGTTAGTTCAGTCAGGGTAACCTGCTCCTTTCCTCCTTCAAGTTTGCCTGCAATGGGGGAGAGCTGGGTTTGATCCCTGGGTCAGGAAGATCCTCTGGAGAAGGGAATGGCAACTCACTCCCATATTCTTGCCTGGAGAATTCCATGGACATCTATCATCTATGTTTATTTTTGTTTGTCTTTTAACTTTTTTCTGTTGGAGACTAGCTGATTAACAATGTTGTGATTGTTTGAGGTGACTAGCAAAGCGACTCAGCCTCACATATACATGTATCCATTCTCTCCCAAGCAGGCTGCTAATTGAGCAGAGTTCCCTGTGCTTGTATGTCTTGTTTATATACAGAAACAGCAAAATCTTTTTCAGCCCCAGTAGAGGCAATTTTTGCCTCCTTGAGGGTAATCTTGCCTTGCTGAGAACACGAGGTGGAGATTAAAGCCTTCTCATTTACTACAGGGGCAGAGAGAGTATTTCCTGTGAGACATGCCCACTTTTGCTTCCCGAAAGGACTTGCCTGGCGGCTGCCCTTGATAAAATGCAGCAGACCTTGGGCTTCTCAAGGTCACCTTCCTTCACTACCCAGGTAGCCAGAACCTTGAGAGGTTCAACATCCTGGGTTCCCTGCAGACCTGACGTCCCTCAGAAAGGAGGCGTGAGCTTCTCCTTTTGCATGGTTCTGTGTCTCTGGGCCAGTGGTGGCATGCCCGCTTTAAGTCCCAGAGAGATCCCATGAAAACATCCTTCAAAACCTTCCCTGGCAGTCCAGTGGTTAAGAACTCCATGGGCACTGTCAATCTCTGGTTGGGAAAAACTATGATTTGGTTGCCATCACAAAAGTACAATCGAACATCACCTAAGCATATCACTTAGCTTGTCTACAACAAGAATTGATCACAAATGGTAATGTATCTCGTGATGGATATTTCATTTTCATGGCCGAGGGAGGCTTGGATACGAAGTCTCCCTGGTCAGGTTCTCATCAGCCCGGGAGGCCTAGTAGACAGTTAATGTCTCATCTCCATGGCTACACAGTCCACACACAGTCCAGAAATCACTGGAAGTGCAATATGGAGTCCTCTTCCTCAAGATGGAGTTAGTTCAGTCAGGGTAACCTGCTCCTTTCCTCCTTCAAGTTTGCCTGCAATGGGGGAGAGCTGGGTTTGATCCCTGGGTCAGGAAGATCCTCTGGAGAAGGGAATGGCAACTCACTCCCATATTCTTGCCTGGAGAATTCCATGGACATCTATCATCTATGTTTATTTTTGTTTGTCTTTTAACTTTTTTCTGTTGGAGACTAGCTGATTAACAATGTTGTGATTGTTTGAGGTGACTAGCAAAGCGACTCAGCCTCACATATACATGTATCCATTCTCTCCCAAGCAGGCTGCTAATTGAGCAGAGTTCCCTGTGCTTGTATGTCTTGTTTATATACAGAAACAGCAAAATCTTTTTCAGCCCCAGTAGAGGCAATTTTGCCTCCTTGAGGGTAATCTTGCCTTGCTGAGAACACGAGGTGGAGATTAAAGCCTTCTCATTTACTACAGGGGCAGAGGGGTATTTCCTGTGAGACATGCCCACTTTTGCTTCCCGAAAGGACTTGCCTGGCGGCTGCCCTTGATAAAATGCAGCAGACCTTGGGCTTCTCAAGGTCACCTTCCTTCACTACCCAGGTAGCCAGAACCTTGAGAGGTTCAACATCCTGGGTTCCCTGCAGACCTGACGTCCCTCAGAAAGGAGGCGTGAGCTTCTCCTTTTGCATGGTTCTGTGTCTCTGGGCCAGTGGTGGCATGCCCGCTTTAAGTCCCAGAGAGATCCCATGAAAACATCCTTCAAAACCTTCCCTGGCAGTCCAGTGGTTAAGACTCCATGCTCCCAATGCAGGGGGCACTGGCTCAATCTCTGGTTGGGAAAAAAACTCCCGCATGCTACCTGGTGCAGCCAAAAAAAAATTCAACCAAATGAGGCCAGACTGAGCAAGACACTACCAGCTTCGTGTCTGGCCTCAAGCCTCCCAAATTGTGCTCTTTGATGAGACCTCTTACTGACTGCTGAGCAGGACCCACAGCCAATCCCAGCGGAGGCTCAGATGGTCTCCACGGTCAGCGCTTATGGTCCTGACAACCCTCCATGCTACAGAGGAGAAACCTGCGACTGGACAGGTCCTCCCAGAAGCAAGGTCACAGACTGATGGTTCTGAGGCCTCCTTTCTCTCTTCTGCACCAGACGAGCATGGGGTTTCCCCAAAGAGCCTCCCCCAAGGAGAACTGGGGAACTGGGTGTGCACCCTTGGTCTCTCCAGAGCCTCACCAGCCACGAGTGGTCAGCTGCCTGTCTGTGCTGCAGCATCTAGATGTGTTTGGGCTTCTCTGATGGTTACACGGTAAAGGACCCGCCCACCAGTGCAGGACATACAGGAGACATGAGTTTGACCCTTGGGCCGAGAAGATCCCCTGGAGAAGGAAATGGCAACCCACTCCAGTATTCTTGCCTGGAGAATGCTAGGGCCAGAGGAGCCTGGTGGGCTACAGTCCATGGGGGTCACAAACGAGTTGGACATGACTTAGCAACTAAATAACAACAACAATTTGGGAATGTTTAGAGCGAGTTGATGGAGAAATTTTGTGCCTAGGAATGCTAAAACATTCTGGTCTTGGATATTGGTTTTTTGGCTTTCCTTTTTCTAATGATTCATTTGTATTGTCCTTTATCAAAGCACTGATCTGTGATGGATTGGAAATTTGTTCTGAAAGACTAGTCCTTCACCATCGATAGTTTGGGAAGCACAGTGCAGAGACTGGGGTGCCTTCCACCTCTCACACATAGGGGAGAAGGTCTTTGATCTCGAGATCAAAGAAAAATGAGTATGTGCTCGATTGGCTGAGCTAAGAGCAGATTGAGCTCAAAGGTCTTTCTTGAGCAACCTTAGCAACATGAAGCTCGACTCCAGGGTGCTTCTCCACCCCCTGAGCCCTGTCCCAGGGGAATGACTCCGTAAGCCCGCGAGGTGTGCAGTGAGCGGCCGCACGGGGTGCTTCCAATCAGAGATCTGACAGAGCAGTGAGGGTCTTAAAGATCATGTAACTCCTCCTCCCATTGTACGGACGGGAATCCACACTAAAGGCGATGACTAATTTGTTTTCCTGTTTCCAGTACCTATCACAGAATACCTGACGGGGAAGCAGATCCTCTATGAGCCAAAGCTGGGGTCTGACTTGGGGTCCGAGCTCCTGCACTGGTGGGCTGGTCCTCGTAAGGTGCCCTCCCTGCATCTCAGCTGGGCTAGCTCGGGAGAAAAGATGGAGGCGGAGTGGGAGGACGAGGGACAGGCCGGAAGAACTCTCACCACCTGCGGTCTCCATGGAGCCAGCTGGGCCCACCCCCGAGAGCCGCACGCCCCCAGCTCAGGGCCTGACCCAGGCCTGACGAGTGTGCCTGAGCCGTCCCGTGATGGTCTGCCCCGCTCCACCCGCAGAGCACCAACGGGCTGTGCTTCCCCCGTGCCTTGAAGTCCTGTGCACCCGCCCCAACCCAGAGCCCCACAGGGAGGGGAAAATCTAGGAAAGGTAATTCAGCTGAGCTAAGATGACACACTCCAAAGCTCCATCACTCCTAGAACTGCTTAATGAAAGAAAGACGTGGCTTGTCCAGGGGCATATAGCAGGCAACTGAGAGGAGAAACTGCAGTTCATGGGATTGCAAAGAATCAGACCCGACTGAGCAACTAAGCACAGCACGGATGCTGAGGTGCATATGAAAAGAATGAATTCAGTGAGCCCAGAGGCTTGCATCTTCTCATACATAGCAGGCTAAATTCCTTGATACCTGATCTTTGATGTTCTGTCTGCTCCCTTTGTTACACACTTGTATATAGCCTGACTTTCCCTCCCGCCTCTCTGGAGCCGTCTCTCAGAACTAACTGAGGTGCTGTCTCCCAGGCTGCAGTCCTCATTTTGCCCCAAATAGAACTTAACTCACAACTCTCAAGTTGCGTATATTTTGAGTTCACAGCCACGAGATGCAGAGTTCGGGCAATGAACTTGGGCCACTTCTGCCCCACTTGGTGTCCTGTCTTGCTACAGAGCCCCAGTTGTCTGCTTGTCCCCTGGCTTCGCCTGGCCTTCAGAGAGAGATGGCGGAGGACAGCACATGGTGCTGCCAGGGTTGGGTGTCAACTCTCCTGGGGACAGGACCCAGAGTGGGGGATGTGGTCCCTCAGCACAGTGAGAGACAGGGGGGCACCCCAGGTCTGGCAAGCCTTTGCACAGCTGCAGCCATTGGTGGTTGCTACTTTTTAGTGATACTTTACATCCAGGGTAGATCCAGATGCTTACACAGTCATTGGAAACAGGACCCCCTCAGATGTTCTAACTGCTGGCTGATCTTGGACAAACCAATCTCTGCACCTGTTTCTCTCTCATAAGGTGAGAAAAGGCTTCTTTCCAGTCCACATTTGGGCTTCTCTGGTGGCTCAGATGGTAATGAATTTGCCTGCCGATGCAAGGGACCTGGGTTCAATCCCCAGGTCAACAAGATAACTTGGAGAAGGAAATGGCAACCCACTCCAGTATGCTTCCCTGGAGAATTCTATGGACAGAGGAGCCTGGCGGGCTCCAGTCCGCGGGGTCACGGTAAGTCGGACACGACTGCAACTTTCATTTTCTGCCCACGTTACAGCACTGCCACCACTGGCTAACCCGCCCCAACCCAGAGCCCCACAGGGAGGGGAAAATCTAGGAAAGGTAATTCAGCTGAGCTAAGATGACACACTCCAAAGCTCCATCACTCCTAGAACTGCTTAATGAAAGAAAGATGTGGCTTGTCCAGGGGCATATAGCAGGCAACTGAGAGGAGAAACTGCAGTTCATGGGATTGCAAAGAATCAGACCCGACTGAGCAACTAAGCACAGCACGGATGCTGAGGTGCATATGAAAAGAATGAATTCAGTGAGCCCAGAGGCTTGCATCTTCTCATACATAGCAGGCTAAATTCCTTGATACCTGATCTTTGATGTTCTGTCTGCTCCCTTTGTTACACACTTGTATATAGCCTGACTTTCCCTCCCGCCTCTCTGGAGCCGTCTCTCAGAACTAACTGAGGTGCTGTCTCCCAGGCTGCAGTCCTCATTTTGCCCCAAATAGAACTTAACTCACAACTCTCAAGTTGCGTATATTTTGAGTTCACAGCCACGAGATGCAGAGTTCGGGCAATGAACTTGGGCCACTTCTGCCCCACTTGGTGTCCTGTCTTGCTACAGAGCCCCAGTTGTCTGCTTGTCCCCTGGCTTCGCCTGGCCTTCAGAGAGAGATGGCGGAGGACAGCACATGGTGCTGCCAGGGTTGGGTGTCAACTCTCCTGGGGACAGGACCCAGAGTGGGGGATGTGGTCCCTCAGCACAGTGAGAGACAGGGGGGCACCCCAGGTCTGGCAAGCCTTTGCACAGCTGCAGCCATTGGTGGTTGCTACTTTTTAGTGATACTTTACATCCAGGGTAGATCCAGATGCTTACACAGTCATTGGAAACAGGACCCCCTCAGATGTTCTAACTGCTGGCTGATCTTGGACAAACCAATCTCTGCACCTGTTTCTCTCTCATAAGGTGAGAAAAGGCTTCTTTCCAGTCCACATTTGGGCTTCTCTGGTGGCTCAGATGGTAATGAATTTGCCTGCCGATGCAAGGGACCTGGGTTCAATCCCCAGGTCAACAAGATAACTTGGAGAAGGAAATGGCAACCCACTCCAGTATGCTTCCCTGGAGAATTCTATGGACAGAGGAGCCTGGCGGGCTCCAGTCCGCGGGGTCACGGTAAGTCGGACACGACTGCGCAACTTTCATTTTCTGCCCACGTTACAGCACTGCCACCACTGCGTCTCATCTTGGCTTACCCCCGAGCCTGATATCCTGATGGGAATCTCACCCTAGAGCCCGGGCCAAACGCCTCCTGGGTTTCAGCACTATTCCTGCAGTACCTGCAGCTCTCGTTCCTGCCAGGGCTTCTTTGGCACCTTCTCAACCTCTCAGAGTTGGACACTTTAGAAACTGAACTCTGAGGCCCTGGGTCACACCTGACTGTGATGGCAGTTCTCACCAGAGTCCTCCTGGAGCCGTTTCTCATGGTTCTTTTTTATTTATTATTATTATTATTATTTTAAAATTTTATTTATTTATCTTTTGTGGGGTGGGGTGGGGAGGGAGGGAGATGGGCGGGCCACTTCTATTGGTCTTTCATTTCTCTATTTTCATCCGTCTTTGTTCTTTTGGCTCCTGTGGGCCTCCCATTGCGGTGGCCTCTGTTGTTGCAGAGCGTTGGCTCTGGACGCACGCACGCACACCAGAGCTCCGGCTCAGTAATTGGACACATCGGTCCAGCGGCTCCGCGGCACGTGGGATCTTCCCAGGCCAGGGATCGAACCGGCAGCCCTTGCACTGCAAGGCGGTGTCCTTACCCACTGGACCACCAGAGGAAGCCCCCTCATGGTTCTTATATTCATTCGTTCGTTCGTGTCTTCACCACATGATTTTCAAGGTCTCCTCTGGGTAGCGCTACCCTAGGATCTGCTAGGGTGCCACCCGCTGGCCGGTCCATCTTTCTTGTTCACCCCACATGTGCTGGCTGCCTTTTAAGGCTTCAGCACCTTCTCATCGGCCTCTTTCTCAGCCTGTGAAGCTCCGCCAGGAGATGATCCCTCGGTCTTCCTTTCATTTCGCACTCCTTCCTTTGAGCTCCAGAACTTTTAAAAAAACATTTCATGAATCTTGTCAATGTATTGTGTTAATCCTCGTTTCAAGAAATAACAGTATTGGTCCCTGTTTCAGTAAACCTTTTTTTATTTTTAATTTGTTAGGTTGGCTGCATTGGGTTTTAGTTGCAGCACTGCGGATCTTTTGGTGCTCTACACAGACTTTAGGGTGTTTGGGCTTAGTTGCTCTGTGGCATATGGGATCTTCCCAACCAGGGATCGAACCTGCATCCACTGCATTGGCAGGCAGATTCTCAAGTACTGGACCACCAGGGAAGTCTCAGTAATCCTTTAACCGGCATGCAATTCGGTATGCTCTCCCCAGGTGCTTGCCTCACCCTCTCTTATCTTGTGAGCCAGGCTTCCTGTGTGAATGTCTGTGCCCAGTCTTCAAAGCCAGAGAAGTCTGGTTCTCTCCGTCTGGAACTGAGCCGGGCATGACCTGACGTTGGTCGAGAGGAAGCTGACCGCCACAGGGATGGCATTTCAGGGAGCCGGTGTGACTCTCCCCGCCCGCCCATTACCAGCTGTCCAGAGCTATCTTCCTAGACCCTGCTGCATCAGGCTGCTCCCAGCAGTTTCTACAATGGTTCCTCCCACAGTCCTTTAGGAGAAAGGCAGTGTGACGTCCCTGCCGCTTGCTGTAACCATGCATGTTTGGCTGTTTCATCTTTTTTAAACTACAGTCTCTCTATGTTTAAGCAGCTCTACCAGTGTAGATCCTGTTCACAGAGTTGGGATGAGATGCTAATGAGGAGAGTGTGCCACAACTCAGGGACTTGGAAATCACCCCACTGAAATAGGAGGACCATCTGTTCACTTTGAATCTGGTCCCTAAGCTGTTTTCCTCTTCCTCCATCCTCACTACTAGGCGTGCTCAGTCGCTTCAGTCGTGTCTGACACTTTGCAACCCCCGTGGACTACAGTCCACCAACTTCCTCTGTCCACGGGATTCTCCAAGCAGTGGAGACGAGGTGGGTTGCCCTGTCCTCCTCCAGGGACCTTCCCAACCCAGGAATCACAACCCACTTCCCTTTTCATTTCTCACTCCTTCCTTTGAGCTCCAGAACTTTTAAAAAAACATTTCATGAATCTTGTCAATGTATTGTGTTAATCCTCGTTTCAAGAAATAACAGTATTGGTCCCTGTTTCAGTAAACCTTTTTTTATTTTTAATTTGTTAGGTTGGCTGCATTGGGTTTTAGTTGCAGCACTGCGGATCTTTTGGTGCTCTACACAGACTTTAGGGTGTTTGGGCTTAGTTGCTCTGTGGCATATGGGATCTTCCCAACCAGGGATCGAACCTGCATCCACTGCATTGGCAGGCAGATTCTCAAGTACTGGACCACCAGGGAAGTCTCAGTAATCCTTTAACCGGCATGCAATTCGGTATGCTCTCCCCAGGTGCTTGCCTCACCCTCTCTTATCTTGTGAGCCAGGCTTCCTGTGTGAATGTCTGTGCCCAGTCTTCAAAGCCAGAGAAGTCTGGTTCTCTCCGTCTGGAACTGAGCCGGGCATGACCTGACGTTGGTCGAGAGGAAGCTGACCGCCACAGGGATGGCATTTCAGGGAGCCGGTGTGACTCTCCCCGCCCGCCCAT
This sequence comes from Tragulus kanchil, assembly GCA_022376925.1. Taxonomy (NCBI): domain Eukaryota; kingdom Metazoa; phylum Chordata; class Mammalia; order Artiodactyla; family Tragulidae; genus Tragulus; species Tragulus kanchil. The sequence goes on along the minus strand of JAIOJX010000006.1, from coordinate 11,599,224 downwards.
TACCAGCTGTCCAGAGCTATCTTCCTAGACCCTGCTGCATCAGGCTGCTCCCAGCAGTTTCTACAATGGTTCCTCCCACAGTCCTTTAGGAGAAAGGCAGTGTGACGTCCCTGCCGCTTGCTGTAACCATGCATGTTTGGCTGTTTCATCTTTTTTAAACTACAGTCTCTCTATGTTTAAGCAGCTCTACCAGTGTAGATCCTGTTCACAGAGTTGGGATGAGATGCTAATGAGGAGAGTGTGCCACAACTCAGGGACTTGGAAATCACCCCACTGAAATAGGAGGACCATCTGTTCACTTTGAATCTGGTCCCTAAGCTGTTTTCCTCTTCCTCCATCCTCACTACTAGGCGTGCTCAGTCGCTTCAGTCGTGTCTGACACTTTGCAACCCCCGTGGACTACAGTCCACCAACTTCCTCTGTCCACGGGATTCTCCAAGCAGTGGGAGACGAGGGTGGGTTGCCCTGTCCTCCTCCAGGGGACCTTCCCAACCCAGGAATCAAACCCACTTCCCTAAGTCTCCCGCACTGGCATTCAAGGTCTTTACCTGGGAAGCCTGTTCATCTGTCTTACATCGATTTAATTATTAGACAGTCGAAGACCTGAGAAGGGTAAAAGAAAAAAGCACCTCCCCAGCAGTTTAATCTGCGTAATTGACTGCTGCCGCTGAGAACCTGGGGCCTCAGGCAAAAGCAGAAGGAAATTAAGAACCCTTATCACATCAGTCTCTCGGATCTCTGCCTTCAGGGTCTAATGGAAGTAAGGTAGTGAGGGTCCTTTTCTTTATGTAAATTTAGATTAACAGGAGAAAATATCTGTGGAATTAGTTCCTCAGAACTCCTGGATTTTGATAAAAACTTGTTATGCATACTCCTGTTTTTTTCTCTCAATCCCTTTCTTCTCAGGGAGGGTTCCTGTTTTCTTTTGTCTCTACTGTCTTTGTCCTGAGAGCTCGGCTTTATGACTAAAGAGAATATTCTGTCAGGTCTCTTGCCAACAGGGACGTACATGTATCTAATATGGGTGGACACCCGTATAAGCTGTGGATGCAATAAGCCAGTTGGTCAGAAGCTCGGGTAGTGATCTGGGCTTGCACCAGCCTCTCAGCATTCTCTTTGTTCAACCTTGCCAGCTCTAACGGGACTTTGTCTTAAGGGGTCCTCGTCCATAAGGCCTTTGTCTTTTCAACGTTTGTTGCTTTTAGAGCCAAAAAATTTTCTTCCCCAAGGGGTCCTCGTCCATAGAAGGCTGTCAATGCTTTAAACTACAGTCTCTATGTTTAAGCAGCTCTACCAGTGTAGATCCTGTTCACAGAGTTGGGATGAGATGCTAATGAGGAGAGTGTGCCACAACTCAGGGACTTGGAAATCACCCCACTGAAATAGGAGGACCATCTGTTCACTTTGAATCTGGTCCCTAAGCTGTTTTCCTCTTCCTCCATCCTCACTACTAGGCGTGCTCAGTCGCTTCAGTCGTGTCTGACACTTTGCAACCCCCGTGGACTACAGTCCACCAACTTCCTCTGTCCACGGGATTCTCCAAGCAGTGGGAGACGAGGGTGGGTTGCCCTGTCCTCCTCCAGGGGACCTTCCCAACCCAGGAATCAAACCCACTTCCCTAAGTCTCCCGCACTGGCATTCAAGGTCTTTACCTGGGAAGCCTGTTCATCTGTCTTACATCGATTTAATTATTAGACAGTCGAAGACCTGAGAAGGGTAAAAGAAAAAAGCACCTCCCCAGCAGTTTAATCTGCGTAATTGACTGCTGCCGCTGAGAACCTGGGGCCTCAGGCAAAAGCAGAAGGAAATTAAGAACCCTTATCACATCAGTCTCTCGGATCTCTGCCTTCAGGGTCTAATGGAAGTAAGGTAGTGAGGGTCCTTTTCTTTATGTAAATTTAGATTAACAGGAGAAAATATCTGTGGAATTAGTTCCTCAGAACTCCTGGATTTTGATAAAAACTTGTTATGCATACTCCTGTTTTTTTCTCTCAATCCCTTTCTTCTCAGGGAGGGTTCCTGTTTTCTTTTGTCTCTACTGTCTTTGTCCTGAGAGCTCGGCTTTATGACTAAAGAGAATATTCTGTCAGGTCTCTTGCCAACAGGGACGTACATGTATCTAATATGGGTGGACACCCGTATAAGCTGTGGATGCAATAAGCCAGTTGGTCAGAAGCTCGGGTAGTGATCTGGGCTTGCACCAGCCTCTCAGCATTCTCTTTGTTCAACCTTGCCAGCTCTAACGGGACTTTGTCTTAAGGGGTCCTCGTCCATAAGAAGCCTTTGTCTTTTCAACGTTTGTTGCTTTTTAGAGCCAAAAAAAAATTTTCATGCTGGTACCACATGCCAGGTGTCACAGATTAGCATCGCTATAAACCCGAGGCAGCCCACTCTGGGAAACTGGAGATACTGTTTTCACAAGACCGTTCTTACTGCCTGTAGCAACAAAGGGTTTTGCTCCTTAGGCTGTCTTTGAGAGTGTACATTCTGGGTCTTGTGACGGCTGCATTTTTTCCACTCTGTTTGTGAGACGCCTCTTGCACCTGTTGTGGGAAAGAAAGGAGGACTCGAGAAGACGGTCCCATCCCAGATCTCAGGCAACTCCCTGGGGTGGCTGCCAAGTGTGGGTTCTTGGCTTTGCACAGGAAAGAATTCAAGAGTGAGCCATGGTAAAGCGAAAGAAGGTTTACTCAGGGAGATACACACTCCATAGACAGAGCATTGGCCATCTCAGAAAGCAAGAGGGCCATCAGGGCATGGCCACTTTCTGTAAGGGTGGGTAATTCCATAGGCTAAGGAGTGGGAGGATTATTCCACGTGTTTGGGGGAAGGGTTGGTGGTTTCCAAGAGCTGGGCCACAGCCCACTTTTTTAAGTTTGTATATTTAATGTTTTCTTAAAAAAAAAAAAGAAACTTTTAATTTTGTATCGGGGTATAGCTGATAAGGGCTTCCCAGGTAGTGCTAGTAGTAAAGAACCCACCTGCTAATGAAGGAGACATAAGAGATGCAGATTGGACCCCTAGGATGATTCCCTGGATGAGGGATGGCAATCCACTCCCGTATTCTTGCCTGGAATCCCCTGGACGGAGGAGCCTGGTGGGCTGCCATCCATAGGGTTCCAAAGAGTTCAACATAACTGAAGTGACTTAGCATGCCTGGTTAGGCAGAAAATGTGGGTCAAACTCCATTTGTGACTTGTGCGTGTGTGTTAGTCACTAAGTTGTGTCCAACTGTGACCCCATGAACTATAGTCCACCTGGCTCCTCTGTCCATGGAATTCTCCAGAAAAGAATACTGGTGTGGGTAACCATTCCTTCTCCAAGGGATCTTCCTAACCTAGGAATCAAACTAGCATCTCCTGCATTGAAGGCAGATTCTTCACTGTCTGAGCTACCAGGGAAGCAGTTTGTGGCTGGGTCCTACCCAATTGCTGCCAGCCCTCAGGGAAATTACAGCCTAGAATTACCATGACCAAAATGGGAAGCATTCCAATTAGATAAGATCATTTAGGAAGTGTACTTAAAAGCAAACGCTTCTGAAATCTGTTAGTGAAATACCTATTTAATATGTGGAAGCCTCCCAAAGTTTCCAAAACAGTCTCTTGAAGGAGTTGTTGTAAAAGGCTAATGAGAAATATAGATATAAGAGGCATCAAAACAAAAGACTAGGACTTCCCAGTTGGCTAGATGGATAGGAATCCCCCTGCCAATGCAGGGGACATGGGTTCAAGTCCTGGTCTGGGAAGATTCCACATGTCGCAGAGCAACTAAGCCTGAGCACCACAACTGCTTAAGCCTCGTGGTCCTCAACAAGAGGAGCCACGGCAATGAGAAGCATGCACACCGCAATGAAAAGGAGCCCCCGCCTGCTCCACCTAGTGAAAGCCCGAGTGCAGCAATGAAGACCCAGCACTACCAAAATAAAAGAACTGAACAATTTTTTTTAACTAAATAAATTTTTTAAAAAAAATGTAAGAAATTTGAACTAAAAGATCAGTTCAGTTCAGTCGCTCAGTCGTGTCCAACTCTTTGCAACCCCATGGACTGCAGCACACCAGGCTTCCTGTCCTTCACCATCTCCCAGAGCCTGCTCAAACTCATGTCCATTGAGTCAGTGATGCCATCCAACCATCTCATCCTCTGTCGTCCCCTTCTCCTTCTGCCTTCTATCTTTCCCAGCATCAGATCTTTTCCAATGAGTTGTCTCTTTGCATCAGGTCGTCAAAGTATTGGAGCTTCAGCTTTAACATCAGTCCTTCCAATAAATATTCAAGGTTGATTTCTTTCAGGATTGACTGGTTTGATCACCTTGCAGTCCAAGGGACTCTCAAGAGCCTTCTCCAGCATCAGTTCCTTGGCACTCAGCCTTCTTTATGGTCCAACTCTCACATCCATACGTGACTACTGGGAAAGCCATAACTTTGACTATTTTGGACTTTTATCGGCAGAATCATGTTTCTGCTTTTGAACACACTGTCTAGGTTTGTCATAGTTTTTCTTCCAAGGAGCGAGTCTTTTAATTTCTTTTAATTTAATGACTGTAGTCACCATCCATAGTGATTTTGGAGACCAAGAAAATAAAGTCTGTCACTGTTTTCCATTCTTTGCCCATCTATTTGCCATGAAGTGATGGGCCCAGATGCCATGATCTTAGTTTTCTGAATGCTGAGCTTTAGGCCAGCTTTTTCACTCTCTTCTTTCACCTTCCTTAAGAGGTTCTTTAGTTCCTTTTCATTTTCTGCCATAAGAGTGGCATCGTCTACATATTCGAGGTTATTGATATTTCTCCAGGCCAGAGATCGAACCGGTGCCCCCTGCACTGCAAGGTGGTGTCCTTACCCACTGGACCACCAGGGAAGCCCTCTCCAGGCAATCTTGATTCCAGCTTGTGCTTCATACAGACTGGCATTTCGCTTGATGTACTCCTGCATATAACTTAAATGAACAGGGTGACAATATATAACCTCGACATAGTCCTTTCCCAATTTGGAACTAGTTCATTGTTCCATGTCCAGTTCTAACTGTTGCTTCTTGTCCTGCATACAGGTTTAGCGGGAGACAGGTAAGGTGGTCTGGTATTCCCATCTCTTTCAGAATTTTCCACAGTTTGCTGTGATCCACACAGTCAAAGGCTTTAGGGTAGTCAATGAAGCAGAAATAGTTGCTTTTCTGGATTTCCCTTGTTCTTTCTAAAATCCAACGATATTGGCAATTTGATCTCTGATTCCTCTGCCTTTTCTAAATCCAGGTTGTACATCTGAAAGTTCTCAGTTCATGTACTGTTGGAGCCTAGCTTGGAAGATTTTGAGCATTACTTTGCTAGCGTGTGAAATGAGTGCAATGGTGTGGTAGTTTGAACATTCTTTGGCATTGCCCTTCTTTGGGATTGGAATGAAAACTGACCTTTTCCATCCCCTAGGTCACTGCTGAGTTTTCCAAATTTGCTGGCATATTGCGTGTAGCACTTTAACAGCACCATCTTTTAATATTGGAAATAGTTCAGCTGGAATTCCATCACTTCCACTAGCTTTGTTCATAGTAATGCTTCCTAGGGCCCACTTGACTTCACACTCTAAGGTGTCTGGCTCTAGCTGAGTGATCACACTATCATGGTCACCCAGCTCATTAAGATCTTTTCTATCTGGTTCTTCTGTGTGTTCTTTCCACCTCTTCTTAATCTCTTCTGGGTCTGTTAGGTCCTCACTGTTTCTGGCCTTTATTGTGCCTATCTTTGCATGAAACATTCCCTTGATATCTCTAATTTTCTTGTAGAGATCTCTAGGCTTTCCCATTCTCTTGTTTTCCTCTATGTCTTTGCATTGTTCACTTAAGAAGGCTTTCTTATCTGCCCCTGCTATTCTCTGGAACTCTGTATTCAGATGGGTATATCGAGATAATTTACAGAAAAAAAAATAAAAAGACCGTAAAATTGACTTGACTCTTGCTGCTCCTCTCTGTCCTCCTTTGAGTGCTGTCCTACCAATCCTTTGTCTGAATTCCCTTTCCACTCTGAAGAGACTATTAGTCAATTATTTTTGAAAATAAAACCACTTGAGGTTGCAGGCAGTCTTCCTTAGGTGCATTTCACTCCTCGGTCAAAGGCCAAACTAAAGGCCATCGTTAAAGAATGTCTTAAACACAGGAAGATTTCTCAAATGTTTTTATGGTTAGATTAATGGTGAGATAAAAGGCGGAAAGAAAATAAGGTGAGAGGTCACCAGTCTGGCTGAACTCATAATCACAGCTGATATTCAGACCCAGCAGGAATTTTTCTTAAACTCAATGGGGCCAGAAGAAAAGTAAAACATAGGCAGAATCAAGGAGATTTCAGGAAAGGAATGTGGGCAAATACATATTTCTGATAACCGTTAAGACCATAAAACTGAACTGGGTAAGAATGTACAGAACCCTAAGGAAAAACTGGATTTGTAAAATTGCTAACGAAAGATTAAGATCAATAAGAATGAAAAATATGGAATTGAATTTTGTGACTTTGTTTTTTTGAGGGGGGGCGCGGGTAGTGGGGGGAGGGGGGTGGGCGGGCCACTTCCATTGGTCTTTCATTTATCTATTTTTCATCCATCTTTGTTCTTTGGATGGCCCACACGGGCCTCCCATCGCAGTGGCCTCTTTTGTCGCAGAGCACCGGCTCTGGGCACACGCGCTCCAGAGCTCTGGCTCGGTAATTGGACACATCTGTCCAGCTGCTCCGCGGCACGTCGAATCTTCCCAGGCCAGGGATCGAACCAGCGCCCCTTGCACTGCAAGGCAGTGTCTTTACCCACTGGACCATCAGGGAAGCCCTGTGACTTTGTTTTATTGCTGGTGATTTTAAGTGTTGTCTTTCCACACTTGGGCTTCTCAGGTGGTGCAGGGTAAAGACTCCGCTTGCCTGGGTTGCAAAGTTAGACACGACTGAGCATGCATGCACACACACACACACTTTCCATACTTAAGGAAACTTCATTTCCTTTAAGCTCTCTATGACTTACAGCAATTTAGTAAATATGTATCTTGTGATCAAAGATGACACATTGATGTTTTTTCACTACCAGATCCCTCTAGAATTCAGAAACTTAGTCTCTTAATATCTGCTCTCCTTGTAACAGGACACAATTAGAAACACGGGTTGTATGACTAAGCCTTTGACTGGAATGTCATATTTGAGAAATGTACAGAGAATCAGATTTGGCCAGACAGTTTTAAGCGACTAAGGTTGACATTATGGAGTCAATAAAGCCCGTTCAGAAAGTCGGCCTGGCATCTTGCTAACAAGATTACCAGCAAGCTTACCCGATAACTAAGGCCTTCATTTGCCACTTCCTGGCGGAGACAAGAATCTCATGATATTTGGGGGACCTCAACAATAGAGGACTCACTCAAATCTATAGGTATTGCAGGAGAGTCTGACAGTGTTGACCGAAAATAAAACAGTCAGTTATTTTACCAGCAAAGTGGGATTCTATGGGAACAGCAAAGAATTGCAATTTGGGGCATGCAACCTACAGCAAGTCTGGAGAACAAAGGAAATAACTGTCAGGGAGAGAGCAGGATAATCAAACGGTTAGCTCAGAAGTCCCTTTAGGGGCTTCCCCTGGTGGTCCAGTGGATAAGGACACCGCCTTGCACTGCAAGGGGCGCCGGTTCGATCCCTGGCCTGGGATGATCCCATGTGCCGCAGAGCGGCTGGACTGATATGTCCGATTGCCGAGCCGGAGCTCTGGAGCACATGCGCCCAGAGCCGGCGCTCTGCGAGGACAGACGCCACCGCGATGGGAGGCCCACAGGAGCCAGAGAACAAAGACAGATGATAATAGAGAAATGAAGGACCAATAGAAGTGGCCCGCCCGCTCCCCTCCCTCCCCAACCCGACCCCGCCCAAAATAAATAAATAAATAAATCTTAAAAAAAAAAAAAAAAAAGTCCCTTTAGGGGATTGTAGAAGGAACTTTAGGTGGCTTTGGGAGACCTCAGGAAGTTAATGATCACTCAAGAAAACAAGTTTGTTTAACCTTACAACCATGCAACAGAAGCATGAGACAGGCCTCCAATCAATAAAACAATGGTGGTATGAGCCCCACATCCTGCCTGTTGAGGTCAGTGAGTTAATGACTCCCTAGAACACGCTCTTTGCACACAAAAAACAATAATTTATGGAAAGGCAACACTTCAAAGTGAAAGTCCCGCATTATACTGAGACCTGAAATATTTTTTCCATAGTGCCATAAGAGTCCCAGCTTGACCATGGAGGGATAAGAAAACTCCACTGTCCAATCTGGAGGAGAAGTTGATGATAGAAGAGTGATGTCAACTCAAGAATGAGGGAGAAAGTGGTCTCCCCCCCACACATACACTTTTCCTTTGATTGTGAAATTGGAGCCCACTAAGGTCTTGGGGTACTGCACCCCCTTGCCTGCCCACTTGTGAGCACAAGTGTCCTGTTCTGATAAATCACTTCTTAGTTATCACTTTGCTGAATTCTTGCTCATAAACTCCTTGGAGCCCCCTGAAATACCACCTAGAGGTTTCAGAATCATTCTTTTATAGAGGAGAAAGGGAGGCGGGAGGGGCTGATATAAACAAAGAGTCCATTGGAGGAAACTGTAACTTTGAAGTGTAATGGCTTTTCATTGGCTGAGTTGTGACGGTCTCTCATTGGCTGGGCTGTTGCAGGGCTAGAAGAAAGTCCTCCTTCCTCCTACTGGAAGGAGGCATTAAGTAGCAACCTTCTGTTGGAGGTGCAAAAGTACTGATGAGGCATGACTTGTTTTGCAAACAAATTGATCTTAGTTTGTCTATCTTTGGTAGAAATTAGGGTGATTTTAAGCTGGCTTAAAACTCAGCATTCAAAAAACTTGATGGCACTGGTCCCATTCCTTCATGGCAAACGAGAAAAAGTGAAAATAGTGACGGTTTTATTTTGGGGGGTTCTAAAATCACTGCGGATGGTGACTGCAGCCATGAAATGAAAAGACGCTTGCTCCTTGGAAGGAAAGCTATGACAAACATAGACAGCGTGTTAAGAAGCAGAGACAGCGCTTTGCCGACAAAGGTCCGTATAATCAATGTTAATGGTTTTTGCAGTAGTCATGTATGGATGTGAGGGTTGGATCATAAAGAAGGCTAAACGCCAAAGAATTATGCCTTTGAATTGTGTTCGAGAAGACCCTTGAGAGTCCCTTGGACTGCAAGGAGATCAACAGTCACTCTTAAAAGGAATCAGCCCTGAATATTCATCGGAAGGACTGATGCTGAAGCTGAAGCTCCAATACTTTGGCCACCTGATGTGAAGAACTGACTCACTGGAAAAGACCCTGATGCTGAGAAAGATTGAAGGCAACAGGAGAAGGAGGTGGCAGAGGATGAGAAGGCTACATAGCATCACTGAGTCAATGGATTTGATTTGAGCAAGCTCTGGGAGATGGTGATGGTCCATAGGGTCACAGAGAGTCAGACACAACGTAGCAACTGAACAGGGTGATTTTAAAGAGAAAAAATGTTGCAATAGCACACCTTTGTGGATATCAGACTAGTGCTGGTCATTGTCTTTGAGATTTTATTTACTTGTGAACTGAACTGGATCCTGAATTCCAGTTTCCTTCAATATCTAGTTATGATGCTCCAAACTAAACTTTCCATTTCTCTCCCACCCTTCTGACTTGGAATCACTTAAGAACAAAAGCTGCTCTTTTCCTCGAAGCTCTACTGCGTGGCTTGATATAAAGTTCAGAGAAATTGCCACCATAGCTCATGTTTAGACAACCTTCTTTGTGCTCATTGCTATCTGGCCCATTCAGAAAAACTGGAGAAGTCACCAGTATGCCTGATATCATCAGAGATGCTCAAATTGCAAATCAGGAGAATCTGATTGCCACCCCTTGCCCTGGCTCCATCGGAAGATGCTTTGAGCCTGACATCTAGAATGGATGTCAGCTTCCACTGGCAGCCCTCAGGACTCAGACATGGGGTTTCTAATCTGCTCCAACCATTCACTTTGCTTCCTTAGAAATTCCTATGAATAAGATGCACAGACTTGGAGAAGGAACTTATGGTTGCCTGTACACAATGCTTTATTTAAAATGGATAACCAACAAGGACCTACTGTGTAGCACATGGAGCTCTGCTCAGTGTTACGTGGCAGCTGTGCAAAGTGGGGGCTGCTCTTCTTTGTGGAGCACAGGGTCCTCATGGCCGTGGCTTCTCTTGTGGCAGAGCACCAGCCCTGGACATCAGGGTCTCAGTTGTAGGACTCAGGCTTACTTAGTTGCTCCGGGGTATGTGGAATCTTCCCCGACCAGGAATCGAACCAGTGTTCCCTGCCCTGACAGGTGGGTCTTAACCAATGGACCCCCAGGGACACCCCACATCTTTTGTTTTTAACTGAGGATGGTATTTAGGGTGAAGAGCTTCCACCATTTTGCAATTTTCAGAGAGTTACTCAGTTTTTCTAGGCATCTCCCGTGTATTCAGGAGATATGAAAAGTGAAAATGTCAGTCTGAGCTCTTTGCAACCCCATGGCCAGACTCCTCTGTCCATGGAATTCTCCAGGCAAGAATACGACAGTGGGTTGCCATTTCCTTCTCCAGGGTATCTTCCTGACCCGAGGGGTCCCACCTAGGTCTCCTGCTTTGCAAGCAGATTCTTTACCATCTGAGCCTTCGGGGAAGCCCTGCAAGGAGGTACGCTAATTATTAAATTATTTGTTTTTCTCCTGTTGATACCTTATACCGATTTAATTATTAGATTAGTCAACAACCTGAAAGAGTGGAGGAATTCACCTTTCCGAAGCCAGGCAGCCGTTCCGCTCTGGCACTGATCCTAAGTAGCTCAGTCCATTGGCCTTGGGGGCCTGCACAGGCCTATTCTTTTGGTATCCCCATGTTTAGCTCCTGGGGTTTGTGTAACAACACTGAACAATGAACCATACGAGGTCCTGTCTTGTTTCCATTGTACTTCCAAACTGTGAGACTTGAAGTTCAGGGCGAGCACCAAGTCCTCGCGGCCCCACTCTTCTCATCACGGCTCCCCGCCCTCCTCCTCCCCGCACCATGGCGCCAAACACCGGGAAGCACATCAGAGGTTCCACAGCTCTTTTCTAAGATCCACTGATTACAGGCTTTGGACCTCCGGGCCAGTCGGAGGCCGGCGCTCCCCCAGGGAGGCTGCCGGAGGGCGCCACGGTGGAGAGCGAGCACAATGTGGACACACTGGAGTCCCGATTCCAGCGGGCTAGGGGAGGGCGTCACCTAACCAGGCCGGTCCCAGAGTGGAAACAGCCAGCACGGCGGCTTCGCGGCGCCTGCGCGCCCTCCGGTCTGGCCTCCGGCGGGTCCCCACCGCAAAGCGCGCGGAGCGGCGGAGCCCTCTTTGTGCGGGCATCAGGTGCAAACCCGGGAGCGCGGGCGTGCGCGTAAGCGCCCGGAACGCGCGGAACCTAGCCGCCGCCCCTCTGGCCCGCCGGGTTCTCCTGGGATCTCCTCCGGCGCCCAGGGCTGGAGTGGGGGCAGGGAGGAGTTGGGACACGTAACCGGCCCTACCGGCCGCTCTCGACTCCGCGTGACCGGGCAGGCGGGGGAGCCGGGGGAGCCGGGGGAGCCGGGGGAGCCGGGGACCGCTGCTCCAGCCCGCTGGCCTTCGAAAGATCCTCCTGGGCCAATGGCAGGAGGGCCGACGCGCCCGGATTGGTGCAGGCGCTCTGCTGATCACTGTGGAAACCCAGGCGGAGGGGAACGCGGGAGGATGCGGAGCCCCGGGTGGGGGGAGTCAGAGGGGCGGGCAGAGGAGAGACTTCGAGGCCCTGAGCTACAGGGGAGTTTTCACCGGAGGCAAAAGTCCACTGCAAGTTGCGGGGCGGAGGGAGGGGCGGAGGAGGGGGCCGCTTGGGGCACTTGGAAGCCGGGAGGAAAGGCAGGGATACTCAGGAGCGGAGGCGAGGAGGCTGGGGAGGGACGCCGTGGGAGGAGTAGAAGACAAAAGCCGAAAGCGAGAAGGTCCCGGGCCGGACTCACTGCAGGGCACTGGGCAACCCTGTCAGCAGGCAGCATGGGGAAAGGGGGGAACCAGGGCGAGGGGGTCGCCGAGCTGGAGGCGCCGATGCCTACCTTCCGCTGGGAGGAGATTCAGAAGCACAACCTGCGCACGGACAAGTGGCTCGTCATCGACCGCAAGGTCTACAACATCACCAAGTGGTCCAGCCGGCACCCGGGGGGCCAACGGGTCATCGGACACTACGCAGGGGAAGATGCTACGGTAAGGGTCTGGGGCCTCTCCCGCCACCTTTCTCCGCTGCAGGAGGGGGTCAGAGGCCACGGGTCCCTGGGCGCCCAACAAGACCTCCAGCGCTGAGTGGAGCTTGTGGCGTCCTGGAGGAAGGAAAGTGTCTCCTGCGCTCACCTCCGCCGCGAATCCGTCCTGTGGGACAGTTGGGCGCGCGGCGAGCGGCGGGCCCTCTTTGTGCGGGCATCAGGTGCAAACCCGGGAGCGCGGGCGTGCGCGTAAGCGCCCGGAACGCGCGGAACCTAGCCGCCGCCCCTCTGGCCCGCCGGGTTCTCCTGGGATCTCCTCCGGCGCCCAGGGCTGGAGTGGGGGCAGGGAGGAGTTGGGACACGTAACCGGCCCTACCGGCCGCTCTCGACTCCGCGTGACCGGGCAGGCGGGGGAGCCGGGGGAGCCGGGGGAGCCGGGGGAGCCGGGGACCGCTGCTCCAGCCCGCTGGCCTTCGAAAGATCCTCCTGGGCCAATGGCAGGAGGGCCGACGCGCCCGGATTGGTGCAGGCGCTCTGCTGATCACTGTGGAAACCCAGGCGGAGGGGAACGCGGGAGGATGCGGAGCCCCGGGTGGGGGGAGTCAGAGGGGCGGGCAGAGGAGAGACTTCGAGGCCCTGAGCTACAGGGGAGTTTTCACCGGAGGCAAAAGTCCACTGCAAGTTGCGGGGCGGAGGGAGGGGCGGAGGGAGGGGACCGCTTGGGGGCACTTGGAAGCCGGGAGGAAAGGCAGGGATACTCAGGAGCGGAGGCGAGGAGGCTGGGGGAGGGGACGCCGTGGGAGGAGGAGTAGAAGACAAAAGCCGAAAGCGAGAAGGTCCCGGGCCGGACTCACTGCAGGGCACTGGGCAACCCTGTCAGCAGGCAGCATGGGGAAAGGGGGGAACCAGGGCGAGGGGGTCGCCGAGCTGGAGGCGCCGATGCCTACCTTCCGCTGGGAGGAGATTCAGAAGCACAACCTGCGCACGGACAAGTGGCTCGTCATCGACCGCAAGGTCTACAACATCACCAAGTGGTCCAGCCGGCACCCGGGGGGCCAACGGGTCATCGGACACTACGCAGGGGAAGATGCTACGGTAAGGGTCTGGGGCCTCTCCCGCCACCTTTCTCCGCTGCAGGAGGGGGTCAGAGGCCACGGGTCCCTGGGCGCCCAACAAGACCTCCAGCGCTGAGTGGAGCTTGTGGCGTCCTGGAGGGAAGGAAAGTGTCTCCTGCGCTCACCTCCCGCCGCGAATCCTCGTCCTGTGGGACAGTTGGGCCAGCGTGCCTGGGGGTCAGATTTTGGAGCCCGGGAGGCAGATCAGAGCGGTGGAGAACGGTGTAGGGTCTACCGCGCACATTGGGACCCTTGCGTCCGTTCCTTCCTGTGAGTTCTGCCTGAGCCTGGGACGGGATCCCCAAAGCGGGGCACTGGGGCCCTGGGACTTTGGCGCCCCCAGCGTGGAAGATGGCCGCCCCTGGGCCAGGCGGAGAGGAGTGGGCGAGGAGCCAGGTGTGGGACTCGCGCGCGTCCCCCACTCTCCAGCCAGACAAGGGGGCGGGGAAGGAAAGCTCGTCCCCGGCCAGGGCTCGTTCCTGCTGGAATTCCAGGTCCGCAATGGCTGCCTCAGAGACACCGCCTGGTAACTCCTGTTCCCACGCTCTCCAAGACCCCCGCCCGCCCCCACCTCCCGCAGGGGTCGGCCTTCTTGGGGCTCCCGCCGGACAGAACTTGGTGGAAAGGAAACGGGCTGGAGTTTGCAAAGCCCAGTGGGTGGAGGGACCTTGGGACTAGGCGATTTGGAAGCGCTAGGCTGGCTTGACAACAGGTCCTGCTGCACCGAGGGGACTCTGGGACTTCAGCTCAACGGTCCTCTGTTCCCAAATCCTGCCAGAATCGCCCTTCCCTCATCTTTCCCTGGGAAAGGTAGGGGGGCCCTAGAATCTTCCCGGAGCCATCACACCCTCATCTTTAGGCACCAAACCTGCAGCTCTGTAACTGCACAGCACCCCATCGCACTCCCTCCTCCCCCACCTCCCCCTGGGCTCAAAGAACAGAGGCAGGGAGGGAAGAAAGGGGCCACCCTTGGTGGCAGTGAGCTGGAAGCAGAGACAAAGTCTGGTGGCATGAACTTGGGAGGAGGTGACTGGGGAGGGATCAGCGTGCCATAGCTCTTTCCACCTGGAGGTCTAGCAGGCTGACCTATTTGGGCTTTTGCTGTCCAGGCTGTGTGGGCCTATCAGTGGGGAACTCTACATCTCCCACCTCTTATATCTCACCAGAGCAGGCAGAGTCTTGGGAAAGGAAAGTGTCTCCTGCGCTCACCTCCCGCCGCGAATCCTCGTCCTGTGGGACAGTTGGGCCAGCGTGCCTGGGGGTCAGATTTTGGAGCCCGGGAGGCAGATCAGAGCGGTGGAGAACGGTGTAGGGTCTACCGCGCACATTGGGACCCTTGCGTCCGTTCCTTCCTGTGAGTTCTGCCTGAGCCTGGGACGGGATCCCCAAAGCGGGGCACTGGGGCCCTGGGACTTTGGCGCCCCCAGCGTGGAAGATGGCCGCCCCTGGGCCAGGCGGAGAGGAGTGGGCGAGGAGCCAGGTGTGGGACTCGCGCGCGTCCCCCACTCTCCAGCCAGACAAGGGGGCGGGGAAGGAAAGCTCGTCCCCGGCCAGGGCTCGTTCCTGCTGGAATTCCAGGTCCGCAATGGCTGCCTCAGAGACACCGCCTGGTAACTCCTGTTCCCACGCTCTCCAAGACCCCCGCCCGCCCCCACCTCCCGCAGGGGTCGGCCTTCTTGGGGCTCCCGCCGGACAGAACTTGGTGGAAAGGAAACGGGCTGGAGTTTGCAAAGCCCAGTGGGTGGAGGGACCTTGGGACTAGGCGATTTGGAAGCGCTAGGCTGGCTTGACAACAGGTCCTGCTGCACCGAGGGGACTCTGGGACTTCAGCTCAACGGTCCTCTGTTCCCAAATCCTGCCAGAATCGCCCTTCCCTCATCTTTCCCTGGGAAAGGTAGGGGGGCCCTAGAATCTTCCCGGAGCCATCACACCCTCATCTTTAGGCACCAAACCTGCAGCTCTGTAACTGCACAGCACCCCATCGCACTCCCTCCTCCCCCACCTCCCCCTGGGCTCAAAGAACAGAGGCAGGGAGGGAAGAAAGGGGCCACCCTTGGTGGCAGTGAGCTGGAAGCAGAGACAAAGTCTGGTGGCATGAACTTGGGAGGAGGTGACTGGGGAGGGATCAGCGTGCCATAGCTCTTTCCACCTGGAGGTCTAGCAGGCTGACCTATTTGGGCTTTTGCTGTCCAGGCTGTGTGGGCCTATCAGTGGGGGGAACTCTACATCTCCCCACCTCTTATATCTCACCAGAGCAGGCAGAGTCAAGGGGTGGGGGTGGGGGAGCAGGTCAGGCAGCTAACATCTAAGCTGTTTCTTGGTTCCTTGCTTTGGCCAGCAGAGGGTCAGCGATCGCTGTTTTGGCTCCATCCCATTTTACCTGCTTGTGAGCTCAGCTTAAGCTGGTGTGGCTGTGACAGGGATCGTAACTTGAGTGGATGTTAGATTTTCAACCATCATCCGTCCGTCTCTTGCCTCACTGGGACCTTTAGATAGCTCTGTGAGGAGATAGAGTAAGAAGAGTTCCCAAGTAAAGACTTGACTCTTGGTCGGGGTCTTGTCGGATTTCATTATAAATTTTGAAGGTTCCTGCCCTGGTTGAGCCCTCATCAAAAAGTTTCCTAGAAGGAAAAGTCAGATCCAGTGGGTTGGTCTGTTTATTCCGTAGTGTTAAATATATATGTTTTCTTAAGTGGCAAGGCATTTCGTAAACTGCAAGCATTAGATAAATGCACGGGAGTGTTATTGTTACATGCAATGGGGCAGTCTAGGCTCATACTGCTCGCTGCACGACAGGTCAGTAATCCAGAGACAGTTGCTGAGGCCAGGAATAACGACTTTGTTCCCAAATCCAGCAAACTGAAAAGACGGTGGGTCTCTTTCCTGCCCCAAAGACCCATCTTGCCTGTTAGAATTCAGGCTCCTTTTATACTAAAGGGGGAAGGAGTACAGTCAGACACTTCTAGTTTCCATCAGCCTAGGGAGGGCATGGGAGGAAGGCAGAGCAACCCGCTCCAGTATTTCTGCCTGGAGAGTCCCATGGACAGAGGAGCCTGGCGCACCACGGTGCATGGGGTTGCAAAGAGTGCTACAGGGTCACAGAGAGTTTGACAAGACTGAAGCAACTTAGTACAGCACATCGGATGCGTATGTGGTAAATTCTTCCTCCCTGCAGTCATTTACAGGTGTGCTTGGTCAAGAGGTTTTTTGGCCTCTTGACCAAGGTATTCATATTTTAGCTCAATCTTCATTACCTGGGAAGCAAGGTTCCCAGAGATGAGCCATTATGTATAATTTAAGTTTAGAGGCAAACAATCCCTTTTAGCGATTAATTTGTAATAGACTACACAAAGGTTCTTCCGTATGGCATTATCAGAGAAGTGAGTGTACGAGTGAGAGTTATGTAACAGCTAATTTGGAGGAAAATTTTTTAAAATCTATGCCAGCTCCATTTGGTGTAGCAAGACAGCCTCTATGCCCAGAGCTTACTGCCTTGTGAGATAAAACTTTTGGGGCATGAAATGCACTAATCTTGTTGAATACCGGTGGAGTGAGCAGCTGGATTTCCTCCCCTCTCTCTCTGTCTCCATCTCTCTCTTTCACCGTCTCTCCCTCTCCCCCTTGCCTGGAACCATGATTGAAAAAACCACACAGGAAGTCTGGTGTCTCCGGACAGGGGACTTCAGAGACCCAGGAACAAGCTAGGAATAGAGAGAGTCTTTTCTGGCCGTTGAACAAGTGGCTTTGCCCTTGGGCATGCCTTCCTCAGAGCTGGGGCAGTGAGAGTGGAATCTGGGAGGGACTGACAGGCAGACAGAGGTCGGGTCCTGGGAGCACCCTGGGGCGCTGTCCTGAGTCAGTCCAGCTGCATGCAGGAGAGTCCCCCCCAGAGGCTGGCAGTCAAGGAAGCCAGACAATCCAGGGCCTCAAAAGGGGATTTTCCCTGCTGAAAATCCCCTCTACTGAAAGACCAGGGGCAGTTGTCATTTGGTCCTTCTGTCTTCAAGAATAAAACATGATCATGCTGATATTTGGCGGAAAATAACAAAACTCTGTAAAGCAACTATCCTTCAATTAAAAAAAGAAGAAGAAGAAGAAGGAAAAAACAGGAAATTACATTTTTACAGCTTACAAGGCACATTTGATTGATCGCTTCAATCAGCCCCACGGGAAGTAGCTCTTTGGTCTTCGGTTTAAAAACCTTGCTCTTTCAGCAGTACTCGGACCTAAACTCAGGGTCTACCATCACAGAGACCTCCCAGCCCTTCTTCCCTTCCCTCCTCTCCTTCCTTCCTGCTTCCACTTCAGGTGTCTTCCCCTCTAGTCCTCTACCTCTTCCCGGGTCTTTGCCTTGCTGTGTGCAAAAGGAGCCCTTCCTGTGTCCCAGGGGCATTTCTCTTCTTTCAAGGCAGGGTTCAGCTGCAGCAGAACGTGTTTTTTCTTCTATTTTTCAATTGAAAGTGAAAGTCCCTCAGTCGTGTCCAACTCTTTGCGACCCCATGGACGAGTCATGGGATTCTCCAGACACGAATCCTGGAGTGGGGAGCCGCTCGTTCTCCAGGGCATCTTCCCAATCCAGGGATTGAATCCAGGTCTCCCGCGTTACCGGCGGATTCTTTACCGTCTGAGCTCCTGAAATTAATCTAGTGTTGTGTCAGTTTCAAGGGTACAGCAAAGTGACTCAGTTAGATACATGCATACAGATTTCAGATTCGTTTCCATTATAGCTTATTATAAGAAAGCAGGCACAGGGCTTCCCTGGTAGCTCAGCGGTAAAGAGCTTGCCTGCCAGTGCAGGAGACACGGTTTGTTCCCTGATCCGGGAAGATCCCACATGCTGCGGAGCAGCTAAACCCGTGAGCCACAACTATGGAGCCTGTGCTCTAGAGCATCGGAGCCGCAACTATGAGCCCCTGTGCCGCAGCTACTGAAGCCCGTGTGCCCTAGAGCCCGAGTTCCGCAACAAGAGACGTCAGTACAACGAGAAACCTGCTCACCTCCACTAGAGAGGAGCCCCTACTCCCTGCAACTAGCGAAGAGCCTGCCGCAGCAGTGAAAACCCAGAATATCCCCCAGAATAATAAAAAATAATAATAAATAAATAAAATTAAAAAGCAAGCAAGCATAGTGTCCTGTCCTTTACAGTAAGGTCCTTGTTGTTCATCTATTTTATATATAGTGTTGTGTATGTGTTAATCCCTTACTTCTAATTTATCTCAAACCTCCCTCCCTCTCCACCCAGAACTTTTCGTCTCTTAACAAAAATTCATCACACATTTTTGGTCTTCCCTGATGGCTCAGCAGATAAAGAATCCACCGGCGAGGCAGGAAATGCCCGTCCGATCCCTGGGCTGGGAAGATCCCCTGGAGCAGGGCATGGCAACCCACTCCAGTGTTCCTGCCTGGAGAATCCCAGGGACAGAGGAGCCTCGTGGGCTGCAGTTCATGGGGTCACAAGAGTTGGACCCGACTGAGAACACCGTTAGCACATGTTTATTCCAGTGTCTGTAGCTCTGAGCTGGGCCTGGGCACACAGGTGGAAACTCACAGGCAGTGAGGGCATCTGCGGGATGTGCTTCTAGGCTTGCACACCGAGGCTGGAGCTCCCGCCTCCAGACCCAGGGCCCCCACCCCCACCGCTGCCCTCTTGTCTTGGCCCTGTCTGCATCTGTTGCCTCTGGGAACCCAGGGAAGGCAAGAAGAGGTCAGAATTCATTCCTGTTTTCACTCAGTCCTATGCTGTTCTTGGGGAAAGGCGACGGGTTGAAAATGGAACACATCTCTGGCCTCCTCAAGGCAGGAGGGTCGAGGTATTGAGAGGCAGAGGACCTGGGTTGGAGGCCTAGCTTTAGGAACGCTAGGCAAGTCACTTAACCCTGAACTTCACTTTCCAGGTCTATGAAACGGGACGGTTATTTATTATCAGGCTCAGATTGGCCGCGGGTGAGTCATCCTTTAAATTTCAGAACTCTCTGCAGGTATGAGGGGTCATTACCGTGGGACTCAGCTTCCTGCATGTAGGGAGTTCAGTACACGGGAAAAGAACAAGCGGGAAGGAGAGGAAGCTTGGTGACTTCCTTATGGCCAAAGGAAGAAAGGTACTCCCTCCTGTGGCTGTGCCAGGTGGGCAGCTCCACCCCCTCAGCTAGATCTTTGTCGGAACAATCCACTTCCTTCTGGCTGCACCTTCCGGAAGGTCGTGTACCCACCTCCAGCATCGCTGGTATCTGCCGCATCTTCTGAGGTGTGTTTCCTTGCTGTAATCCCTTCGTGCCCGGGTGGTCTGGGCATGGCATCAGCAGGGACACTCTCGGCAAGAGCCCTGTGGCCACAGAGAACTGCCTTCTCACCCCCGCCCCAGTCTCCATCTCTTAGTTCCCTAGGAGGAGACATGGCCCAGGGCCTTCCCACTTTGCCCACATCCTGCTTGCCTCTCCCTGCTATGGGAAGGAAGTCGGCTTCCCTGGAACAAAGACTCCCTCCTCTGCTTCTCCCTCTACACTTTCAGTCCCTGTGCCCAGGGCTAGCTGCCAGGCGCATTGTCTGGCCAGAGTTGACCTCTCCTGCACTTTCCAAGTCCCTGGCCTTGTGCGGGTTGTAAGGAGATAGATTAGAGATTCATCTTGCTTGGAAGAGGAGGGAGGCTTCCCAGAATCCGCCTGCCAGAGCAGGAGACACAAGAGACGCAGGTTTCATCTCTGAATCTGGAAGATCCCCTGGAGGAGGAAATGGCAGCCCACTCCAGTAGTCTTGTCTGGAAAATGCCATGGACAGAGGAGCCTGGCGGGCTGCAGTCCATGGGGTCGCACAGAGTGGGACACGACTGAGCACTCACACAAGGCACACTGCAGAGATGGACACAGCCAGAGATAAGATGTGACATGATGCTTAGTGCAGAAGTGTCAGTTCTGCTCAGCACCTGGGGGCCCCGGAGGGAGGATCTCTTCATGCAGAAAGGGCTGGCTTGGGAGCCAGGAGACGGTGGAAGCAGGACCTGGGAGCGTCTTGCATTTGAGAATTTGGGTGTTTTGGCCATTTGTCCTCAGCCTGACCTCCCCAGCATCCAACACATACACCAGCCCTCCTGCGGGCGAGCCTGCCATCCCTGTCTCCCAATCACTGGCCTTTCCCTCCCCTTCACCTGCGTCCCTGGCCTTCCTGGAAAGTCTTTGGCTCCAGTCTCCCTGTTAGATGAGGATACAACTTGCTTCCAGTTCTCATTCCAAAGTCAGCATTTGGCTTGGCCTGGCCTACCTTGCCCCTTGGCGTATCTTGTTCCAGCCAGACACGCTAACCAAGCAGCTGCTGGGAGTCCCCTGCAAGGTTGGAAGGCGCACCTGTGACACTTGCAAGGGGGAGACGCAAAAAGTGGTCAACTTTCAGGAGGAGAAAGCTTATTTTGACAGAGACCTTTGTATGAACAGGGCTTCCCTGGTGGCTCAGATGGTCAAAAATCCACCTACCGATGCAGGAGACCTAGGTTCGATCCCTGGGTCAGGAAGATCCCCTGGAGTAGGGACTGGCTACTCATGGCAGTATTCTTGCCTGGATTATTCTATGGACAGAGGAGCCTGGCGAGCTACAGTCCACAGGGTTGCAAAGAGTCGGACGTGACCGAGCGATTTATCACTTTCACTTCTGTATGAACAGCAGAAAAGTCTCGAGTTAGGTGTACTGGAGTGTGACCAGTGGGCTTCACCTCCATCAGCCTCTTTCCTCAGCTCAAAGACAGGACCTGCTGGACAAGTCAAGATTTATGAGGACACAAAGCCCGTGGCTCAGTGGCTGACCTACATGAACACAGCCGCTGAGAAGGTGATGCTCTTCCGGAAGCACAAGACGTGCAAGACAGCTGAAGAGTGGGAAAGTCTCCTGAGCGGAGAGGGGGCACAGCTGTGAGACCCTGTGAGCCCCACATCGTTGTTGGTCATGAGGCTGTTGCAGCGAACGAGACAGGCTTGGCCCTTCAGTGGAGCTTATGTTAGGTGGGGAGACAGGCAGTAAAGAAGTGAGCACTTACTGTAGCTTGTGGTTTTTGACAACGGCTATGATAAAGCAGGATGATGTTCCAGCACGCGTGGGACGGGCGGTCGGTTCTTTCAGATGGGCAGGTAGGCTGGGACAAGCCAGCCCTGGGATGCCGAAGCAGCAGGATGCCAGGCAGAGGAGCGTGGGAACCAGCCTGGCAGGTTCGAGGGTAGTTTCCACCAGGCCTGCTTGGAAAGTGGCTGCGTCTCCCGTGGACGGTGAGACAATTCACAGAGCTTGGCTTTCTAAACCTATGTGAGGCCTTCTGGGGATGGGGTCCCAGGGCTGGGTGAACCTGGATTTGATCCTGGGGGTTTCCCCGGTGGCTCAGATGGTAAAGAATCAGCCTGCCAAGGAGGGAGACCTGGGTTCCATCCCTGGGTCGGGAAGATTCCCCTGGAGAAGGAAATGGCAATCCACTCCAATATTCTTGCCTGGGAAACCCCATGGACAGAGGAGCTTGGTGGGCTGCAGTCCATGGGGTTTCAAAAGGGTCAGACATGACGGAGCAACTAAACAACAGCAGTTGCCACTTGGACGTCACCTGCCCGGACTCCAGAGCCTTCATCTGTATAGCGGGGCTTGAGGCTTCTGGAAGGTAATGGAGACAACGCCTGCCTGCCCACCTGACACGAGGCCCTTCTTCTCCCTTGGCCTCTGGAGGTGGCCCCGGGGTGGCCTCGGTCAGAACAGGAGTCTGTCTGCTCCACCAGGTTCCTCAGCCCGGGCAGAGGCGGGCAGGTGCGACCTGGCCCTGGCCGGGGTCGGGTGGGGGGGCTGGAGGACAGGCGGTGGCCTTGCAGAGTAGAGATTGTTTCATTTTTATCAGCCGTTGTTCGTCAGGAAACTGCCTTACCAAGAGCTTCTCCTTTGTTTCTCAAAAGTGGTGGTATCATGAGAGGTGGAGCAGTGGCCGGGACTTTAGCAGCTGTGACTTTGGAAGGCTGTGCTCCACTGCCATCCCACCGAGGCCCCTGGAGGTTCCAGATGAGCCCTTTGCCAGGGCCGTCGAGCTGTCGAGCCCTCGAGCTGGGAGGGCCCTCACTGGCAGGAGACCCAGGCGGGGGTGGACAGGGGTGGCTGCTGGCCCAGAGTGGACCCCAGGCTCCTCGCTGCTCCATCAGGGGCCCTGGAAGAGCAGCCCATCTCAAAGATACACTTGCTCTGGTCCTCTGCTACCATCTCTTTCTGTTCGGGGCGGGGAGGAGATGCAGGCATTTTTAAAAGACTCCAGGCCCAGTTTTCCTCTGCACAAAGTGTTGCTTTGTAAGTCTGTTCTAGACACAAATAGAATAAAGACCAGGCAGAAGGGCTTGATGCCAGGAACAGGAGAAGGCTGGCAGTTACTCCTGTGAGATACTTGGGTGGGGGCAGCGGGGGGATGGGCAGGGGCGGCGGGGACTTGAGTGGGGGCGGGGGAAGCCCAAACACATTTTATGAATTGACAACTTCTTACTCATTGCTTCCTGCAAAGGGTCAGACCCATGAACCTGGAGAAGGAAATGGCAATCCACTCCAATATTCTTGCCTGGGAAACCCCATGGACAGAGGAGCTTGGTGGGCTGCAGTCCATGGGGTTTCAAAAGGGTCAGACATGACGGAGCAACTAAACAACAGCAGTTGCCACTTGGACGTCACCTGCCCGGACTCCAGAGCCTTCATCTGTATAGCGGGGCTTGAGGCTTCTGGAAGGTAATGGAGACAACGCCTGCCTGCCCACCTGACACGAGGCCCTTCTTCTCCCTTGGCCTCTGGAGGTGGCCCCGGGGTGGCCTCGGTCAGAACAGGAGTCTGTCTGCTCCACCAGGTTCCTCAGCCTGGGCAGAGGCGGGCAGGTGCGACCTGGCCCTGGCCGGGTCGGGTGGGGGCTGGAGGACAGGCGGTGGCCTTGCAGAGTAGAGATTGTTTCATTTTTATCAGCCGTTGTTCGTCAGGAAACTGCCTTACCAAGAGCTTCTCCTTTGTTTCTCAAAAGTGGTGGTATCATGAGAGGTGGAGCAGTGGCCGGGACTTTAGCAGCTGTGACTTTGGAAGGCTGTGCTCCACTGCCATCCCACCGAGGCCCCTGGAGGTTCCAGATGAGCCCTTTGCCAGGGCCGTCGAGCTGTCGAGCCCTCGAGCTGGGAGGGCCCTCACTGGCAGGAGACCCAGGCGGGGGTGGACAGGGGTGGCTGCTGGCCCAGAGTGGACCCCAGGCTCCTCGCTGCTCCATCAGGGGCCCTGGAAGAGCAGCCCATCTCAAAGATACACTTGCTCTGGTCCTCTGCTACCATCTCTTTCTGTTCGGGGCGGGGAGGAGATGCAGGCATTTTTAAAAGACTCCAGGCCCAGTTTTCCTCTGCACAAAGTGTTGCTTTGTAAGTCTGTTCTAGACACAAATAGAATAAAGACCAGGCAGAAGGGCTTGATGCCAGGAACAGGAGAAGGCTGGCAGTTACTCCTGTGAGATACTTGGGTGGGGGCAGCGGGGGGATGGGCAGGGGCGGCGGGGACTTGAGTGGGGGCGGCGGGGGGGAAGCCCAAACACATTTTTATGAATTGACAACTTCTTACTCATTGCTTCCTTATTTGTTTGTTTGTTTTTTTTTAATTTGGAAAGTTCCAAATATACAGAAAAGTTGAAAGAATTGAACATGTACATATCCTCAACCAAAATCTCAACTTTTTGCCACATACATATTCCGCTGTATGGTATATGCATTATCTTTTGCTGAATCATATGAAAATAATATAATAAGCTGCATCGTCATGCCATTTCACCATCTTCTCCTAAGGACAGGGACATGCTCTAACATAATCACAATACTTTAGTTACATTTAAGAAAATTCAGTGATTCTTTCTTTATGTTTCATACTATTTATTTATGGTTGTGCTGGGTCTTTGTTGCTGCTTGCTGGCTTTTCTCTAGTTGTGATGCGCAGGCTTCTCATTGCGGTGGTTTCTTCTGTGGCAGAACAAGCCCTAGGGCAACATGTGGAATCTTCCCAGTCCAGGGATCAAACCCACGTCCCCTGCATTGGCAGGCGGATTCTTAACCCCTGGACCACAAGGGAAATACAATAGTGATTCTTTAATATGGTCAGATATCTTGTCCATATCCAAAATTTCTTATTCAACTCCAGAATGTCTTGGAGAACTGCTGGTTTTTTTTAGCCTCCTCCAAATGGGAGCTTTTCAAATCAAATATTGCTGGTTTTTTTTTCCTGAGTGGAAGGATGCCTCAAGCATTTTCTGGGATGTGTGTGTTCTTTGTTTCTCTGATACTGTTCTGGGTTTGTTGTTGTTTTTTTTAATTTTGGCCTCTTCTGTTGATTTTTTTTTTTTTTTTTAATTTTTATCCGTCTTCACTCCTCGGCCTGTGTGGGCCTCCCATCGCAATGGCCTCTCTCGCTGCAGAGCACTGGCTCTGGGTGCATGCACTCCAGAGTGCTGGCTTGCAGTTGGACACACTGGTCCAGCTGCTCCATGGCACATGGGACCTTCCCAGGCCAGGGATTGAACCGGTGCCCCTTGCACTGCAAGGTAGACTCTTTACCCACTGGACCACCAGGGAAGTCCAAATATCGCAGTTTTTATAACCTTTTGTTATATCTTTTTCTGTCTCTTTTTATCTAGGACCCCTCTTCCCCCACATCCTACACACACACACACACAGAGGCATCCTCTTTCCTCCCACCGCATTGATTTTTCCAATTGCTTCTCATGGTGTCATTTGACGTGATCCTCTCTCCTAGCAAAATCTCAAAAACTGTTTGTTTTTCAATTTTAAATTGAAATAGAGTTGGTATACAGTATTATATTGTTCACCAGTTGACTCAGGGGTAAAGAATCCACCTGCCAATGCAGGAGATGCAAGAGACTCGGGTTTGATCCCTGGGTTGGGAAGATCCCCTGGATGAGGGCGTGGCAACCCACTCCACTATTCTTGCCTGGAGAACCCCGTGGACAGAGGAGCCCGTGGGCTACAATCCGTGGGGTTGCAAAGAGTTGAACACCACTGAGCGACTATGCACGCATGCACCAACTTCGGTTTTACGTATTCGTATGCCTGGACTTTCCCCTTTTCTAGTTGTGATCGCACCCAGGTGGTTTCTTCTGTGGCAGAACAAGCCCTAGGGCAACATGTGGAATCTTAGTCGGTCAACCCCCCCCAGAATTCTTAACCCCTGGACCACAAGGGAAATACAATAGTGATTCTTTAATATGGTCAGATATCTTGTCCATATCCAAAATTTCTTATTCAACTCCAGAATGTCTTGGAGAACTGCTGGTTTTTTTTAGCCTCCTCCAAATGGGAGCTTTTCAAATCAAATATTGCTGGTTTTTTTTTCCTGAGTGGAAGGATGCCTCAAGCATTTTCTGGGATGTGTGTGTTCTTTGTTTCTCTGATACTGTTCTGGGTTTGTTGTTGTTTTTTTTAATTTTGGCCTCTTCTGTTGATTTTTTTTTTTTTTTTTAATTTTTATCCGTCTTCACTCCTCGGCCTGTGTGGGCCTCCCATCGCAATGGCCTCTCTCGCTGCAGAGCACTGGCTCTGGGTGCATGCACTCCAGAGTGCTGGCTTGCAGTTGGACACACTGGTCCAGCTGCTCCATGGCACATGGGACCTTCCCAGGCCAGGGATTGAACCGGTGCCCCTTGCACTGCAAGGTAGACTCTTTACCCACTGGACCACCAGGGAAGTTCAAATATCGCAGTTTTTATAACCTTTTGTTATATCTTTTTCTGTCTCTTTTTATCTAGGACCCCTCTTCCCCCACATCCTACACACACACACACACAGAGGCATCCTCTTTCCTCCCACCGCATTGATTTTTCCAATTGCTTCTCATGGTGTCATTTGACGTGATCCTCTCTCCTAGCAAAATCTCCAAAACTGTTTGTTTTTCAATTTTAAATTGAAATAGAGTTGGTATACAGTATTATATTGTTCACCAGTTGACTCAGGGGTAAAGAATCCACCTGCCAATGCAGGAGATGCAAGAGACTCGGGTTTGATCCCTGGGTTGGGAAGATCCCCTGGATGAGGGCGTGGCAACCCACTCCACTATTCTTGCCTGGAGAACCCCGTGGACAGAGGAGCCCGTGGGCTACAATCCGTGGGGTTGCAAAGAGTTGAACACCACTGAGCGACTATGCACGCATGCACCTTGTGATGTTAGTTTCGGGTGTACCTTGAAGCTTAGTTTGATGTCAGGTGACATGGTGTATCACTCTGTATACCACGGGGCAGGGGGCTGCTGTTGTCAGTTCATCTCTAAGGGAGGCACTATATTTGTGTTATGTAGCATACATGACCTGTAAAGAAAAAAACTGGGAAAAATATCCTGATATATTAGCAGTGGTGGTCACTCTCTGGGTGGTATTTTCCTCTTTATTCTTCAGTGCGTTTTCTGAATTTGACACAACTATGCACATTTCTTCATAACTGGGAAAAAAAAGATTAGAAGGCACAACATTAATTCTTTTCATTTTAAAAGCAACACAGCAGTATTGGAGGAAGTGTGGAAAGTAACGCAGACAAAGCCAGGCATGATGCCACAGGCTTCATACAACAGTTCAGAGCCTTGCATAAAAAAAGTTTTCACAATCTTCGTAATTATTTTCATACCTTTTCAAAATAAGACAGAGCGTCCCCCTTCCAATGTGCTTTATATAATCGTGTATTTATCTGGGGTGTGACATGGTCTAAGCACATTTTGCGTGCCTGTGGTAGGCTCCAGCCTTGTTCTTTTGTGGGTCGACGTGTGCCAGCACGCTGGGTGGTATTCCCTGGGAACCAGGCAGCAGCTGGCAGAGGAGCCCTTGGAGAATTTGGTTCCCAGGCCTGCCCAGCCTGATTCCCTGGAGGGACATGCTTTTTGGTCAACGTCCTTGGCAAGCTCAGCGGCCCCTCCTCGGGGCGCCGCTCCAAGTGGCATCTCCGTTGGATTCAGGCGCTCAGGGACCTGCCAGGAGGAGGCTCAGAGAGCACTTGGAGTCGAGTCGCTGATGCTCCGTTTGGCGCCCCGGTGTCTTGGTAGGACAGAACTTCTGCCGGCAAGCCCTGCCCTCCCCCCCGCAGAGGCGCCGGCCGGAGTCGGGGTCTCCCACTCACCACCTGCCCCCTGCTCCCCAGGATGCCTTTCTGGCCTTCCACCGCAACCTTGATTTTGTGCGCAAGTTCATGAAGCCCCTGCTGGTCGGCGAGCTGGACCCTGAGGAGCCCAGCCAGGACCGCGCAAGAATGTGAGTGTGACTGGGTGAGGAAGGAGAGGGGTGGCCGGGTGGGGTCACCCCAAGACGGAGTGGAGGTGTGGGCTAGGAGCTTCTATGCTAGTTGAGGGCAGGCGTCAGGGGCTGCTGTTGTCAGTTCATCTCTAAGGGAGGCACTATATTTGTGTTATGTAGCATACATGACCTGTAAAGAAAAAAACTGGGAAAAATATCCTGATATATTAGCAGTGGTGGTCACTCTCTGGGTGGTATTTTCCTCTTTATTCTTCAGTGCGTTTTCTGAATTTGACACAACTATGCACATTTCTTCATAACTGGGAAAAAAAAGATTAGAAGGCACAACATTAATTCTTTTCATTTTAAAAGCAACACAGCAGTATTGGAGGAAGTGTGGAAAGTAACGCAGACAAAGCCAGGCATGATGCCACAGGCTTCATACAACAGTTCAGAGCCTTGCATAAAAAAAGTTTTCACAATCTTCGTAATTATTTTCATACCTTTTCAAAATAAGACAGAGCGTCCCCCTTCCAATGTGCTTTATATAATCGTGTATTTATCTGGGGTGTGACATGGTCTAAGCACATTTTGCGTGCCTGTGGTAGGCTCCAGCCTTGTTCTTTTGTGGGTCGACGTGTGCCAGCACGCTGGGTGGTATTCCCTGGGAACCAGGCAGCAGCTGGCAGAGGAGCCCTTGGAGAATTTGGTTCCCAGGCCTGCCCAGCCTGATTCCCTGGAGGGACATGCTTTTTGGTCAACGTCCTTGGCAAGCTCAGCGGCCCCTCCTCGGGGCGCCGCTCCAAGTGGCATCTCCGTTGGATTCAGGCGCTCAGGGACCTGCCAGGAGGAGGCTCAGAGAGCACTTGGAGTCGAGTCGCTGATGCTCCGTTTGGCGCCCCGGTGTCTTGGTAGGACAGAACTTCTGCCGGCAAGCCCTGCCCTCCCCCCCGCAGAGGCGCCGGCCGGAGTCGGGGTCTCCCACTCACCACCTGCCCCCTGCTCCCCAGGATGCCTTTCTGGCCTTCCACCGCAACCTTGATTTTGTGCGCAAGTTCATGAAGCCCCTGCTGGTCGGCGAGCTGGACCCTGAGGAGCCCAGCCAGGACCGCGGCAAGAATGTGAGTGTGACTGGGTGAGGAAGGAGAGGGGTGGCCGGGTGGGGGTCACCCCAAGACGGAGTGGAGGGTGTGGGCTAGGAGCTTCTATGCTAGTTGAGGGAGAGCCACGGCCTGTCACCTGGGGTCAGGGAGGACGCCCCGACCCTGGCCGTCTCGTCCTGCGGCCAGCTTGGGCGTGCCCCTACCCTCCCTGCTTGGAGTCATTCGTTCCTAGCCTCTCCACCTCTGGGGCCTGCGTGGTGCCAGGCTGGACAGAGGCTGTTTCTCTCTTGCCCAGTTGCCTGCCCTTATATCAGGCCTTTCTCCCCCTTTCGTGCCCTGCCCCTGCCTCCTGGCTCCCCTCTTTCTCCCAGTGACACCTTCATCTCCCCGGACCCGCCCTTGGCTCTGCCTGGCACGTGCCCAGCGCCCACCCAGCCCTCTTCTGTCCGATACAGGGTCCAGGACAAGTGGTGCATGTCAGGTGGTGGAAACTATGAGCTTTTCTTATCATTTAATTTATTTGGCCATGCCACATGTGGGATCTGAGTTCCTAGACCAGGGATTTTGGTGGGGTTCCCTGCAGTGGAAGCATGGACTTCACAGTGGACTGCCAGGAAAGTCCCCTAGCCTAGAGAAAATTGTTGTAAAATAGACATAACATAAAATTTCCCATGTTCACCTTTCTGAAATAAAATCTTTATTTTGATTGTGCTGGGCCGCTTGGGTGGATCTCAGTTCCCTGACCAGAGACTGAACTGGGGCTCTCAGCAGTGAAAGGGTGGAATCCCAACCACTAGGCAACTTGGGAATTCCCCACTTTAGCTACGTGGAAGTGCACAGTTCAGTGGCTTTGAGTGTGTGCACCTTGTTATGCAACCATCACCCCATCTCTCTTGAGGATTTTGTCATCACCCCACATTGAGATTCTGTTTCCATTATATATTAACTACTTTCCCCCCAGGTGCTTCTAAGCACTGTTCTTTCTATCGACAAATTTGTTCTAGGTACCTCATAGAAGGGAACTCATACGGATTTGTCTTTTGTGTTTGGCTTAGTGTCACATGGCCTAATGTCTTCACTCCTTAGTAGCATGTGTCATAATTTTCTTCATTTTGAAGGCTATATAATATTCCATTGTGTGCATTCATCGCATTCTATTTAGCTATTCGTCCATCAGTGGAATTCGGGTTGCTTCTGTCTTTTGCCTATTTTGAATAATGCAGTTGTGCATTGAGTGAAATCTTGTCTCTGCCACTGAGCTGGCTGTGGACAAACACATAGCCTCAGGACTGGGCCAGACCCAGGTAGGAGCGGGGACAACGGCTATGGCGGTGTCTAGTGACTGGCCTCCTGTGGGGCTTGGGTGTGTGGACCGGCGTCCCCTGGAGCGGCTGGGCAGCTGACGCCTTCCTCGTGCTCTGACTCCACAGTCCCAGATCATCGAGGACTTCCGGGCGCTGAGGAAGACCGCGGAGGCCATGAACCTGTTCAAGAGTAACCAGCTGTTCTTCCTCCTCCACCTGGCCCACATCATCACCATGGAGAGCATCGCCTGGTTCACCATCTTCTACTTTGGCAATGGCTGGATTCCAACCATCATTGCAGCCTTCGTCCTCACTACCTCTCAGGTGAGGCACGGCGCCCTCACCTGTCACCTGAACCCCCCGCCCCCTGCTTCCCCCACGGGGAGCGGCCTGGTGCCTGGGCGGCGACGCTCTGAAAACCTCCAGGGCCCTTTCTCCCCAGGCCCAGGCTGGATGGCTGCAGCATGATTATGGCCACCTCTCTGTGTACAAGAAGTCCAGGTGGAACCACCTCGTCCACAAGTTCACCATCGGTCACTTAAAGGTAAATGTCGGTCACCCTGGGTCAGTGGCTGGCGCGGTGCCCTCTGGCTTCCCTCGGACCAGGTCGCAAGCCAGGTCCCCGTCTTGCGCGAACTGCAGGACCTGTTGACTCTCTGCTTCTCTCGACGTCCAAGCCGTGTCTTCTCACCACACTAGACACGCAAAACGAGTGCAGTGGTTATGGAGGCAGGCCCCCGCGTCTTAGTTGATTCCATTTTTTCCTTACCTAAGAACTTACTCATAACTCCTTTCTGTTTAGGGCCAATAAAGAAACAATCTCTCTCTCTCTCTTTTTAAACTTTTATTTTGCTTTTAACTTCTACAGAGTTTTGTTATTTACAGATATGTATGTTCCCAGATTAGTCATATGTATATCCCCACCCCCGTCCCACCCCTCTCGACCGTCACGCAGCACCCCTGCAGGATCTCCTTTTCTCAGAGAGCAATGACTATAGCTATTTTCTTCACATATGATAGTACAGACCTTCATGCTACTTTCTTTGCGCCTCCCACCCACTGTTCCTTCCCCATCTCTCTCTCTTTTTAAAATGTATTTTATTAAAGTCTAGTTGGTTTGCAGTGTTGTATTAGTTTCTGCTATATAGCAGAGTGATTCAATTATACGCATGTCTACATTCTTGAGTCTTTTCCATTATGGATAATGAATAGAGTTCCCTGTGCCGCACAGTGGGTCCTGGCTGCTTATTCATTCTCTAAGTTATAGCTTGCATCTGAATAGGCAATCTCTCTTGATAAATGGGCATGTTTCCCCCATCAGGTTATGTCTGCTATCTAATACCTCCTGTTTCTCTTAAGTCTTCAGATAAGGGACTTCAAACAGTGTACTGATCAGGTGAGCCAAAGGGCAAGAGTTGTGTAAAACCCGGAGGGCAAGGTTGTCTCATCACTCTATCGATCGGGAGGCAGACTTGCGACAGCCTTGTAGCTCGGCAAGTTTGTACAAAGACGAGCTGGACTTACCAGCAACCTTGTGCTTATGTGATCGGCATTACCTCCTTGATTTTGGGAATACGTCCTTACCAAGTCTCCCTTGGAAACAGATCTCGTCCTCCCACCCAGCCCTCCCCCGGCAACACCTTGCTGTAAAGGCTCCCATGCGTTCCCATCCTTGCTTGGGAAGAGCTACGTGTCTGGGCTGAATGTCAGCCCCTGCAACCTGCAACATCCAGTCTTCGGCTTGTTGGCTCTGGATCTGCTTGGGGGTGAATGATGACTGAACTGGTAAACCAGTTCCTTAGCAAGCAGTTTGCCTGACCCCGAGCCTGGAGCTGTTGTTAGACAACCTGGTTTCTTTCCAGACTTTCAAGGGTAAAGGATGCACATAGTAGAGAGCTTTGTTTCTTTTTATGCTGTTTTCTGTTGAAGAAAACCCTCCCCAGTGTTGAAAGTAACATTTGACATGGAATCCATGTTATCTCCACACACTTAACAAAAACAGACTTTGTCTGTTTCCAGATTCTGGGCAGGAATTGGGAGGACCTGTCCCTCCCGATATCTGTGGGTCCTTTAAAGGCCCTGGGACACAGCTCTTGTGTCAGAAGATGAGCTCAGGAAAGAGGCCTGGCCTTCATGTAGAACAGTGATTTCTGATCTCTGGAGTGACGGACGTACTCGGGCGGGGAGGCCCCAGGAGGGCAGGGGCCTGGGTTCTGCTGATGGCTGGCCAGCCCTGTGCTAGTTGTGTCCTTCATGCTGTGTCCAGGCCAGTGGTGTGACCCCCCAGCTCACCCAGGGGTGCCCCAGAGCAAGGAACATCATGCCTTTTGCATAATCACTCTGACACACAGTGGCCACACGACTGCGAACAAGCCACGTAGGTCCAGCTGTTCCTCTGATCCGTTTGCTGGGACAGAAAGGAGCTGACTGTGGGGAGGTCCTCAAGGACCCTGTCAATGTGGGTGTCTTAACTCAGGCCGCTGAGGGCACTGAACAGGGTACTGGGAGATGCTGGGACCAGCTTCTTCCTGCCAGCTTGTGGCTGCCATGGGATCCCCAGGGTGAGCCCCCCACCTCCCGACCTCACCTGTTTCTTTGGCCTGCGTCACTAGGGTGGCCGTTTCTTGCCAAGGTTGTTCTCGTACAGGCAGAGACAGATTGGAGAGGCTGAGCCTCTGATTGGCCTTGCACTCGAGATAAAAGGTCAGTCACCAGGCCTGGCTCCATCTAGAGTCTGTATCTGGAGATGGAAGTCTTTGGAACACGCAGCCTTATCGGGGGCCACCAGGGTCGGGACCAGGGTGAGGCGAATGAGCACGCAAGTGTTCTGAGAACACAAAATTTAAGCGACACCAAAAAGGGTCAGGAATTGAAATAAGTCGCATTTTGATGCAATATCTTTTAAAACTTTTAAATTTTATATTGGGGTATAAGCTGATTAACAGTGTTGGGATAGTCTTAGGTGGACCTCAAACGGACTCAGTCGTATATATGTACATGTATTCCCTCTCCTCTAAATCGCCTTCCGATTAAGGCTGCTGTGCAATACTTTTTTAAGGAAAATTAATGCAAAACAATTCACAGTGAACAAAATACCAGCATTTTAAATAGAGATCAGGACTTTGAGACATAATGGAATATGAAACCAAAGGACAACTTGTGTCTTCTGTACATGTTTATATGTGTTCTTTTTTTTGACTGGTTGATTTTTGTTTACCGGAGCATTAAAGTAGTTGAAAACTACTTAAAAATTGGAAAAGTGCCATATAAAACGTCCCAAGGTGAAGTTTATTATTTATACTGGAACCAAATTTATTATTTTACTTCAATTGAATATAATTAAAGAAGTACTTGCCTGTCACTTGGTTGAAAGAAATCATCAAACTTGTCAGTTCTCTCTTTTCAAAATGAGATGAGCCAACTTGGGGTAGATTTTTGAAAATATTGTCAATGAGGCTCTGCTATGTTTCTGCCCAGCACGGCTAGCCCCACTGAGGCGGCTTTCTTTTGGCTTCTGGAACAGTCTACACTCCCCTTCCCTCAAGGCCTTCACCTTGGCTCTATCAGAAAAGGGACCATCATCTGTCTGCCTCCTCTTGCCTAGCCTGCTCTCCCAGGGCGGTCCGTCTGAGGGCCTCCCAAAACTTTTCCAGCTACATCAGTCTATCCCAGTTTGGAGTAAAGCCCCCCACCCCAGTGTGGAGTGACACCCTACTCTCCCTTGCTAGACAAGGGCTCCACCCTCCCCGCTCCATCCCAAGGGCAGGCGACGTGGGGTCATTGCTCCAGGGCAGGCAGGGCTGCTCAGGCCCTGGAAGGATGTGTTGGATTGGGCCTAGAGAAGAATGGAAGAGAATAAACCGAGAAGAGAACCATTCAAAACTATTTTGTCATCACGCCCCGATGCCAGGTTTGGGGGCAGCCCCAGCTGGGTGCTCACAGCCTGTCTTTCTTTTCTCCAGTTATTCGTTCAACAAACACCTCTTGGTTGGTGTACTCTAAACTTCGTGTTTCACATGCCTTGCCCTTAATTCCTTTGTGCCGGGGATTCCATTGCGCTTTTCCCAGGATTTTGGCTCCTTTGGGCTAGAATGGCCATGTGTCGTCTGATTTCCTAATCCTCTAAGCCCTCACTAGCCGTAACTTTTTAGTTTTGCTCTGTTGGGTCTAGAGGCCCAGGGACCTGAGGTCATTGCAAAGGCCACAGCTGCTCAGAGCTGTTCCCGCCCACGGCCCTCAGGGTCCAGAGACTGTGTTTGTACCCAAACATCTTCCAAGTAAAATGTTTGTTTTTGCAGTTAGGCCTTTTTGTAGATGGCCAGACCCTTGGCTGACGCATTGATTGATCCAGCAGCTGTTCATCCGTAAAATCCTCATGCTGAAGGGTGGGAGGAGGCTTATTTCCTTCTTGTGTGACTGAGTGACTTTGTTGGGGGACATACCCTTCCTTCAAAATTCGTGGCTTTAAAAGAAATATTCATGTAATGCCTCTTGTCTCCTAGAGTCATACTAAAATGAGATGAGCCAACTTGGGGTAGATTTTTGGAAATATTGTCAATGAGGCTCTGCTATGTTTCTGCCCAGCACGGCTAGCCCCACTGAGGCGGCTTTCTTTTGGCTTCTGGAACAGTCTACACTCCCCTTCCCTCAAGGCCTTCACCTTGGCTCTATCAGAAAAGGGACCATCATCTGTCTGCCTCCTCTTGCCTAGCCTGCTCTCCCAGGGCGGTCCGTCTGAGGGCCTCCCAAAACTTTTCCAGCTACATCAGTCTATCCCAGTTTGGAGTAAAGCCCCCCACCCCAGTGTGGAGTGACACCCTACTCTCCCTTGCTAGACAAGGGCTCCACCCTCCCCGCTCCATCCCAAGGGCAGGCGACGTGGGGTCATTGCTCCAGGGCAGGCAGGGCTGCTCAGGCCCTGGAAGGATGTGTTGGATTGGGCCTAGAGAAGAATGGAAGAGAATAAACCGAGAAGAGAACCATTCAAAACTATTTTGTCATCACGCCCCGATGCCAGGTTTGGGGGCAGCCCCAGCTGGGTGCTCACAGCCTGTCTTTCTTTTCTCCAGTTATTCGTTCAACAAACACCTCTTGGTTGGTGTACTCTAAACTTCGTGTTTCACATGCCTTGCCCCTTAATTCCTTTGTGCCGGGGATTCCATTGCGCTTTTCCCAGGATTTTGGCTCCTTTGGGCTAGAATGGCCATGTGTCGTCTGATTTCCTAATCCTCTAAGCCCTCACTAGCCGTAACTTTTTAGTTTTGCTCTGTTGGGTCTAGAGGCCCAGGGACCTGAGGTCATTGCAAAGGCCACAGCTGCTCAGAGCTGTTCCCGCCCACGGCCCTCAGGGTCCAGAGACTGTGTTTGTACCCAAACATCTTCCAAGTAAAATGTTTGTTTTTGCAGTTAGGCCTTTTTGTAGATGGCCAGACCCTTGGCTGACGCATTGATTGATCCAGCAGCTGTTCATCCGTAAAATCCTCATGCTGAAGGGTGGGAGGAGGCTTATTTCCTTCTTGTGTGACTGAGTGACTTTGTTGGGGGACATACCCTCAAAAGGTGTCTGGAGTTGGAGCTGGTGAGCCAGAAATTCGTGGCTTTAAAAGAAATATTCATGTAATGCCTCTTGTCTCCTAGAGTCATACTATTATTACGAGTTTCATTATGATTTTTTGTTGCTTTTGGCTGCATCGTGTGCCTCATGGGAGATTGTAGTTCCCTGACAAGGGATTGACGCCGGGCCCTCAGCAATGAAAGCTCAGAGCCCTAATCACTGGACTGCCAGAGAATTCCCTGGGATCATCATTTACCTGTTAAAAGCAGAAAGCTCTTACCTAGTTGTGTTAGTGGTTGTTTCTTAAGCTCGCCCAAGCCTTCTGGAATTCCCAGGTGTAGTGGTAGAGAACCTGCTTGCAGTGCAGGAGACCTGGGTTTGATCCCTGGGTTGGAAAGATCCCCTGGAGGAGGAAATGGCAAGCCACTCTCGTGTTCTTGCCTAGAAAATTCCACGGACAGAGGAGCCTGGCAGGGCTACAGTCCATGGGGTTACAAAGAGTGAGACACGACTGAGTGCACACACCTGAACCTTC
Organism: Tragulus kanchil; assembly: GCA_022376925.1. Classification (NCBI taxonomy): domain Eukaryota; kingdom Metazoa; phylum Chordata; class Mammalia; order Artiodactyla; family Tragulidae; genus Tragulus; species Tragulus kanchil. The sequence goes on along the minus strand of JAIOJX010000006.1, from coordinate 11,563,128 downwards.
TGGGTGTGGCGTGGCTCAGCTGTGCCCTCGCAGTGTCGGGGCAGGTCTGACTGTGAGATGTCTCTTGCCAGCTACTCCCCGGGCCCTCTGAGAGCAAGGACCACTTGTGTTCTTTTTTTCTTTTTTAACTTTCTCGATCTAATTCACATGCTCTACAGTTTGCCCATTTAACATGTACAAACCAATGACGTGGAGTGTGTTCACAGATCTGGGCAGCCACCCTCACAGCCCACTTTGGAATATCTTCATCACCCCACAAAGAAACCCCACACCATTTAGCGGTCACCTCCCAGCCCCCTCTTCCCTGCCCTGGCACTGGGTAACCATTCAGCTTTCTGTCTGTGGATTTCCCTGTGCTGGATGTTTCACAGACATGGAACCCTACGTAGGACATTGTGAGTAGAATCCTTTGTGGCTGGTTTCTTTCACGTAGCATCCTGTTTTCCAGGTTCGTCCCTATTGTAGTGGGTGTCCCTCTGTCACGCCTGTTTAGGGCGTGGCCAAACCAGATTCCATTGTCCGTCTGCCACATGGTATTCACCCATTCTTCAGTGGATGGACCTTGGCCTTGTTTCCGTGTTTTGGTTATTTTAAATAACACTGCCGGCATTGTTTGAGTGCAAGTTTTTCTTGGCTGGGTTTCCTTTTGGCATCTGGGGTCAGCTGGGTCCCGGGTTGGTGAGGTGCCTTCTGTCATGTTTTTGTTGCTTTTGGCTGCATCGTGTGCCTCATGGGAGATTGTAGTTCCCTGACAAGGGATTGACGCCGGGCCCTCAGCAATGAAAGCTCAGAGCCCTAATCACTGGACTGCCAGAGAATTCCCTGGGATCATCATTTACCTGTTAAAAGCAGAAAGCTCTTACCTAGTTGTGTTAGTGGTTGTTTCTTAAGCTCGCCCAAGCCTTCTGGAATTCCCAGGTGTAGTGGTAGAGAACCTGCTTGCAGTGCAGGAGACCTGGGTTTGATCCCTGGGTTGGAAAGATCCCCTGGAGGAGGAAATGGCAAGCCACTCTCGTGTTCTTGCCTAGAAAATTCCACGGACAGAGGAGCCTGGCAGGGCTACAGTCCATGGGGTTACAAAGAGTCAGACACGACTGAGTGCACACACCTGAACCTTCTGGGTGTGGCGTGGCTCAGCTGTGCCCTCGCAGTGTCGGGGCAGGTCTGACTGTGAGATGTCTCTTGCCAGCTACTCCCCGGGCCCTCTGAGAGCAAGGACCACTTGTGTTCTTTTTTTCTTTTTTAACTTTCTCGATCTAATTCACATGCTCTACAGTTTGCCCATTTAACATGTACAAACCAATGACATGGAGTGTGTTCACAGATCTGGGCAGCCACCCTCACAGCCCACTTTGGAATATCTTCATCACCCCACAAAGAAACCCCACACCATTTAGCGGTCACCTCCCAGCCCCCTCTTCCCTGCCCTGGCACTGGGTAACCATTCAGCTTTCTGTCTGTGGATTTCCCTGTGCTGGATGTTTCACAGACATGGAACCCTACGTAGGACATTGTGAGTAGAATCCTTTGTGGCTGGTTTCTTTCACGTAGCATCCTGTTTTCCAGGTTCGTCCCTATTGTAGTGGGTGTCCCTCTGTCACGCCTGTTTAGGGCGTGGCCAAACAAGATTCCATTGTCCGCGTCTGCCACATGGTATTCACCCATTCTTCAGTGGATGGACCTTGGCCTTGTTTCCGTGTTTTTGGTTATTTTAAATAACACTGCCGGCATTGTTTGAGTGCAAGTTTTTCTTGGCTGGGTTTCCTGTCTCTTGGGTAGGCATCTGGGGTCGCGAAGCTGGGTCCCGTGGTAGGGACCAATTCTTACGGTGCATGAAGTGAAAGTGTTCCCTTCTGTACAACATGTGCAAACAGGCACCGAGCAGAGGATGAGAGGTGTCTCACCTTGCCCCTGGGGTCGGCAGAGAGCCAAGGCCTCCCCTACACACGTGCTGAAGCACTTGCCTCTCCTTGTCACCAGCATCGTCCTGAGACAGGCCTGGAGGGATGTCGCACTCTGACTTCCGGGACCCTGAGCACTGGATCTGCCAGGAACTGGCCCTGAGCTGGGCGGGGCGTGGGAGATGCCACCCAACCACCACGCCTGCACTGCTCATCTCTGTTCCTCCCCTGACAGGGTGCCTCCGCCAACTGGTGGAACCATCGCCACTTCCAACACCACGCCAAGCCCAACATCTTCCACAAGGACCCGGATGTGAACATGCTGCACGTGTTTGTCTTGGGCAAGTGGCAGCCCGTTGAGGTACGAGAATGGGGACATGGGGACGGGCCGGCCACAGGGAGCGTTTGGTCTGCGCAGAGATCGGGGGGAGGGACCTGGAGGGTGGAGAGTCACACAGACGCGTCTGTGCCTGATGTTTACACGGAAACCTTTCCTAGACGCCCTGAGTTATGCCAGCTGCAGCTTCTGTGGAATGGCCTTCTGGGTAAATAATGGAGACAGAGTGTTACACGCCTCCTCGCTGCCCCTGGGCTGGGGAAGAGCATTTCCCGACTTTTCCTTCCAGTTTGGCAGGAAGGCACAATTCCAGGACTCACACTTGGTTCCTGAAGACCAGCTCCAGGAAACTTACTTGGAGAGTCACAGTCTCCAACACTGGGAGGGACCTCGGCAGGATCTGGTTCCACCTGCTTCACCATAGATGCAAAGGGACGCTCAGCAGGAGGAGTGGTCAGGGTCCTGTCGTTTAGTGGCCATTCTAGGATGAGGCCCCAGAACTGATGGCCAAGCCATTTCCTTCACTCCATCACACTGTTTTTTTTTTTTCCCCAAAGATTTATTTATTTATTTATTTATTTTGGGCGGGGGTCGGGTTGGGGAGGGAGGGGAGTGGGCGGGCCACTTCTATTGGTCTTTCATTTCTCCATTTTCATCCGTCTTTGTTCTTTGGCTCCTGTGGGCCTCCCATCGCGGTGGCCTCTGTCGTTGCAGAGCGCCGGCTCTGGGCGCATGCGCTCCAGAGCTCCGGCTCGGCGATTGGACACATCAGTCCAGCCGCTCCGCGGCACGTGGGATCTTCCCAGGCCAGAGATAGAACCGGCGCCCATTGCAGTGCAAGGCGGTGTCCTTACCCATTGGACCACCAGGGAAGCCCCGCTTTTTTTGGTTTTGATATATGGGATTTTCAAGTCTTTACTGAATTTCCTACACATTTTTTTTTGTTTTGTTTTGGTTTGGTTTTTTGGCCTTGAAGCATGGAGGCATCTCAGCTCCCCAACAAGGAATTGAAACTGCACCCCCTACATTGGAAGGCAAAGCCTTTTTTTTTTTTTTTAATTTAATTAATTAATTTAGATTTTTGGCTGTTCTGGGTCTTTGTTGCCGCACCCTGGTTTTCTCTGGTTGTGGTCATCAGGGGCTACTTTCTTGTTGCGGTGTGAGGGCTTCTGTTGTTGTGGAGTGTGGGCTGTAGGGTGTGGACTTCAGTCGTTGTGGCAGATGGGGTTAGTTGTTGCATAATATGTGGATCTTCCCAGCCCAGGGACTGAACCTGTGTCCTCTGCATTGGCAGGCAGATTCCCAACCAGTGGATACTGGGGAAATCCCTGCCTTGCTTTTATATTAGTTTGTTTTTTTGTTATAAATATAGACATGCCTGTTATAGGCATTTAAATAATAACAGAAATTGACAAAAGTAAGACGTGAGTCTCTCGTTATTTGTCCCATCCCTGCTTTACCTCCAATGTCCTGCCCCTGAGAATGTTGGCAACATTCTCTCATCCTTCCAGATATTTTCTATGTGTGTAGAAACACCCACATATCTGTTTTAAAAACAAAAATTCCAACTTAGATAGTTTTTTCTGCAGCTTGCTTCCTCACCAAACGTGGACCTCTTTGCTGGAGTCCAGATGTACCGGCCTCCACCTGTCCAGTGCTCCAAGACAGGAAAACCTAGTGTTGCCAAGTCTTTGAATAAAGGCATCCCCAATGTACTTAAAGACTCTCCTCACTGAACAAAAATTTTTTTTTAAAGTAGAGCTACTAAGTGAAAAACAATTTTTTTTACAGAAGCATTACTTTTCAGAAATACATCGATGATGTGAACCAAAGTATAGAAGATCCCCGTTGCTTTGACGTAGATCTTAAGTGTGACGGAACCGTGCACAGAGTAGGGGCCCAGTAAGCCTCTGCCCAGAGAGGCCCGTTTACGCTCCATAAGGAGCGTTGTCTTGAACTGGACCTGTTCCCGGCAATGACGGCATCCAAGGCTTCTGACAGGAAGAGGAGAAAGCCTGTTCCCTCTACTCTGAGTGGTACCCTACCCCTCCAGTTTCATATCCGCCCAACAGAGTATTTGGGCAGAAACATGAGTTTTCTGTGACATCAGTTCAGGGAAATTAGTAAAATTTTGGTATTTTGGAAGTATGGAGCCTCTCTGTCTGGGCAAGGATTTTGTTGTTGTTCAGTTGCTGAGTCATGTCTGACTTTTTGCAACCCTAAGGACTGCAGCCTGCCAGGCTTCCTTGTCCTTCACTATCCCTGAGAGTCTGTTCAAGTTCATGTCCATTGAGTCCGTGGTGCTATCTCACAACCTCATCCTGTGAGATGCTATCTAACCGCCTTCATCCTTCTCTTCCTTGCCCTCACTGTTTTCCCAGCATCAGGGTCTTTTCCAGTGAGTTGGCTGTTTGCTTCAGCTGGCCAAAGTATTGGAACTTCAAATTCAGCATCAGTCCTTCCAATGAATATTCAGGGTTGATTTCCTTTAGGATGGACGGGTTTGATCTCCTTGCTGTCCAAGGGACTCTCAAGAGTCTTCTCTACGGCAAGGCTTTTATTCTCTACTGAAATACTTGCTTGGTTTTTCCTTCTAGGAATGCGTTTGCTCACTTTGCTTTGAGGTGTCTAGATAGCAGGACGCATTAAGTTGAGTCTATGTCGTAAGAAAACAGGCTTCCCTTTCTAGGTGAGGCTTTGTGTTGTAGAGCTGCTGACTGGCTTGACAAGTGCTCTCTGTGTCCCTGAGAATTAATCTAGGCTTACCAGCAGCGCTGCCAAAAGGCGTCTCTCTTTGTGTGGAGGCAGTGAAACTCTTCCAATGTCTCTCCCTGGACACCTCTCAAATACCAGCTTTTGGGGAGGGGTGCAGTGGGAGGTTTGGGGGATCTGGTCAACCCGTTGCCAGTGGCATTGAAGGACCATGGGCATAGTGCTCTGTGAAACCTTCTCACGCGGTCAGGGGGAAGGCCAGCTGTCCCTGGGCTCCTACTGGAACCCTACCTGGTGTTCCACCACGTTGCCTAGAAGGAATCTTTTTTTTATGCTTAGAAAGTTCTTTGCATATTTTCAGTGTTTCATGGTTTCACATTTTTTAAAATGTGGACCATTATTTAAAGTTTTTATTGAATGTGTTACAATATTGCTTCTGTTTTGTGTGTTTTGGCCACGAGGCTTGTGGAATCTTAGTTTTCCAGCCAGGGGTAGAGCCGGCACACGCTGTGTGGAAAGGTGAGATCTTAACCACTGGACCACCAGGGAAGTCCCAGGACTTGTCTTTTATGCTTAGACAGTTCTTCATATATTTTTGGTGCTTTATGGTTTCACTTTGTTTTTGGCCATGCGCCGCGTGGAATCTTAGTTCCTTGACCAGGGGTCAAACTAATGCCTCTTGCAGTGGAAGCTCAGCGTTTTAACCCCCTGACCACCAGGGAAGTCCTTGGGCTCACTTTTGAATGCTGGATTTGCCATCTGAGGCTTGGCTAAGATGGTGGTCTGCCTCCATAACGCTCGTGAGTCAGCCAGTCTTCCTGGTTCCCTTTCCGGGGACACCCTGCCCCTGCTGAGTGGTGGGGTGTCCTCCTCTGCACCCCAGCGCCTGGCCTGGGCTGAGCGTCCGTGCAGGATGCGGTCTGGGAGACTTGGGCGTCATGCGGATCCATCCGTGGCCCCGTATAGCCGACTGCGAGCTTTTTCTGGGCTGACTTTCCCTCTCCAGAAAGAATTTACATCTTTACACTCAGTCTTTGCGTCCGGAAATGAGACATCTTTCTCCGTGTATGCTTGAGTCTTCTCTGTGCATCTCTTGGACATATTTTCCTTTTCTTTCCATGTCTCATGGATTTTTTTTTTCCATTGAATTCTAGATACCCTGTATGTTTTGTTGGGATGATAGGGGTGTCTCTGGTGTTCAGGAAAACTGTTGCTATTTGGCCAGTTAGCTTATGTCCACCTCGTGTCCGCTCATATCTGCTTGTGATTCTCATTGTTTTTCAACTGGTTCTTTTGAATTTCCTGGATAGACGATCATATTCTTGAAGACGTGTTGTAGTCTAGTCACTCAGTCGTGTCCGACTCTTTGCGACGCCATGGACAGCAGCCCACCAGGCTCCCCTGGCCCTTGGATTTTCCCGGCAAGAATATGGGAGTGGGTTGCCGTGCCCTTCTCCAGAAAATGTAGCTTTTGTCTAATAGCTCTCCATTCTTATTTCTGGTTTGAGTTTTATGACATTACTGAAACTTCAGAACACAATTGGATAGTGGTGATGTGAGTGGGGGTCTTGGTTTGCTCTCCTTCCCACACCCCGACTTTTTTTTTTGGCTGTGTTATGGAGGAGAACCATTAGCTCTGAAGCTCTGTAAACGGACTCTCAGAAGCGGGGGGTGTTCCCACTCGCCCCACCGAGGTCCTGCTTTCCTGTCCCTATGGAACGCTCCCCCTGCCCCACAGCCGGTCAGCCGCCGGCCCTCCAGGCTGCCTTTGCGGACAGGCCAAGTGTTCCCCGGCCCAGCCAGGGCCCTTGGGCTGCAGTCTTCCATTCCTCACATGCCTGCCGTGGCCGGCTCCTCGTTTCGCTGCCTGTGAGTCTGCCCTTTCCCAGAGGCAGCGTGGGGCTTTGTGACTACCCCTCCTCCAAGCCTGAACGGACAAGGAAGGCCCTTGTCGCTCCTCAGACACTTTGTTCCAAGGCTGAAAAGTCCCCTGCACATGCCCCTGGCACACCGCCCCCCTCAGCCTATAATCCAAGCCCGGCCTCATGGGCCACGGTGAGGCTGAGCACCAGAGGGTCAGCTGGCCGGGGCCCAGGGTCGCGGGCCTCTGGGGAGCCAGGCCACCAGGGCTGGCTCTGCTCCCCCTCCCTCTGCCTCTGACCCGCGTCCCCTTCCACCTCAGCTGGAGGACATGTCAAAGTGGGTCCTGCGTGTGCGGCCACTCCGGGGGTTCTGGACACGACAAGCCCACCGGGAGCCTCGCCCGCAGCTCGGGTGGAAGCACGTCCTGCCTTCCTGCGTCTCCCCCGTGCCCGCCCCCGAGCCCAGGCTTTCTTCCTGTGTGTGATGAGGACTCTCCTGCAGGGGCGAAGAGTGTGGGTCCTCCAAGCCTGCGGGCCCCTGTGGGGGCAAGGCCAACTCTTGCTCAGGCCCCGGGCCCAGCACCGCCGTGCCGAGCAGCACGTGTGGGTGCCACATAATCCTTGGTTACCTCTGAGACAGGAGTTCTCATCAAGCCCATTTGATAGATGGAACCGCCGAGGCTGAGAGGGGAAGTAACTTGCTCAAGACTACAGCTAGAAAAGGCAGCGCCCCCATCCAGGCCTAGGCTTTCTGACTCCCAGCCAGGGCTCCCGGGTCCTATGGCGCCCTGCCCGGGGCCACCCCCTGCTGGACACTAGGGGCCTGTGTTTCTTGGATCCTGCCAGCTTCCTGATGAAATAAGAAGCCAAGAGCCCCTTCTTCTCAGACACCTCTCCCGTCTCTTCCCTGCGCCTGTGACAGACAGCCGAGGGCTGCAGAGAGCAGTGCGTGGGCAAGTTGAGAAACCAGGTCGGCCCCACGCTACGCCTGGCACCCCCGAGCGCCCACTGTGGTAGCTGGTTTTCAGAGGGGAGCTGGTGCCCTGGGTCAGCCTTTCAGGCCATCTTGCAGTTACCCTAACTGAGGACATCAAGATGGGAGCAGGTGCCCTGTGACGTTCCGCCAGGCACCGCACACGGGCGCCTGTAAGACCGTAACAGGCCGTCCGGAAGGGCTTTCACCGCCTGGTCACGCACGGGCCCTCCACAGCCCTAAGAAGTACCCATCATACCTCCACCTGACCCATAAGGAGCCCAAATCTCATGGCAGGGGCAGCGGCAAAGCAGTTTGCTCAAATAACAAATTGTTTCCAAATCTGGAGCCCCCGCCTCTCTAGGGCTGGCAGCCCTCAAGGGCGGACGGGGAGGCCCGCCACTGCCTGGGACCCGGCAGCCCCCTCAGGGTGATCTGGGACATTGAGGGGAACGCACGCGGGCAGCGCTGACCAGCCAGGTGTGTCGCCCCGTGCTGTCCCGCCACCTCCGACAGGGAGCTGGCCGTGCAAATGCCGCTTCAAACCAGCTCCCCAGGTGTGCCCACAGCTGAGTCCCCTGTAGGACCCTCTGCCAGCCTCTGCCACCATTAGCGCTCTCTCCCAGCGGAGAGCCGGGCCAGCCCGAGGGTCCTCTGTGCCTGGAACTGTCCCCTGGGACGAGCTGTCGGGCAGAGCTGTGGTGGGGAGGGCTCCTGTCCAGGACCGGAGAGGCCTGCCAGGTCTCACCCATTTCCTGGCTTTTGGGAGGAGGCAGAGCAGGACCCCCGGGCCTGTTCTATGAGCCACTTGTTGCCCAGAACCCAGAGCACCAGACCAGCCACTTAGGGAGCGCCTCCAACCCCTCCCTCCCCTGCAGTATCGTCCAAGACTACGTCTGGGATGCCCTGGACGGATCTCTCCAAGGCCAGGGCTCCCGGGTCCTATGGCGCCCTGCCCGGGGCCACCCCCTGCTGGACACTAGGGGCCTGTGTTTCTTGGATCCTGCCAGCTTCCTGATGAAATAAGAAGCCAAGAGCCCCTTCTTCTCAGACACCTCTCCCGTCTCTTCCCTGCGCCTGTGACAGACAGCCGAGGGCTGCAGAGAGCAGTGCGTGGGCAAGTTGAGAAACCAGGTCGGCCCCACGCTACGCCTGGCACCCCCGAGCGCCCACTGTGGTAGCTGGTTTTCAGAGGGGAGCTGGTGCCCTGGGTCAGCCTTTCAGGCCATCTTGCAGTTACCCTAACTGAGGACATCAAGATGGGAGCAGGTGCCCTGTGACGTTCCGCCAGGCACCGCACACGGGCGCCTGTAAGACCGTAACAGGCCGTCCGGAAGGGCTTTCACCGCCTGGTCACGCACGGGCCCTCCACAGCCCTAAGAAGTACCCATCATACCTCCACCTGACCCATAAGGAGCCCAAATCTCATGGCAGGGGCAGCGGCAAAGCAGTTTGCTCAAATAACAAATTGTTTCCAAATCTGGAGCCCCCGCCTCTCTAGGGCTGGCAGCCCTCAAGGGCGGACGGGGAGGCCCGCCACTGCCTGGGACCCGGCAGCCCCCTCAGGGTGATCTGGGACATTGAGGGGAACGCACGCGGGCAGCGCTGACCAGCCAGGTGTGTCGCCTGCTGTCCCGCCACCTCCGACAGGGAGCTGGCCGTGCAAATGCCGCTTCAAACCAGCTCCCCAGGTGTGCCCACAGCTGAGTCCCCTGTAGGACCCTCTGCCAGCCTCTGCCACCATTAGCGCTCTCTCCCAGCGGAGAGCCGGGCCAGCCCGAGGGTCCTCTGTGCCTGGAACTGTCCCCTGGGACGAGCTGTCGGGCAGAGCTGTGGTGGGGAGGGCTCCTGTCCAGGACCGGAGAGGCCTGCCAGGTCTCACCCATTTCCTGGCTTTTGGGAGGAGGCAGAGCAGGACCCCCGGGCCTGTTCTATGAGCCACTTGTTGCCCAGAACCCAGAGCACCAGACCAGCCACTTAGGGAGCGCCTCCAACCCCTCCCTCCCCTGCAGTATCGTCCAAGACTACGTCTGGGATGCCCTGGACGGATCTCTCCAAGGCCAGCCTCTGTGTTTTTTTTTTTTAAATATATATAAAGAGGCAAGATTGGTAGAAAGGCAAGTTCCCTTTATTTCAGAGGGTGGTGACCTGGGGCGTGGGGTGCAGAGGGCAGACTCCCATCCAAAGGCCAACCCCCCACCCTGCACTGACAATCAGTAGGCAAGAGCTTTTACATTTTATTTATCTTTGGCTGTGCTGGGTCTTGACTGCTGTGCACGGGCTTTCTCTAGTTGGTGTGAGGGCTTCTCATCATGGCAGCTTCTCTTGCTGCTCCAGGGCTCGAGGCACATGGCCTCAGTAAGGGCACATGGGCTTAGCTGCCCCTGGCATGTGGGATCTTAGTGCCCCAAGCAGGGATTGAACCCGTGCCCCCAGCATGGGCTGGCAGATTCTTAACCTCTGGACCACCAGGGACGACTCCACCTCAGTCTTCATGACTTTGTGCAAAGGATTCGTGCATCCTGGGACTGAGTGAGAGCCCTGCCAAGCCCCAGGAGGCCCCACGGAACAGATAGATCGATCCTGAGCGTTCTTGGCAGGGTGTGCCAAGTCCGTGGTCACTGGTGCCAAGATGGACGTCCCAGGGACAGACTTGGCTCTGCTGTCCCCCAGGGCTCCTCTGCGGGCCCTCCTGTGATGCTGGCCCTCACGCTCTCTCTCTGTTTTCTCACCTGGAGAATGGGAGCGCTGGCTTAGAGGACGTCCAGGGTTCTCCCTGTGTAACAGGCCTTGATCTCCTGGCTGCGATGTGCAGGAGGGGACATCGCACCATAAGCGTGGCGCTGGCCTTCGGAACCAGGCAGGGCTCGGAGAGGGCAGGGGTCCCAGGGTCCAGCCCCCAGCTCCCCTTAACAACCAGGGACTTGGATGCTGAGCAGGGCTCAGGCAGGCTGCGGGGCTGATGTGGGCAGAGCCTTAGCACTAGAGAGAGGTAGCATCCAAGCCAGCAGGCCAGCGCGGGTCCCCCTGGGAAAGCAGCATCTCCAGGCCTCCGTCCCAAGGCGCAGGGTGGGCTGGTCCCTGTGGGGCTCGATCTGGGAACGAAGGAGCTTGTGGGACTCTGTGGGGCCAGGGGTCTCCCCCCACCGCCGCCCCTGGCTCATGCTCAGTGCAGCCTGGACCACTTTGTACAGTGAAGATGCCCACACTCCAGCCAGACCTCTCAGCCCTCCGGACTGGAATGCCTGGCCATCAGGATGCCCTGCGGAAGGCCAGGTGACCGGGTGTGGCCTGTAGAGTCTGTGTGTGGTGACCTCTGACCCATCAGCAGCCTCAGGGGTAACGTCTCCATCTAGCAATTGCAGGCGACTCAAGGGAGTAAGACGCTCCCAGCCTCGTGACTTGGAACCCGTTCTCCAGGTCCTTACCTGAGTTCTCCCAGCCACAGAGGCCTCCAGGGAAATTCCTCAGGGGACCTACGGGCGTTTCTCTCTCCCAAAGGGGTGGAAGCTGGCCAAGGAGCTCCCTCTGAGGGCCTCCGCATCACCAGCCCCGCAGTTCCCCATTGAGCTGTGCGTTCACTCAGCAGACATGTATTCAGTGCCTTCCTGGTGGGCTCTGAGTCCATTTTCCTGGGTTCAGATCCCAGCCGGCCCGCTTCCTGTGGGGCTTTGGGCTGTGACCTGACCTCGAGCGTCAGCTTTGGAAGCGCCAGCTTGCGGAGGAGCTGAGCTGAGGCCAGCGTGGGACACAGCTTGGGATCGGCGCTCCCAGCAAGGGCAGAGGAAGGGTTGGCCAGAGCGGCCGGAAGCCAAGAGGGCTCCAGGGTGCAGAGGGACAGAAGCCCCTGGACAGGAGGACGGGGTGGTGGGAGGAGCAGAGCGGGGAAGCTGGGGCCTGCGGGGAGCGAGGGGCTCACCGTCTCCGCTCTCTCCTCAGTATGGCAAGAAGAAGCTGAAATACCTGCCTTACAACCACCAGCACGAGTACTTCTTCCTGAGTGAGTGTTGGGGCGCCCCACAACCACGCCCAGACCTCCTTCTCACCCCAGCATGGCCATCCATCTCCCCTCCCATCGGACACCCTTGCAGACCCAGAAAGTGACACCAAACCTGGTGGAGGGGCAGGGACCGCAGCAGTGACCCCATCCTGGCTTGTGACACAGAAGGGACACGGGCCCAGACGTCCGGATCCCACACCCAAGATTCCTGGGCGGGGTGCCTGCGGGTGCTCCCAGCCCCCTCCTCGGGATGCCAGGGTCCCCGCCGCCTCTGCCCGGGCGCCCCGGAGCTGGCACCACCTCCTGGCTTCGGCCCCCAGTTCCTCCCCATCTCCTCGCCCCGCCAGGTGGGACAGGCCACGCCAAGCTCCCCCCCTGTCTCTCTCTCCTGCAGTCGGGCCGCCGCTGCTCATCCCACTGTACTTCCAGTATCAGATCATCATGACCATGATTGTTCGCAAGGACTGGGTGGTGAGTCCAGGGGGCCCGGCGGGGGAGGGTGACGAGGGAGAGGGACTCTGGGGGCCCGTGGTGTCTCCCCCCGGCTGGCTGCCTTGCCAGCCTCGGGAAGGGACTTGCTGTGAGGCCAGCGAGGCCATAGCACCCCAGGCTTAAAGATCCCCTCAACACAGAGTGTCCACGAGGACAGCCCCTGCCGCGGCAGAGCCGCTCCCGGAAAGCTCCTGAAGGCTGTGTGATGCGTCACGTGCAGTCCACCCATCCACAGCCCCAGCCAGCCCCCCTCCCGCGTCCCCGTGCGGCCCCTAAGACCCGGTGGACCAGGTCACATTGCCCTCCGACGGATAAATGGAGGGCAGCCTGGCTCCGGGTTGGCTAATTCTGCATGAGAAAGTACTGCAAACCGAGGGACGCTTCTGTTCAACAACCGAATCGTATTGTCTTGTGGTTCTGGAGGCCGGAATCCGAGGTCAAGGTGTCTGAAAGTCGGCTCCTCGGGGGGCTGGGAGGAACCATCTGGCCTGTGGATGGCCCGCGTCCTCTCTGTGGGTCTGTCTGTGTCTGGGTTTCCCCTCCCGGCTAGGACACCAGGCATGAATTAGGGCCCACCCTAATGGCCTCATCGTCACTGATCACCTCTGCGAGCCCAGCAGTCTCTAAGTAAGGTCCCGCCTGCGGTGAGGTCCCAGGGATGACGACATCAGCAGAGTCACTTTAGGGGACATGATCCCACCCGTAACTCCAGAGCGAGAAAGGGAGCCTGGAGAGGGCTGCACAGCGCGGGGCGCAGTGGTCCTTGGCTTGATGTGGACGCGCAGGTGTGGTTCTCGGAAGAGGACGGAGCGCCCGTGATGGGAGACCCTTGAGGGGAGCGGTCACCCTGAGTAGGGGTTTGCTTTTGGCAGAGCGGAGTTCACTGGGGCAGGGACAAGACCCTGGCCTTCCAGACCAAGCAGATAGTCACTCGAGGAAAAAAAACCAACAACAGTTTCATAAATGAAGATACTGAAACTCTGAGCATTTGGGGCTTGCCTAAGGTGACAGCGAGGGCTGGGTCGGGTGCAAGGACCTCCCGATGCCGTGGCCTGGGCTCACCTCCCACAGCCCAGACACTGCCCTCTCAGTAACAGGACCTCGTGCTTGGACAGCAGTTGAAGGGCTTCAGAGTGCTTTGTCTCACTCTCCCCTTGGCGTTATTGGCAGAGGTGCCTGTTGATTTTAAGAGGGCCAGGCTGGGATTTGGGAGAGGCTGGCGGTGTTTGGGGGGAGAGGCGGGATTCAGAAGGCCCTGCCAGCCCCGTGCTGGCAAAACCTGTACGACACGCTTGTAGGACATCTCTTTTATCAGCACCTGCCGTGCTCCCGGGAAGAGAAGCACTGCCGTCCACGGCACATCATGGCACCCTGTCTCGCCGTTCAGGCATCTCCAGGCTGCAGGGAGGGAGTTTCTGGGTCAGTTAAGAGGTGCGCATTGGAGCCCAGCTCACCCGCCCGTATGTTTGGTGATGGCGGCTTGTGCCAGGGCACGCCTGGGCCCTGCAAGGAGCCAGCGATACTGCTGCCTGGGAGACTGTAATCTGCTTTTATGGCAGAGACTCTGGGTATGAATATTTAATCTTTTTTTTTTTTTCCACTGTGTGTATTCCCAGAGGGAAATCAGGATGGTAGGAAAGGGAATTAGACTTTATACCTGAACCAGCTCAGATGGCCCAGCCAGGGACATTTGATCACGCCCCTTGGGGCAGTGCTGTCTTGCCAGGGAGTAGAGTTCAGGCTCGGGCTTCTAGTATCAGGACTCCCCTCAGAGGCCCGCACGACGGAGGCATGCCCTGCACAGTGGTTTTCTGATTTATGGTAACTGTGAACTTAGATGCCGTGGTCCTCAATGGCAATTCTGATGAGCCACTGGCACTACTGGGGAGACTTTTTTGAGTTTCCTCTTTTTTTGGCCACACCATGCAGCATGCAGGGTCTTAGTTTCCTGACCAGGGATCGAACCTGTGCCCCCTGACCCCGCCAACACAGTGGAAGCCCAGCGTCTTAACCACTGCCTTCCATGTTTGGTTGTCACAACTTGGCGGGGAATGGAGTGCCGCTGGCCTCTAGCCGGCGTCCTGCCAAGCCAGGGACAGCCCCTCCCTCCCCACTGCTGAGCGCCGTCTGCCCCAAAGGCCAGCCAGCGCTGCCTGTGGCTACATCCTGGGGCTGCCCCCAGGTCTCACCTTCTTGGAGGTCCGTGGCCCCTGATCCCACTAACAGCTCCTTCTAGAAATTCTCCCTGTCGGCTTCCAAGTCCCACCTCTGCTCAGTCTCCTCCACCTCTGTCTCCCTTTATCCCTTCACCCAGGAAGCTAGTGATCCCATGGTCGTGTGTCATTCTGCACCAAAATTAGTAAGCACAGACCTCCATTAATATGTGCGCGCACACACTGCATACACACACAGAAAAGAAATTCAGATGAACCTGATGAAAAAGTAGGAACAGGGTACTGGCTTCCCCCGCCCCTTTAAGGACCTCTCTGGAGACTCAGACGGCCAAGAGTCCGCCGGCAGTGCGGACGACCTGGGTTCGATCCCTGGGTTGGGAAGATGCCCTGGAGCAGGGCATGGCAACCCACTCCAGTATTCTTGCCTGGGAGACCTGTTAATTCTGCTTTTATGGCAGAGACTCTGGGTATGAATATTTAATCCTTTTTTTTTTTCCACTGTGTGTATTCCCAGAGGGAAATCAGGATGGTAGGAAAGGGAATTAGACTTTATACCTGAACCAGCTCAGATGGCCCAGCCAGGGACATTTGATCACGCCCCTTGGGGCAGTGCTGTCTTGCCAGGGAGTAGAGTTCAGGCTCGGGCTTCTAGTATCAGGACTCCCCTCAGAGGCCCGCACGACGGAGGCATGCCCTGCACAGTGGTTTTCTGATTTATGGTAACTGTGAACTTAGATGCCGTGGTCCTCAATGGCAATTCTGATGAGCCACTGGCACTACTGGGGAGACTTTTTTGAGTTTCCTCTTTTTTTGGCCACACCATGCAGCATGCAGGGTCTTAGTTTCCTGACCAGGGATCGAACCTGTGCCCCCCGACCCCGCCAACACAGTGGAAGCCCAGCGTCTTAACCACTGCCTTCCATGTTTGGTTGTCACAACTTGGCGGGGAATGGAGTGCCGCTGGCCTCTAGCCGGCGTCCTGCCAAGCCAGGGACAGCCCCTCCCTCCCCACTGCTGAGCGCCGTCTGCCCCAAAGGCCAGCCAGCGCTGCCTGTGGCTACATCCTGGGGCTGCCCCCAGGTCTCACCTTCTTGGAGGTCCGTGGCCCCTGATCCCACTAACAGCTCCTTCTAGAAATTCTCCCTGTCGGCTTCCAAGTCCCACCTCTGCTCAGTCTCCTCCACCTCTGTCTCCCTTTATCCCTTCACCCAGGAAGCTAGTGATCCCATGGTCGTGTGTCATTCTGCACCAAAATTAGTAAGCACAGACCTCCATTAATATGTGCGCGCACACACTGCATACACACACAGAAAAGAAATTCAAATGAACCTGATGAAAAAGTAGGAACAGGGTACTGGCTTCCCCGGCCCCTTTAAGGACCTCTCTGGAGACTCAGACGGCCAAGAGTCCGCCGGCAGTGCGGACGACCTGGGTTCGATCCCTGGGTTGGGAAGATGCCCTGGAGCAGGGCATGGCAACCCACTCCAGTATTCTTGCCTGGAGGATCCCATGGACAGAGGCGCCCGGAGGGCTGCAGCCCATGGGGCCACAAAGAGTGAGACACCACTGAGCCACCAACACACACACACACTTAAAAATCACCTCCGTCCCGAGGTCTTGCCCTCCACCCGCTGCTGGTCCTTCAGACCCCTCCCCAGCCGCTCTCCCTTCAGACCCCTGTCCTCCCCAGCGATGACACCGACACCACGGACCAGCCTGGGTTCCCCATGACCGAGCAGTCTCCACATGGGGCTGCCCCTGCCTTCTAGAGTCCTGAACTCAGTTACCCCCTCTCCAGGGTCGGGGGGTCCTGGTTTGCGCCTCCTTCCTTTCATCCCTGGGCTCCTGGAATAACCACATCTCCTCACCTCCAATTGGCAGGGATCTCTTTTCCAGTTCAGATGAGACCACACTCTTGTCATTTAAAGCTCGGTGGGCTCTTGCCAGCGAGGTAGAGGCCAGTCCCCCCACGCAGACGTGACCTGGCCACAGTCTCCTACCCCTACTGGAGAGCTTGGGCTGGAGTATATGGAGCATAGAATCTATATGTAAACACAGCCCCTCCCTGCTCGCCTCTCCGGGCTCCTCTTCGTACTGCCATTGTGCAAACATCCATCCTGCTGTTCTGTGCTGGGCTGACCTCTGGTGTGGCTCAGCCTGGCTTGGGCACCGCCTCCTGATGGAGGTCTTTCTGCATCAGGATGGGGTCGGGACCTCACGCCACGCTCCCGTCACCCCTGTCACTGCGTGTCCCTTTCCGTTTGCTACTGAAGGATCTCTGTGTGAGTCAGTCCTTCCTCGACGAGGGGCCCTCAAGGACTTCCACTGGCCCCGCACCTAGCTCGGCCCCTGACACAGGGAAGGCATTCACGGAATGCTTGTGAGCTTAACTGAACAGAGATTGTCTGAAGAAGGAGTTTGCTGAGCAGATACGCAGAGAAGGAGCCTCCAGGCAGATCCAGCCTGACACACACAGTGAGACACCGGCAGTGCGGACGACCTGGGTTCGATCCCTGGGTTGGGAAGATGCCCTGGAGCAGGGCATGGCAACCCACTCCAGTATTCTTGCCTGGAGGATCCCATGGACAGAGGCGCCCGGAGGGCTGCAGCCCATGGGGCCACAAAGAGTGAGACACCACTGAGCCACCAACACACACACACACTTAAAAATCACCTCCGTCCCGAGGTCTTGCCCTCCACCCGCTGCTGGTCCTTCAGACCCCTCCCCAGCCGCTCTCCCTTCAGACCCCTGTCCTCCCCAGCGATGACACCGACACCACGGACCAGCCTGGGTTCCCCATGACCGAGCAGTCTCCACATGGGGCTGCCCCTGCCTTCTAGAGTCCTGAACTCAGTTACCCCCTCTCCAGGGTCGGGGGGTCCTGGTTTGCGCCTCCTTCCTTTCATCCCTGGGCTCCTGGAATAACCACATCTCCTCACCTCCAATTGGCAGGGATCTCTTTTCCAGTTCAGATGAGACCACACTCTTGTCATTTAAAGCTCGGTGGGCTCTTGCCAGCGAGGTAGAGGCCAGTCCCCCCACGCAGACGTGACCTGGCCACAGTCTCCTACCCCTACTGGAGAGCTTGGGCTGGAGTATATGGAGCATAGAATCTATATGTAAACACAGCCCCTCCCTGCTCGCCTCTCCGGGCTCCTCTTCGTACTGCCATTGTGCAAACATCCATCCTGCTGTTCTGTGCTGGGCTGACCTCTGGTGTGGCTCAGCCTGGCTTGGGCACCGCCTCCTGATGGAGGTCTTTCTGCATCAGGATGGGGTCGGGACCTCACGCCACGCTCCCGTCACCCCTGTCACTGCGTGTCCCTTTCCGTTTGCTACTGAAGGGATCTCTGTGTGAGTCAGTCCTTCCTCGACGAGGGGCCCTCAAGGACTTCCACTGGCCCCGGCACCTAGCTCGGCCCCTGACACAGGGAAGGCATTCACGGAATGCTTGTGAGCTTAACTGAACAGAGATTGTCTGAAGAAGGAGTTTGCTGAGCAGATACGCAGAGAAGGAGCCTCCAGGCAGATCCAGCCTGACACACACAGTGAGACACCGGCCAGGCTCTGGGAAACGTGCCCGACTGCAGATGAGGTCAGGTCAGGAGACAGGCATGTGAGGGACCCACGCATCCTATCAGGAGGCTGGATTTTATCCTTTCTCCCCCGGCGGGGAAAGGAGGTTCACAATGGCTTCGAGGATGGCAGTGCTGTGACCCAGCTTGCGTGTCAGGAAGGTCTTTATGGCAGCAAAGTGGAGCCGGGACCAGAGTTAGAGCTCAGACATGAGACCTCTGCTTAGGTCGCGACATCTTCAAGCTCTGTAGAACCTCTGGGGGTGGTCCTTTCCCATGCTGCAGATGGAGGAACCGAGGCACAGCTCAGGAAATGACAGCTTGCAGCTCCACAGAATAGTCACAGAGGGCGCTGGTGGGAAAGAACCCACCTGCTCATGCAGGAGGCGGGTTCGATCCCAGAGTTGGGAAGATCCCCTGGAGAAGGGCATGGCAACCCACGCCAGTATTCTCGCCTGGAGAATCCCATGAACAGAGGAGCCTGGTGGGCTCTACAGTCTATAGATTAACAAAGAGTCGGACATGACTTAGCACACACACAGAGCAGGGTGGAGCTGTAATTGACGCCGGCAGTCTGTCCTGGAGGCTGTGCTGTGATCCTTCGCCTGCCCAGTGTCTGGGGAGAAGTGATGAAGGAGCAGAAACAGTACAAAGGCCCTGGGGTGGGAACAAGCTGGGTCAGGTGGCTGAGCAGAGTGGTCCCCAACCCCTGTGGGCTGCTCTGGGCGGGATGGGCTAAGATAGCTGCCCGGATTGCAGAGCAGTGCAGGCTGATGGGAGAGGTGCTTGCCCAGGGAGACAGCCGAGTGGAAGAGAGGCCGGGAGGTCCCCATCCCAGTGGATTTCCTAACCGCAGAGCTTGCAGCCCCTCCGCATTGCTAAAACACTCAGGTGTTCCCCAGGCACCACGACCAGTGCGCACATCCTGCACTGGCAGGCACTGCCTCCCCAGCTGGGCCTGGCGCCCAGTTTTCCCGAAGCCCATAGGTTTTCTTGGCCACCTTCGCTCCGCGATGAGCCAAGCACGCTGTGCACGCATCTGTGGTCGGGACGCTGTGCCCAGGAGGGCAGGACACGCCCGCGTCAACAGCTTCTCTCCGCAGGACTTGGCCTGGGCCATCAGCTACTACACCCGCTTCTTCATCACCTACATCCCTTTCTACGGGGTCCTGGGAGCCATCGTTTTCCTCAACTTCATCAGGTGCCTGAGCTTTGCTGGTCAAGAGCCCCTCGCCCCCTCCAGCCCCCGCCCCAAGCCCTGGTGCTGAGGGGGCTTTGATGGGAGCCTCCATGAGGAAAGCCTCTGAGGTCCCACTTCCTGCCTTGGGCCCCCCACCCATTCTGGGGGCGGGAGAGACACCCTGTTTCCACCGATTCCCCAGCCCCTCCATGCGAAGCCGAGCTCCCTTCCAGGTTCCTGGAGAGCCATTGGTTTGTGTGGGTCACACAGATGAACCACATCGTCATGGAGATTGACCGAGAGCCCTACCGAGACTGGTTCAGCAGCCAGGTGAGGGTGGCGGAGGCCCCTGGGCACGTGGCTTGCCCCCGTCAGGGGCTGCCTGTATCCCTCCACTGGGAACCACAGGGCCAGGCAGGAGAGGGTGGCCAGGAGCTTCTGGAGGGAGCAGTGGGGAATCGGGGCAGCGCAGGGAGACCTGGGTAAGACCGGGCCTCCAGGAAAGGAGAGGGGGGCCTTTTGTGCTTTGGCTCCGGGCCACTCATCCCCCTTCTCCCTGGCAGCTGGCGGCCACCTGCAATGTGGAGCAGTCTTTCTTCAACGACTGGTTCAGCGGGCACCTCAACTTCCAGATCGAGCACCAGTGAGCGCAGGCGCGGGCAGGGAGGAGGCTTGGGGGGTGGGCGGAGGGCAGGGAGTGGAGGGAAGTCAGCACAGACTCACCTGGCAGAGGGCAGCAGGTGGGAGCTTCCTCTCTCTCTCTCCCCCTGCAATGACCCTAGAGAGTGTCTCTTCCCCCAGCCCTTCTGAGGCCTGGAGAGGGGTTCTCATGCCCTGGGCCCCACCCTGCACGTGTGGCCTGGCATCTTCCTGGATCCAGTGAGCCTAGCAGGGCCGGCGACTACAGGGCCCCCAAGGCCCAGCCCGCCTCCCTCCTCGGCATAGCCAGCCACCCTGTGGGCAGCAGGAGGAGGTGGGCGCCCGCTGACGCCCGCCCGCCCCCCACGCTCTCCGCAGCCTCTTCCCTACTATGCCCCGGCACAACCTGCACAAGGTGGCCCCACTGGTGAGGTCCCTGTGCGCCAAGCATGGCATCGAGTACCAGGAGAAGCCACTGCTCCAGGCCCTGCAAGATATTGTTGGGTAAGAGGGGTGGGCACGGGTGCTGGGGTCAGGGAGGGACTGACAGGCACGCCCGCCAGGGAGACAAGAGGGCCCGAGGCATTGCCATCGCTGGCGCCCCCACCTGGCCTCTGTCCTGTTGGACAAGGACCTGCCCTTGGTCCTTCCACAGGGTCCCCCGGGAGCTCTGAGCTCGCAGCCTGCGGGCCCCTGATGGAGGACCAAGTGGAGGTGCCCACGCCCGCAGTCCCCTGCTCCCTGGGGCTCCCTGGCCCCTCGGCCCCTCTCATCCTGGTCCCTAACGGTCCCTTTCCTTCCCGTTCCAGGTCCCTGAGGAAGTCTGGGCAGCTGTGGCTGGACGCCTACCTTCACAAATGAAGGTGCAGCCCTCCGGGTGCCCACGGGGAAGGGGGAGCAGGTGGGGTGGCAGCCGAGGGGAAGGGTGGGATTCGGTCCGAAGGGTGTCAGGAGGTAGTCTGCGCGCTGCTCACAGGCTTTGGGTTTGGTCTTTCCTCTTTTGCTCTCTGGTTTTCACGCTTTCACGCCTCCCTCCGACACCCTCCCTCCTGGGTCCCGGCCAGTCCGCCTGACCTCCCAGCCCAGGAGCGGAACCAGGCGGCTCCAGCCCCGCCCTTACTCTGTCCTTGAACATCTGTCAGACCGACAGGTGTGCACAGGTGTGGCCTGTGATCCCCGGCAGCCTGGCCTCCAGACCTCCCACCTCCCTCCTTCTCCCTCAGATATTCCTGAGGTCCTCAGGGCTGGGTCCCAGCCCACAGGAGGGGACGGGACGGCTCCCTGAGCCTGCAGGCCAGCCCCACCCCCTCGGATGGCCGCCCACTGTCTGCCCTGAAGTGGGGTGATGTGCATTGTGCCTGGGTCGCCCTCTCACCGCCAGGTCGGTACTGGGGGTACCCCTGCAGGCCCCACTTTCTCTTCGGATGTCCAGGGCCCTGGCCCTGGAGCCGGGCTCCCTGTGGCTGTGTTGCAGCCACCTCAGGCCTCGGGGCCCAGGGGAACGTGCTCCCGGCCCCACCGGAGCCCTCTGACCCAGGGCTCCAGAGTTCCATCCCGCCGCCTCCCAGCGCCAGAGCCCTCTTGGGTGCACAGGGGCAGGGCCACAGACGGGCACAGCAGAAACGGCCAGGTCAGGGGTCAGCTGGCCTGTAGGCTCAGCCCTGTCCCCCTACCCTGGTTGGGAGGTCTAAGATTTTTGAGCAATCAGATCCTTCCCCTGAGCGCTTCATGACTTCCGGGCAGTGCCAGCCGGCCCCTGGCCGCGTGGCCCATGGGGACTTGGGCCGTGCAGGCTGCAAGCAGGCGCTGGAGCCCAGAGGCTCCTCGCAGCCCCTCCCCACACTGGGACTGCCCGCGTGGACACGCTCTTTTCCGGTCTTCCACGCTCTCGCGTCTTTTACTCGTTTTTTAACCTTTTGCTACGGATGCATTCCGAGGGGGTGGCCGTGGGGACTGGGCCCTGTGACAGTCTGCCTGTCCCCACCCACCCCTCACCCCAAAGTCTCCCCAGGCCCCGACAGGGAGCTGAGCTGGGCTCACTCACTGAGGCTCGATGGCCCTGACTGTCAGGAGATAAGGAAGGAGTCCCAGAGGAGGGGACCCTGAGGAGCAGGGGGCGCCGGGGGCAGGGGGCGAGTGGGCCAAAGAGGGGTTGGGGCTGGAGGCCAGACAGCTGAGGGGACAGCAAAGTGAGGGGGGAGCCTGGAGCCCCTGAGAGGACGCTGAGCGGCTGCATTTGGAAATTAACCCACTAACCAGTATGTAGCTCCGAGGGAGGGGAGGGCCGGTGGGACCAGCCCTGGCTGGTGGTACGCCTGCGGGTTGCCATGCCAACGTGGGACCAGGACTGCCTGAAACCCTCCTGCTGAGAAGGCAGCGGCCCAAAGGAGCAGAATGGATCCACGGGGAACTGATCTTAAGTTTTGTCCTGTTCTTCCCCACGTCTCCTACACTTTGGGAAATAAATGAAGTGATTTTATTCTCACTTCCTTGCTCAGTGCCGGCCTGGTGCTGTCTGCTGATGTGCAGATGCTGGGTGGGGTCGACAGAGGATTGAGAAGGGGGCCTGCTTTGCCCTGGGAGTACTTCTTCTCTGTCCACTCCCACCTGCACACCTTTGTTCAGAGACTTTTCTAATGTGCACTTCGGGCCAGGAGTTTGGGGCAAATGGCCCAGGTAAATGAGCCCTCCTTCCTCTTCCTGGGGACTCTGCTCAGTAAGGCCTTCTGAAGGTCTCTGGGGGGCAGCTCCAGCTGCAGGGCAGGAGACCTGGGTTTGATCCCTGGGTCGGGAAGATCCCCTGGAGAAGGGAAAGGCTGCCCACTCCAGTCCTCTGGCCCGGGGAATTCCACGGCTTGTCCATGGGTCACGCAGTGAGACACGGCTGAGCAACTTGTCCTGACTTGTGGCGGCAGGTGGCTGGCACAGGGCACCGTCCTGACATCCTCATGCACCATCCCCCTCTTCTTTTTTCTTTTTTTTTTAAAGATTTAATTTATTTATTATTGGTTGGGTTGGGGAGGGAGGGGAGCAGGCAGGCCACTTCTATTGGTCTTTCATTTCTCTAGTTTCATCCATTTTTGTTCTTTGGCCCGTGTGGGCCTCCCATCGCAGTGGCCTCTGTTGTCGCAGAGCACCGGCTCTGGGCACATGCGCTCCAGAGCTCCGGCTCGGTGATTGGACACATCGGTCCAGCTGCTCCGCGGCACGTGGGATCTTCCCAGGCCGGGGATCGAACCGGCGCCCCTTGCAGTGCAAGGCGGTGTCCTTACCCACTGGACCACCAGGGAAGCCCCATCCCCCTCTTCTTGAGGGACAGCCCGCAGGCCCGTGTCGCTGACTTCCGCTGGCCTCGCCCACACCCCCCGTCCCTGGTCAGCCTACCGCGCTACCGCGCGCTGGGGGCAGAGTCTCAGGAGGGGCTGAGGAAAGCCCTGGAGACCAGGCGTCTTGTGGCCCCTGTGCCCGTGCAGTGGTTCATGGGGTCCCCCGAGCCTGAGAAGAGTCCAAAGGGACGTGCCAGGGCGGTCTGCCTACCCAGGGGCCCCCCACTGCTCTCCGTGCCCCCTCGGGGCTGGCTCAGCTGGCAGATCAAGCTGGGAAAGGGCCAAGAGGTTCGGGGGGGGCAGGAGCTCCCCGCCGGCCTCGTAGCTGCTCCCAGCAGGGCTGGGGAAGAATCAAGAGTAGACCTGTACCCCTGCTTCGCCCGTGACCTCAGGATAGCTGGCAGGGACATCCAGCTGACCCAGCTAGGGTCTGTGTGATCCCCAGGGGGCACGGGTCATCTCTCAACACCTGTGAGCCTCTGGCCTTGCCCCGCCTGGCCACCCAGTAGAGGCCTTCGAATCGCCGGAGAGAACATTCCCTTCCAGCCCCGTCACCTGTGCCCATGTCCTGTCTCCCAGCTGGACGGGGCCAGGCGTTCTGACTCCCAGGACAGTGCGGTACAGACGCACACACGCAGCCTGCCGGCTCGAAGCCCAGCGTCCGTCGCCAGGGACAGCCAGGATCCCGGGGGGGGAGGGTAGGGGCTCCTACCACACTGCCATGCTGGGGGCACCCGGCCCACCTTGGCCCAGGTTGACGGGGGCCTGGATCTGTGACTTCTCCCCCTGCACACCCAACCTTGCCCTGACGTACTACCCCTGGGGCCACGCCTGCTCTCTGCCCAGCTGCCCTTCCTGTCCCCGTATTCTACCGAGGCTCTTGCCCAACCCAGAGCTGTGGGCTTCTGAGCCCCACACTCTGCCAGTCTCACGACACTGGCCACAGGACCAAAGCTCCACTCCCAGGTGAGGAGTACAGGGCCGGCAGGAAAGGACTGGCCCAAGGTCACTCAGTGTGGCAGCTGAATTCCAGGCCCTCAGCCCGCCTGGCCCTCCCCTTCAATGGCCCCGCCCCACAAGTGAAGGGCTGTTTCTCAGACCGTGGGCTCTTCCGGCCCCAACACATCAATGTCAGAGTGCTCCCCAGAGGAGCGGGCGGTTGGGTGGAGATGTGGGGAGTCAGTCCCTGTGAAGGAGATAAGAGCTCACCATGGCAAGGTGTCTTCCCTGATAAAGGCATATCAGCTTTGTGGGTGGCGTGGGCATGCTGGGCACTGGCCCAGAGGAAGGGCTGGCAGCACAGTCTGGGCCGGGTGTGGCCCTGGAGCCCCAGTGGTAGTCACTGGCCTGGCACGTTTCCAGGTTGCCAGTGGACACTCAGACCCTCTTGGCCCACTGGGAGCAGAGAGGAGGCTTTGATGAGCCGGCCAGGGCGGACGTGGCAGCCACCTGGACTCAGCATGGACTGCCCTCAGGAGTGACCGTCACTGCCCATGGGACACAGCGCCTCGGGGCGGTCAAGGCTCCTCGGCTGCCCCAGCCACGCCTTCCCTGCAGAGGTGTGCCCTCTGGACAGAATGCAGCTTCTCAAAAGGCCCCTGGTCCGAGTCTGAGATGGAAGTGATAAGCTGTGATCCAGTGGAGGCGGCGGGAGGCGGGCCTCAGGCCAAACGAGCCCTTCGTAAACAGAACAAGGGAACGCATAGCATGCAAGGGCTTCAGGACCGTTGTCTCTACTGCCCTTGACTATTAGAAATATGTTTTCTTTGAATTTGAAGGCATTTGAGTCTTTCTTCCAAATTACCTGTTTCAAGAACAAGTATCCAGGAAAACCAGTGGCAGGGGCTTGGAAAGGGCCAAGGAGCCACAGGCAGGCAGGTGCTCTGGGGTGTGTGGGGGGGAGAGGGAGGAGGGGGAAGACCCACCACCCGTCCGGGCACATGGCCGACCAGCCAACCCCAGCATGAGGGGCTGGTTCCTGCCAATCTCCTTTTCCCCATCCGCCTGGGGCCAGCTCATGGACGACTGGGAGAGAATAAAGGCTGGTTGGTTGAAGCAGATGAACAAGGCGTGGCTTCCCCTAGGAGTTTTGTTTTCCCTCTGGGCCCCAACCTGTGCAGACCACAAAGGAAGAATGTGGCTTTTTTCAGTGGCTCCACCGAGGCCCTTCCCTCCTTTCTACAGACCTGGGCCCAGGCCCTGTGACTGCAAAAGAAACCAATCAGCAGAAGCGGTAACTTTGCCGGGCAGATGGATGGATGACTTGTCCCCAGAGAGTCTAGCACGAAGGACAGGGAGGGACAAGGGGAAAGATGACCTCCCCAGTGAGGGATTCCAGGCAGTAGGGAGTTGGGGGCTAGCTGAGGTGAGGGGGCCTCAATGGTCCTTTTGTTTTCGTTATTTAGTCGCTAGGTTGTGTCCAACTCTGAGACCCTGTGAACTGCAGCACGCTGGGCTCCCCTGTCCTTCCCCACCTCCCAGAGTTTGTTCAAACTCATGTCCATTGAGTCGGTGATGCCATCCAACCATCTCATCCTCTGTCACCCTCTTCTCCTCCTGCCCTTAATCTTTGCTGGCATCAAGGTCTTTTCCAATGAGTCGGCTCTTTGTATCAGACGGCCAAAGTCCTGGAGCTTCAGCATCAGTCCTTCCAATGAATATTCAGAGTTGATTTCCTTTAGAATTGACTGGTTTCATCTCCTTGCAGTCCAAGGGACTCTCAACAGTCTTCTCCAACAGCACAGTTTGAAAGCATCAATTCTGGGCTTCCCTGGTGGTCCAGTGGGTAAGGATACCGCCTTGCAGTGCAAGGGGCGCCAGTTCGATCCCTGGCCTGGGAAGATCCCACGTGCCGCGGAGCAGCTGGGCGGATGTGTCCAACTACCGAGTCAGCACTCTGGAGCATGTGCGCCCAGAGCCGGTGCTCTGCAGCGAGAGAGGCCACTGCGATGGGAGGCCCACACGGGCCAAAGAACAAAGATGAAAATAAATGAAAAACCAATAGAAGTGGCCAAAAAAAAAAAAAAATTAAGAAAAAAAAAGAAAGCATCAATTCTTTGGCATTCAGCCTTCTTTATGGTCCAACTCTCACGTAACTGTACACGCCTACTGGGAAAACACTTTCACAATAGACTTTTGCTGGCAAAGTGATGTTTCTGCTTTTTAATACACTGTCTAGGTTTGTCATAACTTCCCTTCCAAGGAGCAAGTGTCTTTTAATTTTGTGGCTGCAGTCACCGTCCACAGCAATTTTGGAGCTCAAAATCACTTAGTCCTTTAAACGAGTTATTTACTTACTAACTAGGCAGTTGCCCATTTGCAGATGTGAGGGTGCATTGCCCTCGGCCACCACCAGGGGCAGCACAGCACCCAGCCTGAGCCACATTGGTGCAGCTATTCCAAGTGCCCCTGGGCCGCGCTGCAGGCTCAGGGCTCCTGCTACTCTTTCCCTGATAAGGGCATCAGGGTCACTACAGGAAAGGCACTGGGGGGCTGCCATCCCAGGGCCTACAGGGCACCAGGTGACCACAGGAATGGGGACACCCACGAAGAGAACAGGGGCCCTGAAAGTGGGACTTACTTTCAAGGTAGGAAGTACTTCTCAAGGAAGAAACAGGCTAGGAGGCAGCCACGTGCTCTTCCCAGGTGAGAGCGGGTGATGGCCCCAGGGCCACGGATCAAAGGTCTTTTCCAATGAGTCGGCTCTTTGTATCGAGGCCAAAGTCCTGGAGCTTCAGCATCAGTCCTTCCAATGAATATTCAGAGTTGATTTCCTTTAGAATTGACTGGTTTCATCTCCTTGCAGTCCAAGGGACTCTCAACAGTCTTCTCCAACAGCACAGTTTGAAAGCATCAATTCTGGGCTTCCCTGGTGGTCCAGTGGGTAAGGATACCGCCTTGCAGTGCAAGGGGCGCCAGTTCGATCCCTGGCCTGGGAAGATCCCACGTGCCGCGGAGCAGCTGGGCGGATGTGTCCAACTACCGAGTCAGCACTCTGGAGCATGTGCGCCCAGAGCCGGTGCTCTGCAGCGAGAGAGGCCACTGCGATGGGAGGCCCACACGGGCCAAAGAACAAAGATGAAAATAAATGAAAACCAAATAGAAGTGGCCAAAAAAAAAAATTAAGAAAAAAAAAGAAAGCATCAATTCTTTGGCATTCAGCCTTCTTTATGGTCCAACTCTCACGTAACTGTACACGCCTACTGGGAAAACACTTTCACAATAGACTTTTGCTGGCAAAGTGATGTTTCTGCTTTTTAATACACTGTCTAGGTTTGTCATAACTTCCCTTCCAAGGAGCAAGTGTCTTTTAATTTTGTGGCTGCAGTCACCGTCCACAGCAATTTTGGAGCTCAAAATCACTTAGTCCTTTAAACGAGTTATTTACTTACTAACTAGGCAGTTGCCCATTTGCAGATGTGAGGGTGCATTGCCCTCGGCCACCACCAGGGGCAGCACAGCACCCAGCCTGAGCCACATTGGTGCAGCTATTCCAAGTGCCCCTGGGCCGCGCTGCAGGCTCAGGGCTCCTGCTACTCTTTCCCTGATAAGGGCATCAGGGTCACTACAGGAAAGGCACTGGGGGGCTGCCATCCCAGGGCCTACAGGGCACCAGGTGACCACAGGAATGGGGACACCCACGAAGAGAACAGGGGCCCTGAAAGTGGGACTTACTTTCAAGGTAGGAAGTACTTCTCAAGGAAGAAACAGGCTAGGAGGCAGCCACGTGCTCTTCCCAGGTGAGAGCGGGTGATGGCCCCAGGGCCACGGATCGTTTACATTTTAAAAATAAATGTCTCGGTCCTGTGGTCGGGGGCCCTCAGCAAAGAGCCATCTACACAGCCTCTCTTCCAGCACCACGGGAGGTCCCCCTACCACTCAGAGGCCTTCCCCAAGGTCACAGCCTAGAGCCGGTCAGGGTGGGATTGGACGGTCCAGGGAGACGGCCAAGAACTGCAGTACCTGTTCCTTTCACCTCCTGCAGGGAGCCCAGTCTGGGGCCACGGGGACAAACAGTGCACGGCAATCCTGCAGCTGGCAGGGAGACTCCAGCTCCCAGGCCCAAAAGTCTCAGAGAAATCCTAGCTCAGAGTTTCGATTGTTTCCTTAAGCTGCTGACAGTTCTTCCAATGAAACCTGCTTGGCTTAGTGCGACTGAAGTGTGTGGGTGCGGGGAGCGGAAGGGTCCAGCAGCCTAGCTCTCCTTTCTTCCTCCCTTCCGGAAGTCCTGGCAGTCTACGCAAAGCCCCGCCCCCGGAAGTGTCCGAACACCGCGGGCCCAGGCCAGCCACACCCATTTTCCAGATGAGGAGGCCAAGGCCCAGTGAAGGACGGCCTGTGTTCTCAGACTCGGGGATGGAAACAGCCCCTCCCAGGGGGCCTTGGGTTTCCCTGGTGGCTCAGACGGTAAAGAATCTGCCAGCAATTGCAAGAGACCCGGATTTGATCCTTGGGTCGGGAAGACGCCCTGGAGAAGGAACTGCACCCACTCCAGTGTTCTTGCCGGGAGAATTCCATGGACAGAGGAGCCTGGTGAGCTACTATCCAAACAGCTGCAGCGTCTGATACGACTGAAGCGACTTAATCCACGCACACGGGAGTCCTACTTGAATGGCTAACTACAGCAGCTGGGAGCCGGTGCCTGGTCCTGC
This sequence comes from Tragulus kanchil, assembly GCA_022376925.1. Classification (NCBI taxonomy): domain Eukaryota; kingdom Metazoa; phylum Chordata; class Mammalia; order Artiodactyla; family Tragulidae; genus Tragulus; species Tragulus kanchil. The sequence goes on along the minus strand of JAIOJX010000006.1, from coordinate 11,534,305 downwards.
GCAGACATGGAGGGGAGAGCCAGGGTCACCTTGTGGACCCCCCACCGGCGAGACGCCAGGTACGCACTGCAGCAGGCCGCTGCCCGTGGCCCTCTGAGGCCCCTCGGGGCTGAGGCTGCAGGAGGCCAGTGCAGATCCAGGACAGGGGTGCCTCCTGAGCTCCAGGGGGTGCTGCAAATACGGCCTTCAGCCCCGGGCCCCACCTGCTGCCAGCCTCTGTCCCACTGTGGTGGTGTTTAGTCGCTAAGTCTTGTCTGACTCTTTTAATGACCCCATGGACTGCACCCCACCAGGCTCCTCCGTCCATGGGATTTCCCAGGCAAGAATACTGGCGTGGGTGGCCATTTCCTTCTCCAAGGGTTCTTCTTGACCCAGGGATCAAACCCACGTCTCCTGCACTGGCAGGTGGAGTCTTTACCACGGAGCCCCCAGGGAAGCCCCACGGTCCAGCTACGCAAAGGAGTACAGTGAGGTGAGCCTAGCGGGACCTGCCAAGGCTGCCGGCGACTGGGCGCAGAGCAGGAGGGGACCGGCCCTCAGGACATCTGAGCCGGGGAAGAGGCCAGCTCCCCGACCCAGAGCAGAGGGCAGCTGGGGAAAGCCGCCATCCACCCACCTCCCTCTCAGCCCCCAGCACCCTGATGGGCTGAGGACCTAAACTCCAGTTTCAGAATTCATGCACATTCAAGATGCGACTCCATAATATCCCGGATTGGTTTTTATATAAAAATAACGTTCTTCCCTAAATTTTTGCTCTTGGAAAACAGGTCATGCTCCCTGTGTGGCTTTACATACCACGCCCCGAGCCCAGTCCCGGCGGGTCTAGAGCCACGGTCTCTGGGCTGTGCAGAGGACGGGCGGGGGCCCAGGAGGACGGGCAGGGCTCCAGGCTGGGGCAGGGTGAGGTGGGGCCGGCGAGGAAGCCTGTCTGCGTGGCGGGGTGGCCGCCGGGGCCTGGGCGCTGCCGTCTTCACTGGTGGAGGTAGGCTTCCAGCCACATGTTGCCAGACTTCTTCAGGGACCTGGGGGCAGGGGTGGGGAAGGTGTGACGGACTCGGTCACAAGGGACGAACCTCTCCCCTGACGCTGACGGGGGACAGGCAGGCAGCTGGGGTGGGGGCGCAGGGGAGGACAGGCGACGAGGCTCCCTCTCATTAACTGGAGTAGGGTCTGGGCCTTGCGGGGGGCGGGGCAGGTCCAGCCAGGAACCAGGGCGAGTCTGTCCCTCCTCACCCCGCCTCTCTGTCATCTCCTGCTGAACCCGTGACCCAGAGATTTGTAACGCATGGGGTCGGCCCACTGCAAGCCTGGTATCCGGCAGCGGAATGTCAATCACTTGTGGAAGGCCAGGCCAAGTGGACTCTTTTAATGACCCCATGGACTGCACCCCACCAGTCTCCTCCGTCCATGGGATTTCCCAGGCAAGAATACTGGCGTGGTGGCCATTTCCTTCTCCAAGGGTTCTTCTTGACCCAGGGATCAAACCCACGTCTCCTGCACTGGCAGGTGGAGTCTTTACCACGGAGCCCCAGGGAAGCCCCACGGTCCAGCTACGCAAAGGAGTACAGTGAGGTGAGCCTAGCGGGACCTGCCAAGGCTGCCGGCGACTGGGCGCAGAGCAGGAGGGGACCGGCCCTCAGGACATCTGAGCCGGGGAAGAGGCCAGCTCCCCGACCCAGAGCAGAGGGCAGCTGGGGAAAGCCGCCATCCACCCACCTCCCTCTCAGCCCCCAGCACCCTGATGGGCTGAGGACCTAAACTCCAGTTTCAGAATTCATGCACATTCAAGATGCGACTCCATAATATCCCGGATTGGTTTTTATATAAAAATAACGTTCTTCCCTAAATTTTTGCTCTTGGAAAACAGGTCATGCTCCCTGTGTGGCTTTACATACCACGCCCCGAGCCCAGTCCCGGCGGGTCTAGAGCCACGGTCTCTGGGCTGTGCAGAGGACGGGCGGGGGCCCAGGAGGACGGGCAGGGCTCCAGGCTGGGGCAGGGTGAGGTGGGGCCGGCGAGGAAGCCTGTCTGCGTGGCGGGGTGGCCGCCGGGGCCTGGGCGCTGCCGTCTTCACTGGTGGAGGTAGGCTTCCAGCCACATGTTGCCAGACTTCTTCAGGGACCTGGGGGCAGGGGTGGGGAAGGTGTGACGGACTCGGTCACAAGGGACGAACCTCTCCCCTGACGCTGACGGGGGACAGGCAGGCAGCTGGGGTGGGGGCGCAGGGGAGGACAGGCGACGAGGCTCCCTCTCATTAACTGGAGTAGGGTCTGGGCCTTGCGGGGAGGGGCGGGGCAGGTCCAGCCAGGAACCAGGGCGAGTCTGTCCCTCCCTCACCCCGCTCTCTCTGTCATCTCCTGCTGAACCCGTGACCCAGAGATTTGTAAGGCATGGGGTCGGCCCACTGCAAGCCTGGTATCAGGCAGAGGAATGTCAATCACTTGTTAGGAAAGGGGCCAGGCCAAGTGGCAGGGACGCTGAGGATCGGGCTGGGAAGGGCGATGAAGGAGAAGTTCAAACACCAGTAGAGAAGGAAGGGCATCGAGTAAAGGGAACGGCGCGTGCTAAGGCACAGAGGTCGAAGAGCTCCGGCTGCGGCTGAGAATCTAGCCACTGGTCCCCACTGTCAAGGCTACCACCAGGGCCGAGCCCTGCCGTCCCTCAGCAGCTGCAGGAACCCCAGCTGCTCCTTCTGCCCTCCTCAGTCCATCCCCACAGTCAGAGCACCTTTCCAAATTCCAAGTCCTGCCTGCTGCTCCTCTGCTCAGTGGCTCGCCCTCACACCTAGCATACCTTGCCCCAGGGCCTTTACACCGCTATCCCCTTGCCCCAAACATGCTACCCCCAGACGTCTCCACGGCCAGCCCTCTCCCTTCCGCCTGTCTCTGCTCACATGCTGCCTTCTTCACCCCACCCACCCTGCCACCAACTAAAAATGGCAACTCTGCCTGACACCCCCCATTTCCTCTCCTGTACCCACCCTTAGGTTTTGTGGTTTTGCTTTCTTTGTTGAAGTGCTTCTCCCCTTCTCAAATTTTCTGTAGTTTACTTATTTCTGTCATTAACAGCTTGTTTTCTGTTTCCCCTGCTCGGATGTCAGCTCCGGGAAGGCAGGGACGTCGGGCTGTTTGGCTCCCTGAAGGATTTGTAGCACCGAGGATGGGGCCCGGGGCTCCCTGAACCCCAGCTGTGTGAGCAGACGCTGGGAAGGGGAGGCGTGGGGGTCACAGGCTGAGCGCAGAGAGGCTGACGGGAAAGGCCCTGAATGCCAGCTCCCAGAGGGACCCTGCATGGACGCAGGGAGCCAGGCGGGCGCTCAGGAGGGGCTGACGGGCCCCAGGGTGGGCAGGGGCCCCGGGGAGCGGCCGCGAGCAGAGGGCCCGTACCTGACGATGTCCACCAGGGCGGTGAGGAAGGGCTTCACCTCGTAGCTGAGGCCGTGCTTGGCGCACAGGGCCTTGACCAGCGGGGCCACCTTGCGGTAGTTGTGCCTCGGCATCGTGGGGAAGAGGCTGCGGGGAGAGCGTGTGCTGGCACCCCGCCCACCTGTCCCTGCCTCTCCCAGGCCTTCCGGGAAGTCCGGGCTCACAGCCTGGCCTTCCAGGGAGAAGACGGGACAGAGGGGCCTCGGCCTCGCTCCCACCCTCCAGGCCCGGGCCTGCGCTCACTGGTGCTCGATCTGGAAGTTGAGGTGTCCGCTGAACCAATCGATGAACAGGGAGGGCTCCACGTTGCAGGTGGCTGCCAGCTGCCAGGAGCGGGGGGCAGGGGTGAGGGCGCGGGCGCAGGGCCCCGACCCCACGGCAGCCCCAGCAGCGCCCACGTTCCTCCCACCCCTCCCCCGGGAGGGTTCCTGCCCCTGCCGCCCACCTGAGAGCTGGGCCAGTCCCGGTGCTTCTCGTGGCCGATCTCCCGGGGGATGTGGTTCATCTGTGTGATCCACACGAACCAGTGGCTCTCCAGGACCCTGCGAGAGGAGACTCAGGCCCTGCCCCACATCCTGCTGACCCCTCAGCTTCCCCACCTGTACCACGGGCCTCAGCTTCCCCACCTGTACCACGGGCCTCAGCTTCCCCATCTGTACTATGGGCCTCAGCTTCCCCCATCTGTACTACGGGCCTCAGCTTCCCCCATCTGTACTACGGGCCTCAGCTTTCCCCATCTGCACTATGGGTCTCAGGTTCCCCATCTGTACTACAGGACTGCAATGCCCCCGCACCGGTGTTTAAAGCTGCCAAGTGCATGGCTGAGCCCAGAGGAGCCCTACTCAAGAGGGTGGACGCCTCAGGCCGCTTCCCTGAGACCTGCCACCCCCTGGATCCCGCCACTCAGCCGCGCAGGGAGATAGGACCGCTGTCCCCATTCTGCAGATGGGAACATGGAGGGCTGGGGCCCGGGTCCTCCGCTGCCTGTCCCGCTGACCCTGACCATACCTGACGGCCACAAAGAGGAGTAGCGCCCCAGGAATGCCGTAGAAGGGGATGTAGGACAAGAGGAAGCGGGTGTAGAAGCTGGCGGCCCAGAGCAAGTCCTGCAGAGGAGGAAGGAGGAGGTGGAGGTCACAAGGCAGCCGGGAGGGGAAGCTAGGGTCACCCATCCTTCGGCTTGCTGTGCCTTGGACGGGCACATCACCGCCCCTCTCTGGGCCCAGTTTCTCAGCCAGGTAAGGGGATATGGTCCTCGCCCTGCCAGCCTCACAGGGCTGACCATGGAGGTGAGGGTGCTGCGCAGGGGTGGGGGCGAAGGAAGCCTTGCCCGGGAGACAAATGCCTGGCGGAGGCGGCCCACAGCAATCCCGCCCCTAGGGAGGTCACCCCACTGTGAGAAACCCAAGCCACGCCCTGTGCACCTGCCCCTCCGCCATCACACGCGTTCACTCCTTCACCCCCAGCTCTCAGGCACACCGGACTGCACCATTACACGCACAGCTGTTTGCACGGGTGGACGGAGCTGCCCCCGGACACCCCACCCTCCGCCGCCACAGCTGTATTCCCCCGGGACCTGGAGCGGCCCGCTGCTCACCGTCCACTGCATGCACACCAGCATGTACGCCAGATTTTCCACTTCGAAGTTCACCAGGGTGAGCAACGGTGGCCCGACTGCAAGGGGGTTGAGAGGGCTCAGGGGCAGGGCGGGGCGCAGCGTGGGCCGGCGAGGCAGGAGGGGGGCCTGGCTCCTCCACTGGGGCAGGGGGTGGCCCCGCCTGGCTGGGAGGAGCCGGCGTCACCCACCAGCCCAGGTCCTCGCTGCAGCCTCTCCAGGCTGGTCCGTGCCCGCCCTCTTCCCATGCCCCTTCTGCACGCTGAGAGAGTGAAAATCGCTCAGTCGTGTCTGACTCTGGGACCTATGGACGAGCTATGGAATTCGCCAGGCAAGGATACTGGAGTGCGTGGCCTTTCCCTTCTTCACCTCTTCCCTTCCCAGCCCAGAGATCGAACCCAGGTCTCTCATATTGCAGGCGGATTCTTTACCGTCTGGGCCACCTAGGAAGCCCTCTGCAGGGTGGCACCAGCCTAATACATCCCCAGCCTTTAATCCTCACCTTGTTGCCCCAACAGCTGCCCTAGGGCTCTGGATGCCCTGATGTGAGGGGAGGAAGGAGTTTTGAAAGCTCGAGCAGGGCTGTGATGCTTCCAGCTGGAAGGCACCCAGCAGACGGAAGGGCTGGGGCAGGGGCTGGCGATGGAGGGCCCATGGGGTGACCAGAGAGAAAGGCCAGGAGAGGCCCGGAGGTGCCGTGCGGAGGCCGCTGGAAGCCACCCAGGGTCCGCGAACGTGGCATGGACGGTACCGGCCCCGGCGTGGCCCCCACCCCCGGGGAGGACAAGAGGACACTCACTCAGGAAGAAGTACAGGTGCTGGTGGTTGTAGGGCAAGTATCTGCGCTTCTTCTTGCCGTACTGTGGGGACAGGCGGCCGTTGGGGAGGGCGGCTCTCCAGGCCTTCTCCTCCCAGGCAGGGGCAGGGAGCTGGCCGGGCCAAGGCAGTTCTGGATTCTAGCCCCTGGGAGCTGGGGTGGGGGCAGCCCCGGGGCAGAGGCTCCACCTGGAGCTAGAGTAGGGGGCCGGGCCAGGGCGGGCTGGGAGGACCCTCAGAGGCTAGTGGCTCCCCTCTGCAGCGGGCCCAACCTGAGCGTGTCCCCCACACACCTCGACGGACGACTCCCCCAAGAGGAAGACAGGCGCCACGGTCACATCCGGGTCCTTGTGGAAGATGTTGGGCTTGGCATGGTGCTGGAAGTGGCGGAAGTTCCACCAGTGCGCAGAGAAGCCCTGCACCCGAGAGGGCTTTCAGGGGTGGGGCCGGGCCGGGCCACGCCCACCTCTCCCCCGCAGCCGCCCCCGCTCCGCCCCGGGCTGCCCACCGTCCGCCCCTCGCTTCACCTTCAGCTGCCCCATCACAAACTGCTGGGCCAGGTGGTTCCACCGGGATTTCCTGAAGATGGAGGTGTGGCCCAGGTCATGCTGTAGACACCAGCTCTGAGCCTAGGGAGACGCAGGGTGTGGAGCTGTGGCCGGAGGCCGCGGCTGGGCCTCTAGCCCAGAGCCCCCGCCAGCCCTCGCAGCCTGCAGGGTACCCCCACAGCTGGTGTTCCACTCTAGACCCTAGGGGGTCAGCTTCCTCTTTTTTCTTTTTTTCTTCTTTAATTGCGTTTTTATTTTCTGGCCGCACTGCACAGCATGTGAGATCTTTCCCCTACCAGGGACTGAACCTGCACCCCCTGCAGTGGAAGTGCCGAGTCTTAACCACTGGACTGCCAGGGAATTCTCCCGATTCCTCTTTTAAGAGACGAGGACCACTGAGCACAGGAGGTCCAGGGGCTGTGGGTCAGTCATGGAGCTACAGGCAGCAACTTGCCAGCTCTGGGCCCTGGGCTCCCTCTGAACTACTAAGTAAAGTGCTTCCTTAGCTCATTTAAATGAAGCTTGGCCCACAGATATACGCTCTGGGGCCTCTGGCTGGTCATTCATTCCTTCAGCAAACGCGTCCTCTGGCCCAGGCTCAGTGCCGGGTCACCTGGGAACGGCCAGGCCTTCTCCTCCCAGGCAGGGGCAGGGAGCTGGCCGGGCCAAGGCAGTTCTGGATTCTAGCCCCTGGGAGCTGGGGTGGGGGCAGCCCCGGGGCAGAGGCTCCACCTGGAGCTAGAGTAGGGGGCCGGGCCAGGGCGGGCTGGGAGGACCCTCAGAGGCTAGTGGCTCCCCTCTGCAGCGGGCCCAACCTGAGCGTGTCCCCCACGCACCTCGACGGACGACTCCCCCAAGAGGAAGACAGGCGCCACGGTCACATCCGGGTCCTTGTGGAAGATGTTGGGCTTGGCATGGTGCTGGAAGTGGCGGAAGTTCCACCAGTGCGCAGAGAAGCCCTGCACCGGAGAGGGCTTTCAGGGGTGGGGCCGGGCCGGGCCACGCCCACCTCTCCCCCGCAGCCGCCCCCGCTCCGCCCCGGGCTGCCCACCGTCCGCCCCTCGCTTCACCTTCAGCTGCCCCATCACAAACTGCTGGGCCAGGTGGTTCCACCGGGATTTCCTGAAGATGGAGGTGTGGCCCAGGTCATGCTGTAGACACCAGCTCTGAGCCTAGGGAGACGCAGGGTGTGGAGCTGTGGCCGGAGGCCGCGGCTGGGCCTCTAGCCCAGAGCCCCCGCCAGCCCTCGCAGCCTGCAGGGTACCCCCACAGCTGGTGTTCCACTCTAGACCCTAGGGGGTCAGCTTCCTCTTTTTTCTTTTTTTCTTCTTTAATTGCGTTTTTATTTTCTGGCCGCACTGCACAGCATGTGAGATCTTTCCCCTACCAGGGACTGAACCTGCACCCCCTGCAGTGGAAGTGCCGAGTCTTAACCACTGGACTGCCAGGGAATTCTCCCGATTCCTCTTTTAAGAGACGAGGACCACTGAGCACAGGAGGTCCAGGGGCTGTGGGTCAGTCATGGAGCTACAGGCAGCAACTTGCCAGCTCTGGGCCCTGGGCTCCCTCTGAACTACTAAGTAAAGTGCTTCCTTAGCTCATTTAAATGAAGCTTGGCCCACAGATATACGCCCTCTGGGGCCTCTGGCTGGTCATTCATTCCTTCAGCAAACGCGTCCTGAGTGTCTGTGCGTGCCGGGCCCTGAGCCTGCTGGACAGTGCCGGGTCACCTGGGAAACGGCCAGGATGAGGGCGGCCAGGGCGCTGGGCACCCAGCCGGGGCCAAGGATGTAGATCATGAGCCAGGCGAGCACCTCCATGGCCAAGATGTGGCCCAGCAAGAGGGCGAAGAAGGCGGGCTTGGCCTCAAACAGCTTCATGTCCTCGGCTGCCTGCCGCAGGGCTCGGAAGTCCTCAAGCAGCTGGGTCTGCCAGAGCAGAGTGGCTGGTCAGCAAGAAAGCAAGGGAGGCCCCTGATCCTCCCCGGAAGCCCCCTACAGCCATGTTTCCTAGGGTCAGACCCAAGGGGTTATGGCCGAAGGGGATGGAGGGCCCAGCCTGGGGTGTGGGCTGGGTTGCTGGCTGGCCGCGAAGGCTCCCCAGCCTCCACAAAAGGTACTGGGTGTCTGAGAAGCAGGGAAAACCCTTAGAGCTCAGTTCCTCTAAATCCTCATCACCGATGGGGAGGCAGGGCCTAGAACAGGGAAAGGGCTGGCCTGGGGTCCCCCAGCCAACGCTTGTGCAGGCGTCCCTACAGCTTTGCCTGCAGGAAGACCCGCAAACCCAGCCCTGGCCCCAGGGCCCCTCGGGATAGTGCAAATGAAGCTGTTACAGGCACTGCCCGCCTCTTCCTCCAGCCCCAAGCGCCTCCACTGGGGCCCGCTCACATTCTGGGCTCCATCCTGGCTGGGCTCCTCCGGCGCCAGCTCTCCAATCAGCAGGGGCCGCAGGAACTTGCGCACAAAGCTGAGGTCTTGGTGGAAGGCGTGGAAGGCGTCCTGAAGGAGGGAAGACAGTCAGGTGGACAGACAGACAGACCGACCACCGTGGCAGCACTCAGAGGCGGCAGGCAGAGACAGAGCAGAAGGGCTGCTGATGGAAGGGCAGAGCAGACCCCCAGCTGGTGGCTCCACAGTCAGACATAGGACTGCACGGGTCAGCCTCGCCTGTGAGCCCTCCCTGGTTCTGCCCCAGGCCCTGGGCGCCCTGCCGAGACCCTCGCCTGCGAGGCACCACCCTGCCACAGGGACTTTCCCCAAGTGTGGTGAGGTGCAAACTACTTCCAGGAAGTTCTCCTGGAAGATTCTGCTTCCTTTCATGAAAGGGTTTGACAGGCGAGGCAGCGGCCTCCATGGGTCACCTGGGAACGGCCAGGATGAGCGGCCAGGGCGCTGGGCACCAGCCCAAGGATGTAGATCATGAGCCAGGCGAGCACCTCCATGGCCAAGATGTGGCCCAGCAAGAGGGCTGAAGGCGGGCTTGGCCTCAAACAGCTTCATGTCCTCGGCTGCCTGCCGCAGGGCTCGGAAGTCCTCAAGCAGCTGGGTCTGCCAGAGCAGAGTGGCTGGTCAGCAAGAAAGCAAGGGAGGCCCCTGATCCTCCCCGGAAGCCCCCTACAGCCATGTTTCCTAGGGTCAGACCCAAGGGGTTATGGCCGAAGGGGATGGAGGGCCCAGCCTGGGGTGTGGGCTGGGTTGCTGGCTGGCCGCGAAGGCTCCCCAGCCTCCACAAAAGGTACTGGGTGTCTGAGAAGCAGGGAAAACCCTTAGAGCTCAGTTCCTCTAAATCCTCATCACCGATGGGGAGGCAGGGCCTAGAACAGGGAAAGGGCTGGCCTGGGGTCCCCCAGCCAACGCTTGTGCAGGCGTCCCTACAGCTTTGCCTGCAGGAAGACCCGCAAACCCAGCCCTGGCCCCAGGGCCCCTCGGGATAGTGCAAATGAAGCTGTTACAGGCACTGCCCGCCTCTTCCTCCAGCCCCAAGCGCCTCCACTGGGGCCCGCTCACATTCTGGGCTCCATCCTGGCTGGGCTCCTCCGGCGCCAGCTCTCCAATCAGCAGGGGCCGCAGGAACTTGCGCACAAAGCTGAGGTCTTGGTGGAAGGCGTGGAAGGCGTCCTGAAGGAGGGAAGACAGTCAGGTGGACAGACAGACAGACCGACCACCGTGGCAGCACTCAGAGGCGGCAGGCAGAGACAGAGCAGAAGGGCTGCTGATGGAAGGGCAGAGCAGACCCCCAGCTGGTGGCTCCACAGTCAGACATAGGACTGCACGGGTCAGCCTCGCCTGTGAGCCCTCCCTGGTTCTGCCCCAGGCCCTGGGCGCCCTGCCGGAGACCCCTCGCCTGCGAGGCACCACCCTGCCACAGGGACTTTCCCCAAGTGTGGTGAGGTGCTTTAAAATCTGGACTTCCAGGAAGTTCTCCCTGGAAGATTCTGCTTCCTTTCATGAAAGGGTTTGACTTTTCCAAAAAGATCGCTGGAAAGCTTTCTCAAAATCACCTGCTTTTCTACTGGATCGCACAGGTCAGATTTACCAGCTTTTACAAACACAAGCAGTGGGCAACATGCAGGTGAGGAAATTTGTAACTGACGACCACTGGGCCATCAGGAGGAAAAGAAAAATCAGTTGAAGACCACACAGCCTCAAGAGGCTCAAACAGTTAAACTAATCTGGTTTAAAAGCAGGAGTAGAAGATAAATGTGTTTTTTTAGGTAAATTAAATAAGCAATCTAACGGTCCTCTTAGTCTTTGTAATGAGGGGTGGGTGGGTAGGGTGCAAAGCAGAAGGAGCTAGAGGAAGAAGGCCACTCCTGGCAAGAAAAAGGCGCTCACACTCGGCAGAGCTGAACTGTGAGTAAACTGGAACCTCACGCCGGGCTCACTCCGTCTTCCTGCTCTAGCCCTGGAGTCGTGGGCTCATGGTTGGTCACAAACTGGTTTTCGTCTCTGCACAGGCAGAGGCTCTGAGCGAGCCAGCCCCAGCCGGCCAGCAGCCTGCGCTGTGGACGCAGGCCTGGGGGTGCGGCCCCAGGAAGGTGACTGCTGGCTACTGTTGTCTTCTCGGCAACGAGCCCAGCAGCACCTGGCGGGTGTGAGGTCAGCCCGGCGCCTGTGCTCACTGGAGGACATCCCACACCATCCTGACCCCAGGACGGAAGAACCTCAGGCCCCTCCAGCCCCCGTCTAGAGGCCACACCTGCAGGACTCCCGCGAGGAGGTCCCCTTTCCGGTTGCCTGCCCTCCTACGAGGCCGGGGCAGGCTGAGGACCTGGGGCCCCAAGGGTGCAGCTTCTGGGATGACCAAGGTCCTGGGCCTGGGCCCCCCGGACAAAGCAGCCCCCAGCTGGTGGCTCCACAGTCAGACATAGGACTGCACGGGTCAGCCTCGCCTGTGAGCCCTCCCTGGTTCTGCCCCAGGCCCTGGGCGCCTGCCGAGACCCCTCGCCTGCGAGGCACCACCCTGCCACAGGGACTTTCCCCAAGTGTGGTGAGGTGCTTTAAAATCTGGACTTCCAGGAAGTTCTCCCTGGAAGATTCTGCTTCCTTTCATGAAAGGGTTTGACTTTTCCAAAAAG